>OZ012736.1:71464441-72664441 GCA_963859935.3 Lathyrus sativus
AAATCCCAGTTTCAGCTCTTTTGACAGCGACCCAATCTTCAGACTTCAATCACCCTTCAAGGCTATCAGCTTCACTGGCAAGTATCAACTTGCTTCTCCAGGTTCTAACACATAAGACAGAAGTATCAACTTGCTCTCTCTTCTCCAAGCTTAAGCTCTTCATTTAATTCCACCCTCAGGCTTTACTCCTAACTACAAGTATCAATTTGATTCCTTCAGGCTCTCAAGTCTCAGTGTAAGTATCAACTTATCTTTTATTCCTCAGCTTCAGCTTTACACTCAATCTCAATTGAATCCTCAAGTAAGTATCAACTCAGTCTTCAAGCTTCAGCTCTCTTTGCCTTACCAGTGTCAACTTGGTCTTCTTCATCTACAAGCCTCAGCTTCTCAGAGTAGTCTTCAATCACTTAGAAGTGTCAACTTCATCCTTCAATTTCCCTTAAGCAAGGAACTCCTCACTCTTTACTCCATCTTCATTGGGTCTTCAAGTATCAACTTGTTCTTCAAGCCCTTCAAGCTTCACCTATAATGGCAATTCTAGAGGAATAATCCTCTACCACACTCTTCAATGAAGTCTTCATCTTCAAACTCAAGCCCAACATCTTTCAAGATATTCAAACCAGAAGATAATTGATTTAACAGAGTGAGAAGAAATGATAAACAGCTTATTGACAACCAAAGGAAGCCTGTAAGGGTTCATCATTATGAGAGACTGGTTCCCTCAAAGTTCTACTTCCCAGATAAAGCCACTCATCCCTCCAAAGGAGGGATGTGAATATCTGAGAAGGACTTTTAGTCATTGGGAGGAATGGAAGCACAAGATGCTTTCCATGTTTGTGAAAGAAATCATTCTAACTACAAGGCTCTCCCTATGTCCTATCTCCTAATCTTCATCAGACACCTTCAAGCACAATCAAATCCAAAGTTCCAAGCACCTTCAAGCAACTTCAAGCATCCTCCCCTTGTTTTCAACTTGTCTTCAATCTCAACCAAAGGCAAACAAAGCACAAACCCTAATCTAAGGGGACTAAGAAAGTTAAACTAGTTGAATTAGTAAGTTAGGATCACCTAAAACCTAGTACTAAAGTTAGTCCTAACTAAAATACTAAAACCAATTGTAAAATCCTACAAAAATATTTATGGGAACCTAGGTCAATCATGACTCTACCACATTAGTTTCAAAGATCAAACCATCAAATTAGACCTAGAACTAAATTCTACACTACAAGGTATCAAACCTAAACCCTAAAAAGGAAGCATCTAAATATCAATCTAGAAAGCACACCTATTTTCATCACAAAAATGTGAGAAATATTCTATGGGATCATACATGTCTAACCTAATCACACACAAAAAATTAGGCTTAAAATCATCACCATGAACTCAAACAAAATTCCCCAAAAATATGCATCAACATAATCCTTTTAATATCAATTAAAATGAAAAATTCCAATTAAATCAGAAATTACATGAAATGAAAATATTATTTCTCTAAAAAATAATAGACTCAACCATGAGTAATATGCAAAAATAATGGGTTTGATTGGATTAATATTCAATTAATTATGATTTTTACAAGAATCATGAATTAAATGGAAAATTAAATGAAAATCCCACAAAAAGATTAAACACACGGTGCAAGAAGCAATCATTCTCAGTTAAAAACATGGGTTGGGCTCGCTGGGGGGGTGTGGATAACACTTAAATCATTAAGGCCAAACGCCTGAATAAATGAAACGCATCGTTTCATCAGAAATCCTTCACAAATCAGAATTAAAACGTGGCCCTTGGATCTTCTCCCAGTCAATGGTCAGACCATGATCTAATGGTGAAAACTTCATCTTCTCCATTTCAAACCTCTGAGCTTCGCGCCCAGCTCCGGCCACCGCCGATGGAGCTCCGATCATCCCCTTCAACCCTAGTTCTTCCTAGAGGCCTCCAATCCAAGAGGTCAAAACATGAAACTCATTCCAAATCTTGCCATGAACTCAACCATACCATTAGTTTCTTCTGAAACCCCAAGAATCATCATCTCCCAATCTCAACCGAAAATGGCAATCTTCCTATTTTGTCTCTAATTGATCAATTAACCATCTGAAATCCATCCTAGGCCATTCTACAACTAATCTAGCACCTTAACTCAACCTAGTTCCACCTAAATCATGCTATAGGAAGAAGGTTACCAACCTGGAAATTCTTGAATAACAGGTGCACCAAATCTTCACTTCAAGCTCTCAGATCTCCTGGACACGATCACTGAACCTCCTCCTTGCTTCTGTATGCAAAAGATTCAATGGAAAGTGCTTCAATCTTGAAACACGATGATGAGTTGCAGGTGCTGAAAACCACTTGCTCCCACACGATCTAGCCACCAATTCTTCTTGAAAATGATCTGAAATCACTCCTTGGCACTCACGGAAGAAGAATCAATCAAGAAAATGAATGGAAGTTGAGGAATTTGATGAAACCGATTTCAATTGCAATCTATGAAAACTCACTCTCAAACTAAGCTCAATCCTTCAATGATCACCAACCTCAGCCATGGATCCATTCTACTCAATATATAGATGGAGTTTGGATGATCTAGAACCCTCTAGATCCTTCCAATGAGATTTTACACTTCTCATGTCATGAGATTTTGAATCACTTATCATGACATGTACAACCCTTGCAAACAGCTTGGAATTCATCCCATTCAATCTTAATTTCTCCCCTAGTGAGATATTAGAGGTGTTTAGCTTGCAAAAACCCTTGCCCATGCCTTAATTTTGAGTTTTGCAAATGTGGCTTAATATGCAAGTAAGTGCTTTTCAAAGCAAGTCCACAATTTAGACCTTAAATCAAAAATGCGGCTAAACCATTGTTTTTAAAATGTTTTCTAGAGTCAAAATGATATATTACATGCCATGGTTTGGATGTGTAGGTCAAAAATATCAATTTCCAACTTTGGCTTATTTAACTTATGTCCTTATTTTAGGTCATTTTTGCAACTTTGAGCTACAAGCCTTTCCATCATCTCATGACCTCCTTACTAGCCTTAAAACATCATTTTAAGAAATTTTGATGTTGAAGATTTTCCCATTTGAAGCTTGGAAATAGGAGTTATGGCCTTATGCTTGAAATGACCTGTAATCTCCAAATGACCAAAATGCCCTTGACTTGTCAAAGCCATAACTTGAGTTCTACAACTCCTATCAAGGACTTCTATTACTCTCTAGAAATCTAAGAGGATAAGGAACAACATTCATGTTGACCAAAAGTCCATAGGAATCACCCTTCTTGGGCAAAAGTTTGATGCAAGTTGGGTGACTTTCAAGGCCCCAGATTCACATACCTCAGATGACCTGTAACTTGTCAAAGTCATAACTTGAGTTCTACAAATCCTATCAAGGACTTCTAGCACTCAAATTAAATTTAAGATCAGGCTCTACAACATTCATGTTGGGGGTAATATGAGATGACAATCACATCTTGAGCTAAACTGCCTTGAAGATAGGGGTCAAACTAGGGGATTTTACATTGTCAAGCCTTAGAAACCCTAGCTTGAAACCTCTCAAACTCTTCAATCATGATGAGTTAACCTTGGAATCATCCTTATAACATCTAAATGTGTCAATCCATGATCACATGGCCCTTGAGTTAGGTCTCAACCTTGTTCAAATCATCAGTTGACCTAGGGTTGACCCAGTCAAACCCTAATTACACCACTCATGGCTAGGTCTCTTTAATCTTGTACCATGACCTGTCTAGGCTTCATGATGGCTTTCAAGACATCTCATAAGCTCTCTCAAGGCTTCAAGTCCTTCTTCATGGCTTCAGAATCATCTGAGGTCTTTCCACAACTCCCAAGCTAGGAGGCACACCTTCTTGGTTTCAACCACTCTCTCTGAGGATCATCTGACCTCTCTGACAAAGATATCAACCTTTAAACACTTGAATAACCTTCTTGGCTAGCTTCAAACTCTTGTGTAGCTCTTGATTGGCAGTAATACCTCTTGATCTCCTGCATACATGTCAATGAAATGCAAATGATAATGCTAATGTGAATGAAATGAAACATAAGCTAGGTAAAGAAAAGTTGGGCAAATTTTGGGGTGCAACAGCTGCCCCTATTCAAACGGCTTGGACCTGACTGGGTGGGAAGCGAACGACTCTCAAACAATTAAGGTACGAGACGGTTAAATACCAACAAACCCGGAAATTTGCTAACTGCACAAGTACACGGTACTCTGATGGGAACAAATCTTCGGAAACTGAAATATTAGCTGCACGACAACTAGCTGGGGGATTGGTCACACGGTAACCGGTAATACATGGTCGATCATGCCGTCAGGCATCAGAATTCCTTGGGGCTCGTCAGGTCGACAATCAAGTTAATCATGCCAACGGGCATTCAAAGCAATCTTCGGGCATCAGCGGGACTTCATCAGTAAGTCGGGAATAGAATTCTTGGTCAATCATGAACCAATTGGGGATATCCAAACTTCTGCCATCAGGCGCTCCGCATCCGCTGGGGAGAACTGCTTCGTCAATACGGTTGGACTTCAATCATCAAGTCTTCGAGGGGGAAGTTTCAACTTTGCTGTTCAGAAACCTGCTGGGGGATGACGCACCTCCGCTGGGGATTCTGGAGAACTATCAAGTAACTCTGCTTCGAGGATCCAGAAATCAATCTGGGTGAATCATCTCTGCTAAGGAAATCAAGAACCATCTTGAACAAATAACTCCGAGGGGACTTCAAGAATCATCCTGCACCCGAGACTTTGCTGGAGATTTCAGGAATCATCCTGAGCAAACACTCTGCCGGGGACTCTAAGCATCAACTTGAGCAACCAACTCTGGCGCCTGCACTGGGGATTTTAAGAATCATCTTAAGCAAACGACCTTGCTGGGGAAAAAAATCAAGAATCATCTTGAGCAAGCGACTCTGCGGAGGAACACCTGCAAAACAAGGACGGTAACGACCTAGCTCATGTTTAGTATGTGTATGACGCAATGCTCCACACGGTGCGAATGCTACGCGTTTATGATAAATGCTATGCAATCATGAAAAATGCTACTATCCCGTCAGCAAAATAAATGCCGAAGGGAGAGTCCTCCTGTCAAGGGGGAAAAACCACTCTGGTGGAGGGGAGGAATCATCCTGCCACGGAGAAAAGGTCACACCAATCTCAAACAGACTCTGCATGGGGAAGCAAACTTCAGTTGACTGCTGCGGGGGAACGAAGCTCTACGAGAACCCCGACCTGCTGAGGAAAGCGATATCAATCGCAGAGATAAACTGCACGGCCTTCACGGCTAACCTTCCTGGAGATAACGACTCCGGCGGGGAAATACAGCATCAGATATTCAACACTCTATTGGGGACGACCAATCATGGCCCCAACTGCTTTCCAAGGACTCGGCTCTCTTGGGGATCTGCAAAATCGGCTAGAGAAGAAGGAATCATCCTGCTTACAGGGGAGAGTACGACTCTATGGGGAATCTCAATTCCGCTGGAGACTTCAGTCTGGAACTATCAAGTGCTGCACGCTTCAGTATACGACTCAGTTGGGGAGATGGCATTCCTTCAGGATGCATCTGATTGGGGAGAGAATCTTCTCTGCCTGGGGAGACACATGTCAATGCTTACGGTCTCATGCTCAGACTCTGCGGGGAGAGACTGCTGAACTTTGCTGGAGCAGGAGGAGTCATCCTGCTTGGGGAACGCATACAGCGTACTGTCAGGTACATGCTACAGCTGCACCAACACAAACAAACAGACAAGATGCCTTTCTCAAAGGGACCTATCAAGGTTATCATCTTGTGACAATGTTCGAGTAATTCATTGTTTCAACAATCAGTGGCCTAGGCCAGTAAGTTTATGTATGCGCATTTTGTCAAAAACATCGGCGTTCTTTTTCGCAAACAAAACAGATAAATGCTAAACAGACAAACAGAATTGCTGAATAGTATACATTTTATTGATAACGAACCCCTGAATGGGTAAAAATGTTTTACAACAGATGCAAGCTCCTGGAATGAGGAAGCCGCGCAGAAAATAAAACATAAATATACATCAGTATACTCAAATGTCGGCAACAAGGCGTAGACGAACACCATGAGTTGATCCCTCTAGGGCCTACTCGACTTCGATACTTCTCCGACGCTTCAGCTTCAGAAGAGATTGATTCAGATAAACGGCCCTCAGGTCTTCCAAACCACTAAACAAATACAGTCCACACGCGGAACGCATTCATTTGCTTTTTCAAATCCCTAACTTTTGCGTGAACCGCCCTTTGCGGGTTTTCAGTTCACCGGGATGCCCTTTTTTGCCAAAGTTGCCCATTTGGGTTTTCGACCTTGCGGGTGTACATTTTTCCAATTTATATCCCTAATTTTTTCCCGAACCTTTTTCCTTTTTTATGGTTCGCCGGGATGCCCCATTTTTGCCTGGATATTCTTTTTCTTTCCAGCGGGTCGTTTTCAAGCAAAGTATTTTTTAACTGCGTCCGCGTTCACCGGGGATGCAAAATCTTCACCATCCATCGTGGATAACAACAAAGCTCCTCCCGAGAAGACCTTGCTGACGACGTACGGACCTTCGTAATTAGGAGTCCACTTGCCCAGGTGATCGGAGTGTGGAGGAAGAATCTTCTTCAGGACGAGATCACCTGTCTGAAAGCTTCTAGGACGCACCTTCTTATCATAAGCTTTCTTCATTCGGCTTTGGTACAGACGACCATACGCAATTGATGCTAATCTCTTCTCGTCCATCAGGCTGAGTTGGTTCAGTCGGTTCTTAATCCATTCTGCCTCGTCGAGTTTCACATCAACCAGAACTCGCAAAGAAGGGATCTCCGCTTCTAACGGTAGGACAACTTCCATACCGTACACCAAGGAGAAAGGAGTTGCCCCGGTTGACGTACGTACCGTTGTACGATAACCGTGCAATGCAAATGGCAGCATCTCGTGCCAATCTTTGTAGGTAACAACCATCTTCTGAACAATCTTCTTGATGTTCTTATTGGCCGCTTCAACGGCGCCATTCATCTTTGGCCGGTAAGGAGATGAGTTGTGGTGTTCAATCTTGAAACTCTGGCACAGCTCCTTCATCATCTTGTTATTCAGATTCGAACCATTATCAGTAATGATCCGCTCGGGAGTTCCGTAACGACAGATGATGTCCCTCTTTATGAATTTAGCCACCACCTGCTTGGTCACATTAGCATATGAGGCTGCCTCCACCCACTTGGTGAAGTAGTCGATAGCTACTAGAATGAAGCGATGACCGTTAGATGCAGTGGGCTCGATCTTGCCTATCATGTCGATGCCCCACATGGAGAACGACCAAGGGGAGGACATGACATTTAACGGGCACGGCGGCACATGAACTTTATCAGCATAAATCTGGCATTTATGACATCTCTTCGCGAATTTAAAGCAATCTGATTCCATCGTCAGCCAGTAGTATCCTGCTCTCAGGATCTTTCTTGTCATAGCATGCCCGCCGGCGTGCGTACCAAATGTGCCTTCATGGACTTCTTCCACGAGCAAGCTCGCCTCTTTCTCATCTACACATCTGAGTAGCACGAGATCGTGGTTTCTCTTATACAAAACTCCATCAGGATTGAGATAAAAATTTCCAGACAGCCTCCTCAGAGTCTTCGTATCCTGGGTTAACGCTCCCGCAGGATACTCCTTAGTCATAAGGAAAGTCTGGATATCATGGAACCATGGCTTGCCGTCGGAGGCTTCCTCGATCGCAAAGACGAATGCAGGTCTATCAAGACGAGAAAGGACAATTCTTGGATCTTCATTCCAAAAATTGACTTTATACATCAAAGCCAACGTGGCTAAGGCATCAGCCATCTGGTTTTCTGCTCTGGGCACATGATGGAGTTCCACTTGATCAAAGAACAGAAGCAGCCTTCTGGCATAGTTCATGTACGACACCAAATTCGATTGGCGAGTCTCCCACTCTCCTTTAATCTGGTTAATCACAAGCGCCGAGTCACCATATACGTCTAGGTTCTTGATTCTCAAATCAATTGCTTCTTTTAGACCCATGATGCATGCTTCGTACTCCGCTTCGTTATTGGTGACTGGAAACGTCAGTCTCGCAGTGAACGGGATATGGGATCCGTGGGGAGTCGTGATGATCGCCCCAATGCCACTTCCATAAGAATTAACCACCCCGTCAAATATCAATTTCCACTGGGATTTCCTATCTGGACCCTCGTCGGGCAACGGTTCATCGCAATCCTTCGCTTTGAGAAACATGATATCCTCATCAGGGAATTCAAATTTCATCGACTGGTAGTCCTTGATCGGCTGTTCGGCAAGGTAATCAGACAATACGCTTCCCTTGATGACCTTTTGGGAAACGTACTGAATGTCATATTCTGTCAACACCATTTGCCATCTGGCAATCCTGCCCGAAAGCGCCTGCTTCTCGAAGACGTACTTGATCGTATCCATCTTCGAAATTAGCATGGTGGTGTGATTGAGCATGTACTGTCGTAAATGTTTGGCAGCCCAGGCTAGTGCACAACACATATTCTCCAGCATCGAGTAACGAGATTCACAGTCAGTGAACTTTTTACTCAAGTAATAAGTGGCATGCTCTTTTCTGCCCGTCTCGTCGTGCTGACCGAGAACACACCCCATACTATTCTCAAGAACTGTCAAGTACATGATTAGTGGCCGTCCAGCCACTGGGGGTATCAAGATTGGATGTTCCTGCAGATACTGCTTTATCTTATCGAATGCCTTCTGGCAATCCTCATTCCAGATAATCGCCTGATCTTTCTTTAGCAGTTTGAACATCGGTTCACACGTGGCTGTGAGCTGAAAGATAAACCTTGCTATGTAGATTATTCTTCCCAGGAAACCACGAACTTCTTTTTCAGTTTTTAGCGCTGGCATATCTTGTATCGCTTTTATTTTCGCAGGATCAACCTCGATGCCTCTTTCGCTCACAATAAACCCCAGTAACTTTCCGGACCGTACTCCGAAAGTACACTTGTTAGGATTCAGCCTCAACCTGAACTTCCTAAGCCTCTCAAAAAGCTTCAGCAAATTGACCAGATCTCCCTCCTCCGTTTGGGACTTTGCAATCATGTCATCAACATAGACTTCAATCTCATGATGAATCATGTCATGAAACAAAGTAAACATTGCTCGTTGGTAAGTGGCCCCTGCGTTCTTCAGACTGAAAGGCATTACCTTATAGCAAAATGTTCCCCAGGGAGTGATAAACGTAGTTTTCTCCATGTCCTCCGGCGCCATCTTGATCTGATTGTAACCAGAGAAGCCATCCATGAACGAAAACACGGAGAACTGAGCTGTATTGTCGACCAACAGATCAATATGAGGCAGCGGGAAATCATCTTTAGGGCTCGCCCTATTCAAATCCCGATAATTGACACACATTCGTACCTTACCGTCCTTCTTCGGTACAGACACTATGTTGGCGACCCACGAAGGGTAAGTAGTGACCGCTAAGAAGCCAGCATCAAGCTGTTTTTGCACTTCTTTGATCTTAACGGCCATATCTGGTCTTGTCCTCCTAAGCTTCTGCTTGACGGGAGGACAATCTTCTCGCAACGGCAAGTGGTGGACCACAATGTCAGTGTCAAGTCCGGGCATATCTTCGTATGACCAAGCAAAGACGTCATTATACTCTCTTAGCATCTCGACCAATCTCTGCTTGACATCACTCTGCAGTGCAGCCCCTATCCTGACGTTCCTGACAAGTTCTTCAGAACCCAGATTCACAATCTCGATTTCCTCTTCATGAGGCAGAATAACTTTCTCTTCTTGTTTCAACAAGCGGGCCAACTCTTCAGGAAGGTCTTCGTCTTCATCAATCTCTTCTTCGGCTTGATAGATCGGGCAATCAAAGTCGAAGTGAGCCGTAGAAGGTCCAGAGTCGATGTCATCTGTTATGTGGATCCTGCAATAACAAGGGTTAAGTTTAAAACAAGGATGTGCAGGTTAGCACAAACCCCATTGCCATTTTATTGTGTTTCAAAACAAATATAAAACAGGAATAACAGAGATCACAATATTTGAATACGAAGAAAAACTCCTTTTGATTTATTAACAAAATGCATGTACATAATCCAACAAGGCCCTGACAATAAAACCGCTATGCCCCGGGTAGGACATAGGGTTGTACAATGATTGCAAAAAGTAAATCATTACTCTTCGCTTGTCATCTGGATGATATCCCTGAAGGACCAGTTGGTAAGGCCCTCGCCTGGCTTGCTTGGCTGGATCCAAGAGTCGAGGTCACAGTCGCTATCCCCGCTGTCTTCAGACACTGCGTTGACGCTTTCAAAAATCACCCCGCCACTGGTAAACTGGATCGGCCCTTTACCTCGAGACACACTGCTAGAAGAAAAAGAAGCTTCATCTCCAGGAGAATATCCCAACCCAAACTTATCTTGCTTGTTAGGTATCTCCAAAATTCGCCCCCAGCCTGGGGTAGATCTGGCTTGGACAATAGCCCGGGCTTCCTTGAAGGAAGAGAGAGTCATCTCTGGCTTTTCAGTGATTGCAGGAGCTACGTCCTTGACTCTAACAGCTTCGAATGCTTGGCATAGAGTTTCGTGGATTTCCCCATCCATCTCAACATACTTGAAGGACGACAAATGGCTCACCATTATGTCTTCCTCGCCACAAACAGTTACAATGCTACCTCCGACAGCATACTTGAGTTTCTGGTGCAACGTAGAGGTCACGGCACCCGCAACATGGATCCATGGCCGGCCCAAGAGACAGCTGTAGGCAGGCTTAATGTCCATAATGTAAAAGACCGCATCGAATGTTTCCGGTCCAACTTGAATTGGCAGGGTCACCTCCCCGAAAACATGGCATTTAGTTCCATCAAACGCCTTCACAACCAGATCATTGGGTGTGCAAATCACTCCACGAGTATCTAACTTCATTAATGCCTTCTTCGGAAGAACATTGAGTGACGAACCCGTGTCCACCAACACGTGCGACATAATCGTTCCCCTACACTCTATCGAGATGTGCAGGGCGCTATTGTGGTTTCTTCCCTTCGGCGTCAGCTCCAGGTCAGTGAACCCTAGCCCGTTCCCAGCATTTACGTGAGCTACGACCCCTTCTAACTGATTGACCGATATTTCCTGTGGCACATACGTGGCATTCAAAACCTTTAACAGCGCGTTGCGATGTGCCTCAGAACACAGCAACAAATTTAGGATGGAAATTTTCGAGGGTGTTTGATGGAGGTGATCCACGATCTTGTAGTCACTCTTCTTAACCAACCTCATAAACTCTTCAGCGTCTTTAACAAGTAAGTCCTTCTCTACCCCACAACGGGTTTCTTCAGCGACCTTACTCTTTCCTTTATCAGTTACTTCAACTCTGACCGCCTTGTCCACCACGACCTCTGGCGGTGCAAACACTCTTCCACTGCGAGTAATACCACTGATTCCCGCGAGGTTCTCCACGGACGACCCAAACGGTTCTAGCTCCAACTTCTGTCCATTGCAGTAGACTTCAGCCCCATAATGCCACGGGACGACATTAGTGCTTTCGAAGGGTATCGGCCCGGCTTTGGTGATGGTAATCGTGGGCGGCCTGGGTGCAGAAATAGTTATCGTCTGGCGAGGGATGGTGATGGTGGCGACCTCATCATCTTGCTTCAACACTACCTCTCCTGATCCGCTTTCGGCCCTTCGGCTAAACTGTAAAATCCCTTCAGTCATCAGACTTTGAATTCCTTCTATCAGCTGTTCACATCTATCAGGACTAGTAGCACAGCCCATACACAACTCTCCGCAACCTAGAAAGAAACCTCTTTTCATCAACTTAGCTTTAACGAAGCTAAGCGGCGTCTTCAGATCTCTGACGTCAATCAACAAATCCAAACTCTTGTCTTCGATAATGGCGTTTACTCCACCTCCCCTATGATTCGGCATAGGGTTTTTCGTGACAGTTGGCACATTATCGGAGAAGTTGATGATCTTAGCGTCCACCATGTCCTGCACCTTGTGCTTGAAGGCTTTGCAATTCTCTACTGTGTGGCCTGGTGCCCCTGAGTGAAATTCACAAGTTGCATTAGCGTCATAACCTGGCGGAGGTACCCCTGCCAAGGGAGCCAAGGTTCTCTTCTAGATCAACTGTAGCTGGAGCAAAGTCTGCAATAGTTGCGCGTACGACATGGGTGGTGTCTCGAGTTGACGGCTCGACAGAGGTGCCCGATTCTGATACTTTCTGTACCCTTGTTGATTCGGTTGCTGCTGCTGCTGAATTGCCGGGATAGTTATACTGGCCACCTGTTGGTGAGGACCTTTACCCTTGCTTCGAGCTTTGGTCACGACGCTCGTTTCTCCTTCCCGTCTTTTGCCACTATAAGGTTTTTTTCCGCCTCCTCCAGCTGAGGATGACTCACCTTGAATTTTCCCAAGTTTGATCCCATTTTCAATGTGCTCACCCGTGATAATGAGATCTGAGAAGGTTCCGGATATACCGCTGACCAATTTCTCATAGTAAACCCCTGGGAGGGTGGCTACAAACATCTGCACAAGCTCACGTTCAACCATCGGCGGCTGAACCCGGGCTGCCAATTCACGCCACCGCTGGGCGTATTCCTTAAACCCTTCATTATTCCTTTGCGACAGATTCTGCAGTTGGACTCGGTTCGGGGCCAAGTCACTGTTGTATTGGTAGTGGTGCACAAATGCTTCAGCAAGGTCCTTCCATGTGCGCACACTGACAGGCTCCAGACTCATGTACCATTCGAGGGAGGGCCCGAATAGACTGTCTTGAAAGAAGTGCATCAGCAACTTCTCGTCCTCAGAATGAGCTGACATTTTCCTGTAATACGTTCTCAGGTGGACGCGAGGGCAAGTAGTGCCCTTGTACTTTTCAAAGTCAGGTACCTTGAACTTGGGAGGCACCTTGAAATCAGCAATCAGTCCCAACTTGGACATATCAACACCCAGGGTGTTCTGGTTCTCGATATTCCTCATCTTATCCTCGAGTGCCTTGAACCTTAGACGTGCTTCAGCAGTCAGCTCCCCTTCAGCACCTCTTTGAGAGAACACATCGTCCTGACGATCTTCTAACCATGGCTGAGGCCCGAACAGATTCCCAACACCTGTGTTGCCGTTGCCCAGCCCAACATTGACATTAGCTTCCAGACTCCCATTACCGACGCCCGTCGTATTGCCATTGAGTCCCATATTAGCTATCATATTGCCGTTGGCACTGCCATTCCCCCCGGTCACGGGGACGCCATTCTGCGGAGTTTCAACCGGTGGAGGAGTAGGCACGGTCCCACCATGGAGTACGCCATTGCTATCGACCCTTGAAATCAGAGGCTGGACCAAGGTTCTGAGCTGATCCTGGCCATTGGCGACCGCTTGCATGAGCTCCATGAAGCTATCCATTCTTTCGCGGAGTTCCTGAACATCAGTTTGCACTTGCTCCATGATTCTGGTTTGATTTGCTCTAGTCAGATAGCGGTGAATAGGTCTCTGATCAATCCTGGAACAACCTGAAAACACAAAAGGGTTAGGAAAAACGACAAAGTGCTCATTATGCAAATGCTTCATGCAAATGCAAACATGTGTCTGTGCGTTAGAGAGGTCTCCCCCGATCCTAGTGTCTGAGTGCCAGTGCTGATAATAAGAAGTCCGAGTCCAGTCATGGAAATAACATCTCATATATAAAGAAAGCCCATCAAGGCAGTACACAACATCAGCGAGTACAAGATGAATCAACAGCGTGACCTCAGCCAACAAGCCTGGTGATGGTCAACATACAACAATAATCAAAACAAAAGGAATACAAACAGTCAAGCACGGCCACGGGCGCGATACTCTTCTAACAACTCCTTCGTTTCTGGATGATCAGGCATAGTGAGTAACCCTTGGACGAGTAATTCCCTCTGCACAATGGTGTACTGAAGACCTTCGACCGAATCTTCCCATGCTCTTTCGCTGAAACAATCTTCTAACTTCCGCTTCTTGGACTCAAACATCAGTTTGTGCTCCTTCAGGTTAGCGAGAGCCCTGTTGAGCTGGCCTTCGGCAGCGTATCTACGAGCGGTTTCATCATCAAACCTCTTCTCACTAGCCTTCACCTGGGCTTTCATCTTGGAGATCTGTTGCATCAGCTTATCTTCCCTCTCTTTCCGGTTGGCTAGGGAGGCCTTCCAGTGCTGGTTAAACTTGGATATCCTCCGATATGCTTCGTCCAAGTGCTGCTTCTTCGTGGCCAGTACATCGTTGACAGCTTTGAAGTCTCAACCCATGCGTTCACGCTCGGCTGTCTGCTTAGTCAAATCTGTCCCCAACTTGTTCACCAGTTCTGTCTGCCTCTTGAAGAAATGAACGGCCTCGTTTCTCTCGCTTCTGAGTTGCGCCAATTCTTTCTCCAGTTCCTAATTTGCCCTTTTCAATTCATCTCGCTCAGCTAACACCCGATTATGCTGCTGAATGGGCACGATAGTAGGCTCTTCAATCATTAGAGGGCTTTCTGGCTTGGCAGGAAGAAACAACATCCCTATAGCATCTGCTCTGTCTCTGATCCACGTCACGTACGGAGGGTAGGCTTGATTATTACTTCTCCCCAGCAACGGTTTTCCCCTCTTACTGATGCCATTCCAGGCACGCTGAAGCTTAGATAACAGATCACCTTCTAGAAGACCAGTGAGGTACAGAGATTCCTGCACCTCTTCCTCCTTCGGCGGAGCTCTCAAAGTATACGCGAACTGTCGGACCAGTAAAGACGGATTATAGTTTATACAGCCCTTCCTGCCTATCAAAGGCACGTTCGGAAATCCGCTGCAGCTGAAGATAATCTCAGTACCCAACCTATCTCTGTCAAACCAGTCAATATCCTCCGCTGATAGACTCATCAAACGCTCGGACCACTCAGCTGTGGCTGCAGACGAAACAAAGGGACCCTTCTTGGGTAGATGACTATCAAGCCATTTATAAATCAGGGGCACACAACACGAGACATTCTTGCCCCTTCTGTTCTCGTTTTTGTAGTGGATAGAATGGTAGACATCTCCTATCAAGGTAGGGACTGGATTCCCTGAAGCAAAGATGCGAAACGCGTCGAAGTCTACAAAGTCGGGCATATTGGGGAACAGAATGATGCCATATATGCACAGAGCGAGAATGGCGTTGAACATGACCCAACATCCGTCTTTGGCGCACTGCTGAGCCTTTCCCACTAAGAACTGCAAGGAGAACCCGGGAACCTTGTTCCAACTGGACAATACCAACTCGGAGGCATCCAGATGCAGTGAAGGAGCTAGACTAGCCAGATCAGGCTCAGCATCCATATGAACAAAAGGCATCTGCCTCTTGATAGGCACACCTAACAAATCAGCATATTCTTCCAGCGTGGGCGCGAGAACAAAATCCTGGAAAGTAAAGCATCTCAACGGAGGGTCGTAGAACTGCAGCAGAGCCTGCAACCCATTCAACTCGAACGCAGAAGGTTTACGAACCAAAGTGAGCAACTTGCCGTAAGACTTTCTGAATTCATCTTTCACAGAATCATCTGCTAAAGCAATCAAACAAGTCAGTTGAACCACATCAGGGGCAGGGAGCTTGTATGCCACTGTCTTCCTCAGAGAACCCATAACAATACAATAGAAGACCAGAAATCCTGAATCGGGGGAAACGGTACCTGCAACACAGACACACGTTAATGAAATGCAAATGAGTATGCAAAGCAATGTAAAATGCAATCATGCAGCAGGAGATCAAGGCAACTGTGCTGTGGAGATTCTGCATCAACAAAACCATAATCCTGCTCTATCAAGAACAACCACTATATCTGATAATAAGGAAAACCCTGGTATCAGACCACAAATCTGCTCTGTCAAGAACATACACGCATAGGACCCTAGATCTGCTCTGTCAAGAACAAACATCTGATAATAATAAGGACCTCTGATACAGGACTAAAACTCTGCTCTGTCAAGAACAAACATCTGGTAATAAGGACCTCTGATCCCAATCAAAACCTGCTCTATCAAGAAAACATACATCTGCTGATGAGATCTTCTGATCCCAATAAAACTGATCCACTATTAAGAAAACCAGGTGGTCTGAAGGTCAAAGTTTCCTGCAATGAACCCAACCCTGCTCACAGGTATGGACCTAAACTGACTCAAGTTCGGCATCCTATACGTTCATCAGCGTCACAGACATTCAAGAGGGGTGATACGATACCCAGAAGGTGTGGCATCACCAACTCATGAAGCGGCCTCACTCGGCTGAATCACAAATGATTGGTCCCCAGAGTCGACAATCCTCCAAACCAACAACCCCCTTATTACACCCTAAAATTTGACCAACCGGTTCTCCTATCTGGTTCGTGGTTTAATTCGTATTCGCATATCAGATGCATGGCATTTGTACGCAGACAGAGGATGTCAGGGTTACAGTTTGGTTTTCACCTATAGGACGTCTCAGTCCGGTTCGGGTAATCGGAGGTTATTGTGGGAAATCACGCGCTTCCTGGGTGTTTTCGGCTTACGCAGTGATTTTGGAGATTCTTGGTGTCCGGGTTTACTATTTGCGTCGATCTGGTCTTGCACTCTCTTTTGTGTTGGTTATTGGCCTTTGTTTGCATCTTTAGGATTTAATAGCCGTTTGTAGAATTTTAAATAGGTTTTATAGATTTTATAGAATTTAAATAGTTTTTTTTAATATTTTTAATAGTTTTAAATCTTTTTAGAATTTTATAAATTGTTTTAAGTAGATTTTAGAATAAACTTCTTTTTTTTTAGATATTAAATTGTAGATAATAGTTTGATAGAATTTTCTTTTAATAGATTTTAATAATTTTAAATTTTTTAGATTTTTATAGATATTAATATAGTTTTCAATCATAATATAGAAAATTAATAGAATATATAGATTTTAGAAATTTCTAGACTTTATTTTAATAGGGGGTAGTGGTTTTAAAATGTTTTCCAGAAATATTATAGATTTTTTTTTAGGTATTAAATAGATTAATAGATTTTTATTAGGATTTTAGAGCTGATGATTGTTAGAGTTTTTTTAATTAGGTTTAATCTTTTTTTTCCATTTAGATTAATTAGGTTTTATTAGTTTAATTTTGACTAAGAGCTTTAATTAGTTGATTAGAGTTTCAATTTTGGATTAGCCATTTATTTTGTCACGTTTAATCAGCCATTAAGTCTTTAGTCCATTAATCAATTCGTCATTAATGTCATGCTAAGTGTGTTTAGTCCTTGATTAGTCCATAGTGGGCCAGTTCAATTCAGAAAGCCCAGAATTTTGATCCACGTGTCCTATAAAGAGGGCCCCACGAGTCTCATTCTGGGGTCCCCACATTCTGCCACCTCAACCCCCTCTTGCCACGTTTTCAATCCACTCTCTCTCTCTCTCTGCCAGCTTTCCTACACGTGTCTTCCTCCCAGCCCTTCTCCTGCCACGCGTTCAACCCTCAATCTTCCCCAGCGCCACCTGGTTTCCACTCAGTTCCCCCCACCGCCGGCCATGCAGCCGCCCGCCGGACCACCCTCCGTCACCGTAACTGCCGCCGGACTTCAGTAGTTTCGCCGGAAACTGCAAATTCGCCAGGGATTCATCCAGCCACTCGTTTCTCATCGTCTACCTCCATCAACTTCCTCACCGGAGCCACCGTCAAACTCGCCGGAAACTGCTTTGTCTCGCCGGAAAAATCATCACGCTTGTCCAGTTCCCCAGATTCATCAAGATCCACCTAAACCTTCATCTGGTTCCTCATAGATCTTCATCATCCCGCCCAGATCCTTCATCGTCCTTCATCACATCTCCGGAAAAATCTTAAAGATCTTCAACCGAGTTCTTCATTTTCCCAGAAATATTCATAGACCTTCATACGTTTTCTAGAAGACTCTCAAGAACTTCATCATTCTTCACGTTTTCCAGCAATACCCACAGATCTTCATCATCCTTCAAGAAACTTCGTCATCAGCTTCGCCTTCAAGAACGTCATCGCAACTGATTCTCTGATCTTCAGCTTCGTCGAGTCCACCACATCGTTAGTCAAGATCTTCAAGGCTCCCAGATCATCTTCAAACATCATCAAGGTTGTTGATCTTCGAGCATCCGCGAAGAACTCTCCAGAAGCTCCATCGTCTCCGTTGCTTCACCCAGGTTTCGTTTCTTTTCGTCTCATAGTCGTTTGTTCAGCTGGATTAGGGTTTCTGTTTGGAGATTTGAATGTTAGATTTGTTGAGGAGGGTAATCTAGTTTAGGGTTGGGTGGATTTGAGTTTGGGAATGGTGGTTTGTTTGAGATTTGTGAGAGTTTGAGAGTTTCAGAAGAGGGTTTGAGAGAGAATTTCAGAGAACGGCGCAGCTAGGGTTTGGTGTGATGAACAGTAGACGGGTTTGTGAGAGGAGAGTTTGGTTTTGTTGGCTAATAGTTGGGTTAGGGTTTGGATCGGGCTAGGCCCAATCAGAAATTGCTAAGATCACCCCCTCATTACTCGTTGTTCCCCCCCTGTTTGTGAGAATGCTGAATGGATTTGGTTTGGGCTTAAGCCCAATTGCTACGCACACCCCCCCCCATATTTGGGCCCATTCTGAGCAACTAGGGTTTTGCTATCGCCACACCCCCCTTTTGTTTTATTTCTTTTTTTTAATTTCTTTGTTTTCATTCATGTTAGAAAATTCATAAAAAATAGTAGGATGAACCAATTAATTCCCTTCTTTTTTCTGTAGATTCATAATTCAATTTAGAATTTTATGGTGCAAAAATATTAAATTGATCATGCATTTTCATTTTTATTTGCATTTTTGTATTTTAATTGGTATTGAATAATTGGTTTGTGATGTGTCTGCTTTGTTGATTTTAGTTCTCTCAGTTGGTAATGAAGTTTGCTTTGCTTTTTTTAGTATGTTATACTAGACTAATGCATGCTCCCAATAGATTTTTCATAGATTTTTTTTAGGAATTGATTGATGTTGTTTTAGGGTTAGAGAGTAGAGACCTCATAACTTGCTGGTTAACCCTTGAACATTCATATGTTAGGGATTGTTTAGTAGCCTTAGAAGTTGGCTTAGGCTTTGAGATTTGATCTTGGGATCATAGAGGTATGTAGGTTCCCCCTAGATTTTTGGTAGATTTTTAGAAGTTGTTTTGCTATTTTTGATTGAGCTTGAGAATAGGAGAAGTCTTGAGGGCTTCTGACTTTGAAGTTCAACTGTGGTTGAACTTTAGAGATAGTTTCTTTTGGGTTGAGGGCCTGTGGTTTCTTCTTGGAGATGGAGGCTGGACGAAGTCTTGTTGGAGCTTGCAGGGATGCATGGATTGAAGGCCTAGTCTAGGAGCTTGCTCTCTTTCTGTGAGGTTTGAGATCCTGAAGTTTGAGGGAAATTTATGGTACTTTCCTGAGGAAGGCACTGTAGATGGCTTTCATTCTTTCTTCTCACCTCTTTCTCAAGTATCCAATGATGTTGGAGCCTTCATGTGAGTTTAGTTTCTCCTGAGGAGGAATGTAAACCGATCACAGTTGTTGAGCCACATGGGATATGATTCCTAAGTGGAAGCCCCCTAGTATTTTCCAGAGGAAGGCACTATGGGTCTGTTCACTTAGTTCCCTTAGTTCACTTAGGATTTCTTAAGTATCCAATGATGTTGGAGCCTTCATGTGAGTTTAGTTTCTCCTGAGGAGGAATGTAAACCGATCACAGTTGTTGAGCCACATGGGATATGATTCCTAAGTGGAAGCCCCCTAGTATTTTCCTGAGGAAGGCACTATGGGTCTGTTCACTTAGTTCCCTTAGTTTATGTAGGATTTCTCAAGTATCCAATGATGTTGGAGCCTTCATGTGAGTTTAGTTTCTCCTGAGGAGGAATGTAAACCGTTCACAGTTGTTGAGCCGCATGGGATATGATTCCTAAGTAGGAGCCTCCTAGTACTTTCCCGAGGAAGGCACTATGGGTCTGCCTACTCAACTCCCTTTCTTTGGTAAGCTTGTCTTGAAGCTTGAAGACGGGGATTGATTTCTCTTGTGTAGGGTTTTGCTTTAGGGATTTGCTTAGAGATTTGATTAGGGCTTTGCTTAGAGATTTGATTAGAGATTTGATTAGTGCTTTGATTAGGGTTTTGCTTAGGGTTTTACTTAGGACTTTTGCTCAGGGATTTGATTAGGGGGTTTGCTTTAGGGTTTTTCTTAGGGTAGATTAGGGTTTTGTTTTAGGGTTGTTTAGGGTCCTGCTCGGGGGTAGTCTCATGCTTTTGGATAGGAGTTTGCCAGGCTGATTAGCCTTCTCTTTGTGTTGATTGACTTGTGTGGTGCTGTGCTGCATTAGACTTAGGGGTTCATCTAGATATTTCTAAGATAGGTGCATCTTAGAAATAGGTTCTGTGTGCATGAGAAGTTGAGGTGGTCCTCCTTCTGCTTGATTGTTATTGAGTGGCTTTGCTTGCTGGTATTTGGTGGAGCTGAGCTCCCTTGCCTCTGTGGTTTGTGGCCTTTGTGCCTTGCTTGTTTGGTTGTTGCATTCATACATATTTCCAGTATTTCTTTACTTTGCAGTGATTCTTGGTTGCTGTTCAGTCCTGTTGCCATGATCCCTTAGGAGCTCTAACTTCTCTGTTGTGGAGGAGTTATGATAGACATTAGGTTGGTTAACCAGGCATGATAACATTAGGTAGATTCCCCTTTTCAACCATAGTTTTAGGGTGTCTCTTTCCTTTCTCAAAACAACAGAAAAACACTTAATAAAGGATAAAACAAAAGTGAATTCATTTCTTCCGTCAAAAGATTTGAACAAGCATCAAAACCTTTTGTCATCCAGGACTGTGAAAACCCTTGGTTAAGGCGCATTTTCCCATAAAAAACACTTGAACAGCTTGTGTCGTGCGTAGCCCGAACTACGTTTGCTCTGATCTTCCATGCCGTGTGGAAGTACGTAGGCACAGGACGCGATGTCCTGGCGAGCAACCTCTCCCCCCGTCTAGACGTAGGTAGTCGAACTACGTTGACTCTGACTTTCCCATTGCACGAGGGAGTACGTAGGCCCAGAACAACGTATGTTCTGTCGAGTCCTGTCCTTTTCTTTTCTTTTCAGACTGACCATTAGCGTAGATAGATAAACACACCCTTTTCCTTATAAACACCAAGGGTGGATCCCGTCGAGTACGACGGACGTGAGGGGTGCTAATACCTTCCCCTTGCGTAACCGACTCCTGAATCCATGTTTTGGTTGCGATGACCATACCTTTCCCGTTTTTTGCGAGGTTTACTTCGAGCGTTTCCTTTCCCTCCGTTAGGATAAATAACGCACGGTGGCGACTCTTCTGTCAGCCGGCGCCGATTTTCGCAGTAGCGACAGCTGGCGACTCTGCTGGGGAATTGTAGCATCTAGGGACTTTTCCCATCCCTTATGCTGGGACCGTTTCCCATCCCCTACGCGAGTCAATCCTAGCGCTTGGGTGTTTATCTGTTAGGTGTTGTGCATATGTGTTTTACTTTTCCGCACCTTTACCTTTTCGCATTTACTTTCAGCACTATATTATTATGATTATTGTTGTGGGAAAGGGAGGTTACTATGAGTGAGAAACCGGACCTGGGCTTGAGTATGCACCTAGACATAGTTGCGGAGAGTAGTAGACGAACCTGTTTGCTGAGCAGGCACCGTTCCCTACGAAATTTGAGCTCAGACGAGGTTCTCTCCGAGGTGCTCCTTTCCGATCCTGAGGATCTGAGGGGAGTCCAGACGTGAGGATTGTCGACTCTGGGGACCGATCATTTGGAAGTCAGCTAAGTGAGGCCTCTTCATGATTTGATGATGCCACTCCTTCTGGGAATCGTATCGTCACTCATGAAAGTCTGTGACGCTGGTGACCGCATAGGATGCCGTACCTTTGTCTGTGGATTAGGTCCATACCTGTGAGGGGGATTGGGTTATTGCAGGAAAACTGGCCTTCAGAAACCATGATTCAGTATTTATCAGATAGTTTTCTTCGCTCGTTAACAGGTGTGTTGTTTGGATCAGATGGGTTTCTTGTTTGAGGTTGATACTATTATCAGATGGTTTTCTCGTCAGATACAGAGGTTCAGATGGATTTCTTACCAGGGGATTGGTATTTTGAGTGTCAGATGATAGTTAGTGTCATGAAGTTCTGGTGACTGTGGTGGTTTTCTGTTCTTGATATCACAGAGATGTTCCTCTTCGGGCTACAGCATGGCCCCTGTGTTCACTGATTGCATCATTTATCATATTGCATTATTGCATTACCATTTGCATCCAACTAACGTGTGTGTATTCCAGGTACATATTTTCCCTCCCAGTTCTGGTGGTTGTTTCCTAGCAGACATGGAAGCCATGAAGAGAGTGTTACCCTACAGATTCCCGTCTCCAGATATCAGTCTGTTGTCAGAGTTAATTACTATTGCTGGGAAGAAGGTGATGGGAGATTTCAGGAAGACATATGGGAGGATCCTGACTTATGTTTACCAGCCCTCGGCTTATGAGATCAGCGGCATTTACACCCTGTTGTAGTTTTATGATGCTGAGCTCAGGTGTTTCATATTTCCTGATTTTGTCTTGGCTCCTACCCTGGAGGAGTATTCTGCACTCTTGGATATACCGATTCGCGAGCAGATGCCTTTCTATCACACGGACGCTAAGCCTAATCTGGATAAGCTTTCTGCTATTCTGTACTTAAGAGAGTTTGAGCTGACAGGGAAGATGATCAGAAAAGGAGATGTGTGGGGATTTCCGTTGGTTGTTTTGGTGGAGAAGGCTCGGGAGTATGCTAAGAAGGGTGGCTGGGTTGTTTTTGATGCCATCCTTGCTGTGTGTGTTTATGGCATTGTATTGTTCCCAAACCAGCCTGATTTTGTCGATGCGGATGCTTTCTATATTTTGGCTGCAAAGAACCCAATTCCTACCTTGCTGGGAGATATCCACCATTCTACTCACTACAAAAATGAAAAACGGCGAGGAAAGAATGTCTCTTGTTGTGTACCGCTACTGTGCAGGTGGTTTACTAGTCATATGCCGAAGTCAGGGCCTTTCGTCACCTCTATTGATTCTTCAGGATGGCCTGAGCGCTTGATGGGGTTGACTTCTGAGAATGTGGTGTGGGTTAATGAGGAGGTGTTAGGAGTTGAGATCATATACAGATGCGAAGGATTCCCTAATGTTCCTTTGATAGGAAGGAGAGGATGTGTTAATTACAACCCTTCCTTATTAATCAGGCAGTTTGGGTATGCACCTCAGGAAGCGCCGAAGCCCGAGGAGATACGGGAATCTCTGTATCTCACCGGGGCAATAGAGGAAGAGATGTTGATCAAGCTTGAGAAAGCATGGAAGAACCTGCATAAGAGAGGGAAGTCTTTATGTAGCAAAGGGGGTACTCGAGTTCTTGGTCCGTATGTGGAATGGATTCGTGAACGAGCTACGAAATTCCTTATGCCTTATCCTGCAGTTCAGCCATTGTATCCTTCTCCGGTAGAGGAGCCCACCACTATAGACATACAGGTATACAAGCAGCTGATGGCGGAGAAAGAAGAGTTAGCAAAGGTTAAAGAAGCTTTAGAGAAAGAGAACGCCCAGCTTCGTCATGAAAAGATTGAAACATGATATTTTTCCAAGCAACAGGCCGAAACTTTGAAACATCTGAAGACTACTTTATTGGAGTTGACTGAAACCAAGAAGCGTTTGGAGTTAGATGTAGACTCAGTTAGCAGTGTATTGGCTACTAAGAAACAAGAGTTGGAAAAGGCCTACACGAAGTAAGCTAAGTTCAGAGAGCATTGGGACCTTACTATGGCCAAACGCAAAGAAAGGGAAGAAGAGCTAAAGATACAGGTTGCTCAGTTGGGAGAACAGGTTAAAGTGAAGACTGAAGAGCTTGAAGAAGAAGCATGCCGTCGATACGAGGCCGAACGCAAATTGATTGATGCCATGAAGAATCTGGAAGATTGTCAGCGCAGAGCAGACATCAAGAGGCCCAAACCTGAGGATGGTGCCCAAGATAAGGCTTGGGAAGATTTTGTCAGAGATATCCATGGAACGGTCAGGAAAAGGGATTAGTTGATAGAAGGCTTGATTTATCGACCGGATCACGCAGAGACGAAGAAGCTGTTCGAGGATTTCTGCGACCGTACCCGCACTTGATTTCTCTCTTGTATTCTATGTGTTGAGATCACCACCAGGCATGTTGGTTGGGATCCTCCTTTATCATATCGGTTGTATGGAACATAGTTGTGTAACGCCTTGACGAGACTGTTTTTCCAATATATGAGGGTTTTTCTAAATATTGTCTTTATGGTTTCTCTTGTCTTGCTACCTTGACACTGGAATTGGAGGGGAAATATCCCCAACGCACACATGCACGTTAGCATTTTTGCATTGTTGTTTGCATAAATCACATTGCATTACAGGTTTGTGATCCATGTTCCTTATCATTCTTCATCCATATCACCAGGTATTTTCAGGATTGCAGAAAAGCGGGTCCACCGTTACTCTACCAGAACTAATCACAAGAAGATCATGGACAACGTGCAGAGTGAAATGCAAGAAATGCGTGACAGGATGGCCATGCTCATGCAAACCATGGAGGCCGTCGCCAAAGGACAAGAGCAGCTGCAGACTCTGGTTCAACCGTTGGTCGCACGGGCTGAAAACAATGGGACACCGCATGGTGAAAACATTGCTGCTTCTCCCTGAATTGAGAATCGTCAAAGTGCTGATGCTATTCCCGTAACTGGTTTGAACGCTGGAGAAACTGGTCCTGCAGGCGGAGGTGGGAACGCCGGTAATATGAATGCCAATGCAGATACTGCTGGGGTATTTGTGGGTAATGTCAACCAGGGTTTCAATGGGGGCGCTGAGAACGTCGGAATGATTGGAAATAATGGTAACCAGGGCTTCAATGGTGTGAACATGGGGTATGGCAACACTGCTGGCACCAAGGCTGGGTTTGGTGACTATGGTTATGGTAATCTTGGATATGGAACTGGTGCATACAACGCTCAAGAGATGGGCAATCTGAGGTATGACCCCAGGTACTTCCAAACGGGTCCGGGCCGTGATGCGGATTATGTTGGATACGATGCAGTACCTTGCTGGGAGGATCGTCAGGAGGATGTGTTCTCTGGTCAGAATGAGGGTTATGAAAGAGCTAGGGATGACAACCATCAGATGAGATTGCTAGAAGAGAAAGTGAACGGATTAGCCAGCCAGAACGCTCTTGGGCTGGATATGTCAAATATGGGGCTGGTCCCTGGGTTGAGGGTCCCGCTGAAATTCAAAGCGCCGTCATTTGATAAGTACAAAGGGGATACATGCCCTAGGGTGCATGTGCGCGCGTTTTACAGGCGTATGTCCGCGTATTCTGAGGATGAAAAGATGCTAATGCACTTCTTCCAGGATAGCCTGTCAGGGACATCGCTGGAGTGGTACATGAGCTTGGAGCCTACTCAGATCAGGAGTTGGAAAGAGTTGGCAGAGGCTTTTGTTCTACATTATCAATATAATAGTGATCTCGCCCCTAACCGAGTCCAGCTACAGAGCATGTCTCAAAAGTCTAGCGAGAGCTTTAAGGAATACGCCCAAAGATGGCGAGATCTGGCTGCTAGGGTACACCCTCCGATGGTGGAGCGCAAAATGATGGATATGTTCATAGGAACTTTTTCTGGAATGTACTATGACCGGTTGCTCAATTTTTCGATGAGTACCTTCTCTGAATTGATCTTGATGGGGGAGCGCATTGAAAATAGAGTGAAGATTGGTAAAATTCAAGCGGGTGAGTCCAGTTCCGCAGGAGGTAATAAGAAGACGTTTGGTGGTAAAAGGCAGGGTGATACCAACGCTATACACAATACTCGACGGAGAAATAGAGGTCAAAACTGGCATCAGCAGTCGCAAGTTGCAAGTGTAACCATTCCAGGGCCTTCTCAGCAGCAGAGAAAACAACCTCAGCAGCAGGCTCAACAACAGCCAAATAATAATCAGCGCAGATTTCAGAACCCACGACCGAGGAGAGTATTCGAGGTACCGCCGGTATCATATGCAGAACTTCTTCAAACTTTGTTGAAATTGCAGCTAGTCGAGAAGAGGACCTTAGCACCACCAACCGGCCAGCCACCAGTCGGGTATGATGTTAATGAGCATTGTGACTTCCATTCGGGTGCGCCAGGGCACAATATTGAAAATTGCCTAGCTTTCAAGCATAAAGTACAGGATTTGCTTGATAGTACGGCTATTAACTTCGGGAAGGACGGTCCCAATATCACGCAACAGCCAATGCCCAAGCATGGTGGGGCTAGGGCCAATGCAATCCTGGCAGATGATGAGTTGGACTTGGTTTCGGAAGTGAGCAAGCTGAAAACCCCTTTGAGTTATGTAAAGCAACGCTTATTGGGGGGGAGGTGTCTATCCCGGATGCAGTGAAGAATGTGATGACTGTTTGGTTCAACTTGGGGGCTGTGAGAAGTTGAAAAGGGGAGTTCAAGGTTTGATTGATGAAGGAATCCTGCAGTTTGACAGGTCTGTGGGGCGAGAGAAGTCTGTTGAGACAGAATCTAGAAAAGAGCGCAGTGAGGTTGCTACGATCACCATTCCGTTCAAATCAGTGACGATTTCGGCATCATCGAAAAGGCCGACCATTACTATTACCCAGGCTAAGCCAGTCCCTTATGAAAGCACAAAGGCAGTCCCGTGGAGCTACGGTGCTGAAGTGTATTGCAATGGGGAAAAGATTGACTTGAATGATCCGCTAGCGGGATCCGTAGATAACATAGTGGGAGCGGGTGGTATAACCCGGAGCGGGAGAATTTTCACTTCACCTGAGGTTGAAGCAGAGAGGCTTGCCAGGGGTAAGAACAAAGTTGTTGAGGGGGAATCTTCGGGGAGTAAGGAGAAAGAACCGATAACCAAAGATGTGGAAGAATTCATGAGATTGATTCGCAAAAGTGACTACAAGATCGTAGATCACCTGCAGCAGACCCCGTCAAAGATCTCCATATTATCGCTGTTGTTGTGTTCTGAGGCGCATAGAAATGCCCTGTTGAAGGTACTTGAGACATCCTTCGTGCCGCAAGAGATTTCAGGTAATCAGCTGGAGGGAGTTATGGCACATGTTAACGATGGGCATGGGCTGGGATTCACGGATTTTGACCTAACGTCTCGAGGGCGTGATCACAATAATGCCTTGCACATCTCTATCGAATGCCGGGGCACTATTTTATCCCATGTGCTGGTAGACACTGGGTCCTCGTTGAATGTGTTACCAAAAAAAGCCCTGTTGAAATTGGATACCCGTGGGTTGTTGTGCACACCTAGTGATTTGGTGGTGAGGGCCTTTGACGGAACAAGGAGGTTGGTATTCGGGTCAGTAACGTTACCCATCCAGGTAGGTCCGGAGGTGTTTGATACGGTGTTTTACATCATGGACATCCAGCCTGCATATAGCTGTTTGATCGGGAGACCTTGGATTCATGCCGCTGGGGCAGTAACTTCTGCACTCCATCAGAAGCTGAAGTATATGGTTGAGGGGAGTATTGTGACGGTGTGTGGCGAAGAGGATATCCTAGTCAGTCATTTGTCTTCCTTCAAATACGTGGAGGTAGATGGGGAGATTCATGAAACGCTGTGTCAGGCGTTCGAAGGGGTGAAGGTTAAAGAAGAAGCTTCGGTGAAGAGTGAAGGGCAAGAGGTGGCAGCCTCCTCATATAAAGAAGCCAAGGCGTTGGTGCAAGCAGGAGAGACTCGGAAGTGGGGGCAGATTCCGGACATCCCGGCAAAGCAAGATAGGTACGGCTTGGGGTACCGCCCATCTCCCTCACAGGGTGCGCCTAAGTACAAGGGACCTGTCGTGTTCACGCCTGGAGGGGTTAGCTTTGAAAGGATTAATGCCGTGTCTGATACGGAGGAAGTGGATAGCGACTGCGACATGGACGCATGGATTCGACCCAGCACGCCGGGGCAAAGCCTATGCAGCTGGTCCATCCAGGACGTCATCCAAGTCACCAAACAG
Organism: Lathyrus sativus; assembly: GCA_963859935.3. Taxonomy (NCBI): domain Eukaryota; kingdom Viridiplantae; phylum Streptophyta; class Magnoliopsida; order Fabales; family Fabaceae; genus Lathyrus; species Lathyrus sativus. Next base: position 71,492,438 of record OZ012736.1, read on the forward strand.
TAATGTGTTGTTTTTTTTCAATTAGTGTATGATCACATGCCTTGCCCGGGGCATCGTTGACCTCGTCTTAGGGCCTAACTATTTACCTGTATGTTTGCATGATCAATAAATGACGACGTTTTTTACATTCAAATGTTGTGATCCTTTTCTTTCTGTTTTTATTTTTCAATAAAATGGCAGCGTGGTTATGCATTTTGCTTGTATATCATTTTGAAGCACTTAACCGTTTCCCTCGTAGGATTCATGAATTTTCAGATGACATCGACAAAAGACCTCCTATGACTCGTTTAGACTTCGAGCATCCGATCTTCCAAGCTGAGGAGGAGATTGTTGAGGATAGTGACTTACCAGAAGAACTGAGTCGGTTGTTGAAGCAAGAGGAGAGAGTCATTCTGCCTCACCAGGAAGAGATTGATATTGTCAATTTAGGGTCTGAAGAATGCGTCAGGAATATCCGTATAGGGGCCGCGTTGCAGGTTGACATCAAGCAAGAGCTTATTGAGATGCTGCACGAATACAGTGATATATTTGCTTGGTCCTACGAGGACATGCCGGGTTTGGATACCGATATGGTTGTTCATCGTCTGCCGTTGAGGGAAGATTGCCCGCCTGTGAAACAGAAACTCAGAAGAACTCGTCTTGATATGGCTGTAAAGATTAAGGAAGAAGTGCAGAAGCAATGGGATGCTGGATTCCTGGCTGTCACCACTTATCCCACGTGGGTCGCTAATATCGTGCATGTGCCAAAGAAAGATGGCAAGGTTCGAATGTGTGTTGATTATAGGCATCTGATGTACAAAGCGAGCCCGAAAGATGATTTCCCGCTGCCGCATATTGATGTGTTAGTTGACAACACAGCTCAGTTTTCAGTATTCTCTTTCATGGATGGATTTTCGGGGTACAACCATATCAAAATGGCTCCGGAGGATATGGAAAAAACGACCTTTATCACCCCGTGGGGAACCTTCTGTTATAAGGTGATGCCCTTTGGTTTGAAAAATGCTGGGGCAACGTACCAACGGGCTATGACAATGCTCTTTCACGACATGATGCACAGGGAGATTGAGGTGTATGTCAATGACATGATCGCCAAGTCTCAAACGGAGGAAGAACATCTGGTTAATCTGCTGAAGTTGTTCAAGAGGCTGAGGAAGTTCAGGTTGAGGCTGAACCCTAACAAGTGTACCTTCGGAGTGAGATCCGAGAAGCTACTGGGGTTCATTGTGAGCAAGAAAGGAATCGAGGTTGATCCTGCAAAAATAAAAGCAATACAAGAGATGCCAGCACCGAGAACAGAAAAAGAAGTTCGTGGGTTCTTAGGGAGGTTGAACTACATTGCTAGGTTCATCTCTCACCTAACGACCACGTGTGAACCTTTGTTCAAACTGTTAAAGAAAGATCAAGCGGTGGTCTGGAACGACAATTGCCAAAGGGCATTTGAAAAGATAAAAGAATACTTGCAGGAACCTCCGGTGTTAATACCCCCAGTGGCGGTACGACCACTGATTATGTATCTGACGGTTCTGGAGAACAGCATGGGTTGTGTTCTCGGTCAACATGACGAGACAGGAAGGAAAGAGCATGCAATTTACTACTTGAGTAAAAAGTTCACGGATTGTGAATCTCGATACTCTATGCTCGAAAAGACGTGTTGTGCATTGGCGTGGGCTGCCAAACGTCTAAGACAATACATGCTGAACCATACAACCATGCTGATATCGAAGATGGATCCGATCAAGTATGTGTTTGAAAAGCAAGCGCTCTCTGGAAGGATTGCTAGATGGCAAATGGTATTGACAAAATACGATATCCAGTATGTTTCCCAGAAGGCCATTAAGGGAAGTGTTCTGTCCGAATATCTTGCCGAACAGCCAATTGAGGATTATCAGCCTATGAAGTTTGAGTTTCCTGATGAGGACATAATGTACTTGAAGGCTAAAGATTGTGATGAGCCATTGCCGGATGAGGGTCCTGAGCGGACTTCGCAGTGGCAATTGATTTTTGATGGGGCTGTCAATTCGTACGGTAACGGGATTGGGGCAATCATTACAACTCCCCACGGGTCGCATATCCCGTTTACGGCTAGATTGAATTTTCCAGTGACGAATAACGAAGCCGAGTACGAAGCTTGTATTATGGGGTTGGGGGAGGCTATCGATCTGAGGATCAAGAATCTGGACGTATATGGGGATTCAGCATTGGTTGTGAATCAGATTAAGGGAGAGTGGGAGACACGCCAACCTAATCTGGTACCGTACATGAATTATGCGAGGAGGTTGCTACCTTTCTTTGATAGGGTGGAGTTCCATCATGTACCTCGGGCGGAGAATCAAATGGCAGACGCCCTTGCAACATTATCCTCGATGTATAAGGTCAACTACTGGAATGAGGCTCCCAGGATTGTCATATCTCGCCTTGATAGGCCGGCCTTTTTGTTTGCCATTGATGAAGCATCTGATGATAAACCTTGGTATTTCGACATACAGAATTTCCTGAAGAACAAGGAATATCCGGCTGGGGCATCCAGTCGTGATCAGAAGACTCTAAGGAGATTAACAGGCAACTTCTATCTGAATCCCGACGGCGTTCTGTATAGAAGGAACCACGATTTGGTACTCCTCCGGTGCGTAGACGAGAAGGAAGCCAATTTACTCATGGAAGAGGTCCATGAAGGAACTTTTGGTACACATGCTGGTGGGCATGCTATGACCCGAAAGTTGTTGCGGTCGGGGTATTATTGGTTAACGATGGAAGCGGACTGTTTCAAGTTCGCCAAGCGGTGTCACAAGTGCCAGATCTATGCGGACATGATCCATGTGCCACCCGGTCCACTGAATGTTATGGCTTCCCCATGGCCTTTCTCCATGTGGAGAATCGATATGATTGGCAAGATTGAGCCTACTGCTTCTAATGGGCATCGCTTCATCCTAGTCGCGATCGATTACTTCACCAAGTGGGTGGAAGCAGCATCTTACGCCAATGTGACGAAACAGGTAGTGGCCAGATTTATCAAGAGGGATATAATTTGCAGATACGGTATTCCTGAACGGATCATTACTGATAATGGTTCGAACCTGAACAATAGGATGATGAGGGATCTTTGTCGGGAGTCTAAAATCGAGCATCATAATTCATCTCCGTACAGACCCAAGATGAATGGCGCTGTTGAAGCGGCCAACAAGAACATAAAGAAGATTGTTCAGAAGATGGTGGTAACGTATAAGGATTGGCATGAGATGTTGCCGTTTGCTTTGCACGGTTATCGCACGACGGTGCGTACATCAACCGGGGCAACTCCGTTCTCACTGGTGTATGGCATGGAGGCAGTCCTGCCATTGGAGGTTGAGATACCATCTTTGAGGGTTTTGCTTGATGTTCAGCTTGATGAGGCAGAATGGGTGAGAAGTAGATTGAATCAGCTGAGCTTGATAGACGAGAAGAGACTGGCATCAATTGCACATGGTAGGCTGTATCAGATCCGGATGAAGAAAGCGTTCGACAAGAAGATTCGACCTCGAAGCTTTCAGACGGGTGATCTTGTGCTGAAGAAGATTCTCCCACCGCAATCGGATCACAGGGGCAAATGGACTCCCAATTATGAAGGTCCATACGTCGTGAGAAAGGTCTTCTCCGGAGGAGCCTTATTGTTATCCACCATGGATGGTGAAGACTTTTCATCCCCTGTGAACTCGGACGCAGTTAAAAAATACTTTGCTTAAAAATTGACCCGCTGGACAGTAAAAAGAGAGTCCAGGAAAAAATGGGGCATCCCGGCGAACCAAAAAACAAAATAAAAAGGTTCGGGCAAAAGTTAGGGATAAAATGGAAAAAATGTACACCCGCGAAGTTGAAAACCTACACTGGGCGGCTTCGGCAAAAAGGGGTATCCCGGTGAATTGAAAACCCGCAAAGGGTGATTCACGCAAAAGTTAGGGATTTGAGAAGCAAATGACTGCGGTCCAAGTTTGATTGTTCAGTGGTTTGGGAGAACCTGGGGGGTTGACTATCCAAAGCAATCTCTTCTGAAGACAGAGATTAGGAAAGCGTCAGAGTCTGGCGAGTCATAGGAGGATCGGTTCATGGTGTTCGTCTGTAACACGTTGCCGACATGTGTACAAATTTTATTCTGTATCTTTGTACATTTCTGCATTTTGTTTATGTGTGACTACCTCTTTTCAGGAGTTGCATCTGATGTACAAATCTTGCCTATTTTCAGGCCGTTATCAATAAAGTGTGTTATTCAGTGTAGCGTGTGACTTTGGTTTTAACTTTTACAGTTTTGTTTGTAAAAAACGCCGATGTTTTGATAAAACTTACATATGTGTAAACAGGCGGGCCTCGGCCGATGATTGTTAAAACCGGAAATTACCTGAATGGTTGTCATGGGTGATTACCAAGATGTTTCCTTTTGCATAGATTGTCTTGCGTTTGCTTGTTGACTTTTTGCAGGTATTCAAAAGCTCGCAAAGCTCCCCGCCAGAGTCCATGGCAGGCTGGTACCCTCTCCAGAGGATGAATGTTGTGTCTTTCCCTAGTGAAGTCGCCCCAGGCAAAAATGCATGTTGTCTTCCCAGGAGAGTGGAGATTGCGTCGAAGGAAAAGATCAATGTATCTTCAGTAGTTCAGAATTGGCTTATCAAGCAGAGCGGAGTCCTCCCCAGCAAGGGTCGAGACGGATATGGTTAACTCGCCTGAAGAATCTTGTGTAGTGCGAATCAGAGCACACCGGTCAACCCCCAGCTCAGTGGTAGCAGGATGAATTATCCCCACAGGACGTAACCAGAGTGTTGATACCTTTTGAAAGCAGTTTCCAGGATTGCTTTTCTCTTGCCCCAACAGGTTGATCCTTCCTCGTCAGGACGATCATTTTCAGCAGAGTTTGAAGTTTTGAGTTTGTGAGCTACTTTCTCAGCAGGATGGTTATCCCCAGCGGAGTTAGTTCATCTTTCCAACATTTATTTTGTTGGAAGCGTATCGGTGGTATTCCGGTCATCCCCAGCGGATCCAGTTTGTCTTCAGCATTTATTTTGCTGAAGTAATCCTTTGCATAAGCATGCATCATAAGCACTTCCATTTTACACGAATACATAGCATTTCCATGCAGTATGGAAGCATTGCGGCATTATCAAACATGTGCATTTAGAAATGTAAGCAGGATTGATTACCCGTCCAGCCTCAGGTATTTTCTCTGTCGATAAGAGGGATCGTGGTTCGCAGAGATGTGCATATATTTTGTCTATGTCACAAGACGCGCAGTGATCGTGTTTCCTCCTGTCAAGAGGGTTGTGGCGCAGGGCACGCAGTGATCGTGGTCACCGTTATGTTGTGGGGATTTGTAGTAGAGTACGCAGTGATCGTATTCGTCCTGTATGTTTTGTTTGTGGCACAAGGCGCACAGTGATCGTGTTTCCTCCTGTCAAGAGGGTTGTGGCGCAGGGCACGCAGTGATCGTGGTCACCGTTATGTTGTGGGGATTTGTGGTAGAGTATGCAATGATCGTATCCATCCTGTATGTTTGTTGGTGGTGTAAAATACGCAGTGACCGTGTTTCCTCCGGTCAAGAGGGTCGTTGCGCCAGACACGCAGTGATCGTGTTCGTCATCTCATATTCCCTTAGCAGAGTTTGCTTGGTCAAGCACCTTTTTCCCCCCAGTTGAGTCTTTCTCAGGATGCTGCGGTGTCAACATTGGAAGATGGTAATGCAGATTTTTGGGTGGTTACCCGTAGTTTCCCCAGCAGAGTTATATTCCCCAGCAGGGTGTTACTTCAATGACGTGCTTGGTTAAGTTCCCAATTCCCCAGCGGAGTGTTTTCAGGATACCTATCGCCAGAATAGGTGTTTGACGGCCGTCGTCAGAATTATCCCCTCAGAGTTGCTTGGTTAAGTTTCTCGTGTCCCTGCAGGGCTGCTTGTTCAGGTATGAACGGAAGGTTGGTAAGTGAAATCAATAATGTTCTCGCTGTTTAGTGGATGCTCGTTCAGGTACGAATGGAAGGTTGGTAAGTGAAATCAATAATGTTCTCGCTGTTTAGTGGATGCTCGTTCAGGTACGAACGGAAGGTTGGTAAGTGAAATCAATAATGTTCTCGCTGTTTAGTGGATGCTCGTTCAGGTACGAACGGAAGGTTGGTAAGTGAAATCAATAATGTTCTCGCTGTTTAGTGGATGCTCGTTCAGGTACGAACGGAAGGTTGGTAAGTGAAATCAATAATGTTCTCGCTGTTTAGTGGATGCTCGTTTAGGTACGAACGGAAGGTTGGTAAGTGAAATCAATAATGTTCTCGCTGTTTAGTGGATGCTCGTTCAGGTACGAACGGAAGGTTGGTAAGTGAAATCAATAATGTTCTCGCTGTTTAGTGGATGCTCATTCAGGTACGAACGGAAGGTTGGTAAGTGAAATCAACATTTTCTCGCTGTTTAGTGGATGCTCGTTCAGGTACGAACGGAAGGTTGGTAAGTGAAATCAACATTTTCTCGCTGTTTAGTGGATGCTCGTTCAGGTACGAACGGAAGGTTGGTAAGTGAAATCAACATTTTCTCGCTGTTTGGCGTCTGCTCGTTCAAGATACGAAAGGTTGATAAGTGAAATCAGCATTGTCTCGTTTGGTTAAGCGTTTGCTCATTTCTTCAGGGTACGAAAGGTTGATAAGAGAGATCAAGAATTTCTCAATGTTCAGTGTATACCCTCTTCTTCGGAATGGGATGGTCTATGGACAATATCAGATTATTTCATAAGCAAGTTGATGGATAGTGTTTTAGTTGTCGCTGTGGCGATGGAAATCAGTTCCCTGGTTAATTCTCAAGCAGTGGTGTGCGCAATTTATTTTTGCGGTTGGCAAATTTCAGGGTTTCATTGGTATTCAACCGTCATTTACCTTTGAATATGTGAAGGCTGCGCGCTCTTCACCCATTCAGGTCCAAGCTGTTTGAATAGGGGCAGCTGTTGCACCCTAAAATTTGACCAACCGGTTCTCCTATCTGGTTCGTGGTTTAATTCGTATTCGCATATCAGATGCATGGCATTTGTACGCAGACAGAGGATGTCAGGGTTACAGTTTGGTTTTCACCTATAGGACGTCTCAGACCGGTTCGGGTAATCGGAGGTTATTGTGGGAAATCACGCGCTTCCTGGGTGTTTTCGGCTTACGCAGTGATTTTGGAGATTCTTGGTGTCCGGGTTTACTATTTGCGTCGATCTGGTCTCGCACTCTCTTTTGTGTTGGTTATTGGCCTTTGTTTGCATCTTTAGGATTTAATAGCCGTTTGTAGAATTTTAAATAGGTTTTATAGATTTTCTAGAATTTAAATAGTTTTTTTTTAATATTTTTAATAGTTTTAAATCTTTTTAGAATTTTATAAATTGTTTTAAGTAGATTTTAGAATAAACTTCTTTTTTTTTAGATATTAAATTGTAGATAATAGTTTGATAGAATTTTCTTTTAATAGATTTTAATAGTTTTAAATTTTTTAGATTTTTATAGATATTAATATAGTTTTCAATCATAATATAGAAAATTAATAGAATATATAGATTTTAGAAATTTCTAGACTTTATTTTAATAGGGGGTAGTGGTTTTAAAATGTTTTCCAGAAATATTATAGATTTTTTTTTAGGTATTAAATAGATTAATAGATTTTTATTAGGATTTTAGAGCTGATGATTGTTAGAGTTTTTTTAATTAGGTTTAATCTTTTTTTTCCATTTAGATTAATTAGGTTTTATTAGTTTAATTTTGACTAAGAGCTTTAATTAGTTGATTAGAGTTTCAATTTTGGATTAGCCATTTATTTTGTCACGTTTAATCAGCCATTAAGTCTTTAGTCCATTAATCAATTCGTCATTAATGTCATGCTAAGTGTGTTTAGTCCTTGATTAGTCCATAGTGGGCCAGTTCAATTCAGAAAGCCCAGAATTTTGATCCACGTGTCCTATAAAGAGGGCCCCACGAGTCTCATTTTGGGGTCCCCACGTTCTGCCACCTCAACCCCCTCTTGCCACGTTTTCAATCCACTATCTCTCTCTCTCTGCCAGCTTTCCTACACGCGTCTTCCTCCCAGCCCTTCTCCTGCCACGCGTTCAACCCTCAATCTTCCCCAGCGCCACCTGGTTTCCACTCAGTTCCCCCCACCGCCGGCCATGCAGCCGCCCGCCGGACCACCCTCCGTCACCGTAACTGTCGCCGGACTTCAGTAGTTTCTCCGGAAACTGCAAATTCGCCAGGGATTCATCCAGCCACTCGTTTCTCATCGTCTACCTCCATCAACTTCCTCACCGGAGCCACCGTCAAACTCGCCGGAAACTGCTTTGTCTCGCCGGAAAATTCATCACGCTTGTCCAGTTCCCCAGATTCATCAAGATCCACCTAAACCTTCATCTGGTTCCTCATAGATCTTCATCATCCCGCCCAGATCCTTCATCGTCCTTCATCACATCTCCAGAAAAATCTTAAAGATCTTCAACCGAGTTCTTCATTTTCCCAGAAATATTCATAGACCTTCATACGTTTTCTAGAAGACTCTCAAGAACTTCATCATTCTTCACGTTTTCCAGCAATACCCACAGATCTTCATCATCCTTCAAGAAACTTAGTCATCAGCTTCGCCTTCAAGAACGTCATCGCAACTGATTCTCTGATCTTCAGCTTCGTCGAGTCCACCACATCGTTAGTCAAGATCTTCAAGGCTCCCAGATCATCTTCAAACATCATCAAGGTTGTTGATCTTCGAGCATCCGCGAAGAACTCTCCAGAAGCTCCATCGTCTCCGTTGCTTCACCCAGGTTTCGTTTCTTTTCGTCTCATAGTCGTTTGTTCAGCTGGATTAGGGTTTCTGTTTGGAGATTTGAATGTTAGATTTGTTGAGGAGGGTAATCTAGTTTAGGGTTGGGTGGATTTGAGTTTGGGAATGGTGGTTTGTTTGAGATTTGTGAGAGTTTGAGAGTTTCAGAAGAGGGTTTGAGAGAGAATTTCAGAGAACGGCGCAGCTAGGGTTTGGTGTGATGAACAGTAGACGGGTTTGTGAGAGGAGAGTTTGGTTTTGTTGGCTAATAGTTGGGTTAGGGTTTGGATCGGGCTAGGCCCAATCAGAAATTGCTAAGATCACCCCCTCATTACTCGTTGTTCCCCCCCTGTTTGTGAGAATGCTGAATGGATTTGGTTTGGGCTTAAGCCCAATTGCTACGCACCCCCCCCCCCCATATTTGGGCCCATTCTGAGCAACTAGGGTTTTGCTATCGCCACACCCCCCTTTTGTTTTATTTCTTTTTTTTAATTTCTTTGTTTTCATTCATGTTAGAAAATTCATAAAAAATAGTAGGATGAACCAATTAATTCCCTTTTTTTCCCTGTAGATTCATAATTCAATTTAGAATTTTATAGTGCAAAAATATTAAATTGATCATGCATTTTCATTTTTATTTGCATTTTTGTATTTTAATTGGTATTGAATAATTGGTTTGTGATGTGTCTGCTTTGTTGATTTTAGTTCTCTCAGTTGGTAATGAAGTTTGCTTTGCTTTTTTTAGTATGTTATACTAGACTAATGCATGCTCCCCATAGATTTTTCATAGATTTTTTTGAGGAATTGATTGATGTTGTTTTAGGGTTAGAGAGTAGAGACCTCATAACTTGCTGGTTAACCCTTGGACATTCATATGTTAGGGATTGTTTAGTAGCCTTAGAAGTTGGATTAGGCTTTGAGATTTGATCTTGGGATCATAGAGGTATGTAGGTTCCCCCTAGATTTTTGGTAGATTTTTAGAAGTTTTTTTGCTATTTTTGATTGAGCTTGAGAATAGGAGAAGTCTTGAGGGCTTCTGACTTTGAAGTTCAACTGTGGTTGAACTTTAGAGATAGTTTCTTTTGGGTTGAGGGCCTGTGGTTTCTTCTTGGAGATGGAGGCTGGATGAAGTCTTGTTGGAGCTTTCAGGGATGCATGGATTGAAGGCCTAGTCTAGGAGCTTGCTCTCTTTCTGTGAGGTTTGAGATCCTGATGTTTGAGGGAAATTTATGGTACTTTCCTGAGGAAGGCACTGTAGATGGCTTTCATTCTTTCTTCTCACCTCTTTCTCAAGTATCCAATGATGTTGGAGCCTTCATGTGAGTTTAGTTTCTCCTGAGGAGGAATGTAAACCGATCACAGTTGTTGAGCCACATGGGATATGATTCCTAAGTGGAAGCCCCCTAGTATTTTCCAGAGGAAGGCACTATGGGTCTGTTCACTTAGTTCCCTTAGTTCACTTAGGATTTCTTAAGTATCCAATGATGTTGGAGCCTTCATGTGAGTTTAGTTTCTCCTGAGGAGGAATGTAAACCGATCACAGTTGTTGAGCCATATGGGATATGATTCCTAAGTGGAAGCCCCCTAGTATTTTCCTGAGGAAGACACTATGGGTCTGTTCACTTAGTTCCCTTAGTTTATGAAGGATTTCTCAAGTATCCAATGATGTTGGAGCCTTCATGTGAGTTTAGTTTCTCCTGAGGAGGAATGTAAACCGTTCACAGTTGTTGAGCCGCATGGGATATGATTCCTAAGTAGGAGCCTCCTAGTACTTTCCCGAGGAAGGCACTATGGGTCTGCCTACTCAACTCCCTTTCTTTGGTAAGCTTGTCTTGAAGCTTGAAGACGGGGATTGATTTCTCTTGTGTAGGGTTTTGCTTTAGGGCTTTGCTTAGAGATTTGATTAGGGCTTTGCTTAGAGATTTGATTAGAGATTTGATTAGGGCTTTGATTAGGGTTTTGCTTAGGGTTTTACTTAGGACTTTTGCTCAGGGATTTGATTAGGGGGTTTGCTTTAGGGTTTTGCTTAGGGTAGATTAGGGTTTTGTTTTAGGGTTGTTTAGGGTCCTGCTAGGGGGTAGTCTCATGCTTTTGGATAGGAGTTTGCAAGGCTGATTAGCCTTCTCTTTGTGTTGATTGACTTGTGTGGTGCTGTGCTGCATTAGACTTAGGGGTTCATCTAGATATTTCTAAGATAGGTGCATCTTAGAAATAGGTTCTGTGTGCATGAGAAGTTGAGGTGGTCCTCCTTCTGCTTGATTGTTATTGAGTGGCTTTGCTTGCTGGTATTTGGTAGAGCTGAGCTCCCTTGCCTCTATGGTTTGTGGCCTTTATGCCTTGCTTGTTTGGTTGTTGCATTCATGCATATTTCCAGTATTTCTTTACTTTGCAGTGATTCTTGGTTGCTGTTCAGTCCTGTTGCCATGATCCCTTAGGAGCTCTAACTTCTCTGCTGTGGAGGAGTTATGATAGACATTAGGTTTGTTAACCAGGCATGATAACATTAGGTAGATTCCCCTTTTCAACCATAGTTTTAGGGTGTCTCTTTCCTTTCTCAAAACAACAGAAAAACACTTAATAAAGGATAAAACAAAAGTGAATTCATTTCTTTCGTCAAAAGATTTGAACAAGCATCAAAACCTTTTGTCCTCCTGGACTGTGAAAACCCTTGGTTAAGGCGCATTTTCCCATAAAAACACTTGAACAGCTTGTGTCGTGCGTAGCCCGAACTACGTTTGCTCTGATCTTCCATGCCGTGTGGAAGTACGTAGGCACATGACGCGATGTCCTAGCGAGCAACCTCTCCCCCCGTCTAGACGTAGGTAGTCGAACTACGTTGACTCTGACTTTCCCATTGCACGAGGGAGTACGTAGGCCCAGAACAGCGTATGTTCTATCGAGTCCTATCCTTTTCTTTTCTTTTCAGACTGACCATTAGCGTAGATAGATAAACACACCCTTTTCCTTATAAACACCAAGCGTGGATCCCGTCGAGTACGACGGACGTGAGGGGTGCTAATACCTTCCCCTTGCGTAACCGACTCCCGAATCCAGGTTTTGGTTGCGATGACCATACCTTTCCCGTTTTTTGCGAGGTTTACTTCAAGCGTTTCCTCTCGCTCCGTTGGGATAAATAACGCACGGTGGCGACTCTTCTGTCAGCCGGCGCCGATTTTCGCTGTAGCGACACCCCTCAACCCAAAGGGTTGAAAAAGAAGCCAATCGGGAGAACCTCGTCTGAGCGTGGATTTCATGAGGCACTAGTGCCTGCCAAGCAAGCACACGCCCACTAATTTCCACAACTAATGCTATGTTCACTCAAGCCTGGGTCTGGCTTCTCACTCATCAGAATGCCCCTCCCACAGCAGCACAGATAATCATATCATACTGAAAATAAAGTGCGGGAAATAAAATGCGATAAATAAACACAACCCAACAAGTAATCATACAAGCGCTAGGATTAACTCTCGCAGGGGACGTCGGATCCCCAAACTGACTCGCATTCGGGACGTTGGATCCCAGGAAACTATCAAGTCCCCAGCAGAGTCGCCAGCTGTCGCTTCTGCGAAAATAAGGTGCCGGCAAAACAGAAGAGTCGCCACCTTTCGTTATTTATCCCTCAGAGCGGGAAAGGAAACGATCGGAAAAACCTGACGAAAAGGGTATAAGACAAGGTCGTCGCAACCGTTGTCTGGGTTCGGGAGTCGGTTACGCAAGGGGAAGGTATTATCACCCCTCACGTCTGTCGTACTCGATGGGATCCATGCTTGTTGTGTTTACTGGACGAGTTGGTTTATCTATCTACCTATCAAGGCTGTCTTGAAACTTAAAGAAAACGACTTGGCAAAGCGTCGCACTTTATGCCTACGTATTCTCATCAGAGAATGAGAAATCAGAGTCAACGTAGTTCGACCTGCTACGGGTTATGGGGAAGGTGGCTCGCCAATACATCAGTATTGTGCCTACGTACTCTCAACAGATATGAGAGATCAGAGCTTACGTAGTTCGGGATACTACGGATTACGGGAATTCAGATTCATCTGTTTTATTGATTAGGGTTAAACAGTCGTTCCAGTAGTTAGGGACTAAGACTGTTTGCGTTGGCGCTGAAGTTTAACGACACTCTTTTCTTCAGAAAAAGCTTCCTTTGAATTACGGGCCCACGGGGTAAAAAGGTTTGAAGTTTTTTTTCTGTCTTTTACGGAAGAAGTGTTTTTTATTGTGTTTGCAATTTCAATCGCACTAAAGACTATGACCTGAGAGTGAATGCGTCACATGTCACCCGAAGGGTGCCACACTAAACATCCAGACTGTTGAAAAGAAACTCTCCAACAATCCTTTCCCAGATAGCTTAAGGCTCGGGACGTACAAAAGAAATCATTCATGATTACTGTATCTTAAGCTGTTTTGAGATGAGAAGAGAACAGGCTCAACTACGGGGAGACTATTAAGTCCTACTGTTGTCATGCCAAGGATTCATCCTATAGTTGAAGTTTGAAACAGGGAACTCCTAGAAGTTATCATGCATAGGTTTTAACCTAAAGTTCTATCATCATTTCCTTATCAAAGGAAATGAGATTCCTAAGGGATCATGCCAAAGGGATACAAAAACAGATAAAGCATCAGCTTAAACAGTAAGCAGTAAACGACTGTAAAATGCATGCAATGCAAGTGAGGAGAGGAAATGTGTGTGGGGCATCAACCTCCACAAGCTCATCTCAACCTCAAGCCAGAATGAATAACAATAATCATACTGAAGAGATAAAACATGCTATCAAGCTAAATACAATAAGCTGCAATCATACAGAGGAAATAAAATCATGCTATCAAGCAAACTAAACCACATGGGCAAGGGAGCAGGGCTCTACCGAATACCCGCAAGCAAAGCCATACAGTAAAAATACAAGCAGAGGGAGCAACTCAACCTCTAGTGCAATCATGCTCCTAGTTGAAAGTCAGTCTAATCATGGACTTATTCTAATGCATCAAGCAGGTCAAACAAGGCACATCAGCACAGAAAAAAAAACAGATAAGAAAGCAGATCAACCCCTCTCTCAAATCCCAGTTTCAGCTCTTTTGACAGCAACCCAATCTTCAGACTTCAATCACCCTTCAAGGCTATCAGCTTCACTGGCAAGTATCAACTTGCTTCTCCAGGTTCTAACACATAAGACAGAAGTATCAACTTGCTCTCTCTTCTCCAAGCTTAAGCTCTTCATTTAATTCCACCCTCAGGCTTTACTCCTAACTACAAGTATCAATTTGATTCCTTCAGGATCTCAAGTCTCAGTGTAAGTATCAACTTATCTTTTATTCCTCAGCTTCAGCTTTACACTCAATCTCAATTGAATCCTCAAGTAAGTATCAACTCAGTCTTCAAGCTTCAGCTCTCTTTGCCTTACCAGTGTCAACTTGGTCTTCTTCATCTACAAGCCTCAGCTTCTCAGAGTAGTCTTCAATCACTTAGAAGTGTCAACTTCATCCTTCAATTTCCCTTAATCAAGGAACTCCTCACTCTTCACTCCATCTTCATTGGGTCTTCAAGTATCAACTTGTTCTTCAAGCCCTTCAAGCTTCAACTATAATGGCAATGCTCAAGGAATCATCCTCTACCACACTCTTCAATGAAGTCTTCATCTTCAAACTCAAGCCCAACATCTTTCAAGATATTCAAACCAGAAGATAATTGATTTAACAGAGTGAGAGGAAATGATAAACAGCTTATTGACAACCAAAGGAAGCCTGTAAGGGTTCATCATTATGAGAGACTGGTTCCCTCAAAGTTCTACTTCCCAGATAAAGCCACTCATCCCTCCAAAGGAGGGATGTGAATATCTGAGAAGGACTTTTAGTCATTGGGAGGAATGGAAGCATAAGATGCTTTCCATGTTTGTGAAAGAAATCATTCTAACTACAAGGCTCTCCCTATGTCCTATCTCCTAATCTTCATCAGACACCTTCAAGCACAAACAAATCCAAAGCTCCAAGCACCTTCAAGCAACTTCAAGCATCCTCCCCTTGTTTTCAACTTGTCTTCAATCTCAACCAAAGGCAAACAAAGCACAAACCCTAATCTAAGGGGACTAAGAAAGTTAAACTAGTTGAATTAGTAAGTTAGGATCACCTAAAACCTAGTACTAAAGTTAGTCCTAACTAAAATACTAAAACCAATTGTAAAATCCTACAAAAATATCTATGGGAACCTAGGTCAATCATGACTCTACCACATTAGTTTCAAAGATCAAACCATCAAATTAGACCTAGAACTAAATTCTACACTACAAGGTATCAAACCTAAACCCTAAAAAGGAAGCATCTAAATATCAATCTAGAAAGCACACCTATTTTCATCACAAAAATGTGAGAAAAATCTATGGGATCATACATGTCTAACCTAATCACACACAAAAAATTAGGCTTAAAATCATCACCATGAACTCAAACAAAATTCCCCAAAAATATGCATCAACATAATCCTTTTAATATCAATTAAAATGCAAAATTCCAATTAAATCAGAAATTACATGAAATGAAAATATTTTTTCTCTAAAAAATAATAGACTCAACCATGAGTAATATGCAAAAATAATGGGTTTGATTGGATTAATAT
The DNA here is from genome assembly GCA_963859935.3 of Lathyrus sativus. Taxonomy (NCBI): domain Eukaryota; kingdom Viridiplantae; phylum Streptophyta; class Magnoliopsida; order Fabales; family Fabaceae; genus Lathyrus; species Lathyrus sativus. The sequence goes on from OZ012736.1 coordinate 71,507,827, forward strand.
TCAATTAATTATGATTTTTACAAGAATCATGAATTAAATGGAAAATTAAATGAAAATCCCACAAAAAGATTAAACACACAGTGCAAGAAGCAATCATTCTCAGTTAAAAACATGGGTTGGGCTCGCTGGGGTGTGTGGATAACACTTAAATCATTAAGCCCAAATGCCTGAATAAATGAAACGCATCGTTTCATCAGAAATCCTTCACAAATCAGAATTAAAACGTGGCCCTTGGATCTTCTCCCAGTCAATGGTCAGACCATGATCTAATGGTGAAAACTTCATCTTCTCCATTTCAAACCTCTGAGCTTCGCGCCCAGCTCCGGCCACCGCCGATGGAGCTCCGATCATCCCCTTCAACCCTAGTTCTTCCTAGAGGCCTCCAATCCAAGAGGTCAAAACATGAAACTCATTCCAAATCTTGCCACGAACTCAACCATACCATTAGTTTCTTCTGAAACCCCAAGAATCATCATCTCCCAATCTCAACCGAAAATGGCAATCTTCTTATTTTGTCTCTAATTGATCAATTAACCATCTGAAATCCATCCTAGGCCATTCTACAACTAATCTAGCACCTTAATTCAACCTAGTTCCACCTAAATCATGCTATAGGAAGAAGGTTACCAACCTGGAAATTCTTGAATAACAGGTGCACCAAATCTTCACTTCAAGCTCTCAGATCTCCTGGACACGATCACTGAACCTCCTCCTTGCTTTTGTATGCAAAAGATTCAATGGAAAGTGCTTCAATCTTGAAACACGATGATGAGTTGCAGGTGCTGAAAACTACTTGCTCCCACACGATCTAGCCACCAATTCTTCTTGAAAATGATCTGAAATCACTCCTTGGCACTCATGGAAGAAGAATCAATCAAGAAAATGAATGGAAGTTGAGGAATTTGATGAAACCGATTTCAATTGCAATCTATGAAAACTCACTCTCAAACTAAGCTCAATCCTTCAATGATCACCAACCTCAGCCATGGATCCATTCTAATCAATATATAGATGGAGTTTGGATGATCTAGAACCCTCTAGATCCTTCCAATGATATTTTACACTTCTCATGTCATGAGATTTTGAATCACTTATCATGACATGTACAACCCTTGCAAACAGCTTGGAATTCATCCCATTCACTCTTAATTTCTCCCCTAGTGAGATATTAAAGGTGTTTAGCTTGCAAAAACCCTTGCCCATGCCTTAATTTTGAGTTTTGCAAATGTGGCTTAATATGCAAGTAAGTGCTTTTCAAAGCAAGTCCACAATTTAGACCTCAAATCAAAAATGTGGATAAACCATTGTTTTTAAAATGTTTTCTAGAGTCAAAATGATATATTACATGCCATGGTTTGGATGTGTAGGTCAAAAATATCAATTTCCAACTTTGGCTTATTTAACTTATGTCCTTATTTTAGGTCATTTTTGCAACTTTGAGATACAAGCCTTTACATCATCTCATGACCTCCTTAATAGCCTTAAAACATCATTTTAAGAAAGTTTGATGTTGAAGATTTTTCCATTTGAAGCTTGGAAATAGGAGTTATGGCCTTATGCTTGAAATGAACTGTAATCTCCAAATGACCAAAATGCCCTTGACTTGTCAAAGCCATAACTTGAGTTCTACAACTCCTATCAAGGACTTCTAGTACTCTCTAGAAAGCTAAGAGTATAAGGAACAACATTCATGTTTACCAAAAGTCCATAGGAATCACCCTTCTTGGGCAAAAGTTTGATGCAAGTTGGGTGACTTTCAAGGCCCCAGATTCACATACCTCAGATGACCTGTAACTTGTCAAAGTCATAACTTGAGTTCTACAAATCCTATAAAGGACTTCTAGCACTAAAATTAAAGCTAAGATAAAGCTCTACAAGATTCATGTTTGGGGTAATATGAGATGACAATCACATCTTGAGCTAAACTGCCTTGAAGATAGGGGTCAAACTAGGGGATTTTACATTGTCAAGCCTTAGAAACCCTAGCTTGAAACCTCTCAAACTCTTCAATCATGATGAGTTAACCTTGAAATCATCCTTATAACATCTCAATGTGTCAATCCATGATCACATGGCCCTTGAATTAGGTCTCAACCTTGTTCAAATCATCAGTTGACCTAGGGTTGACCCAGTCAAACCCTAATTACACCACTCATGGCTAGGTCTCTTTAATCTTGTACCATGACCTGTCTAGGCTTCGTGATGGCTATCAAGACATCTCATAAGCTCTCTCAAGGCTTCAAGTCCTTCTTCATGGCTTCAGAATCATCTGAGGTCTTTCCACAACTCCCAAGCTAGGAGGCACACCTTCTTGGTTTCAACCACTCTCTCTGAGGATCATTTGACCTCTCTGACAAAGATATCAACCTTTGAACACTTGAATAACCTTCTTGGCTAGCTTCAAACTCTTGTGTAGCTCTTGATTGGCAGTCATACCTCTTGATCTCCTGCATACATGTCAATGAAATGCAAATGATAATGCTAATGTGAATGAAATGAAACATAAGCTAGGTAAAGAAAAGTTGGGAAAATTTTGGGGTGCAACACACACACCACACATTTCATAATCACCAAGGTACTCATACGTTCACACATCATCATTATATTTATCAAGTAATGCACAAGAATACACATCATGGTGCTTCACATACAATCGCATACAATCTATAAGCATTCACAATATCACGCCAAACGACAACGAACTCCATTACAATCATCATGCACTTTTAATCAATTTAAACAATGCATATATTTGCCAACAAGGCCACATTTCACAATCTAGGATTCACGCCATACGGCTACCCACAACATATCATAATACAGCACACAAGCTATGCATTGAAGAATCAAAGTATCAACATTGGATGGAAACAACAGAAATAAAACAATGTTGTCATGCTCGCTAGCTCACTCGCCTAGCGAAGGCATAACAATCATTCGCTACTGGCTCGCCTAGCGAACGTGCTAGCGAAACTTGCTTTTTGCTACTAGAAGTGTTCGCTACCTAGCTCGCTTAGCAAAGGCTTAGCGAACACTCGCTACCTCACTCGCTCCTGTGAACAAGGGTCATTTTGGTTCTGTTGAAGTCTGGGACCATTCACTACTCGCTCGCTAGCAGCTCGCCTAGCGAACCACTCGCTAGCTGCTTACTTAGCGAACCTCTGCGATCTCTCAAAAACCTCTACTGTCCAAAAATGTCACAAGGTCCAAAAATCACCCGATTCAATTCCAACAAGTTTCCATAGTCTTAGCCTAACATTCTTCGACTAAACTACATCACTTATTCCAGATTCTAACCGTTAAAACATCGGTTTCTATTGATTAAACCATTTCGACCTAAAAATGGAAAATGAGTAAAAACTCTCCAACAATCCAAATCAATCCAACAAAAGCGTACATAATCATACACATTGAGAAAATAATAAGATTTCACACCCTTACCCGATTAAATCGAATCCTAGATGTTGATCTTGAGCTATCCAAGCTTTTCCTCTATTTTCTCCTCTTATCTCTCTTCCTTTTCTCTTCTTTCTATTTCTATCCTTTTCTCTCTCTCCTCTAATCCACTTATATCTCTTTCTATTCTATTCCTCTCCAAACATCTATTAATCCATTTTCTCACAAAATATCTAATCTTAACATTAAATAAGAAATGTCTATAATACCCTCCAATCTATTTTCCCCGAAAACTCTCAAAATCGGTAAAATAGCATAATATGCAAACATAACATATTAACACATCAATTTCACAATTAAAATATTAATCACCCAAATAAATCAAAATACTCAACAAAATTGGAAATCAGAATCGGGGCGTTACAACTCTCCCCCACTTTAGAAATTTTCGTCCTCGAAAATGTTACCTGATTCAAACAACTCTGGATACGACTCTCGCATCCCACTCTCTAATTCCCAAGTCATATTGCCTTCCGCAGCGCCTCCCCATACTACTTTCACAAGCGCAATATCCTTACCTCTTAGCTTCTTAACTTCACAGTCCAGAATTCTAATTGGTAAAGCTTCAACCATAAGGTTATCTCTCACCTCAATCTCGTCCATAGGAATAACATGTGACGGATCCGGAACATACTTCCGAAGTTGCGAAACATGGAACACATCATGGAGATTAGCAAGCGACGGCGGTAAAGCAACCTGATAGGCTACCTCTCTTATCCTCTGCAAAATTTGATAAGGACCAATAAAATGCGGCGTCAACTTACGCGACTTCAACGCTCTACCAACACCAGTTATTGGAGTAACTCGAAGAAACACGTGATCTCCCTCTTGAAATTCAAGTGCTTTCCTCCTCTTGTCATGATAACTCTTTTGACGACTCTGAGAAATCTTCATCTTCATCTTAATCTTATCGGTAGTCTGCTGGACTATTTCGGGTCCAACCACAAAACTCTCTTCGGACTCATACCAACACAATGGCATCCTACACCGTCTACCATATAATGCCTCAAACGGTGCCATACCAATACTCGAATGAAAACTGTTGTTGTAAGTAAATTCAATCAAAGGTAAGTACCTATCCCAAGCTCCTCCCTTTTCCAATACACAAGCTCTCAAAAGATCTTCAAGTGATTGAATCGTCCTCTCAGTCTGACCATCGGTCTGTGGATGATAAGAAGAACTCAAACGTAACTTCGTACCCAAAACACTTTGCAAACTCTCCCAAAACCTCGAAGTAAACCTCAGATCTCTATCTGACACAATGCTAGAAGGAATACCATGCAAACTGACAATCCTTTAAATGTACAACTTTGCCAATCTCTCCAACGGGTAATCCATTTGCATAGGAATAAAGTGAGCAGATTTGGTCAATCTATCCACAATAACCCAAATAGCTTCAAAGTTACTCGGCGTTCTAGGTAAACCAGACACAAAATCCATAGATATGTGTTGCGGTGGAAATAGGATATCAAACTATTAATGAGTTTGAATCGCAATTCAATTCACAACCGCTCTTTGATTTATCCGAAGGAAAAGGTCAAAAGAGGGAAAACCTATTTTTGCATCGTAAACACAATGCGGGGAAAGATCTAGGGTTCGGGGGTTGGTTAAATTTAGGGAAGGTATTAGCACCCTAAACTTCTGTAGTACTCTACAGGAACCTTTTGTTCAAATGTTTACTATTTGCTTTATTTATTTGCTTAAGGTATATGTACAAAGGGATTAAAAACGAGAAAAGAGACCTAAGGGGTTAATTCTAAGTTTACTCGGCAAGACGTCGCATCTTGTGCCTACGTATCCTTACGGGAGTGGAATCAGAGTAATCGTAGTTCCCCTCAAAAGGGAGGTTAGAGACTTCTTGACTGTGGTCAAGGTCTCAAGGGGAATAAACGCATCTTAAGGAACACGCTTACGTGGAGTGTAGAAACTCCAAATCTCTACGTTGAATTGTTAAGTTGTAATTAGGGTTAAATTAGGTTAGGGATTCCGCGGCGGGAAACCCTAAAATGAGCGCGACGGCTCTTTGACCTAATGCTAGGGGTAAAATTATAATTGCGCCTGCGGCGAGGCATTTATGCAAATTAGGGTTTGTGAGGTTGTAAGGGTTTGAAGTTGAGGACTACTGGCGCGGCGACCAAACGGTTACACCTAACCTTCGGAAGTGTGTAATGTGACAGGAGTATTGATGAAAGTGTGAGATTTAAATCATGCAAACAGAGAAATAATGTCCTAATTTAAACCATGCAAGCAGAAATTTAAAGGCAGAAATTAAAGCGCGATTATTAGGATTCGCGAGTTTACATGAGAGGGGCAGATACAATATGATAATGAAAAATTTAATCAATGATAAACGAATTTGAACAATCAGTTGAACAACACAAAATAAGAGGATGTTAGTAGGGTTAGGCATGAATGTAGTGGATAATGAGACAGTGTAGAAAAAGATGTAAATTTAGAGTTTTTATTATTTTGAAAAAAAAAGATTTTTACTTAATTTATAAAAAGAAAGAATAAGGTTAGTTTTTTTTTTAAAAAAAATACTTAAATTTTAATCTTAAAAAAGGTTTCAACTTGTATCAAGAAAAAGTTTTTAACTTTTATTTATTTTTTAAAAAAATATTTTAAGTTGTTTATAAAAAAAGTTTTTTGTTTATTATTATAAAAAAGATTTTTAATTTTACTTATTTTAAAAACAATTTTAATATTTAGCATAATATTAATTATAAAAAAAACAAAAAATAAACAAAAAATAAAAGGGGTTGGGCCGGTAATCAACTCCGGTCCCAACCCGGTTGGTGTAAGTGCCACAAAACTAAAAAGATCTAGGGTCTCAAAACCCTAATCTCCCCGTGGCGCCGTTCGTTCTTATTTCCTCTCATCTCTCATGCTCTTGTCCTCTTCTTCTTCCGCGACCGTGAAGCTCGTCACCCTTTCGTAACTTTCTCTTTTCGTCTTCCACCTATCATCTCTGAAACAAAATAAACGAAAATACAGAGTAAAAAAAGGAAGCTCAACCTTCGTTGAGGGTTTAGAGTGATTTCGGCTTTATTGTTCCTTTTGACCGTCGATGAGGATATCTTTCTGAGACTCACGGCGGCCTGTGGACGGATTGACGATTGAGCCGAGTCTTCTGTGATTTACGAAGATGACGATGATGTTGTTCGTTGTGGCCTTCGTTATTTGGAAACAGCGTCGTCCGGTTATACTTCGACCTCGTTAGGGTTTCCTTCGAGGTTTTCTCTTACATGCGTCCGTTCTCTCGTCTCCCTCTCCGTCTAGGGTTTTCTTACGAGGTGATGTCCTTCCTTTTATATCTTCTGATCTTCGATTTTCTGGGCCTAATTGGATATTGGATTTACGTTTTTTTTTTATACTGAATAATATTTTAGATTTGACTTGGGAGCATTCCTCTTTTGGATGTGATTTGTATTATTGCTGATTTGATTGGATTTTCTTTTGATATTTGCAGATGTAGATTTGATCCCTGATGGATTCTCAAACGCGGGCTTTTGCGATTCGCTTGCTGTCATAAGTTGACTTTCCTTTTTGGGTTCACTTGATTGGATTTGTTCACCTTATCTGATAAGGGTTGGATTCGATTTTGTTTGCTGATTCGGTTTGGATACACCTTTGGATGCCTTTGGATTCTCTTGTAGGCGTGGTTTTGACCGAACTGGTTTCATTCTGATATCCATTTCCTTTGTCGATTTTGTTGATGTTATCAGATGCTGATATATTTTTGGATCCCTTTCAGAACAAATATCTGCTATTTCTGATGAGATTGGTTCCTACGAGTCACTATCTTGTTTTTCTGATGAGTTTACTGACTTTCCTTTTTCTTCTTTCAGAGGGAACTGGTGGTGCGGGTACTACCGGGTCGACGCTGCCGAGAGAGGTCACGCAGTGATGATGACATCTTGTCTGAACTGATATTGCGTGTGGTTTTCGATTATGTCGCGGTTGCCTTTAACCATGTTTCGACAGTTTCTTTTGATAGTCCCTGCTGTGTTCTTTTGAATTTGGTTCAGAACATGATTTCTGGGCTTGTGAACTGATGTAGTTCTGATATTGGTTTGATCTCTGGTTATTCATGCCTTGCTGCTGCATTGTCTGATTTTTCTATGTTAGCGACTGGTACACTTACTTGTCGGGGCAGTGATGTTCTGAACTGAGCCCTCCGTCTCGCCTTTAGACTTTCTAGTTTGATTGTGACTTGCACCCTTGGTTGAGGATTACTTGAACTGATGCGTGGGCATGATTATGAGCCTATCTTGCTTTTTCTGGTATGATTTGTGCTGTTTCTGTGCTGATACTAGTTGTCTGATGCAGTTTGTTTTGTATTTCATGTGCTTGTTCATAAGACCTTGTTGCCTGTTCGTGTAGCTTGTAACTCATTTTTCTGTTCTGAGTTTGGTTGATCACTTTGTGGAATCCTGATGTTGTTTTGGTGAATTTCAGGTGTTGGAAAACTTCGAAAGCAAACGCGATTCAGACCTGCCGGCATCCGGGTCTGAGTCCGAATTGGCCGTGCTGTTTTACCCTTGTATCAGTTTGGAAACCAAATGGGATTTATTCGATGATGGCATAGACCCTTTTCAGTTAATCATTTATCGGCCCAAATTTCTTTTACTTCTTCATCTTTCTCGGTTGTCCCGCATTGATAAGAAACAGTAGCCACTTGATCTGACACCGATGGTTCAGATTGGTAACGGGGGTAGGATGCGGCTTCGGTCGTGCCACTCCCGGCACTCGATGATGATGATGTTCTGAGAGTGTCAAAAATCACCTTTATCCCTTTTCTGTTATGTTTCTTTGTCTTTTTTTTTTCTTCAGGTAATCAAAAAGTGTATGAAGAATTCAAGGGAAACCCAAATGAAGAAACCAAAGAGTTTTTAGGACTTAGGACTTTTTAGAGTAGATGTAACATCTGTAAATGTAATCTTACAGCAATTCAAATGTGAAATGATTCACTTCCTTTTGTAAAATGATATTCTTATGAAATAAAAATTCCAAAATTTTTCATTTATATCCATGATCATTCAACTTTGAATCTATTTATATTTATTTCTAGTTACAAATTATAAACATTTGTGAATAAATCCACAAATATTTAAATTCATTATTCTAGTCATAAACCATAAATATTCACGAATGATATTCTTGTTCATGTACTTGTCTCGTTTGTAGTCCTAATCTCATCACCTAACTACATTCACTTGCATTCCAACTTAGATTCTAGCCAACAATATTCTCCTCATTTTCTAACCAAACGCGGATGTGCGCCGTAATCACAACCGATTCAGTATCAACGATGACATTGCCCGTAATTGAATTCCACTGACCAAATGCTATGAGCAACAATCCAATAATACCCAATTAAACTGCGCCTTATTAACAGAAACGGAAATGCTCTGGAAATAAACCATGAGCGATGAAATGGACCTTAATTCCAGTTGTGTCCGACAAATTTCGATACCGAACACATCGGATTGACGCCTTGATATAATCAAACCATGTGATAAATAAATGCCTCAAAAATAGTGTCTCAAGTGTCTCAAAGCTCAGTAACAGCCCGTCTTCAAAGAATTAACGGAATCCACGTAAAATGACCAAAATACCCCTGGAATCAATCCTGCCAAACAAACACCTCCATGACTTGATAGTGGTTAGCAGATGCACAGATGAGATGTTATGCGAAATGACTGACTAAATGTAAGGGTAAAATTTGGGGTATTACAATATGCTATCTCACTTCCACTCAGGAATAAGAAATGGTTGCATCAAGCCCGACGGTTTCTGATGCTCAATCTTTGACTTCTGACAAGTCAAACAAGAATACACAAACTCGGCAATATCCTTCTTCATACTGTCGCTTGCGCGAAAATAAGGTGCCGGCATGACAGAAGAGTCGCCACCTTTCGTTATTTATCCCTCAGAGCGGGAAAGGAAACGATCGGAAAAACCTGACGAATAAGGGTAAGACAAGGTCGTCGCAACCATTGTCTGGGTTCGGGAGTCGGTTACGCAAGGGGAAGGTATTAGCACCCCTCACGTCCGTCGTACTCGACGGGATCCTCGCTTGTTTGTTTACTTGGACGGGTTAGTTATAATCTATCTACCTATCAAGGCTGGCTGAAAAAGAAAAGAAAAATGACTCGGCAAAGCGTCGCACTTTATGCCTACGTATTCTCATCAGAGAATGAGAAATCAGAGTCAACGTAGTTCGGCTAACTACGGGTTATGGGGGAAGGTTGCTCGCTAGGACGTCGCATCCTATGCCTACGTACTTTCATCGGGTATGAAAGATCAGAGCAAATGTAGTTCGGGAAACTACGGGCTATCTCCTAAAAGAAGTGTTTTTTATTATGTTTGCGATTTCAACCGCACTAGAGACTATGACCTGAGAGTGAATGCGTCGCATATCACCCAAAGGGTACCATACTAAACATCCAGAACATGGAAAAGAAACTCTCCCACAATCCTTTCTCGGATAGCTTAAGGCTCGTAACGTACGAAAGAAATCATTCATGATTATTGTATCTTAAACTGTTTCGAGATGAGAAGAGAACAGGCCCAACTAGGAGGGAGACTATCAAGTCCTACTGTTGTCATGCCATGGATTCATCCTATGGTTGAAGTTTGAACAGGGAACTCCTAGATGTTGTCATGCATAGGTTTCAACCTAAAAGTCTATCATCAAATCCTTATCAAAGGAAATGAGAGTCCTAAGGGATCATGTCAATGATACACCAAAACAGACAAAGCATCAGCTTAACAGTAAAATGCATGCAATGCAAGTGAGGGAGGAAATGTGTGTGGGGCTTCAGCCTCCACAAGCTCGTCTCGACCTCAAGCCAGTCATGAAATAACAGTAATCATACTGAAATAAACAACATGCTATCAAGCAAAAACAGTAAACTGTAATCATACAGACAAAAGAACTGAAATGCTATCAAGCAAAATAAACACATGGGCAAGGGAGCTGGGCTCTACCGAATACCCGCAAGCAAAGCCAAGCAATAACAATACAATCAGATGCACTCCTGCTCTTAGACTGAACTTATTCTAAATGTGCTTAGTCTAATGCAGCAGACAAATCAGACAAAACACACAATACATCAAAGAAAACAGAAGAAAGCCTCAGCTCCTCCAGCAGCAACCCAGTCTTCAGACTTCAGAGATCACTTGCTTTCCAGGTATCAACCCTACAACATGAGTATCAACTCATCTTCTCCCTTTGAGATTCAGCTCCTTTGATCAGCTCCACCTTCAGGCTCCACTATCTCCAGGGATCTTCAGGCATCAACTTGATCTTCCCAGAGTCTTCAGACTTCAATACTCTTCAAGGAATCATCCTCTTCAAGGCCTCAGCTTCTATCTTCAATGGCTCCAATGCTCCAGCAAACAAGATTCAGTCAACAAGATGGGTGGGGGATGTTACAGCACTCACTGACTTCCAAAGGATGCCATTGAGGACTTAACATCAAAAGACAGGCTCTCTCAAAGTTCTACCTTATAGGGCAAGTTCACTAATCCCTCCAAAGGAGAGAGGTGAATACCCTTAAGGGACTCTATGTCATTGAGAAGAAAGGAGGTGAACAAGACACTCCTTGTTTATTGAACAAAGTATTCTATCTAGGGCTCTGCCTATGCACCTATAAACCTATAAACAAAACAACAAAAGCTATGCTAAACTCCTCTGCAAGGTCTTCAAAGCTTCCATGATGATCCACAAGGTCTTCAACTCAATCTTCAAAGCTCACACACTCAACAGAGAAGGAAAGAAAACACAACAATACAACTTATGCCTTTAAGCAACACACATACTATCCATACATTCAAAAATCAATGAAAAATACTAAAATACCATACAAATTCCTAATATAAATTCTAGGGGATCCTATTTAACTACCCTTAAGTCCCATATATTCCCCATAGGCTAACTTGTCCTAAAAACCCCAAAAATAAAATGTTGAAGTTCAAGTATACTACTTAAAACCCTAATTAGAGCACCTAAATGTCTAACAATCAAACTACATCAAATTTAATTTCTAAAATCAAGGGATAAATCCTACATGAAACTAGGGTTCAATATCTAATTACACAAAAAAGAATGAATTAAAAAACCTAAGGGAAGGTCCTAAAACAATTCTTGCAAGATAAGGTATCAACTAAAGGAAAGAAAATACACCATTTAAAAGAAAATATCACTAAAAATTCTACATTAAAAATAAAATTTCATTTTTATTTTTATATTTTTCTACACAAAATTATCTAATCATAGAAAAAAGAATGAGTAAAAAATCATCATTTATCAATTTTTTATGAATTTATTAAGATTGCAAAAATATTAAGAATTAAAAAGGAAATAAAAATAATATAAAAGGGAGGGGGTGGAAATAGAAGGGATAGGTAGTTGTCTCAATTGGGCCAACGCGCGTGGGGGGTGTGAATAGAACAGATAGGCCCAGAATCAGTCACTAAACCAAACGACTGCGTTTTGGTTTTTAAAATTCCCTCCGTTTTCTTGAATTGATCTGGGCCGTAGATGAGGCATAATAAGTCAAGCATTCCAGAAATATCCAACGGACGTTGGTCATCGTCCCAAATGGCTCCCTAGGGTTTTCAGACGCAGCCCCTCATGCAAGAACTTCCCCTGGCTCGTTCTCCCTCCACACTCAATGATTTTTAAAGATTCCAAAAGGAAAAATGGACTACTCATCAAGAGGAACAAGGTTGGACGAGTAGTTTTCCTTAATTCTCCATGAATCCTTCAAACAGAGAACTTCAAAGTTCGGGTACCACCATATTTCTCTGAAATCAAATCTCCTAAAACTCAAAATTGATGATCCAATCTTGTTCTCTATGTTATGCCTACCACCATGAGCTATTGATCATGCTCTAAAGCCACTAATCCAGCCTGTTCTCAATCCCAACAGATTCTTGCACCTGCTATCAAACTCCATGGAATTGGCTCTAACTCTCAGAATTTCATCACCTAGCCTAGCCTAGCCATTCTAAACCTAACATGCGATCTATCTATGCATAATTAAGGTGAAAGAGATAAGAGAAAGAACCTGTTAAGTGATGATGGTAGGTGATGCTAGGGCACGATTCCAAGCTTGATTCTTCTCCACAATGATCCTCCAATGAAGCTAAACTTTCTGTTTGCACAATTCTTGGATGAGGAAGCTTGCAACAATGGCTTTGATCTTGAAATGCAATAATGGAGCACCTTGAAACCCTAGCTCGAATCTATCTCCTCTCTGCTCAATTCACCAAGTTTCACCAACCTTTTCCTCCCTGTGATTCATTATTTTTATAATGATGGATGGAAACAACTAGATCATTCTAGAATCATCTAGAAAAGTCTTGGAATCTCATGTGATGGTAAGTTGAAAATCTCATGCATCATGCCTTAAACCTTGCAAAATTGGTGTGAAATTCTCCTTATGTGAGATATTGAGAAGGAATGAGTGAAAATCATGCCTTTCCTTGCCTTGTGCTATGATTTCCAAAGGTGCCTTAATATGCAAGTTTCAATTTTCCAAAGCATGTCCCATTTTAAAGCCTCAAATCAAAATTCTATTTAAACCAATGTTCTCAAAATGATGTTTCCAATCAAAATGATATATTGGATGACCTATTTTGGATTCCTAGATCTTCCAAACTAATTTTCAAATTCAACTTTTCAAACTTATATGCCATTTTTAGTTCATTTTTGACCAATCATGCAAATCCATGCTGTAATACCCCAAATTTTACCCTTTCTTTTTTATTTTTATTTTAAATTCTTATTAACCTAATAAATTAACCTTTTTTTTAGATCTTGTTTTTTTAACTAATAATAATTTAATTAAATTTTTTTTATAACTTTACTAATATTTTTTATTAACTTTTTTTTTTCTATTTAGTTTATTTATTTAAAGCTCTTCTTACTAACTTTTAGGATTTAGATTAAAATTTAACTTTTTTTTTTTTCTTTTCTTCAAGAGTAAATTTTTTATAACCTTTTTTTAAATTAATTTCTAACACATTTTTTAATCAAATTCTAATATTTTTTTTTAAAAATAAAAATCTAACTTCTTTTTAAAATTAAATCTTTTTTCTAACTTTTTTTAAATCTTTTTCTAACTCCTCTTTAAAGTTAAATCTTTTTCTATCTTTTTTAAAATTAAATCTTTTTTTCTAACTATTTTTAAAGCTAAATCTTGTTTTCTAACTTTAAATCTTTTTTTTCTAACTTTTTAAAATTAAATCTTTTTTTCTAACTTTTTTAAAATTAAATATTTTTTTCTAACCTTTTTAAAACTAAATTTTTTTTTTTTTCTAACTTTTTTAAAATTAAATCTTTTTTTCTCTAACTTCTTTTTAAAATTAAATCTTTTTTTCCTCTAAATTCTTTTTTAAAATTAAATCTTTTTTTTTTCTAACTATTTTAAAAATTAAATCTCACCTTTGTCACTTTTTTTGTTCTTTATTATTTTTACTCTAAATTTTTCTATCTTTCATTAAAAAAATAACAAAAATAGTTTTTTATTATTATTTAATTATTATTTTCGTATTTTAATTAAATCATTTTTTAAAATATTATTTTTTTCACTTTTTTCTAAATTATTCATAAAAATATCCAAAAAATCATAAAATAAAAAAATATTGAAAAATTTTGTTCCTTTTATAATATTTTTTATTTTAGGAATCAATAGGATTATTAGTTTTTATTTTAAGTTTATTTTAATTATTTTAAATTATTTAAATTTTATTTTTTCTTAACTAATTATTTAGTTTGGGCTTTAAAATGGGCTTTAGGGACATTATTGACAATTTGGTGTTAACCCTAATTTGTTCCCTATATATACATGTGTTGCCTTGTTGGAAAGGAGGAGAGAATGAAAAAAAAACCTAAGAGGGGTCAGAAGGTTTTCTTCAGAAAAGAGGAGAGAGAGGGAGAAACAAAGGAGATCCCCAGAGAAGAAAGGCGGTCGTTCCCACAACTCGTTAGAAGGATTGGAGCTCTCCAGTGTTCCCTTATTCAAACCTTTTTCACATTTACTGAAGCAAACCTCCGCTTCGTAGGTTAAATTACTAAACCTTTTGCCTTTTCATGTTTATGTGCATATTTTGCCATGTTAATGTGTTTAGGTCCGTTAAATTACTAAATCCTTTGCATTTTTCATATTTATTTGCATCCTTGCCATGTTAACCTTCATTGTTGTTTAGATCCGTAGATTTTGATATGTATGAACCATGATTGTGTCGTATAGGATTGTTTGCATGTCCATTAATTGTCTGTTTGCATTTGCAATTCTATTATTATTATTTTTTTTTTTTTTTATCAAAACATTTTTTTCCAAAAAAACCTTTTTTGTTCCCGTAAACATTTTTTTCCCAAAAAAAACCTTTTTTGTTCCCGTAAACATTTTTTCCAAAAAACCTTTTTTGTTCCCGTAAACATTTTTTTCCCAAAAAAAACCTTTTTTTGTTCCCGTAAACATTTTTTTCCAAAAAAAGCCTTTTTTTTGTTCCCGTAAACATTTTTTTCCAAAAAAACCTTTTTGTTCCCAAAAACATTTTTTTTATATATAATTTAAACTTAACAATTTTTTATAATTTAAACTTAAATTTTTTTTAACTAAGTAATTCCATTTTAAAATTAAAACCTTTTTATATATATAATTAAAATATTAAAAAATTAAAACATTTTTTTACATAATTAAAATATTAAAAAATTAAAACCTTTTCGTAAGGAACTCCTTATGTTTGCCGTGTCATTTTATGTACCCTTTTATTACTTTTCTTTCTTTTGGCATTTCATGTGCATGCTCGAGGTTGAGATGTGCTTGTGGTGGCCACAGCCCCACACTATTTTCCTCCCTCACTTCATTCTAAGTGTCATTACATATTTTCATATTCTTCATGTTTTCAGAAATGTTTCTTTGTTTCTTTATACCCTCTGCCTTTATTACTTTTCTTATTTTTGTACCTTAATTATTCCTCCATATAATGATTTGTCATATTTTCACATTTTTTTACAGTTTTATTCCTCCGAAGGAATTAGGTCTAGCCGTTTGACCGCCGTGTCAATAATCCTCACCTTTAACCCTTACACCTTTTCAACCCTAAATTTTCACAAATGCCTCACCGCAGGCAAGATTACAATTTTACCCCTAGCATTAGGTCAAAGAGCCGCCGTGCTCATTTTAGGGTTTCCCGCCGCGGAATCCCTAACCTAACCCTAATTCACTTAACAATTTACAACATAGATATTGGAGTTTCTACACTCCGCGTAAGCGTGTCCCTAAGATACGTTTATTCCCCATTGAGACCTTGACCACAGTCAAGAAGTCTCTAACCTCCCTTTTGAGGGGAACTACGATTACTCTGATTCCACTCCCGTAAGGATACGTAGGCACAAGATGCGATGTCTTGCCGAGTAAACTTAGAATTAGCCCCTTAGGTCTCCTTTTTCACTTTTAATCCCTTTGTACATATACCTTAAGCAAATAAATAAAGCAAATAGTAAACATTTGAACAAAAGGTTCCTGTAGAGTACTACAGAAGTTTAGGGTGCTAATACCTTCCCTAAATTTAACCAACCCCCGAACCCTAGATCTTTCCCCGCATTGTGTTTACGATGCAAAATAGGTTTTCCCTCTTTTGACCTTTTCCTTCGGATAAATCAAAGAGCGGTTGTGAATTGAATTGCGATTCAAACTCATTAATAGTTTGTGATCCTATTTCCACCGCAACAGAAAATGGCGACTTCACTGGGGACAATCTCTTAACTTTTGAGGGTTATCCCTAACTTGTTCATAATTATTACTATCTGTGTTATTATTCATTTGCATGTGCTTTGATTGTGGGACTGTTCCTTGTGCTGTGAGATGAGTCCTACACCCGGATCTAGTGTACCTTAGGTAAATGGCAATAGACCAAGGAAACTGTACGACGTATATCGATACGGTTGATCTGGTGGCCATAGTTAGTGCGACTTCTTGGTTGGTGCTTATATTCCTTAAGTCAAGTTGAGGATAATATTGAGGCTGCCATATGTTGTCAATGCACTAACCGACTTTTAGAACCCTAGTTAACTCATCTTGGCCTTTAGAAAGTAGTGAGGTAACCGGCTTTGGTGCAGACTGAAGTTGGTTGACACTCGATACTACGCTCATTGAGATCTTAAACTTGGAGGGTTTTGGTTGGCAAGTAAGTTGCCTTCTGAACAACCATCCTTGTGAAGGATCAATGATATTGAGATCCCTTAGAACCTGGTTACTTTTGTAGGACAGGATGAACCATCTAACTTCAGGGGAGGGTACTTGCCTTTGAACCTCATGCAAGCCTTTAACCTAGGACTTTGTGTGTTTTCATGCATTGCATCCATTAAGCATCTCATCGCATTGTATTTCATGGAGTCCAAACACCATTTATGGATATCGCGGGATACCATAAATAATAAAAAAAAAATATATAAAAATGAAAAGACAAGAAAAAGATTTCTTTGGTACCCCACGACATTCGTAAATGTTTTGAATTCCATGAAATCTTCATTTACATTCACATTTTAGCATCATACTCTTGCATTGCATGTGTCTCCCGATTTCTCACACTCGGTTCTCTCACCTTCCAGTTTTGTCACCCTGAGTTCTCGACACCAATACAACACCAGAGCTCAAACTCGGAAAAGAATGGAGGATCAGGCAAAAGAGATTGATCGCCTTAGCAATGAACTTGAAGACCTTCGAGGGGGTATGGGGCGAATGATGGAATTGTTACATATCATGAATGCTAAGATGGATACCCAGCCCACTGTTGTTTCTGAGATTACCGGCGTTACTGTGGACCCTCTACCAAGTGTGACCGTAGCAGGGGACCCACCTTATGGTCTTGCTCCCGGTTTTGTGCCTCCTCAAGCCACTGTTCCGATTAATCAACCTGTTCAGCAAGCCGTGCCCTTGTTTTCTGAAGTTTCTAGGGGGGCTCCTATCTTTGCACCACCTGTTGTACACACTCGTGCGCAACCGTACTCCAATGAGACAGTTTTTGATAATCTTGATGAGAATGTTGAGGGTTATGAGAAACATGATAAGCTTCGTGAGGAAGTAAACACTATCGTCCAGAGATTGAAAAAGGTAGAGGGTGATCAAATTTTTGGGACTGCTGCAAGGGATGTTTGTTTGGTTTCAGGTTTGGTTATTCCCCCAAAGTTCAAAACTCCGAACTTCGATCGTTATGAAGGTGCCACCTGTCCTAAGAGTCATCTGATCATGTATTATCGCAAAATGGCTGCCCATGTTGAGAATGATAAACTGATGATTCATTGCTTCCAAGATAGTTTGAAGGGTGCTTCCTCCAAGTGGTATTTAACTTTAGACCAGTCTCGCATTAAGAGTTTCCAGGATTTATCTGACGCTTTCATCAAACACTACAAGTACAATATGGATCTGGCTCCTGACAGAAGACAGTTGCTGAG
Organism: Lathyrus sativus; assembly: GCA_963859935.3. NCBI lineage: Eukaryota > Viridiplantae > Streptophyta > Magnoliopsida > Fabales > Fabaceae > Lathyrus > Lathyrus sativus. Next base: position 71,525,756 of record OZ012736.1, read on the forward strand.
TATGTCACAAAAGAATTCTGAGTCATTCAAAGAGTATGCTCAAAGGTGGAGAGAGACTGCTTCGCAGGTAGAACCTCCTTTGACCGAGAAAGAGTTAGCTGATTGGTTTGTCGACACAGTCCGTCCAGAATTTTACGAGAGAATGGTGGGTAGTGTGACTTCAAATTTCTCCGACATCGTTGCTGTGGGTGTCAAGATTGAATTGGGTATGAAGAGTGGTAAAATGACAAATAATCATGGCGCTTCTAAGGATCAGCCGAAGAAACCTCCTTATAGCTCCCAGAAAAAGAAGGAGAGTGAGACTAATGCTATATCCTCTGGTAAACCAAGGGAACGCTTTTATCGGCATCTGCAAGGTTATGCTCAACCTCAAGGGTACCCGGTCCAATATGCTCAACAACCCTATGTGGCAGCTATTACACCTTCTTTCAATCAACAGGTTCCCATGTATCAACCTATGCAACAACCTCCTGTTTAGCCGCCTCCTGTCAACTACCTACAGGCACCCAATACTCCTGCTCCTCAACAGCCAAAGAGTCCGGCTCCTCGCCAGAATATGCCAAACAGAAGAACGTATAAACCTTGTCCGCCGATCCCGATGACTTTTACCGAGTTGTGTCCCTCTTTGGTCAAGCAAGGTCTCATCACTACTCGGGCTTTGGGTCCGCCTCCTAATCCTCCACCTAATCCATTACCTGCAAGTTACAACGCTACCGCTCATTGTTTATTTCATGAGGGTGCGCCCGGCCATGATCTAGAGAATTGCTATGCTCTTAAGAAAGTTGTCAGAAATTTGCTAGAAACGAAGAAGTTGTCTTTTGGCGATGCTCAGCTGAAGATCGAGACTCCTTTCGGGGTTCCTCACTCGTCAAGTGCAAATTCTGCAAAGCATGCTACGCCTATCAGCCGAATCCAGTCATTATTCAAAGGCCTAGCCCGCTTCATTTCAGTAACCCTCAAGGTGATATGACCGGGATCAACAAAGGATCTGGGAAATTTATTTTGAAGCAACGACTGAAAACTGTTGAAGATGTGACCAGCATAACTGGGGTAAGCCATGACGACTCACAGTGATCGTAAATCAGACGTCCTTTCCATTGAGGCTCCGCCAAAGGAAACTGTTACTCTTGAATGCAAGATCTCATAAACATTTAGAAGGATTTTTCCGACAGTTCATTTGTTTATTTATATGCATTTCTCTTTGATTAAGCATATTTAGCATGCACGAACTTGTTTATCTTTGATGCAACACATATGTTTGTCTTGAATAAATCCATTCGCTTCACTCATTCAAAAACGTTTTCATAAATTATAATGCCAACTTTACCCGATCTCTTGTTCTGATGGAGAATTGGGGGGAGGATGACGAACCCAAAACGTCAGATTTCTTGTCGTATGCTTTCGATTGAAACCCGCTGATGATGTAAGGCATTGTTTCAAATCCCAAACACTGGAGATATAAGGATGTTAATCCCTAGTCAACCCTTTGAACCTTGAAGTAGGAGTTTTTCTTTCTTTTTAAGAACCTTCATCCTAACCTGGGGCAGGGTAGGTTTCAGTTAAACCGATCGAGCGCTTAGATCCTCAAAAAGGAAGAGCAAACCTTCGAGAATTTATCCTTAGCATCTTAAGAAGTCCAATACAATGACTATCCCTCGGTTACCTAAGGAGTGGGGCAGTCACGAGCCTTTCAAAAGATTTACACAACTTGTGCATAAAGGAATATTCAAAAAAATAAGAGCCCGCTAAGTCAAAAACCTATGAAGGAGACTTAGGCAAAACTGGGGCATCCCGTTGGACTCCAAAGTCAGATCAAAAGACGTTGTCCAGGCAAAAGTTAGGGAATAAAAGCAAAACAAGAGGGTACAATAAATAGTCCCTAGTAAAGAACAAGATCGTGTAATAGGTGAGCGACTGCCATGTCCAAAGCCTTGATAAGTTCTCGACCATAGCAAATCCGCTTGAGATATGAGCGTTCGTATCCGGTTAACTGAATTAGGATTGGAGAACATCACGAAGAATGGGTGGGTACAAATATAACTTTGAGCCTTTATCCTTTTGTTTCTTAAACCGTGAACTGAGCCACGATACAACCTTTAAAAGACCTAATTGAAGTAGGACTTCGGTTGAAAGCATACTTGACAAGATCACGTTTCCTGACTCCTACGAGCTATGCTCAAAAAAAAATTCATGATGGCATTATAATTAAAACTTATATCCTGACTAGTGATTTCGGTCACAAGTTGTTGCGATATCTTTTTTTCAAAACAAAAATTCAAGACAAATATGTGTACATTGACAAGCTCAGGATAGGCATTTCAGGCATGACAACTTTGCTTGATATCTTAGAGATTTACATATGAACATAACCCGTGGAACTTGAAGATCCTGCTGAACAGGGGCAGGCAGTTTCCCAATTCGCTTACCAACGCGAGTCTGACATTCTTAAGAGCTATTTCCCAAACATTTCGTCGTAACACGATTAATTTGTGCCAGTTACGTCGAGACCTGACAAATCTCTCAAAGAGTTTGAGAACAATGGGGCAACCGGACTCGGTGTTCTCTATAAAATCCTCTTGAGATGACCCTACCTCGCAACGCAAGTATCCTGGGGCACCATGTTTTTGAAGAAACAAATGGCGGCTACTATAAGGTCCTGCAAGATCAAAACCATGGGATTTCACAATTTTTTCATGCACCCGATGGATTTTACTCACAGCGGCCTTCATACCCCAGTAAGCCTCAGTGTTGCAACAGACTCCTAAACTATTGCCTCATCACAGTCCCCAGAGAGACTATAAGCTGACAATTTTTTCTTGGGTAACTCGAAAGTGTCCCTCAGGTTTTCTTCTCCCCATGCGAAGACGTGGTACTATGCACCCAAGCAAATTACCTTCTCCCTAGAAAATTCAGAACTTTAAAACCAGAGTTGGTTCCACCATTGATCCTTCTTACCCATGATTGACGTATTGGTTGCAGAGAACGCAGGGTATCTCCGTCGAGATGTTTATTTCGTCTCTTGTCCTGTCTCTAGTCTGTTTCGTCAGCATACGCAAAGGCATAAGCATCACATGCCTATTTCATTACATATTCATTACATATTCATTACATACTCATTACATACTCATTTCATAAACATTAACATACATAAACATTAACATACATAAACATTAACATACATAGACATTAACATATGCATTAGCATTCACAGGTTCACTGCGTTTCACCGTCATTGGTTGTTATCGCCGAGTAATTGGGTTTGTCCATTCTCTTCAAATAGATTGTCAGCCCTAAGCATAAAATACTTACTTGTTTCCAGTTTCCCCACGGAGCTCGATCCTCGTGGATGACGGTTACTTCAGCTATCTTTCCTCGCCAGGATAAAATATCTACCCTTCGAGTTCATTCCCTCGATGGAGTCTTGATTACCAGTCTTCTTTCTAGCTCATTCCTAGATTGAATCTCAGTCTTGTCGGTCGTCAATCCCAACCGGACGTGCATTTATTTTGCACCATCTAAAGATTTTCACCATACCATGACAGATGTTCGACTGTTCTCGCCCGAGAAGTTTATCACTGTACCCGGACGTGCATTTATTTTGCACTATCTTTCAACCGCAATCAACTACAGATACACGCCAGTTCGCGCCTGGAAAATATATCAGTACAACACTTTACAATCCTACATGTTACAACCCTTTACACTTTACATCTTACAGCATCAGCATACGACATTTCTCACCTAAGAAGTCGATCATATCCTCGTTACGACTCGCAGCAAATGGCCATCTCCATGGAGCAGTTGGGCTTCCATTTATCTGCCGTCTTGAGGTACGAACCAATTCGTATTCAGGAGAGCACGATCTTGAGTTACGAGAAGGTTTGAGCGAAATCATATTCAGAAGAGCACGATTCTGAGTTATGAAGAAGTTCATTTATCCTTTAGTAAAAGAAGGAACGGAATCATATTCAGGAGAGCACGATTCTGAGTTATGAGGAAGTTCAGTTGGCCGTTTTTCAGGAGAGCACGATTCTGAAGAATGAAGAAATTTCAGGAGCCGAATCATATTCAGGAGAGCACGATTCTGAGTTATGAGGAAGTTCGATTATCCAGTTTCATATTCAGGAGAGCACGATTCTGAAGTATGGAAAAATTCATTTACAACCAAATCATATTCAGGAGAGCACGATTCTGAAATATGAGTAAATTCAGTCATCCAGTTTCATATTCAGGAGAGCACGATTCTGAAATATGAGTATATTCAGTCATCCAGTTTCATATTCAGGAGAGCACGATTCTGAAGTATGAGGAAGTTCAGTTTACCCTTTTCATGTTCAGGAGAACATAATCTTGAAGCATGAAGAAGTTTATTTATCCTTCAGTAAGAGAAGAATCAGAATCGTATTTCAGGCGCCAACCTTAAATGCGAGAAGATTTATTTATCAGATAAGCAGCAGCCTCTTTATTTGAGTGCTTATCCATTTTGGCACATAAGTCCCTTCCAACGATAAGTGACAGTTCTCCCTCGAGAAGCTTATCAGGGCATTTCCCACTCAAAGTCCATTTATTTTGGCATACAACCGGTTCTTTTCACCCTGTATATTTGCTACGGATTCCCGAAAAGTCCGTTTGATCCTGTCACGAGGGATAGGTTACAGAAGCTTGGATGTTATTCTTTGCTCAATGCTCCATGCATTCTGTGATCGATCTTGCAATCGTACATGATCCAGTTTTATTTTTAGATTCCCCAGTGGAGGCCGTCTCACAGGTGTCATCTCCATTTGAGAATCTCATTCCCAAAATAACAATTGGTCGTGTTCGCACCAGTTGACCATCATTTTTAGAATTCCCCAGTGTTGTATTGTGTCTCAGCGCGTCGTTTTCCCCAGTGTGTTCTTCTCGTAGCATCTGTGTCGTCGTATTCGTCAGCATTTTCGCATTCATCATTCCAGCATACGCATCACATCATATTCACGGCATCATCTGCATTAATCTGTTCTCGCTTTGTCCATAGCATTGCATATCGCCGCATATAAGGGCAAAATTTTCGGTTATCTATATTTAAATCCCTCCACCATGATTCCTTGAGTCTCCGTCACTCAAATCATCTGGTGTAGCTATTTAAATAGGGGCAACTGTAATACCCCAAATTTTACCCTTTCTTTTTTATTTTTATTTTAAATTCTTATTAACCTAATAAATTAACCTTTTTTTTAGATCTTGTTTTTTTAACTAATAATAATTTAATTAAATTTTTTTTATAACTTTACTAATATTTTTTATTAACTTTTTTTTTTCTATTTAGTTTATTTATTTAAAGCTCTTCTTACTAACTTTTAGGATTTAGATTAAAATTTAACTTTTTTTTTTTCTTTTCTTCAAGAGTAAATTTTTTATAACCTTTTTTTAAATTAATTTCTAACACATTTTTTAATCAAATTCTAATATTTTTTTTTAAAAATAAAAATCTAACTTCTTTTTAAAATTAAATCTTTTTTCTAACTTTTTTTAAATCTTTTTCTAACTCCTCTTTAAAGTTAAATCTTTTTCTATCTTTTTTAAAATTAAATCTTTTTTTCTAACTATTTTTAAAGCTAAATCTTGTTTTCTAACTTTAAATCTTTTTTTTCTAACTTTTTAAAATTAAATCTTTTTTTCTAACTTTTTTAAAATTAAATATTTTTTTCTAACCTTTTTAAAACTAAATTTTTTTTTTTTCTAACTTTTTTAAAATTAAATCTTTTTTTCTCTAACTTCTTTTTAAAATTAAATCTTTTTTTCCTCTAAATTCTTTTTTAAAATTAAATCTTTTTTTTTTCTAACTATTTTAAAAATTAAATCTCACCTTTGTCACTTTTTTTGTTCTTTATTATTTTTACTCTAAATTTTTCTATCTTTCATTAAAAAAATAACAAAAATAGTTTTTTTATTATTATTTAATTATTATTTTCGTATTTTAATTAAATCATTTTTTAAAATATTATTTTTTTCACTTTTTTCTAAATTATTCATAAAAATATCCAAAAAATCATAAAATAAAAAAATATTGAAAAATTTTGTTCCTTTTATAATATTTTTTATTTTAGGAATCAATAGGATTATTAGTTTTTATTTTAAGTTTATTTTAATTATTTTAAATTATTTAAATTTTATTTTTTCTTAACTAATTATTTAGTTTGGGCTTTAAAATGGGCTTTAGGGACATTATTGACAATTTGGTGTTAACCCTAATTTGTTCCCTATATATACATGTGTTGCCTTGTTGGAAAGGAGGAGAGAATGAAAAAAAAACCTAAGAGGGGTCAGAAGGTTTTCTTCAGAAAAGAGGAGAGAGAGGGAGAAACAAAGGAGATCCCCAGAGAAGAAAGGCGGTCGTTCCCACAACTCGTTAGAAGGATTGGAGCTCTCCAGTGTTCCCTTATTCAAACCTTTTTCACATTTACTGAAGCAAACCTCCGCTTCGTAGGTTAAATTACTAAACCTTTTGCCTTTTCATGTTTATGTGCATATTTTGCCATGTTAATGTGTTTAGGTCCGTTAAATTACTAAATCCTTTGCATTTTTCATATTTATTTGCATCCTTGCCATGTTAACCTTCATTGTTGTTTAGATCCGTAGATTTTGATATGTATGAACCATGATTGTGTCGTATAGGATTGTTTGCATGTCCATTAATTGTCTGTTTGCATTTGCAATTCTATTATTATTATTATTTTTTTTTTTTATCAAAACATTTTTTTCCAAAAAAACCTTTTTTGTTCCCGTAAACATTTTTTTCCCAAAAAAAACCTTTTTTGTTCCCGTAAACATTTTTTCCAAAAAACCTTTTTTGTTCCCGTAAACATTTTTTTCCCAAAAAAAACCTTTTTTTGTTCCCGTAAACATTTTTTTCCAAAAAAAGCCTTTTTTTTGTTCCCGTAAACATTTTTTTCCAAAAAAACCTTTTTGTTCCCAAAAACATTTTTTTTATATATAATTTAAACTTAACAATTTTTTATAATTTAAACTTAAATTTTTTTTAACTAAGTAATTCCATTTTAAAATTAAAACCTTTTTATATATATAATTAAAATATTAAAAAATTAAAACATTTTTTTACATAATTAAAATATTAAAAAATTAAAACCTTTTCGTAAGGAACTCCTTATGTTTGCCGTGTCATTTTATGTACCCTTTTATTACTTTTCTTTCTTTTGGCATTTCATGTGCATGCTCGAGGTTGAGATGTGCTTGTGGTGGCCACAGCCCCACACTATTTTCCTCCCTCACTTCATTCTAAGTGTCATTACATATTTTCATATTCTTCATGTTTTCAGAAATGTTTCTTTGTTTCTTTATACCCTCTGCCTTTATTACTTTTCTTATTTTTGTACCTTAATTATTCCTCCATATAATGATTTGTCATATTTTCACATTTTTTTACAGTTTTATTCCTCCGAAGGAATTAGGTCTAGCCGTTTGACCGCCGTGTCAATAATCCTCACCTTTAACCCTTACACCTTTTCAACCCTAAATTTTCACAAATGCCTCACCGCAGGCAAGATTACAATTTTACCCCTAGCATTAGGTCAAAGAGCCGCCGTGCTCATTTTAGGGTTTCCCGCCGCGGAATCCCTAACCTAACCCTAATTCACTTAACAATTTACAACATAGATATTGGAGTTTCTACACTCCGCGTAAGCGTGTCCCTAAGATACGTTTATTCCCCATTGAGACCTTGACCACAGTCAAGAAGTCTCTAACCTCCCTTTTGAGGGGAACTACGATTACTCTGATTCCACTCCCGTAAGGATACGTAGGCACAAGATGCGATGTCTTGCCGAGTAAACTTAGAATTAGCCCCTTAGGTCTCCTTTTTCACTTTTAATCCCTTTGTACATATACCTTAAGCAAATAAATAAAGCAAATAGTAAACATTTGAACAAAAGGTTCCTGTAGAGTACTACAGAAGTTTAGGGTGCTAATACCTTCCCTAAATTTAACCAACCCCCGAACCCTAGATCTTTCCCCGCATTGTGTTTACGATGCAAAATAGGTTTTCCCTCTTTTGACCTTTTCCTTCGGATAAATCAAAGAGCGGTTGTGAATTGAATTGCGATTCAAACTCATTAATAGTTTGTGATCCTATTTCCACCGCAACACATGCTATGAGATTTTCCAACAATTCATGACCTTCTTTATAGACTTAAAATCACATTTTGAACAACTTTCATGTTTTGAGTTTTTCCATTTGAGGCTTGGAAATAGGAGTTTTAGGCATTGGCTAAAATGACCTATAACTGACAAATGACCAAAATACCCCTGTCTTGTTCAAACCATAAGTTGAGTTCCACAAATCTTATCAAGGACTTCTACCACTAAAATTAAAGCTAAGAAGATGCCCTTCAACATTCATGTTGACTAAGAGATCATTGGAATCATCCTACTAGGGCAAAAGTTGTCTGCAAGTTGGGTGACTTTCAAGGACCCAGATTCACATACCTCTGCTGACCTGTAATTTGTCAAAACCATAACTTGAGCTCTGTAACTCCTATCAAGGACTTCCACCACTCAAATTAAAGCTAAGAACAAGCTCTAAAACATTCATGTTGTGGGGAAGATGAGATATCAATCACATCTAGAGCTAAAACTGCCTGGAAAATAGGGATCAAATTAGGGTTTTTCATTGACAATCCTTGGAAACCCTAACTCAAAACTTCTCAAACTCCTCAATCATGATGAGTTGGTCTAGGAATCATCCTTATAACATCTATATGCATCATTCCATGATCTCATGGCCCTTGTATTAAGTCTCAACCTTCTCCAAATCTTCAGTTATCCTAGGGTTGACCCAGTCAAAACCCTAATTCTACCATTCATGGTTGAATCTTCTAAACTCTTGCACAATGACTTCTCTGGGCTTCGTGATGGCTTTCAAGACATCTCATACACTTTCTCAAAACATCAAGTTCATTCTCACAGTCTCAGAATCATCTGAGGGGTACCCACAACTCTCAAGCTATAAAGCACACAACCCTGGTTTCAACCAACTCCTCTGAGGATCTATTGAACTTTCTGGTGAATGTATCAACTTTCAAACACTCAGTGAATAAATAATTGTTGGTCAAATTTTGGGGTGCAACAGCTGCCCCTATTCAAACGGCTTGAACCTGACTGGGTGAGAAGCGAACGGCTCTCAATCAATCAAGGTGCGAGACGATTGAATATCGGTAAACCCGAAAATTTGTCAACTGCTCGAGCACACGGTACTCTGCGGGGAATAAATCTTCGAATATTGCAATGCTAGCTGCACAACAGCTGGAGAGATACCAATCTGACATCGCCGTCAATTATCCACATTAAATTCTTCTGACATTGTCTTCAGACAACCACAACACCCAACCTCGCCGCTGGAGAACTGAATCTTCTGACATACCCAACATTGCCGCTGGAAAACTGAATCTGACATCGCCGTCGGAAGCAAACATCGCTCTGAGAGACGCTCGACATCACCGTCGTACAAACATCATCTCTGCTGGGGATTTAAAGAGTCTGACATTGCCGTCAAACAAACATAATTTGACCTCGCCGTCGAATCCAAACATCCAACCTCGCCGTCGAACACATTCAACATCGCCGTCGAACACATTCAACCTCGCCGTCGAACACATTCAACATCGTCGTCGAACCAATCATAATCTGACCTCGCCGTCAAACAAATATTCAACCTCGCCGTCGAACAAAATACAACACTGAACAAATCTGACCTGGGGTTCACCCCTGGTAAAGTACACTTGCGTATTTGAACCTACTCTGCTGGGAATGAGAGACTTAACTGAGCCCGCTCTGATCTGGGGTTCACCCTCAGAACCATAACGGACATCGGAATACTACTGCACACTACCCACTGTAGAACTTCAATCATCAAAGACATATGAAACCCTGGCCCCTGGCCACTTCCAGCTTCAGCTAGAAAAGATCTTCAAGTATTTCTGAATATGAATGAAACCCTGCCCGTCGGCCATTCCAGCTTCAGCTAGAAAGAACATCCTTGGCCTTCAAGGATGTAAATTTTGCCCGTCGGCAACTCTGCAGGAGGCACCTTCGACTTCAGTCTAAAGCAATGGTCCTTGACCTTCAAGGATACATGGATATGCCTTCAGGCAACTCCGCCTCTGCTATAGAGCATCCGAGACTTCAGACAGGGATATACTTCGGCCTTCAGTCCGAAAAATGAATCCTAGGTCATTCATGACCTTGGGGATAACCTTGCCCTCAGGCACCTTCGCTTCAGCTTAGGAAAATCTGTGACTTCAGTCAAAGAAATGGTATCCTGAGCCATTCATGACTCTACGGGGATTCAAACATTTTGCCTTCAGGCAAAAACTCCGCCTCAGCTGGAGAAACATCTTCGACTTCAGTCAGAAGAAATACTATTCACTTGATCGCAATCAATCATCACCTCAGGATAACTGACTTGGTCTTCAGGCCAACACGGATCGCTTTGAATACAAAATCTTGGAACCTTGTCTCCAGCCACACGTTGATTCATCAACAAGGACATCTGAGCTCACAGGAACCTTCTGATACCGCCTTCAGGCGTTTACGCAGTCAATCTTCAGATTAGACAACACTGTTGGAGCAGACATATCACGCTGCTAAGGACTTCAAGAATCATTTTGAACAAACAAATCCGTCAGGCACCTTCAAGAATCATCTTGTACTGATAACCATTCTGGAGATTTTATTCTGCTGGGTGTTCCAGGAATCTTCCTGGGCAAACCTTGTCGGGGACGCTATTGGGGAGCTTAAGAATCATCCTAAGCGAACAACTCGGGAAGCTGCGCTGAGGTCCTAAGAATCATCTTAAGCAAACGGCCCTGCTGAGTAATTCAAGAATCATCTTGAACTGAAGACTTCGCTGGGGATCTCAAAAATCATCTTGAGCGAGCGACTGTGGGGATTACACCGGGGTCTTAAGAATCATCCTAAGAAAGTGACCTCGTTGGAGAGAAAGTCAGGAATCATCCTGAGCAACTGGTCTCTTGGCTGAACACCTGTAAAACCAGAATGATAGTAACCTGGATCATGCTTATGATGCGTATGCTTCTGCGCTATGCCCCACACGGTGGGAATGATATGCGTTTATGCTAAATGCTGTGCAATCATGCACAATGCTATGCAACGTTAAATGCTATGCAGTGTTAAATGCTATGCAGTGTTAAATGCTATGCAGTCATGCACAATGATGCGACCTCGTCAGCAAAATAAATGCCGAGGGGAGATTCTCCTGTCAAGGAGAAAGAACTGCTCAGATAGAGGAGTCATCCTGCTGAGGAGAACACGGGCACGCCAATATCAATCAGGCTCTGTCTGGGGAACTGATCTTCCGCGGACTGCTGCATGGAAAACAACTTCAGCTGGTTTCTGCAGGGGACGAAGCTCTACGAGAACCTGAACCTACTGAAGGAAAGTGATGTCAATCACGGGAGTGAACTGCGTGGCCGTCTCGGCTAACTCTTCTGGGGGTAACAACTCTGTGGGGAAACAACTTCAGCTGCTCCACACTCCGCTGGGGAAAGACCAATCATGATCTGATCAACCTTCAAGGACTCGGCCCTCCTGGACATCTGCAAGCTCGGCTGAGGAAGGAGAAGTCATTCTGCTTCGCCAAAGGGAGTACGACTCCGGGAGATACGGCATCAGCTGTTCAACATCTGCTAGGGAAAATCCACTCATGGTCCCAACTGCTTCCAAGGATTCTGCTTTTCTGCGGACTCAGCCGGGGAGAGAAATCATTCTACTTCACTGGAGGGTACGACTCTGATGAGGAATTTTAATTTCGCCGGGGAAGAAAGAATCATCTGACTTCGGGGGAGAGTGCAACTCTGCAGGGGAATACAACATCGGCTGTACCAACATTCTACTGGGGAAGAGGGAATCTTCCAACTTCAGGAGAGAGCATGACTCTGGTGGGGAATCTCAATTCCGCTGGAGACTTCAGTCTGGCGCCATTAGTTACTGCATATTTTGGCGTACGAACAATTCCCTACGAAACCTGCACTTGTGACCCGGTGTTGGGGCAACACCTGCTGCGGCGACTTTACTGGGGAAAACACGAGCTTCGGCACCCGAACATTTCTATGAAACCTACACTTGTGACCCGGTGCTGGGGGAGAATACGAGCTGTTGCGCGCGACTCAGCCGATGAGGTGGTGTTCCTTCAAGACGCGTCCGCTTGGGGACGAGAATCCTCTCTGCCTGGGGGAGACATATCAATGCTCATGGCTTCGCATTCAGACTCTGCGGAGGAGAGACTACTGAACTCTGCTGGAGAAGGAGGACTTGCCCTGCTTCGGGGATATCAATCCTGGTCTGCTGAGAATAATCTCGCATACGCCTTACGGGGACTGACCCTTCTGGGTAACACTTGCTGGACTATCCGGTCTGATGAGGAATACCTGTGTGTCAACACTGCTGGGGATATCGATCCTTAGCTACTCATTATTCACTCTGATGGAGAGGTACTGACCCTATCAAGGAAACACCTCTGACATCTGCGGAAGATAACAATCGATCACTGCACTTGAATCTCCCTTCACCGAGGAAAACGACCCTGAACGGTCTTTTTTGAACACCCTAAGTCCTTATAGGGTACGAAGCAATCTGCTGAGAAACAACTCTTCTCTGGCTGATATCAAAGTCTACTCGTCTGGAGGTTACTCAATGAGGGAATCAACGTCGACCTCTGCCTGAGGGATGAGTCAATGACTTAAACTCTGAGGGGACGGGAGTCACACTCGGACTCTGTGGGGATACAACGTTGCATCAGTCCCACTGCTTGGGAAATAAACCCAAATCTGCTGGTCAGGGAAGGTTTCAGTCTCAACCCACTTGGGAAAATAGCACACCAGGCTAATCAACGTTCAATGCTTGGGATGGCCATACTCTGCCGGGGATATCAATCCCGCCCTACCGAGGCTAATCTTGACCCTACTCTGATAAGGGATAAATGCCATCTCAATTTGCTGCAGTCTCAAACTGCACAGGGGAAACAATCTCAAACTGTACATCTCTGCTGAGAAACAATCCTGGTTCAACAACGTCAACACATGGAATACAGACCACCAATCATGGAGCCGAGTAACAGGTCAGGCTGTAGGATAACAATCCAGCGACAACAAAGCTTCTTCAGAGGGCTCAGGTTTTGGCAGGGTAATGACACGATTCCCCGATACTCGATTCTTGCTAGGGTGAACAAACTCATTTGAACAACTTGCCCCAGCATAATTCGACTTGCCCCAATCCGACTTTTGGGAATAATTCATTCTGAACAGAAAACAGTTGGCAACAAGACAATCTTCAGATGGCTTGCCCCCACATCTGTACAACGGAAGGATTCATCCTCCACTAATCAACTCTCAGCATGGTTGGCTTCAATATCTCTGAAGTAGTTTGCCCCTGAACGAGCGATGAGCGACTCAACATGCTCTGATTGAACACTGGAGGGATCTGCCCCCAAATCGCAAGAATTCTGGATAACTGCCCCTGATTGGGTCTCGAGAAGATTCACTTCCAATCAACCGCTTCTTCCATAAACTTCCCCATAATCAACTGATACTCCGGGACTTGTCCTCAGACAAAATGATTCCAAACTCACAGGAAGTCAATGCCCCAGATTCACAGGGCTTCGCAGCATACCGTTCTGATCCAGACCTCTGACGATTCAGTCCTGATTGACTATTCCCTGTTGAAGTTCCTCCGTATCAGCTACTGACCTGCAATTAAAATTGTTTGTTCACGAATAGTAATTTTAATACAGTGTTCATGCAAATTTCGAAAAATGTTATACTGTCCCTCATTTATGTGTCATGCTAGTGAGTGACGAATGAACCAAAGAGTTCAAACGTAGTGTTGATTCGATCAGTGAAAAATGCAATAAGGATATGATTAGCAAATCGTGCAGGAGTAATGTTACTCAACCTTACCGTAATGCGCTTTCAGAATAAACCCTGCCTCAATTAGGTCTTTTAAGGGTTGTATCGTGGTCGGGTTCACGGTTCGTGAAACAAAGAATATTTGGCTCAAATTATGATTTGTACCCACCCCTTCTACGTGATGATCTCCGATCCTAAAGTTCAGCTAACTTAGCTCGAGCGCTCGCCTCTTCGAGAGGTATGTTGAACATTGGGAACACTGGTTAAAGAATTCACAAGGTGTTTCGGAGTGACGGTTACTCCTTTTTCGTTTCGGTGCCTGTGTCCGCACGACTTTGTCCTTGTTTGAGGATTTTTCTTTTTATATCCTTTCTTTTTCATTCTTTTGATTCCCTAATTTTTTCCTGGACTGACTCTTCGGAGTTCTTTTCGATTTTTCTTTTGAAGTCCAGCGGGATGCCCTGATTTTTGCCTAAGTATTTGCTTTCTAGCTTTTCTTTTTTACTTAGCGGGCTTTCTTATTCCCCCCCTTTTTTTTTTTTGGAACGAGTCTTGCGACACTGGTTGTCTTGATTACTCCGAAAGGATTATAACCGTCTCACTCCTGATTGGTGAGGTTTAACCATTGTGGTTGATGAGGTACGACCTCTGGCGAGGAATATGATGTGATTGGTCCTCGAAGGACAACACTCCTCTATAAGACTTGAACGCTCGATCAAGCTAACTGACAACTACCCTGCCCCGGGTTAAGATGTGAGGGTTCAAAAGTCCGAAAGAAACTCCTACTTCTCAGCTCGAAGTGGTTAACAAGGGATTCTCTTCCTTATCTCTCCGGTGTTTAGGGGATTTGAAACAATGCCTTGTACGTCATCGGCAAAGTTTTATCTGAAAGCAATACGATCATTGGTTATGAGTATTCAGTCTCATCATCCTCCCTCCGCTCATTGCTAATCATAGTAAGAAAGTGGAGTAAATAAAATGCAAGTGTCAGTGTAATGCAGTAAATGAGTGACAACGACATAACTAATTCAGAAAAAATGCATAGTCACTTTATTAACATCACCATTCGAAACATACAATGTTTAACAGCAAGTAGTAACTAACAGAAAAGAAACTACAAATGCAAATGGTAAAAAGTCCGAGGACTGCCAATGTTGAGGACGTTTGCCTGTCTGGACCACTGGCTTCGGGAAGTAACCCTCTGAATTTGCGAGCTCAAATAGCTGAGAGGTTGTCACGTACCACCAAGACTCCGTCTGGAAAGGAAATACACCCCTGGTCGATCAATTGTTGCACTTTCACCTGGAAAGCCTTGCAATCTTCAGTTGAATGCCCCGGAGATCCACCATGGTAACCACACTGAGCATGAGGATCGTACCCTGGAGGGTAAGGCTCTGGCGCGGGCTTGAGAGCTTTCGGTTCCACCAAGGAATTCTGAATCAACAGTGGAAGAATCTGGCTATACGGCACAGACACTGGATGGAAAGAAGCATTCCTTTGTTCTAAGTGGTTGCGAGGTCTCTTGTGATCCTGGTGCTGGTATTCCTTCCGCCCAAGAGTAAGGGGTCGTCGTTTCTGCATGGCGACGATCTCTTGTTTAGGCGTTTGGGTCCTTGAGCTTGATCCAGGTAGAAACTGCGAGCGAGGCGATTCAGTCACCAAAAGTCGCGGGACATATTCAAGATCTTTCTCAGCTTCAGGCAAAGGAGTGGAATCATTCACCTCTCCTGCAGGGTACGGGATAAACTTTCCCGATACTCTCATGCCGCCCGGCACAAGCCTAATTGTTCTTGAGTCAATAAGGTCTTGAATCTTATTCTCGAGAGCCTTACATGTTTCAACATGGTGCCCTGGTGCTCCTGAGTGGAAATCACAACGTATGCTTAGATCAACGTCTGGTGACATGTCACCTGGTGGATCTGAGGTCCGAAGCTTGAGGATGCGGTTCTGAACCAACAGTGGCAACAGCTGGGCATAACTCACAGGTATGGGGTCCACAGCTCTATCAAGTAGCTTCTTCTTTTGACCATAACCTTCAGGGTTATTCTGAGATGCCTGGCGCGGCTGCTGACGAGACAGGCCTCGAGCTTCATGCTGTGTAGAGGATCTATGAAGTCCACTTGGCTTCAGCACAGGTGGCAATGACGGCAATGGGGGAAGCACTTTGGTCTCCTCCTTGGGTGCTTGACCACTCTCCTTATTTAGCATACTTCTCACCACTCCCATGAGGAAGCTCAACTGGTTCTGCAGCTGCTGATTCTCTTCTCTGAGTACTTGCTGGTCCAGACGCACTGCCTGTATGTCATTCATGACCTGCCCCAACTGGCTTTGGATTTTTCCCAGTTCAGCTTGTATCTGCTCCATTAGTCTGAGCTGCTCGATTCTGAGTCAAACCTGCAAACACAAGGGTTAGAAGACAAGTCCCGGCTTCTGTCATGCAAGATGAATTATGCTAATGCCATAGGTGTCTGTACGTTTAGGAGATCACCCCTAATTCTGGTGTCAACGTGCCAACATAGTGTCAATGCAGTGATAAGACTGGATCCATTCATGGAGGAAAATATCTCATATTGCTCGGGACACCAGAATCAGGGTACGAAACACGCCTGCAGCACAGACACATGCTAATGGAATGCAAACATGAATATGCGAGCTAATGCAAAATGCAGTCATGCAATAATATATCCAGGTAACTGCTGTGGAGGTTCGGTATCAACAGTCACTGATGAGAAGGAAACCCTGGTGTAAGACTACTGATCTGATCTGCTAAGAATAACCCTCTGGTAGGACCATATATATAAGATCAAAATTCTGCTCTGTCGAGAGCAAATGTCTGATAACAAGGACCCCGGATGCGTGATCAAGAGATATCTGCTGATGAAGTCTTCAGACCCCAAATCAAAAATCTGCCCCATCAAGAACAAACACACAGCTGCTGATGAGATCTTCAGACCCCACTCAAAATCTGCCCTATCAAGAACAAATAACATCTGCCGATGAGGTCTTCAGACCTCACTCAAAATCTGCTCCATCCAGAACAAACCACTGATGATAACATACTGATCAAAACCTGCTCTATCAAGAACAGACAAACATCCGGCGACAAGATCCTCCGATCAAAAACCTCTTGCTCTATCAAGAACATGTCTGCAACTGAGAACCCAACATAACTGATTCACTGTCAAGAAAACCAGGTAGTCTGAAGGTCTAAGTTTCCTGCAATAAACCCAGTCCCACTCACAGGTATGAACCTAGACTGACTCAAGGTACGGCATCCTATGCGTTCATCAGCGTCACAGACTTTCAAAACTGATGATACGATTCCCAGAAGGAGTGGCATCATCAAGTCCTGAAGAGGCCTCACTTAGCTGAATCACAAATGATCGGTCCCCAGAGTCGACAATCCACCAAACCAGCAACCGTCTCAACCCAAAGGGTTGAAAGTGAAGCCAACCGGATGAACCTCGTCTGAGCGTGGATTTCATGAGACACTAGTGCCTGCAAAGCAAGCACGCGCCCACTAATTTCCACTCTAAGTCTATGGTGCACTCAAGCCTGGGTCTGGCTTCTCACTCAATCAGAACTCCCATCCCACAACAGCACAAATAATCATATTATACTGGAGATAAAATGTGGGTAATAAAGTGCGAGAAGTAAGAATGCGATAAATAAACGCAACCCAACAAGCAAACACACAAACGATAGGATTGACTCTCTTAAGGGACGTTGGATCCCTAGGAAACTATTTTCCCCAGCAGAGTCGCCAGCTGTCGCTTGCGCGAAAATAAGGTGCCGGCATGACAGAAGAGTCGCCACCTTTCGTTATTTATCCCTCAGAGCGGGAAAGGAAACGATCGGAAAAACCTGACGAATAAGGGTAAGACAAGGTCGTCGCAACCATTGTCTGGGTTCGGGAGTCGGTTACGCAAGGGGAAGGTATTAGCACCCCTCACGTCCGTCGTACTCGACGGGATCCTCGCTTGTTTGTTTACTTGGACGGGTTAGTTATAATCTATCTACCTATCAAGGCTGGCTGAAAAAGAAAAGAAAAATGACTCGGCAAAGCGTCGCACTTTATGCCTACGTATTCTCATCAGAGAATGAGAAATCAGAGTCAACGTAGTTCGACTAACTACGGGTTATGGGGGAAGGTTGCTCGCTAGGACGTCGCATCCTATGCCTACGTACTTTCATCGGGTATGAAAGATCAGAGCAAACGTAGTTCGGGAAACTACGGGCTATCTCCTAAAAGAAGTGTTTTTTATTATGTTTGCGATTTCAACCGCACTAGAGACTATGACCTGAGAGTGAATGCGTCGCATGTCACCCAAAGGGTACCATACTAAACATCCAGAACATGGAAAAGAAACTCTCCCACAATCCTTTCTCGGATAGCTTAAGGCTCGTAACGTACGAAAGAAATCATTCATGATTACTGTATCTTAAACTGTTTCGAGATGAGAAGAGAACAGGCCCAACTAGGAGGGAGACTATCAAGTCCTACTGTTGTCATGCCATGGATTCATCCTATGGTTGAAGTTTGAACAGGGAACTCCTAGATGTTGTCATGCATAGGTTTCAACCTAAAAGTCTATCATCAAATCCTTATCAAAGGAAATGAGAGTCCTAAGGGATCATGTCAATGATACACCAAAACAGACAAAGCATCAGCTTAACAGTAAAATGCATGCAATGCAAGTGAGGGAGGAAATGTGTGTGGGGCTTCAGCCTCCACAAGCTCGTCTCGACCTCAAGCCAGTCATGAAATAACAGTAATCATACTGAAATAAACAACATGCTATCAAGCAAAAACAGTAAACTGTAATCATACAGACAAAAGAACTGAAATGCTATCAAGCAAAATAAACACATGGGCAAGGGAGCTGGGCTCTACCGAATACCCGCAAGCAAAGCCAAGCAATAACAATACAATCAGATGCACTCCTGCTCTTAGACTGAACTTATTCTAAATGTGCTTAGTCTAATGCAGCAGACAAATCAGACAAAACACACAATACATCAAAGAAAACAGAAGAAAGCCTCAGCTCCTCCAGCAGCAACCCAGTCTTCAGACTTCAGAGATCACTTGCTTTCCAGGTATCAACCCTACAACATGAGTATCAACTCATCTTCTCCCTTTGAGCTTCAGCTCCTTTGATCAGCTCCACCTTCAGGCTCCACTATCTCCAGGGATCTTCAGGCATCAACTTGATCTTCCCAGAGTCTTCAGACTTCAATACTCTTCAAGGAATCATCCTCTTCAAGGCCTCAGCTTCTATCTTCAATGGCTCCAATGCTCCAGCAAACAAGATTCAGTCAACAAGATGGGTGGGGGATGTTACAGCACTCACTGACTTCCAAAGGATGCCATTGAGGACTTAACATTAAAAGACAGGCTCTCTCAAAGTTCTACCTTATAGGGAAAGGTCACTAATCCCTCCAAAGGAGAGAGGTGAATACCCTTAAGGGACTCTATGTCATTGAGAAGAAAGGAGGTGAACAAGACACTCCTTGTTTATTGAACAAAGTATTCTATCTAGGGCTCTGCCTATGCACCTATAAACCTATAAACAAAACAACAAAAGCTATGCTAAACTCCTCTGCAAGGTCTTCAAAGCTTCCATGATGATCCACAAGGTCTTCAACTCAATCTTCAAAGCTCACACACTCAACAGAGAAGGAAAGAAAACACAACAATACAACTTATGCCTTTAAGCAACACACATACTATCCATACATTCAAAAATCAATGAAAAATACTAAAATACCATACAAATTCCTAATATAAATTCTAGGGGATCCTATTTAACTACCCTTAAGTCCCATATATTCCCCATAGGCTAACTTGTCCTAAAAACCCCAAAAATAAAATGTTGAAGTTCAAGTATACTACTTAAAACCCTAATTAGAGCACCTAAATGTCTAACAATCAAACTACATCAAATTTAATTTCTAAAATCAAGGGATAAATCCTACATGAAACTAGGGTTCAATATCTAATTACACAAAAAAGAATGAATTAAAAAACCTAAGGGAAGGTCCTAAAACAATTCTTGCAAGATAAGGTATCAACTAAAGGAAAGAAAATACACCATTTAAAAGAAAATATCACTAAAAATTCTACATTAAAAATAAAATTTCATTTTTATTTTTATATTTTTCTACACAAAATTATCTAATCATAGAAAAAAGAATGAGTAAAAAATCATCATTTATCAATTTTTTATGAATTTATTAAGATTGCAAAAATATTAAGAATTAAAAAGGAAATAAAAATAATATAAAAGGGAGGGGGTGGAAATAGAAGGGATAGGTAGTTGTCTCAATTGGGCCAACGCGCGTGGGGGGTGTGAATAGAACAGATAGGCCCAGAATCAGTCACTAAACCAAACGACTGCATTTTGGTTTTTAAAATTCCCTCCGTTTTCTTGAATTGATATAGGCCGTAGATGAGGCATAATAAGTCAAGCATTCCAGAAATATCCAACGGACGTTGGTCATAGTCCCAAATGGCTCCCTAGGGTTTTCAGACGCATCCCCTCATGCAAGAACTTCCCCTGGCTCGTTCTCCCTCCACACTCAATGATTTTTAAAGATTCCAAAAGGAAAAATGGACTACTCATCAAGAGGAACAAGGTTGGACGAGTAGTTTTCCTTAATTCTCCATGAATCCTTCAAACAGAGAACTTCAAAGTTCGGGTACCACCATATTTCTCTGAAATCAAATCTCCTAAAACTCAAAATTGATGATCCAATCTTGTTCTCTATGTTATGCCTACCACCATGAGCTATTGATCATGCTCTAAAGCCACTAATCCAGCCTGTTCTCAATCCCAACAGATTCTTGCACCTGCTATCAAACTCCATGGAATTGGCTCTAACTCTCAGAATTTCATCACCTAGCCTAGCCTAGCCATTCTAAACCTAACATGCGATCTATCTATGCATAATTAAGGTGAAAGAGAGAAGAGAAAGAACCTGTTAAGTGATGATGGTAGGTGATGCTAGGGCACGATTCCAAGCTTGATTCTTCTCCACAATGATCCTCCAATGAAGCTAAACTTTCTGTTTGCACAATTCTTGGATGAGGAAGCTTGCAACAATGGCTTTGATCTTGAAATGCAATAATGGAGCACCTTGAAACCCTAGCTCGAATCTATCTCCTCTCTGCTCAATTCACCAAGTTTCACCAACCTTTTCCTCCCTGTGATTCATTATTTTTATAATGATGGATGGAAACAACTAGATCATTCTAGAATCATCTAGAAAAGTCTTGGAATCTCATGTGATGGTAAGTTGAAAATCTCATGCATCATGCCTTAAACCTTGCAAAATTGGTGTGAAATTCTCCTTATGTGAGATATTGAGAAGGAATGAGTGAAAATCATGCCTTTCCTTGCCTTGTGCTATGATTTCCAAAGGTGCCTTAATATGCAAGTTTCAATTTTCCAAAGCATGTCCCATTTTAAAGCCTCAAATCAAAATTCTATTTAAACCAATGTTCTCAAAATGATGTTTCCAATCAAAATGATATATTGGATGACCTATTTTGGATTCCTAGATCTTCCAAACCAATTTTCAAATTCAACTTTTCAAACTTATATGCCATTTTTAGTTCATTTTTGACCAATCATGCAAATCCATGCTATGAGCTTTTCCAACAATTCATGACCTTCTTTCTAGACTTAAAATCACATTTTGAACAACTTTAATGTTTTGAGTTTTTCCATTTGAGGCTTGGAAATAGGAGTTTTAGGCATTGGCTAAAATGACCTATAATTGACAAATGACCAAAATACCCCTGTCTTGTTCAAACCATAAGTTGAGTTCCACAAATCCTATCAAGTACTTCTACCACTCAAATTAAAGCTAAGAAGATGCCCTTCAACATTCATGTTGACCAAGAGATCATTGGAATCATCCTACTAGGGCAAAAGTTGTCTGCAAGTTGGGTGACTTTCAAGGACCCAGATTCACATACCTCTGCTGACCTGTAATTTGTCAAAACCATAACTTGAGCTCTGTAACTCCTATCAAGGACTTCCACCACTCAAATTAAAGCTAAGAACAAGCTCTACAACATTCATGTTGTGGGGAAGATGAGATATCAATCACATCTAGAGCTAAAACTTCCTGGAAAATAGGGATCAAATTAGGGTTTTTCACTGACAATCCTTGGAAACCCTAACTCAAAACTTCTCAAACTCCTCAATCATGATGAGTTGGTCTAGGAATCATCCTTATAACATCTATATTCATCATTCCATGATCTCATGGCCCTTGGATTAAGTCTCAACCTTCTCCAAATCTTCAGTTATCCTAGGGTTGACCCAGTCAAAACCCTAATTCTACCATTCATGGTTGAATCTTCTGAACTCTTGCACAATGACTTCTCTGGGCTTCGTGATGGCTTTCAAGACATCTCATACACTTTCTCAAAACATCAAGTTCATTCTCACAGTCTCAGAATCATCTGAGGGGTACCCACAACTCTCAAGCTATGAAGCACACAACCCTGGTTTCAACCAACTCCTCTGAGGATCTATTGAACTTTCTGGTGAATGTATCAACTTTCAAACACTCAGTGAATAAATAATTGTTGGTCAAATTTTGGGGTGCAACACATACGAGGCCACCAAAATACTTTCCTCAAAACTTGATACATCTTAGTAGCACTCGGATGAATACTCAATCCACTACGATGCCCTTCTTCAAGAATACTCTTCTTCAACTCAACAGTATCAGGAATACAAACTCTATCCCGACATCTCATGATACCATTTTCATCAATCCGAAATTCACCACCTTGACCTTGATTGATCAAAGTCAACCGATCAACTAAACCCAAATCATATTTCGGTCCTTCTCGAATCTCGTCAAGAATACCACTAGTAATCTTTAACATACCAAGCTTAACTCCGTAAGAAGTCTTCTCACACAGTAAGCTCAAATCGCGAAATTGCTCAATCATCTCCAACTCTTTTACCATCATCATCGACATATGCAACGATTTCCTACTCAATGCTTCAGCTACTACATTTGCTTTACCCGAATGGTAATTCAAACCAAAATCATAATCCTTCAGAAGTTCCAACCATCTTCTCTGCCTTGCATTCAATTCTTTCTGATCAAAGAGATACTTCAGACTCTTATGATCACTAAATACCTCAAATCTCGAACCAAACAAATAATGCCTACAAAGTTTCAGCACAAATACAACGGTGGCTAACTCTAAGTCATGTGTCGGATAAATCCTCTCATGCACTTTGAATTGCCTTGAAGCATAAGCTACAACTTGTTTATTTTGCATCAACACACCTCCTAAACCCATCAAAGAAGCATCACAATACACAACAAACAGTTCTGTCGGATTCAACAAAATCAAAACAGGAGTTGTCATCAATCTTCTCTTAAGCTCTTGAAAACTTTCTTCACACTTTGCATCCCAAACAAAAGCTTGACTTTTCCTAGTCAACTGCGTCAACGAAAATGATAACTTGGCAAATCCTTCAATGAATTTCCGGTAATAACCTGCCAAACCAAGAAAACTTCTAATCTAAAAAACTGATTTTGGAGCCTCCCAATCCGATACCGCTTCAACCTTTGACGGATCGACTGCAATACCCCTACTTGAAATCACATGACCAAGGAAAATCACTTCCTTCAACCAAAATTCACACTTAGAAAGTTTAACATATAACTGTTTTTCTTTTAACATAGATAACACAATCCTCAAATGCCCGACATGTTCTCCTTCACTCTTCGAATAAATCAAAATATCATCAATGAACACAACCACAAACTTGTCCAAATAAGGATGGAAAATCCTATTCATGTACTCCATAAATACACCTGGTGTATTAGTCACACCAAACGACATCACAAAATACTCTAATGTCCATACCTCGTTCTAAAGGCAGTCTTTTGAATATCTTCGGCCTTCACACGAATCTGATGATAACCAGATCTCAGATCTATCTTACTAAAGACACTCGGACCAATCAACTGATCCATCAAATCATCAATCCTCGGAAGTGGATACTTATTCTTGATGGTCATCTTGTTCAAATATTTGTAGTCCACACGAAGTCTCATAGAATCTTCTTTCTTCTTAACCAACAAAACTGGTGCACCCCACGGTGACATACTCGGACGAATAAACCTCTTCTCAAGTAGATCTTCAAGTTGACTCTTCAAATCTTTCAATTCCGATGCGGACATATGATATGGAGCCATCGATATCGGACTAGTTCCAAGAATTAAGTCGATCGCAAACTCCACTTCTCGTTCTGGCGGTAAATCTTTTATCTCATCAGGAAAAACTTCCGGAAAATCACAGACAATTGGTAAAACATCAATTGCTCCATTTTCACCAATGTTCAAAGTTGCCATCAACATAAATACCTTCGCACCATCTTGCATTGATTCCTTCATTTGCTTAGCAGTCATAAACAAGTCTCCTTCATCATCAGGTTCAGGAAAAATAACCGTTTTGTCAAAATAGTTAATATAGACACGATTGAATTCTAACCAATTCATCCCAAGAATAACATCAAGTTGATCTAAGTGAAGACACACTAAATCAACTCCAAAGTCTTTACTGAAGGTGAGAAAATACTTAGAAGGGGGGGTTGAATAAGTATGAAGATTAAAACTTAGAAATAAAAACTCAAGTATTTTTATCCTGGTTCGTTGAACTCAACTACTCCAGTCCACTCTTCCTAGAGTGATTTTCCTTTCTCAATCAAGGACTTAATCCACTATTTAATCAACTGATTACAATAGTAAGCACTTAGAACAACGGTTCAAAGTCTTCTCAAGAACTATTGATACAAACTGGATCTTCTTAAGGTTTACAATCAAATGTAATATAAATACAAGTGTTTAAGATTTGCTTCTATAAAGCTTTTATCACAACTGTGATTTTACACTTAACTATTAAGAACAAAGAAATGAATTCTTAGAAAGAATATGAAATAGTATGAGAGCTTGAATGTTGATTTCTTTTCAAATAAAAACGTCAACGGAAGAAATTGGTGAAGTCTTGCTTTTATAGGCAACTGATCCAAGGTGAGCTTCACGTTGAGAAGAGTGTCCAAAAGGTCTGAGCCTTTTTGTCTTCACATCAAGTGACCTTTCCTAGAAGAAAAAAGCACAGAAAAATCCTTTTTGTCTGTGTTCTTGTGTCTAGCATAAATGAGGAAAGAGACGTTTGGTTCACTCCAACGGATATAAACTTTGAATAATTCTTCTTCAGTTTTCAGCAAATGCATCAGAGTCTAAATAGATCAGAGCCTTCTGATGATGATCAGAGTCTTGCTGAATCAGAGTCTTCTGCAGAAGGTGTGCTTTCAGCGTGTTTAAGATCATAGCATATTTGAGACAGAACTTCAGTACTGGCAGCTTTAGTACTTTCAGAATCTTCTGTAGAAACTATGCTTTGAAAAACTCTTCATACAGAATTCTTCTTTGGTTCAAATGCTTCTGACTTGCTTCAGATTCTTCTGGAGCTTCTGCTTCAGATCCTTCTGGAGCTTCTGCTTCAGATCCTTCTCGAGGCTACGCTCAGGATCTTCTGTTGGCAGCAATCAGAATCTTCTAATGGATGCATCTGGCGCTTCAGAGTCTAGCTAATTTCTTATGTTCAATTCTGATTTGCTTCTGGAGTGTTAATTTCTTTACTATCTGCAGTAAAAATGCTCAAGCAAATTTTAGAGTATATAATTCTTAATTACAAAATTTCATAATAGTTATCATCAAAACATAGAGATATTATTAAGAACCAATCTGTGTTCTAACATTTACCAAAAATACTCAACGGACAATTCAAACACACAAAAGGGGTAGTTACTGAACCCATAGCAGGAGTATCAATAACCATACCACCACTCATAATTGACAACTCAAGATTCAATCTCTTAACACAATCAAAGGAAATAAAGGAATGTGTAGCTCCAGTATCAATTATAGCGACCAAAGGTATACCATTAATGAATCACGTACTTTGGATCAACCGATCTTCGCTAGCAGTCTCCGATCCTGATAGAGCAAACACTTTCCCACTCCCTTGAATCTTCTTTGGCTTGTCATACTTGGTACTAATGTGCCCTTGTTCACCACAGTTGTAGCAAGTCACATTCGCACCGCTTCTACACTCGAAAGCCTTGTGGTCTGGCTTGCCACACTTGAAACATTTCTGCTCCACGCTTTTGCACTCAGGAGCACGATGTCCTTCAACACCACATCTAAAACACTTCACTGGATTAAGAGTTCCTTTCCCACTCGGCTTCTTTCCATTACCAGCTTTCTGTTTCCCCTTACCAGCAGGAGTCACATACGACTTTCCTTTGAATTGACCTTTTCCTTTCTTGTCATTTAAACTTTTATAGTGGGCAAATCTAGCTCTACTATCTTCATCATAAATTCTGCTTTTGTTCACCAACTCAGAAAATCGCCTAATTTCATAATAACCAACGGCTTGCTTGACTTTAGGCCTAAAACCATTCACGAACTTGAGACACTTGGATCTCTCAGCATTGGTAGTGTTGTAATGGGGACAAAACTTAATCAATTCCTCAAACCTTGCTGGATACTCGGCCGCATTTGAGTTACCCTGCTTCAGCTCAAGGAATTCAATTTCCTTCTTACCACACACATCTTCTGGAAAATACTTCTCCAGAAATGCCTCTCTGAAAACATCCCAAGTAACCACAACCTCATCTTCTTCAAACCTCTGACGAGTGTTACCCCACCAGTCCTCGGCTTCCTCTTCAAGCATATGAGTGCGCCACATCATACCACTAATACCACTAATCTAACACCCCTTTTCTATACCCCCAATAAATCAAATAAATAATTTAGGCACATATTAAAAATCCATCAGAGTATAATTAAAACACGGTATAAAAGAGGTGCGCCGCATCATACTTGAATTTAAAATATACAACACCTGCTCAATAAAGATATGTAACATTGGGGTAACTTTCAACAGAGGAACTTAGTCCTCATACCCACATCTCAATATTTAGAATAAAAGCGGAAACATCTAAATATTGATAATCATCAAACATATATATATATATATATATATATATATATATATATATATATATATATATATATATATATATATATATATATATATATATATATATATATATATATATATATATATATATATATATATATATATATATATATATATATATATATATATATATATATATATATATATATATATATATATATATATATATATATATATATATATATATATATATATATATATCATCTAGTTTAATTCACAACATAATTCATGTTTTCATAAACATTCCACAGCAAGATACATATACAACGTATCACAAAAGAATCATATGTCCTAGCTATCCGGTGCTACATATCAGAGCTGACCGACAAAAGAATGAAGACACGCTTCACAAAAAGATCTCCAGCATACCTACTCTGCAATGCCTCATAGAGCATCATAAAACAGCAGAAGGGTGAGAAATATTATCATAATAATTAATGCATATAATTATATATATCTACAATCTCAGAATACACATAATCAACATTCTCACCACAAGTCATCCATATACGTCACAATGTATATACAAATATATTTATAATCACCAAGCACATTCATCATGCATACATCCACAATTCACTCATTTCCACATAAACATTTACAATTATGTTTATTCATCAATTCATAACTCTCAGTTCAACAATTCATACACATATGCATAATTCATACAACAATTATACCTATGCCATGTGACTCAATGCAACTAATGCCATGTGGTACCAACACTTGTTATTATTTTTCAGTTTTTACTTTTAAACCGGGTCTGTTCCCTAGACCAATAACAAACAAAAGCTCGTTCCCTAAGCTTTCAAACCCCACTTTAGGTTTGGGACAAGTCACTAGTCTCCACGAAACTAGCAAGTATTGCCTCCTGAGAACAAATGATGCGTATGAAATCAACAAACAAATGCACTTAAGACCGTTCCTGTATCTTAATCCCATGCATTATCAAATAATTCATCACACAAGAATTATAACCTGATTGCACACACCACAAATTTCATAATCACCAAGGTACTCATACTTTCACACATCATCATTACATTTATCAAGTAATGCACACGAATACACATCATGGTGCTTCACATACAATCACATACAATCTATATGCATTCACAATATCGAAGCCCTCCATTTTGCTACTAGCTCGCCTAGCGAACGTGCTAGTGAAGCCGGCCTTTTTGCTACTGGAAGTGTTCGCTACCTAGCTCGCTTAGTGAAGGCTTAGCGAACACTCGCTACCTCACTAGCTCCAGCGAACAAGGTTCATTTTGGTTCTGTTCAAGTCAGGGACCATTCGTTACTCACTCGCTAGCAGCTCGCCTAGCGAACCACTCACTAGCTCGCTCGCTAACTGCTCACTTAGCGAACCTCTACGATCTCTCAAAAACCTCTACTGTCCAAAAATGTCACAAGGTCCAAAAATCACCTGATTCAATTCCAACAAGTTTCCATAGTCTTAGCCTAACATTCCTCGACTAAACTACATCACTTATTCCAAATTCTAGCCGTTAAAACATCGGTTTCTATCGATTAAACCATTTCGACCTAAAAATGGAAAATGAGTAAAAAATCTCCAACAATCCAAATCAATCCAACAAAAGCATACATAATCATACACATTGAGAAAGTAATAATATTTCACACCCTTACCTGATTAAATCGAATCCTAGATGTTGATCTTGAGCTATCCATGCTTTTCCTCTATTTTCTCCTCTTCTCTCTCTCTCTCTCTCTCTCTCTCTCTCTCTCTCTCTCTCTCTCTCTCTCTCTTCCTTTTCTCTTCTTTCTATTTCTATCCTTTTCTTTATCTCCTCTAATCCACTTATATCTCTTTCTATTCTATTCATCTCCAAACATCTATTAATCCAGTTTCTCACAAAATATCCAATCTTATTATTAAATAAGAAATGTCTGAAATACCCTCCAATCTATTTTCCCCAAAAACTCTCAAAATCGGTAAAATAGCATAATATGCAAACATAACATATTAACACATCAATTTCACAATTAAAATATTAATCACCCAAATAAATCAAAAGACTCAACAAAATTGGCAATTAGAATCGGGGCGTTACAACTCCACTGGGGGAAACAAAGGGTAAACAGAAGATAAGATCAACGGATCTATGGCATTGGGGATTGGTTGAAAGATTTGCTGAGGAATGGGCTCGACATTCTCTATGGGGATATATTATTGTCATGATTGAAGATTGGTTCAGGTGTTGTGTAGGGTAAGAAATGTGGCTGATGCTTTGTATGCATGTTTGAATGTTTCTATGGCATAATGCTCCATATTGAATGGAAATGCCACGCGTTTGAGGATCCAATGTTGTGATGATTATGTATGCAAAATGTTGATGTAGGCTTGAATTATTGGGGATATGAAGATATGTGATCCAAGGGTTATGATTGTGCCAAGTATTGATGATGATTGGATTTTTTTGAGGGATTTTATTCTTGATTGTTGACAAAAGTGGACCTTGAAGGTGAATTGCCAGACAAGAACTGGTTTTTCGAGGGGTAGACTAGCAGATAAGAACTGGTGGAAAAATGGTTAAGTTGTCAGAAGAGAATTGGCTTTTTGTTTTTCTATCAGACGATAAATGACTTTGAAAATAAAATTGACTACCAAACAAGAAATAGAGTGGGCTAAAGAATGAGTGACCAGACGAGAACCGGTTTAAAAACTATCTACCAGACGGGAATTGGTTTTTAAGTGATTTCAGTTACAAGGCTTTTGATGTCAGATTCATGTTGTAGGGTTATGCTAGATGAATGAGATGACATGCATGGTTTTATGCATGAGCAAAGCAACATGACTAATGCATGAGGATGATTTATGCAATGATTATAAAATTTTTTAGAAATGCCCGTGTATGGATAATGGACGAAAGGTAAAGCTTCTGTTGAAAGGCAAAGGTTATTTGATGGGTTGATAGCGAGATTCCCCGACACTCGTCTTGAACTCAATGGAGATTACTGACAAAATTTTCTTGAGAATATTTGAAGGCATGGAAATGTGTTGCCCTAGTGTAGTTCAACTTGCCCCAGTCTGGTGGGTCTTTGGAGAATTTTTCCTTGAAAGGAAGTTGAAAATTGATGTACCATGAAATGACCTCGAGATGGCATGGCCCAGAATCCCAAGTTGCAGAGGGATTAGTCCTTGATTGACTGACTCTTGGAGTGGTGGGCTTTAAAGCACTCTTGAGGTAGCTTACCATAGAATGAGCGTTGAAGAGATTTAACTTATGCTGATTGAGCGCTTCTAGGTGGCCTACCCTTAGTCGATAGAGTCTTGAGATGACTCACTTATGATTAACTGATTCTTGAATGATGTGCCCCATAATCAACTGATGCTTGGGGACTTGCTTTTAGAATGAATGACTCCGCAGATTGATATGACAATGCCCCTGATCCATGGGACTACAAGGTATTCTTGATTCTGATCCATTTTAATGAATGATCAAGCTCTTCTCTGATTGTTCCTTATTGAAATTCCTTGATATCGAGTATTGTCTTGCAATTAAAAATTGTTCATTCAAGAATGGTAATTTTAATGCGATGCTCATGCAGGCTTTTTAAAAAAAATACATTTATTGGAATAACGTGATAATGTGTGACAAATAGACCATTGTTGCGGTGAAAATTGGATATCAAGCTATTATATTAACTTGAACCTTATTTCTTTTAGAACCGAACTTTAATTTATCCAAAGGAAAAGGTCTAAAGAGAGAAAAACCTTTTTTGCGATGTAACGACAACGCAAAGAGATTCGGGGATCGGGGGTTGGTTATACCTAGGGAAGGTGTTAGCACCCTAAGCATCTATAGTACTCTACATGAACCTTTTGTTTGATTGTTTGCTAAGTTTATGGAAATATGTTAAGGTTGGGAGTTAGGTAAAAGGGATAGGTAAAGACCTAGATGGTTTTCTAAGTTTGCTCGCAAAGACATCGCATCTTCTGCCTACGTATCCTAACTAGGATAGAATCAGAGCAATCGTAGTTCACCTCACAAGGGATGAAGAACACTTGATTATGATCAAGGTTCAAAGGGGAACAAACATAACAATGTTTGTGTGGAGCTTGACAAAACTCCCTAATCTAAATTATAACACTCAAAAGGGGAAGTAAGAAATCATGACAATGATTCTTACATAGAGTTGACAAACTCTATCCTAGGGTTCTAGGTGAAGAACACTCCTAGTACAGGTGGATTTCTTAGAATTAAAGCAAAGTCTAATGGTTTCTAAACTAAGGCTAAAGTGACTTAACAAATTCAAGAGGAAGGTGAGTGAGCTATCCATGACACAGGGGTCAATGGAAAGACTTTTCCTTTGGAAGGAGAGAAGGGGGGCAACTTGGATGAAAGCTAACAAGCTTCATTACTTGAGGAAAGAAAACAGTAAGCAAAGTAATTACATGATGAAGATAAATGTATGGTGACAACCATTAAATGAAAATGTTAAATGTAAAAACCAAGATGCATTGATGACAATCAAAGCAACTGATTAAGCAGGAAATGTGACGACAGATCGAGCTCAAGTAAATTCCTCAGAGGAAGCAAAATGAACATGGTAACAACCAAAAATAAAATCCTAGAATGTTGACTAACATTTAAGGATAGGAATGTAAACAAATATCACACACAATCACAAGTATCACAAGAAAGAATTCATCTGCATACGTGAAAACGATCACAAAACACCTTAACTTGAAAGCAGTCAAAAAGGATGAAAATTAGGCAAACATGGAAATTTAAAATATGACATAAAAGTAGACATAAAAACAAACACAATGCAAAAAGAATGGGTGCAAAATGATTAAAAATGAGTGAGATATGATTTTTTGAAGATTGGGTAAAAAATGGTAAAAATGACAAAAGGGTTGCCCTCCTCAGGGGTCGAACCCAGGTTCAGCTGGTACAAGGCGCTTAGGTGAAAAGTTGGTTACCACTGGGGTGGATGTACATCCAAGTACAAATGCCACCCCATAAACATATAGGGCGTATATTCTAGGCAAGCTGGGCAACTCAAGAACTCACCAAAAACCAGTCTTGCATTTTACATCATAACTTGATCAATTCTCCATGGATTTCAACAAAATTTTAGTGTAAATTGCCTAGAATTTCATGAGGAATAAGATGGTAGTGGTGGTTTTTCAAAATCATGCTTCTATTTTCAAACCCGATAGCACATGCATATGTGATTGTGTGATGTGCATTTTGAAGTGTAGATCAAATTTCAAACAGTTTCAAATCAAACAACTCATATACACATATTGAAAATATATTGATGGATGAATGTAAGCACAAGGATAGGTTCAAAACTGGCCCTGGTGAAAAGTAGTAACCAAGATGCAAAGTGGTATTGATGTGCTCATGAAGATGTTCAATTTTTAATTCCCAGCATATTCAAGTCAAACACATCACTCATACATACTATAATCATGCTAATAAGTGAATACAAGCCACAATTTTGATGCAAAGCAAACTGGTGTGAAAAGTGGTCCTCAAGCTGTCAATTTGTGTTTGTGAGGTGTAGGAAGATATCCAATTTCAGTTCCAAGTACTTTCAAACCCTTTCAAACACATATACACCTTACATGTATGTTATTAAATGCATTCATGCCAAAGAAACAATTCAAAACAGTTGGATGTAAGAAATGAGGTGCAAGATGCAAAACTGTCATGAGAAATGCAAGTTGATGTTCAGTTCTGTTTCCATGTACATTTTGACCAAATTAAACACTTACACATATTGAATACATGCTGGTGGATGAGATTGGACCCAAGGTAGGGGTTAAAACTGACTGGTATGAAATGTAGTGTTCAAGATGCAAGTTTGTATTTATGAAGTGCATGAATATACTCAGTTTCAGTTCCAAACATGCTCAGGTCAAAACAATCATACACACACCACATATACATTATATTGGGTGAATTCAAACACAAATTGAGGCTAAAAACAAACTGTCATGAGAAATGATGTTCAAATTGCAAGAATAGCAAGTTTTGATGCATGAAGGATGCTCATTTCAGTTCTATGCATACTCAAATCCAATAGGCCATATACACACATTGTAAACATGATGATGGAAGATTTTGAACACAAAGATTGAGCCTAAACAGACTGTGACAGAAAATGACATTTAAACTGCTCTTTACCATTTTGAGAAGCATGAAAAATCCAAAATCAGTTTTAGGCATATTCAAGTTAAATCAATCATGCACACACCTTCCAAATATACTCACAAATGAGTTCCAACACCAAAATAACTTCAAGACAAACTAGTATGAAAGATGGTATGCAAAGTGCAAGCTTGTGCTTTGTGATGTGCATGAAGAAACTCAGATTCAGTTATGTGCACATACAGACCAAATGAATCACATACACATATTATGTATATATAGACAAATGAATTTACACAAAGAACTTGGTTCAAACAGGGCTGATATGAAGCTTGATGAGTTAAATTCAACATGATGCTCTTAATTGCAAGTTGAATGAGCAATTCATGTTTTATGCAAAATTATGGTAAGCAAATCATGTGCACATACTACATATATGTTGTTAAGTGGATTCAAGCAAGGAAACCAAGTCAAAGCAGTCTGTTATTGAAAAGTGAAGATTGGGTGCCAAATTTGACATATATGATGCATCAAAGAGTAAAATCAAGTGTAAAGCACATTTACATCATGTGGACCACACATACAGCTCCTCTATATGAAAATAAAGATGTCCATGCCCAAGAACTAATTGCTTTGTGAACATAATGAGTTTTGGTATGTCTCATGACAACAATATGCAAAAATGTGGCATTTTGTGAATGACCAAACAAATCAGATACAATTAGTTCAAACCAATCATACACACCTACCATAATCATGATTGCAAGTGTAACCTAAATCAACAAGCAGTTATATCTCAGTCATGACAGAATTTTGATACAAGACATACACATGACACATTTTCAACATAATGAACTCCAAATGCCAAAACATGAAATTATGGTGTAAAGCAAGGATGGAGTGTATACAAACCTCTAGTAGACTGTGTTGAGCCGGTTTGATCAATAAGAAACCCAGAGAAAACTTCAAATGCACCTAGCTTTGGAGATTTCTTCTTCTTGAAGCAAGAATGCAAACTTCAAGACAGTTGGAGAAATAAACTTCACCAATGATCCTTAATACTTTGGACAGTTTAGAAATGATATATGTGATGTGTTTGAGTGATTAGAACATTAAGCAAATTCCTAGAACAAGTTTTGGCAGATTTTGTGGCTTTTGGTCAAAGTATCTTGGTGTGGAAGTTGACTTTTTGAATGGTGAGGTTTTTGAATGGTCTAAGGTCTTAGACACCTTCTATATCATATTTAGAGATTGTGTGGATGATTTTTGGGGAGTTTGAGTGTAGAGAAATGATTTTGGTAGCAATTGTACCAAGACAGATTTTGGTGGTTTTTGGTAAAAATGTGATTTTGTGATTTTGAAGCAAAGTGTGCAAGAGCAAAGGCTTGAGCTTTTTCTAGTTTTTTAGAGTAGATATTGTGTGAAATGAAGTGGTGAGGGCCTCTATTTATAGGCAAAGCCATGGAGTGGGCAGATTTGGAGATTTCCTTCATATGAAGGAAATATTTGCCTTTTGGATCAAACCTCCACAAAGAGGTTTCCTTGGCTGATAGGTGTTGCACCCCAAATTTTGGCCCCTTAGATTCCCATTATAATTTTAGGAACATACTCATGAATTATCTAACCCTAACCCAGTGCAAGTTTGTCTTTGTCAAATTACGGATGAATCAGGGTTTTGTACAGTCAAATCGAAGCTTCAGGGTTTGTGATCAATACAAGTTTTAAGCTGATTCAATCATGAAACAAGATTAAGGGTAACATATAATGTCAATTGAGAATCCAATTTGAGGTTTTTACCCCAGAACCAAGAACAGTGCAGTCCAGGGGCCCCGATTAGGGTTTTTGACTAGTAAAAGTCAACTGTAGTTTGACTTTGATGTTGGAAGGTGTTTTAATGATGGGATTATGATTCATGAAGTTCATATAGCTTAATAAAGTTCATATAAGAAGTTTCAAAGTCTCAGAAGGTCCAGAGTGTCAACAGACGACTCGGTAGTCACCGATCGATCGTACGGTTGACCAAAAAAGTCAACTCTTCAAATTTTAGGAATTGGACTTCAAGTTGTGAAACAAAATTATTCCTTATGTCATATTGGACTTGCATATAAATTTTCATGACCATTGGATAAAGGATGAAGGAGTAATTGAAAAATCGGGAAATTAGGGTTTTGAAAGGGGCTAAACCATAACTCCTTAACCACACATCCAATTGAGTTGGTTCAAAGCTCATTTGGAATCTCTTGACAAGTCCTACAAAAGTCCCTAAGTGGTCCTTGCCTATAAATAGAACCCTCACCACTTCATTTCTGACAATAACAATCTTCTAAAAACCAGAAAGATTGAAAGCCTCCACCCTTTCCACTCCTTGCTTCAAAAATCACAAAGTCACTTTTTCACAAAAAACCCCAAAAATCTGTCTTGCTACCAAGGCTGCCAAATTCATTTCTCTACATTCAAACACCTCAACAACCATCCATACAATCTCTAAAGATGATATAGAAGGTGTCCAAGACCTTAAACCATTCAAAAACCTCATCATTCAAAAAATCAACTTCATCACCAAGTTACTTTGACCAAAAGCCACAAAATCTATCAAAACTTGTTCTAGATGTTCTCTTGGTGTTCTAATCACTCACACACCTCACACATGCCATTTCTCATCTGTCTAAGGCATTGGAAACAAGCAGTGGAGTTTATTTCTTCAACTGACTTAAGATTTGCATTTTGGCTTAAAAGAGAAGAAAAGTACAAAGCTTGGTGGTGGCTTGGAGTTCCTCTGGTTTTCTGGTGTATTTTTCTTGCTCAAGGTTACCTGCAACAGGTATGTAATGTCTAATCTCTTTTCATTCATTGAAATATCATGGACATGGCAATAAGGTGCTTGTCATAAAAGTTTGCTTCCTACTGTTTTTGGTGCATATGCCATTTTTCATATTATTGTGAGTATGTTTGCTTGGTGGCTCTAGAAACCTTTAATATCATGCATATAAAAAGTGTGTCCCATAATCAATCATGAAATTGCATCATCTGCTGTGCCCTGCCACCCAAATACCTCTTGCATCAAAATTGTCAAATGATGTTTTTGTCTTGTAGATATCTTTGAAGTCATTCGTTTGCAATATGTATGAGTGCATGATTTATTGGTTTGCATCTGACTCAACTCATCTCATTTAAGATGCACCTTTAACAATGAGCATCACTATGATGTTTTGGTCATAACAGGCTGTTCTTAAACTAATTTCATACTTGGAATCCACTTGTTCTCATGTATATGAATGATGTATGTGACCTACATGATTAAGTTGAGAACTTAACCCATGACTGCACTATGATGGCTGCTGTTTCTGTTTTAAAATAAAGATGACTATTTTTGCAATCTGACATGCTGTCCATTTGGAAGTCATTTTAATCATAAATCTGAGATTGTATGCACACTCATTTGATCTTCACACATGTGTTTTGGAGCCCTACCACAAATATTGCATTTTCCACATTTTGTAGCTTGCAACTTACCTTGTAAATCAGTTTGAAATTAAAACCATTTCTTTTGGACATACTTCATGAATACACTTTGCTTTCATGTGCAAAATTGGAATATGAATGGAGCCAATCTAGAAATAATCCAAAATCTCATCTGCATGATGTCTGAATTGATTTTGCTACAGCTGTTTTGAATTCCATTTTTGGCCTTGTTGCCTCTTCACATAGCAGTTGGGATTTTGGCTTATATGAGTTTTTAAAGTAAGTTGAACATTGTGTACATAATAGGTGGAACAGGTTTGGCTGCAGCATATTATGGATTGACTCTTGATTTTCAAAACACACTTGCACACCACATATTATTTCTCTGATCTAGGACTGTTAGGCATGTAGGCACTCATCTCAAAACACTAGCTGCAAATATATGTTTCAAGACTGTCTTGTTTTTTTTTGTATTCATGTTTTGTGATCTGATTTGTTATGCTGCTGCATCACACATCCCCTTTGCATTTCATCAAAATACCATTTTCAACATAAACCTCATTTCTATGACTACCTGTTTTTAAACTCAATTTGGTGCTTGGACTCATTCATCAAAATATATATGACTTGTGTGCATAATGTGTTGGATATATGTGTACATGAAACTAGTTTGAGCAACACTTTGCATTTCATCAAAAACATCAAATTGGCATACCAAACCTCATTTTTGCAACAGTTTGGTTTTGGTTTCAAATTATGTTTGGATTCATCTAATACCATATGCGTGTGGTGGGAACATGATCAAATTAACTTGGAAATGTTTAGAACTAAAACTGTACATCATGATGCATTTCATTACACATCCTTGCAACTCATATGCAAATTCTCAGCCTTTGATTCTTACCAAAACAGTAGTGCTACCCAAGAGGGCTTTGTGTGTTTATTTGTTTTTTTTGAATTATGAAACCATGTGCATTGTTTGAATTGGTTTCTCCCTAGCTTTCTAGTTACTATCAGTTTCATCTCAAAGCTGTTTGGGACTTGCCTCTTGTATGAGACAGACTGGTTGTATTTGGCATTAGGGATGGCTGCAAGAGTTTGTGATTGAGCCTTCTTTTCATTAGCAGATAGTTGTAAGTTCAGGATACAATTTCTATTCTTTTTGTGGAGGGGGAAACTATTAAGAGTATGTTGGCTGCTTGGTATTAGGGGTATTTCCCTGCTGTCAAAACCTGTGGTTGTCAGGACCTAGTTGTATCAGTGATACCATTTGGAGAATGAGTTTGAGGCCTGCTCTGAACAACACATCTGTGTTTGGTTGATTGTCCATTTATATGCTAATATAGTAGTCATTTATCTTTGTTGGCTTGACTTTACATAAATTTGATAAATACATCTTCAAAACATCACTAGCAACTCACATGTCAATTTTCAATGTAAATCTGTTATGCATCAAATTCATGTTGAAAAACCTTGCATTAATCATTTATGAGCTGCTTGCATGATTTTTTGGCTTTAATTCCTAATGTCTCAACTTGTGTTCTTCAAAATGCATCTTTCAAATAACTTGCAACTTGACATGTCTTTTTCATAACAGTTGGCCTTGAGCTTGATTTATGTGCTAAGATCATTCATTATCACATACTTGGTCTGTGTGTATCTTTGTTTTAAATTGAAAATAGCTAAAACAAGTTTTGAGATTCAAAATGCACATCAAACTTCCACAAGATCACACACCATCGGGTTTTGATTTAGGAGAGGAATCTTGAAAAACTGATTGCACCATCATGTTCCTTGTATTTTTCTGGTCAAGTTACATTAAAATTTCATCTCAAAAGGTTGAGAATTGAGAAAGTTATGCATCAAAACGTAAATCATGTTTGAAGTGTTCTTTATTTGCCCAGCTTGCATCCCATTTCACCCTTATATTTTAATGAGGCGGCTTTCATCAATGGATGTATAGCCACCCCAGTGGTAAGACCATTAAGCCAAAACACGCCTTGTACCTTGCAAGCATGAGTTCGACCCTTGAGGAGGGCAACTCTTTTGTTAATTTTGTCATTTTTTTTACCAAAATTTGAAAATTCATATCTCTCTCAATTTTAATCTTTTTTCACCCATTCTTTTTGCATTGTGTTCACCTTGATGTATACTTTCATGTCATATTTTTTATTTTCATGTTTGCATATTTTTTCATCTCTTTTGACTATGTGCAAGTTGTGTATTTTTTGTGATCGTTTTGACGTATGCAGATGAATTTTCTCCTGATGTACTTGTAATTATTTGTGATACTTGTTTTCATTCTCATTATTAAATGTTTGTTAACATGTTAGGACTTCATCTTTGGTTATTACCATGTTCATGTTACTTCATCTGTTAGCTTAATTTAACTCGATCTGTCGTCACAGTTCCTGTCCTGCTTACCTGCTTTGATTGTATCCAATGCATTTTTTATGCTTATCAATATTATATACTCATTTAATGGTTGTCACCATGAATGCATATTTATTATGTTGTTAATTTTCTTGTTGTTCTCTTCCCCCAAGTGATGAAACTTGTTAGCTCTCATCCAGTTGCATCCCCTGTCTACTTCCAAAGGAAAACTCTGTCCATTTGACTCTCATGTTATGGATACATCCCTTATCCCTCTCTTGACTTTGCTAAGTCACATTAACCCTAGGTTAGAAGCCATTAGACTTTGCTTCAAGTCTAAGAAATCCACCTGTACTAGGAGTGTTCTTCAACTAGAACCCTAGGAAAGAGTTTGTCAACTCTGTGTAAGAATCATTGTCATGATTTCTTGCTTCCCCTTTTGAATATTACAACTTAGATTAGGGAGTTTTGTCAA
This sequence comes from Lathyrus sativus, assembly GCA_963859935.3. Taxonomy (NCBI): domain Eukaryota; kingdom Viridiplantae; phylum Streptophyta; class Magnoliopsida; order Fabales; family Fabaceae; genus Lathyrus; species Lathyrus sativus. The sequence goes on from OZ012736.1 coordinate 71,565,200, forward strand.
ACTCCACACAAACATTGTCATGTTTTTTCCCCCTTGAACCTTGATCCTAATCAAGTGTTCTTCTTCCCTTGTGAGGTGAACTACGATTGCTCTGATTCTATCCTAGTTAGGATACATAGGCAAAAGATGCGACGTCTTTGCGAGCAAACTTAGTGTATATAATTTTAGGTTTCAACTCATGTCTTTTCCCAATCCATAATACATTTTCACAAACTTAGCAAGCAATCAAACAAAAGGTTTCTGTAGAGTACTACAGATGCTTAGGGTACTAACACCTTCCCTAGGTATAACCAACCCCCGATCCCCGAATCTCTTAAGCGTTGTCGTTACATCACGAAAAATGTTTTTCTTTCTTTAGACCTTTCCTTTGGATAAAATAAAGTCCGGTTGTAAAAAGAATTAAGATTTAAGTTAATTTAATAGCTTAATATCCAATTTTCACCGCAACAATAGGTAAGCTCTAAAGTCAAGCTTCATGATGAGTTTGAAGTGGCTAAATTCAGGCTAGAATGCATAGGTTGATGGCTGGTTCAGATTTGTCTTTCCACCTCATGCTTGCCATTTTTACTTTAGGTGCAAGTTGTACAGCCACTTGCAAGCCCACTTGCAAGCTTGGCTAATTCCATTTCCTCTGCATTTTCATTGTATTTTCATGCTACAAAATCTCTACATATCAGATAAAACATGATTCACAATCTGAGATTGGTCCAATTGATGAAAGAATCGATTTTTGAAACTTGTCAATGTGGGACTTCAAGTGTGAGAACACCAACTTGCCAAATCCACAACTCTCAGCTCACAACTCCTTTTGAGATGTTCTAGTATTCTTTAGAAATCCCTCAAATAGCTCTAGAACATTCATGTTTTCATGAGTTTCTAATTCTCAAGGAAACTTGGCCAAAAGACCTCTCAAATTTGCTAAAAATTGAGCTTGAAAGTGAAATTTTTCTAAGTCTTTTTCCCTTCTCAAAAGGAATTAGGTCATAACTCCAAATCTATGCATTTTCTGATCATGGACCACTTAGGGACTTTTGTAGGATTTGTCAAGAGCTTTCCAATGAGCTTTGAACCACTTTGTTTGGATGTGTGGTTAAGGAGTTATGGTTTAGCCCTTTTCAAAACCCTAATTTCCCGATTTTTTGATTACTTCCTCTTCCTTGATCCAATGGTCATGAAAATTGATAGGCAAGTGCAATATGACATAAGTAACATTTTTGATTCACACTTTAAAGTCTAATTCCTTAAATTTGAAGAGTTGACTTTTCGGTCAACCGTACGATCGATCGGTGACTACAGAGTCGCCTGTTGACACTCTGGACCTCCTGAGACTTTGACACTTCTTGAATGAACTTCTTTAAGCTATATGAACTTCATGGATCATAATCCCAACATTAAAACACCTTCCAACACCAAAGTCAAACTATAGTTGACTTTTACTAGTCAAAAACCCTAATCGGGGATCCTGGACTGCACTGGTCTTGATTCTGGAGTGACAACTTCAAATTGGATTCTCAATTGACCTCATATAACATCCTTGATCTTGTTTCATGCTTGAATTAACCTAAAAAATTGATTTATCACCACCTTTGAAGCTTCGATTTGATTGTACTAAACCCTGATTCATCTGTACTTGACAAAGATAGACTTGAACTGGGTTAAGGTTAAACAATCCTATGAGCATGCTCCTCAAATGATGATGAGAATCTAAGGGGTCAAAATTTGGGGTGCAACAGTTGCCCCTATTTAAATATCTTCACTAGATGGAACTGAGAGATGACAATCCTCGTAGAATCGCAGTGAAAGGTATTTAAATATAGAAAACCAAAAATTTTGTCCCTTAGATCCGATGATATGAAAAAAGGACAGGTCATGATATGCTATGAATTCTTTATGATGCTCGGATGCAAGACATATGCAAATGAAAGAAAAAACAAAATAACGAGTAATTGCCCATGGTGACCTGGCTATTATGGACTCGATACTGGGGAAAACCGAGGTATAACAATCAAAAGTTCAAACATGACCAGTGATATCTGAGAGGAAAATTTCACATGAGGATGCAAAAAGTCCAATGAAGATGACAATCTTACTGGGGAAGAGAATACACTTCACTAGGGAGAAAAATAGATTTCCACCGGGGAAAAGAGCGACTTTCTACCGGGGAAGTGAAGACTCGAGTCACGAACCTCACTGGGGATAATCAGATGAGGAACTTCCTATAGTGAAGAGTTCAAACGGGATCTTCAGGAATGTACTAGAAACAAGACCAGACTCATTGGGGATACTAGTAACGACTAGATCTCCGGGAGTGGACTGGGAAACAAAGGTGTCACTGGGGATACTAACGTCACTCAGTTTTAACAAACAGTTCAGACAATGCTAGTAACCACTAGACTTTCCAGAGGTAATGGTAACAACCAACCTGAGATAACAACAAATAAGATTTCCCAACTCCAATCAGTAACACATAAGACTTCGACTGGGGGAAATTGGTGACGACCAAATTTCAAGCAATGCCAATAACCACTGAACTTAAAGGAGATTGGTAACGACCAAGTCCGGGTACCAATGACGATTGGATTTCAAGTAATGCCAGTTACGACTGGACTTTAAAGGAAACATGGTGACGACCAAATCAGGGTATATCAACACATGTAGTTATGAGAAAGCTAGCAAGCTACTAGGCTTCAGCTGGGGAGGTTGGTACGGACCAAACCAAATGATACCAATAACGATTGGATTTCGAGCGATACCAGTCACGACGGGATTTCATGGGGCAAGCCAATGACAATTGGATTTCTAACATCTGCCAGTTTCGACTGGATTTAAACGGAAATCAACTGGTAACGACCAGACTTCACATGGGATTTGCTAGTGATGACTAGACTTCAGAGGGGAAAAGTTGGTAACGACCAAACCAAAAGATAGTAAAGAGTGAAGTTACGACAACGCCAGTTAAGACCGGACCTTAAAGAGAAATATGGTGACGACCAAAAGAATACCAATGACGATTGGATTTTGAACACTACCAGTTACGACTGGATATAACAGAAATTAACTAATAACGACTAGACATTCACGGGGGATTGACAGATAGCAACCGAATCCAAGAGACAAAATGAATCACACTGAACCCAGGCTGAAGGGTGTACGTAGGGTTTGGGAAACAGACCCAATCCTAACAGGGAAACAGAACTTTAAACAAGCTAGTCGGAGACGACAGGGTAACTTCAAACAAAAAGCCCATAAATCCTCCGCTGGGGACAAGTCTTCACATTATCATAAGAAGTTTTTTTGAGAGACAGTGTTCAAGCTTGATAACCTCACATGACCAAAGGAAAATCAACAGTTCGACTTGCTTACACTTCATCAGGGAGTGCGATAGGATTGCGTATCAAAGTTTCTGCTACCCTGAGGTTTCGGGGAAGCATGATTTTCCTCGATTCTTTTTCATGAGTTAAAGTTTTTACGTTTGTTAATCTTTTCAAGTTTTATTCAATAATTTGACCCTTATGCTTTCAAAATTATCGTTGATCAACGAACAATATTTTGCATAACAAAATAAAGGAAATGATAAATTTGCAAAAGAAAGAATGGTTCAAAAATAATTTTATTCAAGAACGAAACCTTGCAAATGACAAAATTCCATGGAAGTTTCACAAGTGAAAAATGGCAACGTGGACAAGGTTACATTGAATCCCATGACCAAACTATCCCTAAAAACTAAAAACTCCCCAAAATCCTTACTTCTGACGAGAGCGATTGAAATGAATTCTTGTAGAATCTTCTGCAGTGGTGACAACTCATCTGATGCAGTGAAATGCCTTTGTCCCTAACTTTTTCCTGGATCGCCTTTTCAGGTTTTCAATCCACCGAGACGCTCATTTTTGCCTAAGCCGCCCTTTCGGGTTTCTACTTAGAGAGATCTTATTTTTTCTTTTTTCTTTTTCTGCTTTTTCTTCAACCCTAACTTTTGCATAAGCTGTTCCTTTGAGTTTTCGGCTTATCGGGTTCTTTTAGGCGTAATATTTCCGTACTACATCAGAATTCACTAGATGAGTAAGCTTCTCTCCATCCATGGTAGTGAGAATTAACAAGCCTCCTGAGAAGACTGTTTTCACAACAAACGGGTCGTCATAGTTAGGCATCCATTTTCCCCGTGCATCTTTGTGAACTGGTAAAATCTTTTTGAGTACAAGCTCCCCTTCTCGGAATTCTCGGACGCGAACTTTCTTGTCAAAAGCTCTCTTAATCCTCTTCTGATATAACTGACCATGACACATCGCAGACATGTGCTTCTCGTCAATAAGATTCAACTGATCGAACCTTTCCCTCACCCATTCTGCTTCTTCAAGCTTGGTTTCCATTATGACTCTCAAGGAAGGTATCTCGACCTCAATAGGAAGTACCGCATCCATTCCATATACCAAAGAAAAAGGGGTTGCCCCTGTTGAAGTGCGGACGGACGTTTTGTACCCGTGCAAGGCAAATGGTAGCATCTCATGCCAATCTTTGTAAGTTTTCACCATCTTTTGCAAAATCTTTTTGATGTTTTTATTCGCGGCTTCTACAGCTTCATTCATCTTGGGACGATAAGGAGAAGAATTGTGATGTTCAATTTTGAAGTCATTGCACAACTCTTTCATGATTTTGTTGTTCAAATTGGTATCATTGTCTGTTATGATCCGGCTCGGAATTTCGTAACGACAGATAATCTCCTTCTTGATAAAACGAGCCACTACTTGTCGAGTAACGTTGGTGTAGGATGCGGCTTCATCCCACTTTGTGAAATAATCAATAACAACTAGAATAAATCGGTGTCCGTTAGAAGCTTTTGGCTCAATTGCCCCAATCATATCAATGCCCCACATAGAGAAAGGCCACGGTGATGACAACACATTTAGCAACGTCAGAGGTACATGCATCTTGTCCGCATAAATCTGACACTTGTGACATTTCCTGGCATATTGAATACAGTCAGTTTCCAAAGTCAACCAGTAATAACCAGCCCTCAAAATCTTTTTAGTCATGGCATATCCATTGGCATGAGTGCCAAATATTCCCTCATGAACGTCTTGCATTAACAAATCTGCTTCTCGTCTATTGAAACATCTAAGCAGGACCATGTCATGATTTCTTTTGTAAAGCACATCATTGCTGAGAAAGAACTTGGATGCTAATCGTCTCATAGTTTTCTTGTCAAGTGACGTAGCATCTGCTGGATACTCTTGTTTTAACAGGTAATTCTTTATGTCTTGGAACCAAGGCTTATCATCAGTTTCTTCTTCAACCATCTGACAGATGGCGGGCTCGGTCTTGCTTTCAATTCAAATAAGAGTAGCATCATTGACATCCCTGACTTTCCACATTGAGGCTAACATGGCTAGGGAATCGGCGATGTGATTCTCAGATCTCGGAACAAGCTTGAAAGTGATTTTATCAAAATACTCCATCATCTTGACGATGTAGGCTCTATAAGGGATCAAATTCTCATGCCTAGTCTCCCAGTCACTAGTAACTTGATAAATAACCAAAGCTGAATCCCCACTGACTTCAAGAAGTTTGATTTTGAGGTCGATAGCTGCTTCGAGGCCGAGAATGCATGCTTCATATTCGGCGATATTGTTTATGCAGTCAAAATCCAACCTGGCTGTGAGTGGAGTGTATCCACCTTCCGGATTCATTAAAACAACGCCTACACCATGCCCACTGTAGTTGGAGGAACCATCAAACATCATTTTCCACCAAAGACATGTCTGCGGAATTTCATCGGAACCCGACTCTTTACAATCCTTTACTAACATAATGTCCTCATCTGGGAAATCAAATTTGAGAGACTCATAATCTTCAACTGGTTGATCTGCAAGATATTCTGACAAAACACTACCTTTGATAGACTTCTGAGCTACGTACTGGATGTCGTATTCTGATAATAACATATGCCAATGGGCGAGTCTTCCAGTCTGAGCAGGTTTCTCAAAAATATACTTTATCGGATCCATTTTTGAAATCAACAAAGTGGTATGACAAATCATATACTGCCTCAGACGTCTGGCAGCCCATGCTAAAGCACAACAAGTTTTCTCCAGAAGTGAATATCGGCTTTCACAATCAGTGAACTTCTTACTCATATAATAAATAGCATGTTCTTTTCGTCCAGACTCATCCTGCTGACCTAACACACAACCCATGGAATTCTCGAGCACTGTCAAATACATGAAAAGAGGTCTTCCCGGAACAGGAGGTATCAAGATCAGAGGCTCTTGAAGATAGCCCTTAATCTTATCAAATGCTTGCTGGCAATCTGAATTCCAAACAACCGTTTGGTCTTTTCTAACAACTTAAAAATGGGCTCACAAGTAGGAGTCATATTGGAAATAAATCTGGATATGTAGTTCAATCTTCCAAGAAAACCTCTGACTTGCTTCTCAGTCTGCGGAGCTGGCATATCTTGAATGGCTCGGACTTTATCTGGATCCACCTCAATCCCTCGGTGACTGACAATGAAACCGAGTAACTTTCCAGATCTTACTCCAAAGGTACTTTTGGCTGGATTTAGTCTCAACCGATATTTTCTGAGTCTCTTAAATAATTTCAAAAGATGTTCCAAATGGTCCTCCTTGATCTGAGATTTGGTGATCATGTCGTCAACATATACCTCTATCTCTTTGTGCATCATGTCATGAAATAAAGCCACCATGGCTCTTTGATAAGTAGCACCTGTGTTCTTCAGACCAAAAGGCATAACCTTGTAACAGTATGCCCCCCACGGAGTAATGAAAGTAGTTTTTTCCATGTCATCGGGATCCATCTTGATTTGATTGTAACCGGAGAAACCATCCATAAATGAGAAAACTGTAAAACGAGCCGTATTATCCACCAACTTGTCAATATACGGAAAAGGGAAATCATCCTCCGGACTGGCCTTGTTTAGATCCCTATAATCCACACACATTCTGACTTTCCCGTCCTTTTTCAGTACAGGTACAATATTGGCCACCCATTCGGGGTATTTAGACACTGCTAAGAAACCCGCATCAATCTGTTTCTTCACCTCATCTCGAATCTTAAGAGCCATGTCAGGTCTTGTTCTTTGGAGCTTTTGTTTAACCGGTGGGCATTCTGGTCGAAGCGGTAATCTGTGAACCACTATGTCAGTGTCTAAACCCAGCATATCTTGGTATGACCAAGCAAATACATCCACATACTCTTTCAGAAGCTTCTCTAGTTGCTGCTTGACTTCTGTCCCTAGAGCTGCCCCAATCTTGACTTCTTTCCTATCTTCTTTGGTGCCAAGATTAATGACTTCCACCTGTTCTTTGTAGGGTTGAAGCTCTGTGTCCTCGTGATGTGCCTATTTTACCAATTCATCAGGGATTTCAGCATCTTCGTCCTCATCTTCAGCTTGGTATATTGGTGAATCAAAGTCAGGAGGGAATGCAAAGTCATAGGATTCAATGGGTTTTAGGACATCACTGCACGTTGGAATGGCTTAATTTATTAAAACATACAAAGACAAATGCAGCACAAAAAAGGAGAAAATTGTTTTGGGTTTTTTAAGATTGCCATTTTTCTTTTAAAATGAAAGCAAAAGCAGTAAAGGAAATAACAAGGAATTTAACAAAATAGTCCATTTTTTATTGATTTTCTTGAAAGCACGGGGCCCTTACAAAACATTCTTATAGCCTTGGGCATGGCTATGGAGATTCAAAACAACAACAAGAAAAGAAAGGCAAACAAATTACTTTAACTCAGGAAAGACCATAGGAATCTCAATAGCTTCCCAGTTGCTCAGGGCAGATTCGCCATGATACACTAACTGCTCAAGGTCTTCATCTTCAAAATCTTCTCCCACAACACTGACTTGGAATCCTCTACTGATGAATACTTCTTATATAGTCTTTGGGCGTCCTTTGTCATGTGTCGGTGCTTCATCATGAGTTGGTTTGTAACCCAACCCTTGGCGATCCATCTTTGGTTTCACTTTAATAACCTCTCCCCAACCTGCAGGAGTACCTTCTTCCAGTGTAGACTTGATGCTCTAAGCGGATGTAAAATATGGACCACTCCTAGCCACGTTTCCTCTAACATCACTGCGTTAGCTATCTCGAGTGTCTGAAAGGAAGTTTCTAACGCGCTTTCATCTGCCTCAATATACTTGAATGATGACAGATTGCTCACCATTAGGTCCTCTTCACCGTGTACAATTACCAGCTTGTCATTCACAACAAATTTCATTCTTTGATGTAAAGTGGAAGTCACTGCCCCAGTTGCGTGAATCCATGGTCATCCCAGCAAACAACTATAAGCTGGGTTAATGTCCATGACTTGGAATGTAATATCGAACACATGAGGTCCTATCATGATTGGCAATTCTACCTCTCCAACAACCATTCTTCTTGAACCATCAAAAGCTTTTACAATCAATGACGTCGGTTTCATTTCTGCCCCTGCATATGCTAACCTTGCGAGCGACCTTGCGGGCAATACATTCAATGAGGATCCAGTGTCAACTAAAACTCGTGCCATTGTGTCTTCTTGGCACCTGAAAGATATGTGCAACGCATGGTTGTGATTACGTCCTTCTTTTGGCAACTCTGCATCACTAAAACTCAGGGTGTTACATGCCGTAATGTTGGCTATTACTGAATCAAATTGGCCGAGAGTTATGTCTTTTGTCACATGTGCCTGCCTCAACACTTTTTGCAGAGCTTCTCTGTGAGCTGGAGAGTTCATCAAGAGAGACAAGATCGATATCTTCGATGGGGTTTGGTGAAGCTGATCAATAACCCTGTAATCACTTTTCCGAATAATCCTTAAGAACTCATCCTCATCTCCTTCAGTACTTGGTACCTCTTTTTCTTTTGTCGCAGCAGGAGTAACCTCTTTTGGAGTGACTACTGTCATCTTTGGCTGATAGATTCGACCACTACGGGTCATCTTGCTTGTACTTGCAATATTTGTCACGTCCACTTGGTCGTCTTTCACTGTCTCTTTCTGACTAACTTTCCCAGATCCTCGGTCTATCACAATCATGTCATATTTCCATGGAACGACCTTTGTGCTTTCAAAAGGAAATGGTATTGGTTTCTGAACAATAACCGGTTGAGGTTGATCAAAAGCCGACTTGTTGAAAATAGGCTTCACACTTTTGTTGGTCATATTGAACACCGGAACTTTTTCACCTTTCTTTGGTAAATTAAAAATAGGCTCAATTACCAAAACTTCTTCCTTCCTCACCTTACTACACACTTGCAATACTCCATCATCAATCAATTTCTGTATATCTCCTCGTACCACATCACACTTTTTAGGATCACTAGAACATTCTTCACGATCATTATGGGTATCTTCTATCAATCCTACTTTCAGTAGTTTCTCGTGAAGTAACTTTAACGGAGTCTTAATCTCTGACACACCTCAGACAATCCTTTCATATGAAACTTCTTCTACAGCATTAACCCTTCCATGATTCGGCAATGGATTGCTTTTAACGTTAGGGGGTACATCATCAAAGGACAAGATCTTCTTTTCTATCAACTCCCTGACAAGATGTTTTAAGGCAAGACAACCTTCTAAATCATGTCTGGTGGCGCCTTCGTGAAAGGCACAATGAGCATTTGGATTATAGTGAGGAGATGTAGTGTCTGGATTTAACGGTCGCCTTGTTACCAATCCTTGCTGCACCAAGGAGGGGTACAACTCTGTGTAAGTCATCGGTATCTGAGAAAGTGGAGGTTTTGTTGTTGGTCTCCGATTCTGGTAGTTCTGTCTGGGTTGTTGAGCTCTCGGCTGATGATGTTGCTGATAGGGTGGAGCGTTGGGCGCTCGTTGATACCCTTGTTGAATTGGCTGATACACGGGTGTTGGCACTGCCTGATAATTGGGAACAATATGATTGAAAGCTGGTGTTACAGCTGCCACATATGGTTGTTGGGCATACTGCAACGAATACATTGGTCGTTGTTGCTGAGATTGCTGAACATAACTTGGTGGAGGCTGCTGAACAAAGCCTTGCTGAGGTTGCTGATACTGTTGATAAGGCGGTCTCCAGGTGCGACTTTTTCTTCCCACGGTTATGGCATTTGTCTCCCCTTCTTTCTTTTTATGAAAATTACTGCTGAACTTCTTGACATTGTTATTACCGGAACTGCTGGAACCACTAGCCACTTTTCCATTCTTCATTCCTAACTCCACTCTCATCCCCACTGCTACTATATCTGAGAAACTTGCGGTTACACTACTGATCAACTTCTCATAAAACTCCGGTCTCACTGTATCGACGAACCAATCTGTTAACTCTTTTTCACTCAAAGGAGGTTCTACCTGAGAGGCAGTTTCCCTCCACCGTTGCGCATATTCTTTGAATGACTCTGAACTCTTTTGTGACATACTCAGTAACTGTCTTCTATCAGGAGGCAAATCCATGTTATACTTGTAATGTTTTATGAAAGCATCAGCCAAGTCTTGAAAACTGTGAATACGAGACTGATCCAAACCTAAATACCATTTAGCAGGAGCTCCTTTCAAACTATCCTGGAAACAGTGAATCATCAACATATCATCTTCCACGTGTGCGGCCATTCTTCGGTAGTACATAATAAAATGTTTCCGAGGACAAGTAGCACCAGAATACTGATCGAAATTGGGAATCTTGAATTTCGGTGGAATTACCAATCCAGACACTAAACACATATCTCTGGCATCAGTACCAAAGATGTCGTTTCCTTCCATTGCTCTGACCTTCCTGCCTATAGTCTCTACACTTTATTTCAACCTATCATGCCGTCCACTTTCTTCTTCATACCCCTCAAGACCTTCATACACTGGTGGAGGATGATGAAAAACAGAGCGCGTTTGAGTCTGAACAGAAGGCTGAGTGTAAGTAGGAATAACTTGAGGAAGCTCTGCCCCTAGGGTAACTGCTTGCTGGTTGACTATTGGTGGAGGTACAAAACCAGGTGATAATCCATAGGTTGGCACATTAGCAGCAGTGACTGCCGTCGGGATTGGATCCACAGCAATACCAGTGATTTCAGAAACAACAGTGGCTTGAGTGTCCAATTTTGCACGAATGACCTGCAGGGCCTCCATGATCTGCCCCATGCCTCCTCGGAGCTCTTCGAGTTCATTATCAATTCTATCCACGTCCAAATTCTGTCCTTCCATTCTCATACGAGCTTGGGCTCGAGTATTGAATCGGTGTTGAGGATTCAATGTGATTCTTTCTGGAGACAAGACAACGAGATGAGACACAACAGGAGAATATGCACATGCAATGCTTATGAATGCAAAAATGCAAAAATGCGAAATTTAATCATTCAAGGAATTTCAAAGAAATATTTACAAACATTATAACGATAGGGAAAATAAAGCAAATTCAAAGTCTTCATAGATTAATAACTGAGAGGTTTACAACAATGATTCTGATACTGAAATACAAGTCTTCAATACATGATACATGATGAAATAAAACGGAAAACAAAAGGATCTTAGATCTTCTGGTTGGATGGCCTTCCGTCTTCTGGCTGAATTCTCTTTCCACCTTGACGGATCAACTCTTGAAGCTCTTCCTTCTCTTGTATAACCCTGAAATACTTATCCCTCCAAGCCTTTCCTTCTTTTTCAGCTTTTGCCAAAACAACTTTCAATTCTTCTACGAGAGTGGGTTTGGGTGAGTCAGGCTCAAAGCGAGTATAGAACATCTTCAACGCCGCTTCTTTTACCCATGATAAGTAAGATTCTGAAATAGTGGTGTCGTGGTACCCTAGGGTAGTTACTCCCCTCGTGTGGACATAATGCCAAGCATACACAATTCGAGCCCTGTAAGCGGGATTCTTCCCCTCTTCAATGTAGAAGCTTCTCAAAAAGTCTGGGTCCGGTTCATTCTCCATCGGGTGCCCTAATTGTCGATAAGCTAAAATAGGATTATAGCTGATGCAACCATTAACGCTGATAAGTGGTACATTCGGGAAATCCCACAGCTTTGAATCATGGCAATCCCCCCATACATAGGGTCATACCACTTAATATCTGAATGTTTGAGTAACAACAAGTTTTCTATCCATGAAAGCCCATTCTGTTTATCCCAGAGGGCTGGAATTCTTGGAAAGTGCGAAATAAACCACTTGTGCAAGAGAACGGTGCAACACTCAATCTGCCCAACTTCGAAACGGTTCCTACGATGGATGGAAAGGTACACATCAGCCAACAAGGTAGGTACATGATTCTTGATTAAGAAAAGGTTGATTGCATTTGCGTCTTACAAAATCATTAGCAGTCGGGAACAAGAACAGTCTGTAGATTAGTAAAACCAGGATGGCCTCAAAGGCTTCAGAATTCTTTGACACGACATAACCTTGAGCTTTTTCATATAGGAACATAGCTGAAAATCCATATAGCCCTCCCTTAGCAATCATATGAGATCGTACTTCGTCCACCTCCAAATATGCGGCCTCTGCAACTGCTCTTTCATTAGGAGTCCCTTCTCTTCTAGAAAATGGTCTAGGAGTGACGCCTATTCCCATCAGGGCGGAATATTCTTCCAAGGTTGGCAGCAACTGATAATCTGGAAATGTGAAACAGTGGTAGGTTGAATCATAGAACTGCATGAGTGCGGACAACATCTCTTCATATACTTGAACTTCTAGCAAAGACAACATATTCCCATACTTCTCTCTGAATGCCTCGGGGTCTTCTACTAAACTTCCCAGTTTCTTCAAGTTCTCTAATTTTGGTCTTTGGAACACAACCTCTGATTTCTTTCCAGAATCCATCCTCTAATATCTGCAAAACAATATTTAGTTCCTTGAATGATTTAATTAATGAGAATGCAAATGTAAAGGTTTTATGGAACTCAGATTTTGTAAACATCAAAACATCATTTTATTTCATTAATTTTCAAGTTTTGAATTACAAAATAGTAAATCTTACAAAAAGTCCTAAAGATATTATAACAAAAGTCTTTTCTTGCTTTGATCTTCTTGAGTTCTTCTTCTACTTGTGTCTTCTCAAGAATGAGCTTGTCTACCATTAACTTCCATGGCGTTGACTAAGGCTGGAATAAAATAAATCTTCCCGCGCCTTCCTCTTCTTACAAGCAATCATTTCTTCGTCTTTTACCTGAAGTTATCTATGGAGTTCGTCGTTCTCTTCTACGACCACTTGGTACTTGTATCTTCAGGCTACTTCAGTTTGTTGTGATTTTCTCAAAGAAATCTTCAACTTCTCCTCTTAAGACATAAAGATCAATAGGGGTTCCTCCTTCAAAACCATGGGTTCCTACCGAGGATAAGGCATCTTCAGCTGAATAGTGTCGCTACTGCAAAAATCGGCGCCGGCTATGACAGAAGAGTCGCCACCGTGTGTTATTTATCCTATAAGAGGAAAAGGAAACGCTCAGAGTAAACGTAACGCAAAGAGGGAAAGGAATGGTCATCGCAACCAAATCCTGGATTCGGGAGTCGGTTACGCAAGGGGAAGGTATTAACACCCCTCACGTCCGTCGTACTCGACGGGATCCATGTTTGTTTTCTATCTAAAGGTGTGTTATTCTATCTACTCTACAGGTCTGGGTTAAAAAGAAAAGAAAATTACTCGGCAAAGTATCGCACTTTATGCCTACGTATTCCCGTCTGGAACGAGAAATCAGAGTCAACGTAGTTCGCCTACCTACGGGAAAGGAGGGGAAGGTTGCTCGCTAGGATATCGCATCCTATGCCTACGTACTTTCATACAGCATGAAAGATCAGAGCAAACGTAGTTCGGGCTACGGAAGACACAAGTTTGTCTGACAGTTTTTTTTTATCTCCTTATGAAAGGGTTTTCCAGATTAAGGGTCCAAGAGGACAAAAGCAGAGTTTGAATGTTTGTTTGAGTTTTTTACGAAAGAACTGTTTTTTAGTCTGTTTGCAACTTGTACTGCACTAAAGACTTGTGATCTGAGAGTGACTACGTTGCATGTCACCCTAAGGGTACCATACTAAGCAATCAGATTACTGAAGAGTGACCCTCCAACAACCTTTTCCCAAATAGCTTAAGGCTCGTAGCGTACAACACGTGTTATCCTTATTACTGTGTTTTTTGAATTGTTTTGAGATAAGAAGAGAAATACACTCTAAAAAACCTATGGTTGAAAGGGAAACTAGCCTAATGTTATCATGCATGGGTTAGAACCTAATGTCTGTCATAATTTCCTCTTGCACAGAGGAAATCAAAGATCCTAGGGGATAAACAAAAACAAACAGTAAACAGTAAACAGTAAACAGTAAACATGTATGCTGTGCAACAGTACCAGAGAGGCAAGAGGGAGAACAATAGGCAAGAGGAGACAAGCACCACCTCAAACCTAGTGGTAATCAGCACAATTAAACAGGCAATACAGAGAAAAACAAAAACACATAGGAGGTAGCTCAGGCAGCAGTACTAGACTCCTACATCAACAGCAGCTATAAACAGCAAAGTTGAATAGACAGAAAAGTTGACAACAAAGGCCTCATCTTCAAGCAAGCTTCTATCTTCAATCTTCATCAATCTTCAAGCTCCAACAAGCACACTCCAAGAGTAGGATCAATCATCAAGATCAAATTATAATGTCAAGAAACTTAATGACAACCAAAGGAAATCACTAAGAACTTAACATTGCAAATGAAAGGTATCCTCAAAGTTCTACTCACTTGGGAATACCACTCATCCATCCTAAGGAGAGATGGAGCTTCCCAAGAAGGACTTTGTGTCATTGGATTGAATAGAGGCACACAATGCACTCTATGTTTGAAGAAAGAATCAAAACTAGGTCTAAGGCATTTCTTAAAACCCTAGTTTCCTAAGCTCCTAAAAAGAACCTCCACAAGAGGAAAAGCCTTCAACTCCAAGCTCTAATACTCAATCCCAAGTATCTTCAATGAATCCAAAAGCTCCAACAAAAATAACTCAAGCTCAAACCAACTCCAAGGCAGCCAACCAAGCCAAACAAACAAAGGTACTCAAGAGAGAACAACACCAACACAAGCAATTTGCAAAATACAACTAAAATAGAAGATGAAATTGCAAAATTCTAATAAACTTCCTAGGGGAACATACATGTTTTAACAAACTAATGTAAAAATATTGAAGCCTAAATCAACTTCTATGTTATCTAAACAATTTCTACATTGAGATAGGTCAAGGATATCCACAAGTTTGGGAGGGTCCTAATTTCAATACCTAAAACCGATCCTAATATTGTTCTAAAAATCCACCAAAAATTCTAAGGGAACATACATGTCTACCCTAACACATACTAAAAAATCAAATCCAAACTCAAAACCAATTGGAAGAATTAAATTCAACAAAACAGATAGCCAATTATGCAAAAATAAAGAACAAAATAAAATGTGAAAAATCAAATAAAAATTGAAAAATGCATGAAATTGTATTTTGTTAATCCCAAAAAATCATAAATTCCATAAGGATCATGAGGATATTTTTAAAATAATTTTGTGATCAAAATTGGAATTTTAATGATTTTTGGAATAACAATGCAATTAAAATAAAACAAAATGAAATAAAAATGAATTAAAAACAGAAATAAACAAGAGCCAATGGATCAGGAGACCAGTCAATCCATCCAACGCGCCAGAGCTTGCCACCTCATTTATTTAAACACAGTGTTTTGAATTAATCTGGAGTCAACAAAAAAACAAGTCTCAGCCACACGATCTGGTGGTCAGTCAATGGTCCAAGGTTGATCTGATGGCTCTCACACCACCTTCTTCATTTTTGAGGTCATCTGAGTAGAGACACAGGGCGGTGGTGCGTGGTGGCTGGAGAAGACTCCGGTCGTCTTCTCCGGCGAGAGTCCAGTTTCAGGCAACCAAAAATGACAAACAAAATACCAAATCAACTCTGTTTTTCATGTACAATCCAAATCTCCACTCAAAATCCTCTAGATCTGGCTAGGTTTTAAAATTCGAAGGAAAACTCCAAATGCACCTCAATTCTGATCATCATCAAATCCTAAACTAAATACACAGAACTGTTCCTCATGCTTCCTAGGTCATCATTATCTATCCAGTTCATGTCAATTCTTCAAGATCAAGCCAAATCGTGCCTCAACAGAATTCATACATGATCCTACATTGTCTCTAATTGTCAAAATTCCTATCCAGAAACGATCTACATCTCTTCCTGATTCTAAAAGCAAGCTCAAAACTAAATGAATCATGCTAAATCATGTAGAATATGGAAATTTACTAACCTGCTCTAGATCTGTTGACAAAGGTACTTAGAGCTCGTGATTTGCTTCCAAATGCTCCAGAAACTTTCAATGATCTACCAGAAAGAGATTGCACACCTCAATTTTGCTTGAATTAGATCCAAACTCAGAATCCGATTTCAAGTTGCAGCTGTGAAATTTCAATTGCTCTTGCTTGCTCTGGCGCGAAATGAAGCTCAAAAATTGATCTGAACTCACTCTAATGAATATATAGAAGAGTTTCATGGGCCTTTGGATCCAAGTTGAAGCCCAAAACAGTGATTTGCATTTTCTGATTTTTTCTTCAAAATTCACTATGACAGTCATGTATTGCAAGCTTGGCATTGGTTCTAGAAGTTTCTAACACCTTTTACATGTCATTTAGAATGAGTTTGGATGGAGAAATTGGCCTGAATTGCCTTGTGTATGATTTTGCATATGTGACTTGTTCATGAAGTAACAACATTGAAAGTCATGGAATTATGCCTCAAATAAAAAATGTAAAAGTGCCAAAGTGTTCAAAATGAAATTTCCTGTCAGAAAATGTACTCATTTGCTTGGTTTTGGTCATCTAACTTAAAATCCCATTTTTCCCTCCTTTCCAAATTTGAAATTTCTTCATTTTCAAACCATTTCAAATGACTTTTTGATATGAGCCAAACCAAAATTTCATGACCACTTGGTTGCACTCAAAACATCATTTTAAGCAACTTTCACGTTGAACAATTTTCCATTTGAAGCTTGCAAGTTAGAGATTTTGGCCCATGCTTGAAAATGACCTATAATCTCACTTTCCCAAAATACCCCTGACTTGTAAACCTCATAACTTGAGTTCTACAAATCAGATGAATGACTTCTAGTACAATTTAGAAAGATAAGATCATGAGGAACAACTTTCATGTTGACCAAAAGTTTAGGTGAAACCTCCTTCTAGGTCAAACATAGCCTTGAAGTCAGATGATTTTCACAGACAAATTTCAGAAGCATCTGAGGACTTGTAACTTGTCTGGACCATAACTTGAGTTCTATAAATCCCCTTGAGGACTTCTAGTACTAAAATTAAAGGTATTGAGATGCTATACAAGTTTCATGTTGGCCAAAAATCCATTTGAAACTTGTATCTTGACTTATGTGGTCTTGAAGTTAGGCACTAAACAGGGTAATTTGCACTGAAACCCTAATTTAGCAACTTCCCACATTCTTGACTCTTATTGATTTGATCTTGGCACAACACCACAAATGTATTATCACATCATTCCATGAATTCCATGACCTCAAAGTAGGATTGAATGCTTTTCAATTGCACAATTGACCCAGGCTCCTGATGACTTGGATGACTTCTAAAGTTTGGATAAGATTTCTTGCTAGGCTTCTCTCGATAATAATCACACTTGATCTCCTGTTGAATGAATGATATTCCATGATATGCAAATGATAGAACTATGCAAATGATAATGCAATGAAACATAAACTAGGTAAAAGATGTTGAGCAAATTTTGGGGTGCAACAGCTGCCCCTATTCAAACGGCTTGGACCCGACTGGGTGAAGAGCGAACGACCTTCCAACAATCGAGGTAAAAGACGGTTGAATACCTAAAAACCCGGAAATTTGCCAACCGCATACACGAACTGCAAAAACTGCTTGGTGAACAACATACGTTGTGCTGAACCCAGTTGTTACGACAATAACTGATCAATCCTATAATAAAACTTTTGATTTCAGCCTTAACTCCCTGTGTGACGCCACAGGCATCGAATTAACTTTACGAGAAACAATTCCGTCCACATCGGGACTAAACTTCGTCAACACGAGGAAGGACTCCATCTACATGGGTACAATTCCGTCTCTAATTGGAATAACGATCTCTATCAGTCACAGGTAACAACTCCACTGAGGATAATCCATCGATTACGGATAATAACTCCATCCACACGGGTAGCAATCACTGTCAACACAGGTGCAAATCACTGTCAATCACAGGTAACAATCTTTGTCAATACAGGCGCAATCTCTCTCCATTACAGGTAACAATCTTTTCTGACGCTTTTACTGGGGAAACAACTCTGCCAACAACACAGGGAATAACTTTGGCGACTTCCACTGAGGAAATAGTTTTATCAACAAATAAGAAATAACTCTGCCAACAACACAAGAACTAACTCCGTCACCACTACGGGAAATAACCCTGCCAACGATACAGGAAAATAATGCTGCCAAATACAGGAAAATAACTCCGTCACCACTACGGGAAATAACTCTTCCAACGATACAGGAAAATAACTCTGCCAAACACAGGAAAATAACTCCATCACCACTACGGGAAAAATAACTCCGTCACCACTACGGGAAAATAACTCTGTCCAACAATACAGGAAAATAACTCCGTCACCACTACGGGAAATAACTCTGTCCAGCAATACAAGAAAATAACTCTGTCCAACAATACAGGAAAATAACTCTGTCACAACTACGGGAAATAACTCTGCCAACGATATAGGAAAATAACTCCGTCACCACTACGGGAAATAACTCTGCCAACGATACAGGAAAGTAACGCTGCCAAATATAGGAAAATAACTCCGTCACCACTACGGGAAAATAACTCCGTCACCACTACGGGAAAATAACTCTGTCCAACAATACAGGAAAATAACTCTGTCACCACTACGGGAAATAACTCTGTCCAACAATACAGGAAAATAACCCCGTCAAACACAGGAAAATAACTCCGTCACCACTACGGGAAAATAACTCCGTCACCACTACGGAAAAATAACTCTGTCACCACTACGGGAAAATAACTCTGCCAATGATACAGGAAAGTAACGCTGCCAAATACAGGAAAATAACTCTGTCACCACTACGGGAAAATAACTTCGTCACCACTACGGGAAAATAACTCTATCCAACAATACAGGAAAATAACTCTGTCACCACTACGGGAAATAACTCTGTCCAACAATACAAGAAAATAACTCCGTCAAACACAGGAAAATAACTTCGTCACCACTACGGGAAAATAACTCTGTCACCACTACGGGAAAATAACTCTGTCCAACAATACAGGAAAATAACTCCGTCACCACTACGGGAAATAACTCTGCCAACGATACAGGAAAATAACGCTGCCAAACACAGGAAAATAACTTTGTCACCACTACGGGAAAATAACTTTGTCACCACTACGGGAAAATAACTCTGTCCAACAATACAGGAAATAACTCTGCCAAACACAGGAAAATAACTCCGCCAAACACAGGAAAATAACTCCGTCACAACTACGGGAAAATAACTCCGTCACCACTACGGGAAAATAACGCGAATACAACTTCTCTGCCTATCTTTGCAGTAGCTAACTCCATCAATCAAATGGGTAACAAAATACTGGTCCAGTCTTCAAACTCTTGGCGCGGTCATGGAAGCAAATCTGAGAAGGACTCTACTGGGGATTTTCTGAATCCAAACTGCCATACACCTACTTTGACATAGGTGCAACTTCCAAAAAAATGATTCACGAAATCTTTTGATACTGTCATAACATCAATTTTGAAGAATTACTCCGCTGGAGGGGTAAGAGAAACTAATCCAAGCAACTCTGTGGAGAATAATGACAAAACGAACATTATCATTACACGTCTCACGCCTAGACCTTGCTTATCTGGTAATTAATCTGAGCAAGAGCTCCCTCCACCTGCAGGGAAAACAACACTTGAAAACATGAGGTTAACCAACCTGGCTTATGTTTCAAAATGCGTATGTTTGACAATGGCGTAATGCTCCATACGACATGGAAATGCTACGCGTTTGGGTAGATGTGAATATGATGATATATGCAAATGCTAATGCAGGCTCAAACTGCTGAGAAACACTCTGGTATGAAATGGCTAAGAACAAAACCCACTCCGCTGGGGATGAACGGGTATCACAAAGTATTCTGGAAAAATAAATGCCAGAAACAACATCCAACTCTACCGGGGAGAGATCTGACATTTGGGAAGAAAACACAAACCCTGCTGGGGGAAAGATGCGACCCTTCTGGGGAAGAACTACACTGTCGAGACACAGTCTACAAACTCAAAGCTACAAACTCTGCTGAGGACAAATCATCCTGACGAAAGAATGACGACCTGCGGGGAAGGGAATAACCATCCTTTGGGGAGGTGTCCTCTGCAGGGGATATTGATTTTAACCTGCTGGGATATCCTATGGGCAACTTCCATGAGGATACTCTTCAGGTGACATTCCTGGTGATACTCTCTCGGGGAGGATAATTCCACATCTAGTAGGAATAAGCGCTGTCTCCACTCTCTGGGGATAAGATACGACTTGCTAAGGAACAACATCCACTGAAGTCAAGCCCTACGTCAAGATACTTTGGATAGGAAATACGATTCTTGATCGTTTTCTTCAAAGGTAAGGACCCTGCAAAACACAAACGAGACAAAACAAATCTACACAACAAAATCTATCCGATTTAGTATCTGTGACGTTCATTCAGTCAATTCGAAGTTTTAGCAATTATTGGCAAGGGCCAACAAGTTTATGCAAGTGCAAGTTCATCAAAACATAGGTGTTTTTCACAAAGAAAACAGTAAAGAACAAGCATCAAGTAATGAATAACATGCTTTATTGAATGGGCCTGTAAATAGGCAAAGCTTTGTACATTGGATGTAACTCCTGAAAAGAGGAAGTTACGCACAAGCAAAATACAACATATGCACAAGAAGCACAAGGAAAGATACAAAATAGATTTGATATACATGTCAGCAACGTGGTACAGACAAGCACCATGAGCTAATTCTCATATGACTCGCCTGACTCTGACACTTTCCCAGTACTCGATCTTCGGAAGAGATTGTTTTGGATATACGACCCTCAGGTACTCCCAAACCACTTAAGCAATGTAGTATCAAACTCGGACCACAGTCATTTGCTTTTTTTAAATCCCTAACTTTTGCGTGAACCACCCTTTGCGGGTTTTCAGTTCACCGGGATACCCTTTTTTGCCGAAG
The DNA here is from genome assembly GCA_963859935.3 of Lathyrus sativus. NCBI lineage: Eukaryota > Viridiplantae > Streptophyta > Magnoliopsida > Fabales > Fabaceae > Lathyrus > Lathyrus sativus. The sequence continues at coordinate 71,586,447 of OZ012736.1, forward strand.
TTGCCCCTTTCAGGTTTTCAACATCGCGGGTGTACATTTTTTCAATTTTATCCCTAACTTTTGCCCGAACCTTTTATTCCTTTTTTATGGTTCGCCGGGATGCCCCATTTTTGCCTGGACTCTCTTTTTCTGTCCAGCGGGTCACTTTAAGCAAAGTATTTTTTAACTGCGTCCGAATTCACAGGAGACGTAAAGTCCTCACCATCCATGGTGGATAACAACAAGGCTCCTCCAGAGAAAACCTTTTTGACGACATATGGACCCTCGTAGTTGGGCGTCCATTTGCCCCTGTGATCCGATTGTGGTGGGAGAATCTTTTTCAACACAAGGTCGCCCGTTTGAAAGCTTCGAGGGCATACCTTCTTATCGTAAGCTTTCTTCATCCGGCTCTGGTACAGCCGACCATATGCGAGAGAAGCCAGTCTCTTTTCATCCATTAAACTGAGCTGATTCATTCTATCTTTTACCCATTCTGCCTCATCAAGTTGGACATCACGCAAAACCCTCAGAGAAGGAATCTCAACCTCCAATGGTAACACTGCTTCCATGCCATACACCAATGAGAAAGGGGTTGCCCCAGTTGATGTGCGTACCATCGTACGATAACCATGCAAAGCAAAAGGCAACATCTCATGCCAGTCCTTATAAGTCACAACCATCTTCTGAACAATTTTCTTTATGTTCTTATTGGCTGCTTTGACAGCGCCATTCATCTTGGGTCGATAGGAAGAAGAGTTGTGATGCTCGATCTTGAAATTCTGACACAGCTCTTTCATCATCTTGTTATTCAAGTTTGATCCATTGTCGGTGATAATCCTCTCCGGGATTCCATATCTGCAGATAATATCTCTTTTGATAAATCTGGCTACCACTTGTTTGGTGACATTAGCATATGACGTTGCTTCAACCCATTTGGTGAAGTAATCAATAGCTACCAAAATGAACCGGTGTCCATTCGATGCCGTGGGCTCAATCTTGCCAATCATATCAATACCCCATATCGAGAAAGGCCACGGTGATGACATAACGTTTAAAGGGCTCAGAGGCACATGAATTTTGTCCACATAAATTTGACATTTATGACACTGTTTCGCGAACTTGAAACAGTCTCTTTCCATCGTTAGCCAATAGTAACCTGCTCGCAACAGTTTTCTCGTCATTTCATGTCCACCAACATGCGTACCAAATGTACCTTCATGGATCTCTTCCATGAGAAACTTAGCCTCTTTCTCGTCCACACATCTCAACAACACCAAGTCGTGGTTTCTCTTGTACAGGACGCCATCCGGATTCAAATGAAAATTGCCAGCCAATCTCCTAAGAGTCTTCTGATCTAGACTGGATGCCCCAGCCGGATACTCTTTGGTCTTCAGGAAATTCTGGATATCAAAATACCACGGTTTTCCATCGGATGTTTCCTCAATGGCGAATATAAAGGCGGGCCTATCAAGGCGAGAGATAACAATCCTAGGAGCCTCATTCCAGAAGTTAACTTTATACATCGAAGACAACGTCGCAAGAGCGTCGGCCATCTGATTTTTTGCTCGTGGCACGTGATGCAATTCTACCTTTGTCAAAGAAAGGCAACAATCTCCTTGCATAATTCATATAGGGTATCAGATTGGACTGCTGCGTCTCCCATTCTCCTTTAATCTGGTTGACCACTAGAGCAGAGTCCCCGTATACATCAAGATATTTGATTCACAAATCAATAGCCTCCTCAAGACCCATGATGCACACCTCATATTCAGCGTCATTATTGGTAACTGGAAAGGTCAATCTGGCAGTAAAGGGAATGTGCGTCCCTTGAGAAGTAGTGATAATTGCCCCTATTCCACTACCGTAGGAGTTAACAACGCCGTTAAATATCAACTGCCATTTGGAACCCAACTCTGGACCTTCATCCGTCAACGGCTCATCACAATCTTTCATTTTCAAGTACATGATATCCTCGTCAGGAAAATCAAACCTCATTGGTTAATAATCTTCAATTGGCTGCTCCGCTAGGTACTCTGACAGAACACTACCTTTGATAGCCTTTTGAGAAACATATTGAATATCATATTCTGTCAGCACCATCTGCCATCGAGCAATCCTCCCGAAGAGTGCTTGCTTTTCAAATACGTATTTGATCGGATCCATCTTTGAAATTAGCATGGTTGTATGATTTACAATGTACTGTCTCAAACGTTTGGCAGCCCAGGCTAGCGCACAACACGTCTTTTCAAGCATTGAGTAACGGGATTCACAATCTGTGAACTTTTTACTCAAGTAGTAAATCGCATGCTCTTTACGTCCGGTCTCGTCATGCTGACCAAGAACACAACCCATACTTTCCTCAAGAAGCATCAAATACATAATCAATGGTCTCCCGGCTACTGGGGGTATCAATATTGGAGGTTCCTGCAAATATTCTTTTATTTTTTCAAACGCCCTTTGACAATCTTCATTCCAGGTCACAACCCGATTCTTTTTCAACAATTTGAATAATGGCTCGCATGTAGCGGTTAGGTGAGATATGAACCGAGCAATGTAGTTCAACCTCCCTAAAAACCCACGCACTTCTTTTTCTGTTTTAGGCGTTGGCATTTCTTGTATTGCTTTTATCTTAGCAGGATCAACCTCAATTCCTTTTTCGCTCACAATAAACCCCAATAGTTTACCGGATCTCACCCCGAAGGTGCACTTGTTAGGATTCAGCCTTAGCCTGAATTTCCTAAGCCTCTTGAACAATTTAAGCAGATTAACCAAATGCTCTTCCTCTGTCTGGGATTTGGCAATCCTATCATCAACATAAACCTCGATCTCTTTATGCATCATGTCATGAAAGAGCGTCGTCATAGCACGTTGATATGTTGCCCCAGCGTTCTTCAAACCAAAGGGCATCACTTTGTAGCAAAATGTTCCCCAGGGAGTAATGAAGGTTGTTTCCTCCATGTCTTCTGGCGCCATTTTTATCTGATTGTAACCCGAGAAGCCATCCATGAAGGAGAACACGGAGAATTGAGCAGTGTTATCGACCAGCACATCAATATGAGGAAGCAGAAAGTCGTCCTTTGGGCTCGCCCTATTCAAATCACGATAGTCTACGCACATCCGTACCTTACCATATTTCTTTGGTACTGGTACTATATTGGCGACCCATGAGGGATAAGTTGTAACAGCGAGGAAACCAGCATCCCACTGTTTTTGAACTTCCTCCTTAATCTTCACAGACATATCTGGTCTGGTTCTTCTGAGTTTCTGCTTAACAGGCAGACATTCTTCTCGCAATGGCAGACGATGCACAACCATGTCAGTATCCAATCCTGGCATATCCTTGTACTACCAAGCAAATATATCACTGTACTCTTGCAACATCTTAATCAAACCCTGCTTGATGTTGCTTTGCAGTGCAGCCCCTATCCGGATGTTCCTGACAACTCCCTCAGACCCCACGTTGATAATCTCAATCTCTTCCTGATGTGGCAGAATGATTCTTTCTTCCTGTTTCAACAGCCAAGTCAGCTCTTCTGGCAAGTTGCTATCCTCAACAATCTCTTCCTCATCTTGAAATACCGGGTGCTCGAAGTCAAAGGGAGTCATAGGAAGTTCGTGTTCGGTGTCATCTGAAATATGAATCCTGCAAAGGAAATGGTTAAATGCTTCAAATGAGTGCAAACAAAACTCATAACCACATTGCCATTTATTGTTAAAATAAAAACAAGAAAAACAGGGAACACAAAATTTGTATGAGAAAAACGCCTTTATTCAATGATTAAACAGTGCATACACATAAGCAGGTGGCCCTAAAACAAAATCACTATGCCCCGGGTAGGACATAGGATTATACAATAATCAAGAAAACAAATCATTACTGTTTTGTAGTCACTGGGACAATTTCCCGGATGGACCAGTTGCAGAGACTTTGTCCTGGCACGCTAGGCTTGATCCACGCGTCCATATCGCAGTCACTATCTCCGTCTTCAGAGTCGGAAACAACATTAATCGTCTCAAAGCAGACTCCCTTTGGAGTAATCACCACCGGTCCTTTGAACTTGGGTGCTTTATGTGAAGAAGATGCTGATGTTGGGCGATACCCTAGTCCAAACTTGTCCATCTTGACAGGAATTTCCAGCACTTGACCCCAACCCTTGGTCTCACCCGTCTGAACCAACGCTTGAGCGTCTTTGTACGAAGCCACATCAACCTCTGGCACTTTGCTGGGAACACTGGACTTGTCTTTGACTTGCAACCCTTCGAAGGCTTGGCAGGGCGTTTCATGGATTTCTCCATCCACTTCAACGTACTTGAATGATGATAGATGACTGACCAAGATGTCCTCTTCCCCAGAAATAGTAACAATGCCACCACCGGCTTCAAACTTAAGCTTCTGATGCAATGTGGACGTCACAGCCCCTGCAGAGTGTATCCACGGACGCCCAAGTAAACAGCTATAAGCTGGATGAATATCCATGATATAAAATTCAGTGTTAAATATTTCCGGCCCGACCTGCAACGGCAACGTTATCGATCCAAACACCGACCTTCTCGTTCCATCAAACGCCCTCACAACCAAGTCACTTGGCGTGCAAATAATTCCCCGGATATCCAACTTCATCATAGCCTTCTTAGGCAATACATTCAGAGATGATCCAGTATCCACAAGAACATGCGACATTACGGTGCCCCGACATTCCACCGATATGTGCAAAGCCATATTATGCTCTCGGCCTCTGGGTGTTAGATCAAAATCAGTGAAACCCACACTATGTCCAGCATTGACATGCGCCAGTACCCCCTATAGTTGGTTGATAGAAACATCCTGAGGTACAAATGACGTGTCCAATATTTTCAACAAAGCATTTCGGTGAGCCTCAGAACAAAGCAACAAAGGTAGGATTGAAATTTTGGAGGGTGTCTGTTGTAAGTGCTCAACAATCTTATAATCGCTCTTGCGAATTAGCCTCATGAACTCTTCTAGGTCCTTGAGCGACGTGTCTTTCTCTTTCAACTGGGATGGTCCACTTTCATTCACCTTGGCCTTGCCTTTAGCAATCTTTTCTGCTTCAACTTTAGGTGCGGTGAAGATTCTTCCACTACGGGTCATGCCTCCCGTTCCAACAACATTGTCAACTGCCCCTGCCGGCCAGCTATTCACCTCAATCTTTTCTCTGTTACAGTATGCTTCTAACCCATATGTCCATGGAACAACTATTGTACTCTTAAAAGGAACAGATCCTGCTTTTGTTATTGTGATAGTCGGCCGCTTGGCGAGCACCGATATCGTAATAGTCTTCCTTGGGATCGTAACCGTTGCAATCTCATCCTGCTTTTCAAACAATGCCTTAACAGACTTCTCAAAAACATTCCGATCAAATTGCAAAATCCCCTCATCTATCATAGCTTGGATACCTCTTTTCAAATCAGCGCAACCCTCTGGTCGGATCCAGCAATCCAGACAATACTCATCACATCCGGGGAATACGCCCCCTTTCAATAGTCTACTTTTAACACAACTCAACGGTGTCTTCAATTCATTCACATCCATAACCAAGTTCAAATTCTATTCCTTTATGATAGCATTCGCTCCATGATTCGGCATGGGTTGTTGTACAATATTGGGACCCTCCTGACCAAAGTTAATGGCCTTACTATCAAGCAAATCTTGAACCTTATGTTTGAAAGCATGGCAACCTTCAATAACATGTCCGGGCGCCCCGGAATGAAAATCACAATGTTTACCAGCGCCAAAACCAAATGGAGGAGTGCCCGTCAACGGGGCCATCGTTCTCTTTTCAACCAAATTCAAACCCAACAGCGTTTGAAGCAGTTCAGCATAAGTTGAAGGAGGTGCTTTAAATACTCTCTTTGGCCTACCCTCTTGAATTCTACGCTGAGCAGGGTGCATTCTCTGTTGCTGCGGATGTTGTTGCCGTTGCTGTTGTTATTGTTTTTGCTGAGGTATCGGGATAGTAACACTAGCAACTTACTGTGGCTGATACTGATTCCGTCCTCTTCCACGACCTCGACCACCATATACCGCACTGGCGTCACCTTGTCTCCTTCCACCAAAGGCTTTCCTTGCACCTCCAGCTGAGGTGGATTCACCTGCCTGAATCTTCCCAATCTTAATTTCGTTTTCAATCCGTTCTCCCATGAGAATCATGTCAGTGAAACTACCCATCGAGACATTAAGCAATTTATCGTAATACATTCCAGAAAATGTTCCGATAAACATATCAATCAACTCTCTTTCAACCAAAGGGGGATGAACCCTAGCCGCAATATCACGCCAGCGCTGCACATACTCCTTGAAGCTCTCACCATTCTTTTGAGACAAACACTGCAACTGGACCCTGTTAGGCGCCAATCACTATTATACTAGTAATGTTTAACAAAAGCATCAGCCAATTCTTTCCAGCTTCTAATTTGGGTGGGCTCCAGTCCCATATACCATTCCAACGATGGCCCCGATAAACTGTCTTGAAAGAAATGCATAAGCATCTTCTCGTCGTCGGAGTATGCAGACATTCTTCTGTAATAAGAACGTACATGAACTCTAGGGCATGTATCCCCCTTATACTTGTTAAATGTTGGAGCTTTGAATTTCAAAGGCACCCTCAGCCCAGGCACTAGTCGCATGGTAGTCATATCTAACCCAGCAAAGTTCTGATTGGCTATCCCTTTGATCTGCTCTTCCAGCATTTTGAACCTCCTATCACTATCATTAGGCCTTTCAAATCCCACGCCTTGTCCAGAGAAAGCTTCTTCCTGGCGATCCTCGCCCCAGTTCAGATTCTCATTGCCATATCCCTCGTAACCAGCGTTACAGCCATATCCCTGTTGATTGAAAATAGAACCACATCCTCTATTACCGAATCCTTGGTTGACCCCACCTAGTCCATAACCAGTGTTGAAAGGCACCATCCCAGCACCGTTGTTGTTCATATTACAAAAGCCAACATCACCGTTTCCATACCCTTGATTGCGGTTACCATAGCCATCGTAGCCAAAGCCTTGATTGTTGAAACCAAAATTACCATCACGATTACCATTGCCAAACCCTTGGTTATTGTTTCCAAAACCAGTGTTATCACCTAACCCTTGATCAGCATCTCTAACATTGCCAGTATTGTTAACAACATTCCCATCACCATTTCCAGCGTTTCCAATACCAGTGTTACCATTATTTAGCACCAGCACCAGTATTTCCATTGCCATTGCCATCACCGGCACCAACTCCACCACTTGTGGGAACGACCACTGTAGGTATCCCATCTTCCCTGTGAGGAGTTCCAACAGAGTGATAATCAGTATTTCCATTCGCCCGCACCAGCAGCGGTTGCACCAGAGTCTGGAGATTCTCCTGGCCCTTGACCACAGTTTCCATTGCTTGCATGAAAAGTGCCAACTTCTCACGAATTTCCTGCATCTCGACTTGAACTTGATCCATGATTCTCTTGCAGTTGTTCCTGGTAGAATAACGGTGCATTCTCAGGTTGTCAATCCTGAAACCTGTGAGATGCAGGAAATAAGATACAGATTCAAAAATACCGGTCATGCAATATGAGTATGCAAATGCAAATGTATAAATATGCTACAGGTTATATTCCCCCCCCCCCCCCCGATTCTAGTTTCAGAGAGAAGGCCATCACGACAATGGAGTCCCCATCAAGAAAGCAAGAAATCAAAAAATCCTCATACATAAACAAATGCCAAGAGGCAGAGTACAAGAGTACCACTGAATATAGCTGAAAAGACCTCGGCCAACAATCCTGGCGATGGTCAAAATACAAGTACAGATAACAAAAGCAAAGCAAAGATAAATCAGGCCAAATGGCGCGCTCTGACATCTTCCAATATCCCCAACATCTCCGAATGACCTAGTCTGGAGATTAGCTCCTGTATCAGTAACGCATGTCACTCAGCAGTGGATCTCAACTTTTTGGTGTCGTCCTGGCAGGTTCCTTCGCCAAAACACTCGTCGAGTCTGCATCTCTTGGAGCCGGCCTTCAATTCACAACCCCTCAACTCCTTGCCAAGGTCACTCAATCTAAGCTCAACAGCGCTCCTAAGTGATGTCTCTTCAGCAATCTTCGCATCCTGGGCTCTAATCTGCGCTTCTAGCGTGGCAATCTGCAGCTTCAGCTCATCTTCACGCTCCTTCCGCTTGGTAAGCGTGATTTTCCACAATGTTTCCCACTTGTCGAGTCGGGAATAAGCTTTGTTTAAGAGTTCTTTCTTGGAAGCAAGCACCTTGCTAACACCGTTCAAGGCTACTCCCACTTTTTCCCTCTTGTTGGTCTCTTCAGTCAACTCTGAACCCAACCTATTAATCAACTCCATTTGTTCTTTCACAGTGAAGGTAGCTTCATTCTTCTCATGACGCAACCGAAAGATCTCTTTTTCTAACTCATCATTGGCTTTCTTCAATTCTTCGTTTTCAGCCAACAATTTGTTATACTTCTCAATCTCTACCGAAGTAGGTGCCTCAGTCACCGGAAGATACAGAGGTTCCACAGCAGGATATGGCATCAAGGAAATCCTAGCTCTCTCGTGGATCCAAGCCAAATAAGGATCATAAACTTTGCTGTTGCTCTTACCAAGCAAAGCTTTCCCTCTCCTATGGATGTTAGACTATGCATGTCTCAACCTGATCAAAACAACCTCGTCTAACAAGCCCGTGAGATACAGAGATTCCTGTATCTCAACCTCAATAGGAGCATATCTCAAGGCATAACCAAACTGCCTCACCAACAGAGAAGGGTTATAGTTGATACAGCCTTTCCGTCCAATCAAAGGGACATTCGGAAAGCCACTGCAACTATATATAATATCAGTGCCAAGCATGCTCCGATCAAACCAAATGATGTTCTCAGCAGACAGCCCCATCAACCGGGAAGACCAATCCAAAGTATCAACAACATCAACAAAAGGTCCCGTCTTCGGAAGATGCCCCTGGAACCACCTGTACAAAAGAGGAAGACAGCAGGAAACATTCTTGCCACGACGTTTCTTATTCTTATAGTGAATAGAATGATAAACATCGCACAAGAGAGTAGGAACTGGATTCTTCGAGGCAAGAATCAAGAAGGCATCTGAGTCAACAAAGTCTGGCACATTGGGAAACAAGACAATCCCATAGATGCAAACAACTAGAATGGCACTGAAGGCAACCCAACATCCACTCTTCGCACACTGTGTAGCCTTCTCAACCAGGACAGACAGGTGAAAACCATAAGCTCCGTTCAGCTTGACCAACCCTCCAGGGAACTCGAAAGCGTCTAAACTGACAATCTCAGCAAGTGTAGCCAACTCAGGCTCAACATCAACATGTATAAAGGGCATCTGGTCTAACACAGGAACTCCCAACATAGCAGAATACTCCTCCAAGGTGGGTGCCAGAATATAGTCGGGGAACAGGAAGCATCTCAGCTGAGGCTCATAAAACTGCATCAAAGTATACACCCCATTCGTCTCAAATACTGAAGGTATGTACAACAAACTAAGCAATCTCTCATAAGATACTCTGAACTCAGCCCTCACTCTCTCATCTTCTAGAGCAACTAATCCCAGCAAGGAACTGATATCTGGCGAATGCAACCGGTAAGCAATTGTCCTCTTCATGGACTCCATGTCTGGCCAGAAGATACACTAGAATCAGAGGGGAATGATCACACCTGCAACATAAATACACGTTAATGAAATGCAAACATGAAAATGCACATGCATATGCAAACAGGAGATCAAGTGCAATGCTGATGAACTGTGCTGCTCTGTACTGAAGCCTGAGAACCATAAAATCTTCGCCTCAAACCAAACCAACCACTCAAAAGAACCTTGTAACCACATCTCACTGACAGAGATAAACCAGATACTCTGAGGTCGAAGGTTTCCTACAAACAGACTTACCTACCCCTCACAGGTATGTACTTAACTCGCAGACGAGGTACAACATCCTATGCGGGTTCAACGTCACAGACTTTCAAGAGCGATGATATGATACCCAGAAGGTGTGGCATCATCATCCCTTGAAGCGACCTCACTTATCTGAATCCCAATTGATAGGTCCCCAGAGTCGACAATCCTCGGGTCAGACAACTTGTCGAGCCCTAAGGGCCAGGCAAGAAGCATCAAAGAGAATCTCGTTCGAGCATAGATTTCGCGGCTAGCTGGTGCAAGCTAAGCAAGCAAGCTAACCACTACTCTCTACTTCTAAGTCTATGTGCAAACTCAAGCCCAGGTCCGACTTATCTCTCAATCTAACCCTCTACCCACAACACAACAACAAACATAATACTGAAAGTAAAGGCAGAAAGGTAAATACATACAAAACCCCCAGACGGGAAAACAAGCGCTAGGATTGACTCGCATAGGGAACCGTTGGAGTCCCCAGCAGAGTCGCCAGCTGTCGCTACTGCGAAAATCGGCGCCGGCTATGACAGAAGAGTCGCCACCGTGCGTTATTTATCCCATAAGAGGGAAAGGAAATGCTCAGAGTAAACCTAACGCAAAGAGGGAAAGGAATGGTCATCGCAACCAAATCCTGGATTCGGGAGTCGGTTACGCAAGGGGAAGGTATTAACACCCCTCACGTCCGTCGTACTCGACGGGATCCACACTTGTTTTCTATCTAAAGGTGTGTTATTCTATCTACTCTACAGGTCTAGGTTAAAAAGAAAAGAAAATGACTCGGCAAAGTATCACACTTTATGCCTATGTATTCCCGTCTGGAACGAGAAATCAAAGTCAACGTAGTTCGCCTACCTACGGGAAAGGAGGGGAAGGTTGCTCGCTAGGATATCGCATCCTATGCCTACGTACTTTCATACAGCATGAAAGATCAGAGCAAATGTAGTTCGGGCTACGGAAGACACAAGTTTGTCTGACCGTTTTTTTTATCTCCTTATGAAAGGGTTTTCCAGATTAAGGGTCCAAGAGGACAAAAGCAGAGTTTGAATGTTTGTTTGAGTTTTTTACAAAAGAATTGTTTTTTAGTCTGAGAGTGACTACGTCGCATGTCACCCTAAGGGTACCATACTAAGCAATCAGATTACTGAAGAGTGACCCTCCAGCAACCTTTTCCCAAATAGCTTAAGGCTCGTAGCGTACAGCACGCGTTATCCTTATTACTGTGTTTTTTGAATTGTTTTGAGATGAGAAGAGAAAGACGCTCTAAAAAACCTATGGTTGAAAGGGAAACTAGCCTAATGTTATCATGCATGGGTTAGAACCTAATGTCTGTCATAATTTCCTCTTGCACAGAGGAAATCAGAGATCCTAGGGCATAAACAACAACAAACAGTAAACAGTAAACAGTAAATAGTAAATAGTAAATAGTAAACAGTAAACATGTATGTTGTGCAACAGTACCAGAGAGGCAAGAGGGAGAACAATAGGCAATAGGAGACAAGCTCCACCTCAAACCTAGAGGTAATCAGCATAATTAAATAGGCAATGCAGAGAAAAACAAAAACACAGAGGAGGTAGCTCAGGCAGCAGTACTAGACTCCTACAGCAACAACAACTCTAAACAACAAAGTTGAATAGACAACAAAGTTGACAACAAAGGCCTCATCTTCAAGAAAGCTTCTATCTTCAATCTTCATCAATCTTCAAGCTCCAACAAGCACACTCCAAGAGGAGGATCAATCATCAAGATCAAGTTATAATGTCAAGAAACTTAATGACAACCAAAGGAAATCACTAAGAACTCAACATTGCAAATGAAAGGTATCCACAAAGTTCTACTCACTTGGGCATACCACTCATCCCTCCTAAGGAAAGATGGAGCTTCCCAAGAAGGAATTTGTGTCATTGGATTGAATAGAGGCACACAATGCACTCTATGTTTGAAGAAAGAATCAAAACTAGGTCTAAGGCATTTCTTAAGACCCTAGTTTCCTAAGCTCCTAAAAAGAACCTCCACAAGAGGAAAATCCTTCAACTACAAGCTCTAATCCTTAATCCCAAGCATCTTCAATGAATCCAAAATCTCCAACAAAAAAAACTCAAGCTCAAACCAACTCCAAGGCAGCCAACCAAGCCAAACAAACAAAGGTACTCAAGAGAGAACAACACCAACACAAGCAATTTGTAAAATACAACTAATATAGAAGATTAAATTGAATAATTCTAATAAAATTCCTAGGGGAACATACATGTTTGAACAAACTAATGTAAGAATATTTAATATAGAAGATTAAATTGAATAATTCTAAGTTATCTAAACAATTCCTACATTGAGATAGGTCAAGGGAATCCACAAATTTGGGAGGGTCCTAATCTCAATACCTAAAACAGATCCTAATATTGTTCTAAAAATCCACCAAAAATTCTTGGGGAACATACATGTCTACCCTAACACATACTAAAAAATCAAAGCCAAACTCAAAACCAATTGGAAGAATTAAATTCAACAAAACAGATAGCCAATTATGCAAAAATAAAGAACAAAATAAAATGTGAAAAATCAAATAAAAATTGAAAAATGCATGAAATTGTATTTTGTTAATCCCAGAAAATCATAAATTCCATAAGGATCATGAGGATATTTTTAAAATAATTTTGTGATCAAAATTGGAATTTATATGATTTTTGGAATAACAATGCAATTAAAATAAAACAAAATGAAATAAAAATGAATTAAAAACAGAAATAAACAAGAGCCAATGGATCAGGAGACCAGTCAATCCATCCAACGCGCCGGAGCTTGCCACCTCATTTATTTAAACGCAACGTTTTGAATTAATCTGGAGTCAACAAAAAAACAAGTCCCAGCCACACGATCTGGTGGTCAGTCAATGGTCCAAGGTTGATCTAATGACTCTCACATCATCTTCTTCATTTTTCAGGTCATCTGAGTAGAGACATAGGGCGGTGGTGCGTGGTGGCTGGAGAAGACTCCGGTCGTCTTCTCCGGCGAGAGTCCAGTTTCAGGCAACCAAAAATGACAAACAAAATACCATATCAACTCAATTTTTCATGTACAATCCAAATCTCCACTCAAAATCCTCTAGATCTGGCTAGGTTTTAAAATTCGAAGGCAAACTCCAAATGCACCTCAATTCTGATCATCATCAAATCCTAAACTAAATACACAGAACTGTTCCTCATGCTTCCTAGGTCATCATCATCTATCCAATTCATGTCAATTCTTCAAGATCAAGCCAAATCGTGCCTCAACAGAATTCATACATGATCCTACATTGTCTCTAATTGTCCAAATTCCTATCCATAAACGATCTACATCTCTTCCTGATTCTAAAAGCAAGCTCAAAACTAAATGAATCATGCTAAATCATGTAGAATATGGAAATTTACTAACCTGCTCTAGATCTGTTGACAGAGGTACTTAGAGCTCGTGATTTGCTTCCAAATGCTCCAGAAACTTTTAATGATCTACCAGAAAGAGATTACACACCTCAATTTTGCTTGAATTGGCTCCAAACTCAGAATCCGATTTCAAGTTGCAGCTGTGAAATTTCAATTGCTCTTGCTTGCTCTGGCGCGAAATGAAGCTCAAAAATTGATCTGAACTCACTCTAATGAATATATAGAAGAGTTTCATGGGCCTTTGGATCCAAGTTGAAGCCCAAAACAGTGATTTGCATTTTCTTATTTTTTCTTCAAAATTCACTATGGCAGTCGTGTATTGCAAGCTTGAAATTGGTTCTAGAAGTTTCTAACACCTTGCACGTGTCATTTAGAATGAGTTTGGATGGAGAAATTGGCCTGAATTGCCTTGTGTATGATTTTGCATATGTGACTTGTTCATGAAGTAACAACATTGAAAGTCATGGAATTATGCCTCAAATAAAAAATGCAAAAGTGTCAAAGTGTTCAAAATGAAATTTCCAGACAGAAAATGTACTCATTTGCTTGGTTTTGGTCATCTAACTTAAAATCCCATTTTTCCCTCCTTTCCAAATTTGAAATTTCTTCATTTTCAAACCATTTCAAATGAATTTTTGATATGAGCCAAACCAAAACTTCATGACCACTTGGTTGCACTCAAAACATCATTTTAAGCAACTTTCATGTTGAACAATGTTCCATTTGAAGCTTGCAAGTTGGAGATTTTGGCCCACGCTTGAAAATGACCTATAATCTCACTTTCCCAAAATACCCCTGACTTGTAAACCTCATAACTTGAGTTCTACAAATCATATGAATTACTTCTAGTACAATTTAGAAAGCTAAGATCATTAGGAACAACTTTCATGTTGACCAAAAGTTCAGGTGAAACCTCCTTCTAGGTCAAACATAGCCTTGAAGTCAGATGATTTTCACAGACAAATTTCAGAAGCATCTGAGGACTTGTAACTTGTTTGGACCATAACTTGAGTTCTATAAATCCCCTTGAGGACTTCTAGTACTCAAATTAAAGGTATTGAGATGCTCTACATGTTTCATGTTGGCCAAAAATCCATTTGAAACTTGTATCTTTACTTATTTGGTGTTGAAGTTAGGCATTAAACAGGGTAATTTGCACTGAAACCCTAATTTAGCAACTTCCCACATTCTTGACTCTTCTTGATTTGATCTTGGAACAAAACCAAAAATGTCTTATCACATCATTCCATGAATTACATGACCTCAAAGTAGGCTTGAATGCTTTTCAATTGCACAATTGACCCAGGCTCCTGATGACTTGGATGACTTCTCAAGTTTGGATAAGATTTCATGCTAGGTTTCTCTTGATAATAATCACACTTGATCTCCTGTTGGATGAATGATATGCTATGATATGCAAATGATAGAACTATGCAAATGATAATGCAATGAAACATAAACCAGGTAAAAGATGTTGAGCAAATTTTGGGGTGCAACAAATAGCTCTCTTTCGGACCCATTGGAGATAAGGTTTGAGAGAGGCGCAATTAGGTTTCCCTAAATCTTCCTTTCCTTTCTTATGCACATGACCCCAAGCTTTTAGGATCTCTTCTTTCAATTCTGAACTTCCTTTAAAGAAAATATTCTCCACATGAGCACTATTGGGTTTGTCTTTCAAAGGATATCCAAGCTGTCAGCGAGCGAGAACAGGGTTGTAACTGATTCCTCCATTTGTACCAAGAAGAGGTACATTACCAAAACTTCCACAACTGTCAATGATCTTTATCCCATCGTAATTACGGCTGTACCAATCAATATTAGAGTGAGTGAGAGCCATAACCTTCTGAGACCACCAACCTTCCTTCCAAAAAGCATGAACCTTGGGTAAGTGAGAAATAAACCACTTGTATAACAAAGGGACACAACATATAATCATTCCTCCCTTATGCAAATTCCTCAGGTGAACAGAATGGTAAGCATCAGCTAGCAAAGTAGGCACAGGGTTTCTCTTCAAGAAAATCTTAATGGCATTAAGGTCCACAACATTATCAAAACTTGGAAACAAGAAGATCCCATAAATGAGCAAGGCAAGGATAGCCTCGAATGCATCCATACTTAAGTGATCAGCATAGTATTGGGCTTTCCCAACCAAAAACTCTGCAGTCAAACCAAAGACTCCTCCTTTAGTAGTCATATTTTTCTGAATATCCACCAATCCCAAACGTGTAGATTTATCAATTTCTTCCTCCTTAGGGTCCTTCTCCATGATTGGAAAAGGAGAGTCTTCAAGAATAGGCAAACCAATCAAGCAAGAATATTCCTCAAGTGTAGGTACCAGTTGATAATCAGGAAAAGTGAAACAATGATAGAGTGGATCATAAAACTGGAGAAGTATGGAGAGAAGTCCTAGATCCATCTTCTTCTTTACCCTCAACAATGACAATAAGTTCCCATACCTGCTCTTGAATCCTTCTAGATTTGTTATCAAAGTTCTCAACCTCTCTATGTCATCCAAGTTAGGACTTTTGTAAGTGTACTTCATAGTTTTCTTTTTTTCACTATCCATGATGATCCTAATGTTTACAAATAAAAGTATGGGTTCCATGAAACTTTTATGACATGATGCTCATGAATGCATGAATGCATAAACACAGGTAAGCACAGATACACATAAACACATGGGTAAACAGATAAAGGTTTTAGGTTTGGAGAACATGAGCATGGAGCTAGGGTCTACCCACCCCAAAAGTATGTACTAAGGCTTTCAAAAAACTGTAGAACAAGGTTCTAAAAAGGGTTCCCAGAGTCTTCGACCCATCTTTCGGATATTATCAATTTCCTAAATACTTGGTGGTCGATAATATTCTCAAGAGAGTCTCGTCCAAGTCTAGTATCGCGTATCAACTATTTCAGAATTACTCCCTTATAGTCATCGCACTACGTCCTAATAAAGCCAAAGTGGGGGAAAAGGTAATCTAAAGGTCCTCAATATCACAGGCTCCCATGTAGAAAGTAGCATTGTGTTCACGAATACTCGATCAACAATACTAACTTTTAGAAGGGCCTCTACTGAGCGGTGGTTTTCTCAAGTCAGCTTGGTCGGGAATCAACTCCCTATAAGCCTTCTTGAATATACCACCTTCCTGTCATAAGTACGCTCAAGCACGGGTATAGTGCTGTCTCACCACTTAAAGTTCCCAAGATCCAACAGAGCCCAAATGTACATATTTACAAGTATTCACAAATAAGCAAGTAATCAAACAAGATAGGATAAACCCTCAAAACAAAAGATCTTTGACCGTCCCCAGTGAAGTCGCCATTTCTGTTGCGGTGAAAATTGGATATCAAGCTATTATATTAACTTGAACCTTATTTCTTTTACAACTGAACTTTAATTTATCCAAAGGAAAGGTCTAAAGAAAGAAAAACCTTTTTTGCGATGTAACGACAATGCTAAGAGATTCGGGGATCGGGGGTTGATTATACCTAGGGAAGGTGTTAGCACCCTAAGCATCTGTATTACTCTACAGGAACCTTTTGTTTGATTGTTTGCTAAGTTTGTGGAAATATGTTAAGGTTGGGAGTTAGGTAAAAGGGATAAGTAAAGACCTAGATGGTTTTCTAAGTTTGCTCGCAAAGACATCGCATCTTCTGCCTACGTATCCTAACTAGGATAGAATCAGAGCAATCGTAGTTCACCTCACAAGGGATGAAGAACACTTGATTATGATCAAGGTTCAAAGGGGAACAAACATAACAATGTTTGTGTGGAGCTTGACAAAACTCCCTAATCTAAATTATAACACTCAAAAGGGGAAGTAAGAAATCATGACAATGATTCTTACATAGAGTTGACAAACTCTATCCTAGGGTTCTAGGTGAAGAACACTCCTAGTACAGGTGGATTTCTTAGACTTAAAGAAAAGTCTAATGGTTTCTAAACTAAGGCTAAAGTGACTTAACAAAGTCAAGAGGAAGGTGAGTGAGCTATCCATGACACAGGGGTCAATGGAAAGACTTTTCCTTTGGAAGGAGAGAGGGGAGGCAACTTGGATGAAATCTAACAAGCTTCATTACTTGAGGAAAGAAAATAGTAAGAAAAGTAATTACATGATGAAGATAAATGTATGGTGACAACCATTAAATGAAAATGTTAAATGTAAAAACCAAGATGCATTGATGACAATCAAAGCAACTGATTAAGCAGGAAATGTTACGACAGATCGAGCTCAAGTAAATTCCTCAGAGGAAGCAAAATGAACATGGTAACAACCAAAAATAAAATCCTAGAATGTTGACTAACATTTAAGGATAGGAATGTAAACAAATATCACACACAATCACAAGTATCTCAAGAAAGAATTCATCTGCATACGTGAAAACGATCACAAAACACCTTAACTTGAAAGCAGTCAAAAAGGATGAAAAATTAGGAAAACATGGAAATTTAAAATATAACATAAAAGTAGACATAAAAAAACACAATGCAAAA
Source organism: Lathyrus sativus (assembly GCA_963859935.3). Lineage (NCBI taxonomy): Eukaryota > Viridiplantae > Streptophyta > Magnoliopsida > Fabales > Fabaceae > Lathyrus > Lathyrus sativus. The sequence continues at coordinate 71,604,256 of OZ012736.1, forward strand.
AGAATGGGTGCAAAATGATTAAAAATGAGTGAGATATGATTTTTTGAAGTTTGGGTAAAAAAATGGTAAAAATGACAAAAGGGTTGCCCTCCTCAGGGGTCGAACCCAGGTTCAGCTGGTACAAGGCGCTTAGGTGAAAAGTTGATTACACTGGGATGGTTGTACATCCAAGTACAAATGCCACCCCATAAACATATAGGGCGTGTATTCTAGGCAAGCTGGGCAACTCAAGAACTCACCAAAAACCAGTCTTGCATTTTACATCATAACTTGATCAATTCTCCATGGATTTCAACAAAATTTTAGTGTAAATTGCCTAGAATTTCATGAGGAATAAGATGGTAGTGGTGGTTTTTCAAAATCATGCCTCTATTTTCAAACCCGATAGCACATGCATATGTGATTGTGTGATGTGCATTTTGAAGTGTAGATCAAATTTCAAACAGTTTCAAATCAAACAACTCACATACACATATTGAAAATATATTGATGGATGAATGTAAGCACAAAGATAGGTTCAAAACTGGCCCTGGTGAAAAGTAGTAACCAAGATGCAAAGTGGTATTGATGTGCTCGTGAAGATGTTCAATTTTTAATTCCCAGCATATTCAAGTCAAACACATCACTCATACATACTATAATCATGCTAATAAGTGAATCCAAGCCACAATTTTGATGCAAAGCAAACTGGTGTGAAAAGTGGTGCTCAAGCTGTCAATTTGTGTTTGTGAGGTGTAGGAAGATATCCAATTTCAGTTCCAAGTACTTTCAAACCCTTTCAAACACATATACACCTTACATGTATGTTATTAAATGCATTCATGCCAAAGAAACAATTTAAAACAGTTGGATGTAAGAAATAAGGTGCAAGATGCAAAACTGTCATGAGAAATGCAAGTTGATGTTCAGTTCTGTTTCCATGTACATTTTGACCAAATTAAACACTTACACACATTGAATACATGCTGGTGGATGAGATTGGACCCAAGGTAGGGGGTAAAACTGACTGGTATGAAATGTAGTGTTCAAGATGCAAGTTTGTATTTATGAAGTGCATGAATATACTCAGTTTCAATTCCAAACATGCTCAGGTCAAAACAATCATACACACACCACATATACATTGTATTGGGTGAATTCAAACACAAATTGAGGCTAAAAACAAACTGTCATGAGAAATGATGTTCAAATTGCAAGAATAGCAAGTTTTGATGCATGAAGGATGCTCAGTTCATTTCTATGCACACTCAAATCCAATAGGCCATATACACACATTGTAAACATGATGATGGAAGATTTTGAACACAAAGATTGAGCCTAAACAGGCTGTGACAGAAAATGACATTTAAACTGCTCTTTACCATTTTGAGAAGCATGAAAAATCAAAAAATCAGTTTTAGGCATATTCAAGTTAAATCAATCATGCACACACCTTCCAAATATACTCACAAATGAGTTCCAACACCAAAATAACTTCAAGACAAACTGGTATGAAAGATGGTATGCAGAGTGCAAGGTTGTGCTTTGTGATGTGCATGAAGAAACTCAGATTCAGTTATGTGCACATACAGACCAAATGAATCACATACACATATTATGTATCTATAGACAAATGAATTTACACAAAGAACTTGGTTCAAACAGGGCTGATATGAAGCTTGATGAGTTAAATGCAACATGATGCTCTTAATTGCAAGTTGAATGACCAATTCATGTTTTATGCAAAATTATGGTAAGCAAATCATGTGCACATACTACATATATGTTGTTAAGTGGATTCAAGCAAGGAAACCAAGTCAAAACAGTTTGTTATTGAAAAGTGAAGATTGGGTGCCAAATTTGACATATATGATGCATCAAAGAGTAAAATCAAGTGTAAAGCACATTTACATCATGTGGACCACACATACAACTCCTCTATATGAAAATAAAGATGTCCATGCCCAAGAACTAATTCCTTTGTGAACATAATGAGTTTTGGTATGTCTCATGACAACAATATGAAAAAATGTGGCATTTTGTGAATGACCAAACAAATCAGATACAATTAGTTCAAACCAATCATACACACCTACCATAATCATGATTGCAAGTGTAATCTAAATCAACAAGCAGTTATATCTCAGTCATGACAGGATTTTGATACAAGACATACACATGACACATTTTCAACATAATGAACTCCAAATGCCAAAACATGAAATTATGGTGTAAAGCAACGATGGAGTGTATACATACCTCTAGTAGACTGTGTTGAGCAGGTTTGATCAATAAGAAACCCAGAGAAAACTTCAAATGCACCTAGCTTTGGAGATTTCTTCTTCTTGAAGCAAGAATGCAAACTTCAAGACAGTTGGAGAAATAAACTCCACCAATGATCCTTAATACTTTGGACAGTTGAGAAATGATATATGTGAGGTGTTTGAGTGATTAGAACATAAAGCAAATGCCTAGAACAAGTTTTGGCAGATTTTGTGGCTTTTGGTCAAAGTATCTTGGTGTGGAAGTTGACTTTTTGAATGGTGAGGTTTTTGAATGGTCTAAGCTCTTAGACACCTTCTATATCATATTTAGAGATTGTGTGGATGATTGTTGGGGAGTTTGAGTGTAGATAAATGATTTTGGCAGCAATTGTACCAAGACAGATTTTGGTGGTTTTTGGTAAAAATGTGATTTTGTGATTTTGAAGCAAAGTGTGCAAGAGCAAAGGATTGAGCTTTTTCTGTTTTTTTAGAGTAGATATTGTGTGAAATGAAGTGGTGAGGGCCTCTATTTATAGGCAAAGCCATGGAGTGGGCAGATTTGGAGATTTCCTTCATATGAAGGAAATATTTGCCTTTTGGATCAAACCTCCAGAAAGAGGTTTCCTTGGCCGATAGGTAAGCTCTAAAGTCAAGCTTCATGATGAGTTTGAAGTGGCTAAATTTAGGCTAGAATGCATAGGTTGATGGCTGGTTCAGATTTGTCTTTCCACCTCATGCTTGCCATTTTTACTTTAGGTGCAAGTTGTAAAGCCACTTGCAAGCTTGGCTAATTCCATTTCCTCTGCATTTTCATTGTATTTTCATGCTACAAAATCTCTACATATCAGATAAAACATGATTCACAATCTGAGATTGGTCCAATTGATGAAAGAATGGATTTTTGAAACTTGTCAATGTGGGACTTCAAGTGTGAGAACACCAACTTGCCAAATCCACAACTCTCAGCTCACAACTCCTTTTGAGATGTTCTAGTATTCTTTATAAATACCTCAAATAGCTCTAAAACATTCATGTTTTCTTGAGTTTCTAATTCTCAAGGAAACTTGGCCAAAAGACCTCTCAAATTTGCTAAAAATTGAGCTTGAAAGTGAAATTTTTCTAAGTCTTTTTCCCTTCTCAAAATGAATTAGGTCATAACTCCAAATCTATGCATTTTCTGATCATGGACCACTTAGGGACTTTTTTAGGATTTGTCAAGAGATTTCCAATGAGCTTTGAACCACTTCGTTTGGATGTGTGGTTAAGGAGTTATGGTTTAGCCCCTTTCAAAACCCTAATTTCCCGATTTTTCAATTACTTCCTCTTCCTTGATCCAATGGTCATGAAAATTGATAGGCAAGTGCAATATGACATAAGGAACATTTTTTATTCACACTTTGAAGTCCAATTCCTTAAATTTGAAGAGTTGACTTTACGGTCAACCGTACGATCGATCGGTGACTACCGAGTCGCCTGTTGCACTCTGGACCTCCTGAGACTTTGACACTTCTTGAATGAACTTATTTAAGCTATATGAACTTCATGGATCACAATCCCAACATTAAAACACCTTCCAACACCAAAGTCAAACTACAGTTGACTTTTACTGGTCAAAAACCCTAATTGGGGCTCCTGGACAGCACTGGTCTTGATTCTGGAGTGACAACTTCAAATTGGATTCTCAATTGACCTCATATAACATCCTTGATCTTGTTTCATGCTTGAATTAACCTACAAAATTGATTGATCACCACCTTCGAAGCTTCGATTTGACTGTATTAAACCTTTATTTATCTGTACTTGACAAAGATAGACTTGAACTGGGTTAAGGTTAAAAAATCCTATGAGCATGCTCCTCAAATGATGATGAGAATCTAAGGGGTCAAAATTTGGGGTGCAACAACCATTAGTCCAAATACAGTGCTAATTTAGCTAATGTGAAAGATATAGTAATAAAAATATTAGAAAATGTGTAGGAGTTAATCTACACAACCTTGTTGTAGTATGCTTTTAAAATAAACCCTACTTCAATTAGGTCTTTTGAGGGTTGTAACATGGTCTGGTTCACGATTATAGAAACAAAGGATATAAGGCTCAAAACATGGTTTGTACCCACTCTTTCTTCGTGATGTTCTCCAGTCATACGTTCAGTTAATTCAACACACGCATCTAGAGTTTGGCGATGTAAGAGTAAAGATGAAGATTCAAGATTCACTTGAAATGACAGTCACCTTATATTATTTTATTTCTGTCATGGATGTCAGTGACCTTTTTTTTTGACATGGTGATCACTGGACCTTATTTTTTTCTTGCTTGAGGATTTGAGGACCTCTTTTGCTAGATTTTTTCTTTTTGATCCCTATTTTTTGCCTGGTCTGGTTCTTGAAGCTCTTAGTCCATCAGAATTGCATTAATTTTTGCCTAAGTCGCCTCTTTGGGGTGTTCGACTTAGCAGACTTTTGATTATGTTTTTTGGAAAAACGTGTGAATGTCATGTCATTGGTCATTGAAGAACAACAGGCATATCTGCATAATCAGATTAACTGAACACTATCCATGCCCTAGTTTTAGTGTAAGGGTTTAGAAATATGAAGGAAACTCCTACTTCTAGGCTCAAAGTGGTTTACTAGGGATTTAATGTTTATCTCTGCAGTGTTTGGGATTTGAAACAATGCTTGTATATCATCAACATGATTTTATCTGAAATCATACCATTCGCAATTATGGGTATTTCATTTTCGTCATCCTCCCTCCAATCTTTGCTAAAATAACAGTTTGATAAAGGAAGTGAGTGGGAGTAATGGATGTATTTTTTTTCCTGTTTTGATATAAGTGAGGAAAAATGAGCGAATGTGACATTATTAATTTGGAGAATGCGTGATCACTTCATTAGTATTACCATTCAAAACAACAATGTTTAAAAACAAGTAGCAAATAACAGGAAAGAAACTACAAATGCGAATGATAAAAGTTGTCCAACAATTGTTAATTCTGAGGATGTCTTCCTATCTAAACCAATGGCTTTAGGAGATCTCTATAAAGCCTTCAAGCTCATTAAGGCGAGAGGTTGACGTGTACAACCAAGCTTCCTTCTGGAAAGGATATGTGCGCTTTGTCAATCAATTGTTGCACTTTGGCTTGGAAGGCTTTGCAATCTTCAGTTGAGTTCCCCATTGATCCAGCATGATATCCACATTGCCCATGAGGATTGTACCCAGGTGGGTATGACTTTGGAAATGGTTTGAGAGACTTAGGAACCGCAAACGATCTTTGAATCAGAGGTGGAAAGAGTTGACTGTATGACATATGTTTTGGATTAAGAGAAGTATTCCTTCTTTCCAAGTTGTTGCGAGGCATATGCTGACTCTAACACTGATTCTAATATCCTCTGCCATGGGCTCACTGATTTGCATGAGGAGTGGTCCAAGGTTTCTGGTATGGAGCTTTGGGCATGGTTGGTTTCCCACAAGGATGGCATGTTGTTGAAAATGATGACTACTAAGAAGATGAGGGACCACAGAGTCTCATTGGTACATCCTGAGAATACTCGACATCTTCCACGACTGCATTAATTACATCCTCCTCGTCCATTTTGGAGCTTCTAAGGGATTAAGTTTTGCCTACTTGGCTGCTCGAGGCATCTTGAATTTTTCCGCTTTTAAGGCTGCTCTCGATGCGTTCTCCAACTTTCACCAAGTCAGAGAAGTCAAAAGATGTAATTCTAACCATCCTTTCAAAGTGTATTCTCTACAAGGTATCCATGAACATGTCAACTGACTCTCTGTCTAAAAGCAGTGGTTACACTCTAGATGCCAATTCTTTCCACCGTTGTGCATACTCCTTGAAATATTCACCATCCTTCTGAGATAGGCTTTGCAATTGCGTGCGACTGGGAGCCACGTCCAAATTGTACTGGTATTGCTTTAGAAAAGCACTGGCTAAGTCCTTCCATGATTGGATTCAACTTCTTTCTAAGTCCATGTACTAACTCGAAGATGCCCCACTCAATTTGTATTGAAAATAGAGAATCATCAACTTATCGTCATGGGTGTAGGAGGTCATCTTTCGGCAAAACATTACCAAATAACGCTTCGTGCAACTAAGGCCTGCATACTTCTTGAAGTTGGGTACCTTGAAATTTTGGAGGAATCAACAAGTTTGGCACTAGGCACATATCAGCAGCATCGAGCCTAGGCGTATTATGCACTTTCATAGCTTGGAGTTTCCCCTCATGGGCACGAAGCCTTTCTGTCATAGCATCATTCAATTGCATCATCTGGGGTCAAGTAGGAATTTTTATTTATGAAGAATCATCATCAGGCCGAAGATTGTATAATGGGTTAGTTGTCACAGTAAATCCTGGTGGAGGCTCAACATTCTCTATCTCAACATGCTGAAGGTTATTCCTTGACATAGCTGCCAACAACTTCCAACTTGGCCTTTTCAGGTGTTTACCTTGATCTTTCTTCAAACACTTTATCGTCTTTTAACATCTACCACTTATTCAGAAAGAAATCAGCTGACTGGTCATGGACAAAGGCATAATGGTTTTTTGTGGAAACAATATACAATGTTGATGAACAAAATTGCAATGGAATGGATGTAATGAGATGAAATGCATATATATTTTTTTGATTTTTGAATTTTATTTATTTCCAAGTACATGATCTCAGGAGTCCAAGCTACGGATGGAGGATAAAGGCTGATTGCTCATAACACAGGGTTCTCACCATGTAGGATCTAGTGTTTAAATAGGAATCCCAAAGTCACGGGTTCAAACGAATGTTCGTCATACACGACATGAGCATGTCAGTTGATAACTCTATCACATGAACCTCTTTTGGGTGAGATCTTCGTATCGAACCTCATAAGAAAAGCTTCTCGAGGACCCATACTATGAGACCATTGACACTAGGTTCTAGACAAGGGTTTCAGAGTCACACACTTTCTCAACTGTCTGTTACACATGTCAGTAATTTCCAGACAACAACTCCATCAAGAAAGTCTATTCTGAATGAGATCTTTGTATCGATCCTTGCAAGAAGAGCTTCTTCGAGACCCATACTACGTGACCATTAACACTGGGTTCTAGGCAAGGGTTTCAGAGTCATGGACTTTCTTAACTGATTGTTACGTATGTCAGTCATTGCCAGACAACAACTTCATCAATAAATTCTATTTTGAATGAGATCTTCATATCGATCCTCGCGAGAAGAGCTTCTCAGGGACCCATACTACGTGACCATCAATCTTAGTTTGCCAATGGTTCAGGGTTCTACAAAGGTTCTTAGAGTCATGGATCTCCAAGAAAAGATTGATCGAACACGCCAAGATCTTGATGGTTGTCAACATCCTCAATAGAATCTACTCTAAGCGAGGTTCTCGTATCGACTTTCATGAGAAGAGCTTCTCGAAAGCCCATACTACTCAACCTCTCCTATCTCAATTTTACACTCTAGACTCGAGTGTAGAGTCTTTCCCTTATAGTTTGCCACAAAGTATCCAATCTATACCACAAAATCAGGATAAGATACAATTAAATAAACAAAAAGGGAAAGCAATAAAGCAAGCAAAGAATAAAGAGAAAACATCCAAACATGCGAAAATAACCTAGATTAGGCTTGGCTTGCTTAGGGAGTCCCCAACAGAGTCGCCAGTTGTCGCTACACGAAAAATGACGCATAGTTGCCATTGAATTGTATTTATTCCAAGAGAAAAGGGAAAATAACGATAAAACCCCAAAAGGTGAAAAATGGTATTGCAACCAAATTTTGGTTCGAAAGTCGATTATGTAAGGGGAAGGTATTAGCATTCCCTCACATCCATCATACTTGATAGGAACCATCTAAATTATCTAAGCTCGAATGAGTTTTCTATTCTAAAAGTCTACTTGCTAAAGGGAAAGAGGGTTGGTTTTTTATTAGGGTGCTCGCCAAGGATTATGGCCCTTGTGCCTATGTATTTGTCGTAATTACGAAAAACAACCGAAAAAATATAGAGTCGCGACTAAATGTTATTTATCCCGACAAGGGAAATAAACAGATCGAAGAAACCTCAAACATGGAAAGGAACATGGCCTCACAACCAAATCCTGGGTTTGAGATTCGATTACACCAGAGGAAGGTATTAGCATCCATCGCGTTCGTTGTATTCAACGGGATCCACCCTTGTTGTTCTAAACAAAGGGTGTGTATATCTAAAGCCTATTTGCTAAATAGAAATGAAAAGGGAAAAGGGGAAAAAACAAAAAGGAGATGTCACACCATCTTTTTCACCCTAACCTTTAACCTCCATGTCATTATCATTTGCATTAGCATTTTCACCTAGCATTGGTCTTAGACAGGGATCAAGGTACCTTATCCAATAATCAAGAGAAGGGATTCATATTCAAAGATAAATCAAGAGCTCAAAATCAAATTTGTGACAATCTCAAGTTACAAAGTCTCCATCATCATCAAGGCATGACACTCCACCACTTGAATCAAGAATGCAAGCAATATTCTTCTCCTCCTATCATGGACAATAAGTCAAGTGTTTGGTTCAAAGGAGGCTTGTGGCTAGTTCCTTGGGCAAGACATGATTCTAAAGCTCAACACACACCTTGAGGATACCCTACATGGATTATGTGTCATCTCAAGCCATCACAAGAGCCTCAGTCAATGGATAAGATCCTAGGATTTCATCTTGTCAAGAAAAGTCAACTATGATTCAATTAGGTCAAGATCTTGGATCTCGAGGTCAATCAAGGGGATGATACTTGTTTTAAAATGATTTCATGATATTGGAACAAGAAGAATCAAGGAGAAACATGAAATCAAGAGTTTGACTAAATCAGGGTTTTGATAGAAATATTTTCTAAGTGTGAAAAAACCTAATTCTAGCCATCTTATAACTTCCATAACTTTCTCATTTTTGATCCAATGAAGGAAAACTAGCTATCAAATTGAAGAAGACATCATGAACTACAAGTTTGTGGCAGAAAGCATGTCTAAAATATTCATGGTTTAGGAGATATGATGAGTCAAAGTTGGGAAAAAGGAGATTATGACATTTCTACACTTAGAAATTTTTCTAAGTTTAGAAATTCAGTCTGAAGTACCTACTTTCAAGCCCATTTTTTATGGTGATACAAGCTTCGTTTGAATTTTCCCATGACATAAGAATTGTAGAGAATCCTTCAAGCTTTCTTTTGAGTACTAGATCATCTCCATGGGATGTGTAGAACTCTGTCATATCCCAAATTTGTCCTACCCTGTATATAACTTTCATTTCGTACATCCATCCACTCAAAATGTGTTATTTCTGCTTGACGTTCAAATTTGGTGCTAGCTAGAATAAAATTTTATTTAAAGGTATCTAGCCAGGCTTATGGGCAGTAAAGATTAGAATTCATCTACTGTGGAATTATTTTCTTTGGTCAGGCAAGAGTCTAGTTCTGTGATCAAAATCAGTGGATATAAGATATGAAATATGGTTGGAGTGCTTGGTCAAAGATTTTGTGTTGTTTCAGAATGTCGGCACACAGACCAAGCTTGTCTAGGATGAGATTTTATGCAATGTTGGGAAATTCATATGATAAGTCATTATCTTTGGATTTCCATGCCTTCGTTGTTTGCTCAATGGTGGACTCATACCAATTCAAGGTCTTGATTCAAGATAGACTCGGTTGTTCTTGTATATCATTGATTCAATTGGAATGGTGTTATTTTCAAAAAAAAAAAAAGAAAATAAAAACTCAAGGATATTTGAAAGATGGTTTTAATAGAAATTTAATTTCTATAAATTAAGTTTAAGAGACAAAAGTGCAAATTCCTAAACAAATGTCACCAAACCTCTACAGAATAGAAGTGATTAATCAAAAGAAACCAATTTTGGTTGATACTTTATAGTTCATCCTGAATTAAGAAATCACCAGTTCATGCAAAAATTCACATTAAGAGGTCATATACTACAAGTTGAAGTGGCCCACGCGGCCCAACTTCTATTTTAAAGGGAGAAAATTAGATTATGAGGAAAGCCATCACATGATGCAAATTGTTTAGTTCATTTTTTTTGCCTCTTGAAAATAGGACAATAGCACAGTACAATAACGTATGACATATCTGGTACATACGGATTACACCTCACCAATTCATGTGCATCCAAATGGAATGCAACCACGACCTACATCCTTTACCCACAAGATGACAAACGAAAACAAAATACAAACAGTTTTTTTCATACGCCACAAATCATACGGAATGGAGCAGCAACACGATAGCCAATCCATAAACCCCACATTTGCAATTTCAACATGATTCATATTACGCAGAACTTTTCATGCGACACTCTTGACCACTGTTTGAATGCCTTGCCATATGAATACAACATAACACCATAGTTTGTTTTGTTTTAGCCATTTCCAACATGTACGGTCCGCTCCTGCATAAAACAGACCAGCACAACTTGTCCTGCAACAGCAGAAAAAGCTCAACAACAATTCATACCAGTTGTCGTTGCCTTCTGTACACCACACAACCCAGAAGAGATACCGTGGGCCGAGACTGATGAGGGCGCCATTATTGAGTTTATGAGATTTTCGCTCGCTTGAAGTCTTATGCCAAGTCCATTGTTCAAGCTTCCATTAAGGATGATCCCATGTGATGTTGACATGAGTGAATACAAGCCTCAAGTTAATATCGTGTTGCTTCATAGCGATGCTCGGCATGCTGGCCTGGAATTTAATAATGTCTTTGCTCACTTGACCTTTGAACCTGTAAGCAAATATGATAGGAAATCAAAGTTTGTTTCTAACAGAGGTTTAAAATAAAACCAACACATGGCTAAGTTACTTATCATAAGAACTGTAACATGTGACGACATCGTTATTTCCCAGTGGCCCGCACAGAGGACTTTCCTGCGACAAAAGAGAAGAGTATTTAAGGAGTGAATAGAATTAGGCACAGGATAATACAACCACTCAAAGATGATTATGCGCATAAATAATTCACGCACCAATTTGTGGAAGTAATCAAGATCACATAATATGCCGCGATATGCCATGCTGTTGAGAGAATCACGTTAGACCTATACCAAGCTTGACAGAGCTACAAGTCTTTCGCAATTTCAGATCAAATGGATCTCACAAACAAGCATTATGCAGAATATGAGTTTCATTGTCGTACAAGCTGTTGCAAAATTCACGGCGAAGCCACGTTTCACAAAGTTGTCCTGCTCACGACCTGCAAAACAAAATAGCCACACCAAAGTTCGACGGTTATTCACAACACGCCAAGCAAATTCCCGAATACAACGCTTAAAAACTGGCGTGAGTTTTCCATTTTCACAGGGCTTGGTTTCTAATTACCGCGCACGAGGATTCTGCGAAATCACAAAAGAAAGGTCAGCATAAAGTATCATGAGGAGAAGTTCATTTATTACCGATTAAAATCCAAAGCGTAGTACAGGTAGTTAGTTCCAAGACGGGATTCTATTGTCAATTTGGATTTAAGTAAAGCATTACAAGATAATAAAATTTTAAAATGCTGCTCCGAGACCAAGCCGGGATTTCATCTCATCGTCGTGTAACATTCATTACCGGCGGACAAAACAAGATGGCAGTTTATATGGCTGAGTATTTGGTTCCCACATACCATTGTCAAGTGCTAACCGATGTTGCACAATTGATAAAACATCAAGGCAAATTGCAAAAAGGACACCACTACAAAACAAAATAAATAGTCAACAAAAGGACAATAGCAGACCTGCTATGTCTTGGTGCAAACCTGCTAAACCAGCAACAGGCCAACCCCCACACCAGACCAACTCTGCTACAACCTGCTAAACCAGCTCCACACATAACTGTACTCACAAAACCAGCACATCAAAACTCACTACAAAGAGAAACACGCCAAAAAGTATTAACACAGTGCTAAACGGTACAAAACGATTGGAAAGTGAATATGCCAGTAGCTACAAAAAGGACTTACCACAAGTATTGAAAGAGGAGGATGGAAAAGCTCCTCTGGCGAATAAAGAGGAACCACTTATTTCATCATGGAAAAGAGGGGGGGGGGACAAACTGATGGGTTCTTCACAAAACCTGTTAAATCATCAACACACAAACCCTTTGAATAAACCAGAAACCCTTCATTGAACTCCAAACCTCACCATAACATATCACTGATCAAAACTCTTTCTTCTCTCAATCTTCAACAACCACCCTCAAAAATCTCTCATCTCAACCTCATTCCCTTCAACAAACCCGATATCCTCGATTCAATAAACATTTACCACTCCCTTCAAATCTGTTCACTCTGAAAACTCTTCAAAACCTCATTAATCTCCTCCAACCATCTTTCGTTTTCATCAAATCGCACCCAACCAAATAACAACCTAAAAAAAAAACCTAAAACTCAAACCAAACCAAAATAATACCCGATTCGCAAACGGAGAGAGATTGGGGATGAAGGACAAATTGAGATCGAAACATTCGCAAGTTTGAAGTTGAAGAACGTAAGAAGGAAGAGAAAGAGCGATTGAAGACGGAATCAAAAGACGGTCGAATCGAATCGATTTGTTCATATCTATGCTTGTTCTGGGGATTTGATTGTTGAACGGTGATGGTATTTTCACGAATAGGACTTGTGGTTTCTGTTAATTTTTTGCTTCTTACGAATTGGACGTTTCTCTCACCATGTTGAGTTGTTGGATGATGGGCCTTGGACCCAAATGATTCCATTTTTTATTATTATTTCCACCCTTTTTTTTAAATTAAATTTACCCTCTATTTCTTTGGTTAAAAAGAACTTTTTTTATTAAAAAATTTTCAGCATCCTTTTTATGACTTGGTTTACTAAGTTTTGTTAATATTTCCTTTACATAGTTAAATGTTAATGTTTTATATTTTCATTTAAAAAACTCTTTAATTTTTTGTTAGAGATTTGGATTTTATTTTGTATTTGGGAATTTTATTTCATTTCCACCGCTTAGTGGTCGATGACGAGATTTCCGACGTTTAACTGTCACATTAGTGGCGTGAAACAAAGGATCTAAGACCACCTTTTTTTTCTTTCGATTTTATTTCATTGACCACTAACTTAAATTTCCGTCAAATATTATTGTGGATATAATATTGTTATATTATTATTCATATTATTCATATTATTGCTACATTTATCTTAACATATTATTTATTCATATTGTTCATGTTATTATTCGTATATCTCATATTTATCATATTTATTCACCCATATTCGAAAATACCTAATAAATTATCGAAACTCCTAAAAGCCAAAATTGGTGGACTGTTGGATCTTTGGTCATTTGCAGGTATCCTAATTTTAAGTCGTGCCCGATTTTGCTCAAGGCGTAGTTTAGGACACTAATGCACACACACGACTTTCTCCTGGGCTACCTTACAATGAGACCCCTTTATTTCGCGCAATCCCGTGTCACTTACATGTATCCCTTCCCCATTCCGATGTACGTTTCGCATTTATTTGATTATTAGTTTATCTCCTAGGAGCACCCATAGGGACTAGAGCAGATCAAACTATTTTCAAACTAATTCTCGATTCATCATCGAGCCATTTTCAAACCCTTGTAAGTCGAGTGCTCATATGCATTCTCCATCAACCTATTACAACCCGACCCTTGATGCGTAAGTCAAGTCGGTCTCTTTTTCAAACAATTTTCATTTTCAACACGCTTTGCACGCGATAACGAGTCAAACCCTTGATCCAACGTCAAGCGGATTTTTGAAACAAACCATCAATCAATTAACAACTATTTAATTATTTTCAAGGTGTAAAGAGTAGGTTCAAGTCTTTGATCTTGCTTTCAGTTGTTTACATGCGAGTTGTCTTATTCGGGTGTGAACAATTGACGCCTCTAAATAACATTAACAACTTGACATCGTTCAACTATCTCCAATTCAAACAACTTTCCTTTCACGATGAAAAAGAGAGTGTTCCAAGTCTTTGGTCCGCTCTCCCGATTATTTGGAGTTTGAGAAGTCTTTTTTAAGCTTAAATTAATCGTCATCATTTCAACCTCATCCTTTTAAACACAACTTCTCTTACGATGAAAAAGAGAGCGTTCCAAGTCTTTGGTTCGTCCTCCCGATTATTTTGGTTCGGGAAATCTTTTTTAGGCTAAAGTAATCGTCATCAGTTCAAACACCATTCAAACATAACGTTATTCTTCAAGATGAAAAAGAGAGTGTTCCAAGTCTTTGGTTCGCTCTCCCGATTACTTGGGTACAAGAAGTCTTTCTTAAGCTTCGAGTAATCGTCATCCATACCCATTTCAATCCAATTCAAACCCGTTCTTTTCGTGGTCGTTACCACGAACTACGACTGCTCTGATTCTTTATTCATTCTTAAATATAAGATACGTAGGCACAAGATTGTGATGATCTTGGCGAGCACAATCCCCTCCATCTTCCGTTTCTCCCATCCTTACCCGTAGTCAAACTACGACGCTCTGATTTCTCATTCTCGTCCGAATGAGCATACGTAGGCACAAGGGCCCCAATCCTTGGCGAGCACCCTATCCTCTAAACATCCCCTTTCCCCTAGTGTTTTTATCCCTTTATAGTATCCTTTAGCATTTAGTAGCGAGAAGAGAAGATTTAGTTTAGCTAACATCCATTAACTCGAATTAAGAGGTTCCCGTCGAGTACGACGGACGTGAGGGGTGCTAATACCTTCCCCTCGCATAACCGACTCCCGAACCCAAGAATATGGTTGTGACGGCCGTGTTCCTTCCGCGTCTATGAGGTTTTCTCGATATTTTCCTCTCCCGTTTATTCGGGAAAAATAAAGTTCGGTGGCGACTCTGTCGAACCGCATTTCCGCGCCTTTTGCGCGAGGGTCGTATGTTCGAAATGAATTTTTCGAGGTGTGACAAACTCACGTTGTGATGGTCCCAGATTAGGGTTTCAAAGTTGTCAAAAGTGGCAAGTGGTTAGACAGATTTTTCAACCCAACTTCCAAGACATTTTTCACTAGGTTCTTGACCTCAGTTGAGTTTTCCCATAACATGAAAGTTGAAGATCATTCATCAAGCTTTCCATCCATTACAAGAAATCCTCCATGGGATTCTTACAACTCAAGGTATGTGGTTTCAAAGTCAAGGTTTTAAAGATGGTAAAATTCAATAACTTAAAAATTTTCTTAAGTTATTTGTTACATGATGGTAGATCACTTGTCCCATATTTTGATTCATGGAATTTGGTGGTCCTAAAGGTCAGAGTTATAGGTCTTCCTTGGTTTACACGTTATCAAAATCATTCAAAAGAATTCCAAAAGCATAGGTTCATCATGATCATGGCTATCCAAATCATTCCAATTCACCCACTTATGTCCTTGATTCAAGTCAAACCATATTCTTTATTTCAATGGCCAAAGCAAGTTCTAAGGCATTTGTTATCATCCAAACCACTTCAGAATTGAATCATAAGATCATCAAGGAAAAGGGTGAATGAATTTGGGCCAATTTGCATCCAGGTATGGCACGCGTTTTAAAAAATCCCAACATGCCAAGTTCAAGTGGGCATTCCTTCCAATTCAGATCACCATCCAATCTCATTCCAAGTGGTATTGATCCACACTACATCATGGTTTACATAGCTTCCGAGCTTAAATCAAATGGTGGAGAATTAATATTGGGGAGCCAAGATGAAGATATAGATAACCACTATATATGGCCTAAGCATACAAGATAAGAGTGAGATATTCCTATATTGGAGGACACCTCACAATTCCAATCATTTTCAAAATCATTCTACAGTGATTTACAATTAACGTGGCATGAGAAAATCAGCTTTAACGTCCATATGCAGAGCTGGAAAAAGTGGTGATAGAAAGTGGTCCTTACACATCAAAAGAGGGGAATTCCACTAAAATCTTGAGCCATCACTCCCCATAGTACTTCCTTATATAAACAGAGAGAGATCCCATTACTAGAGGAGAACCCTAGCATCCAGGTTTACCAAGCTCAAACCTTGAAAATCCGCTATGCAAATCGAACCCATTAGTAAGTTACAAAACCTCTCAAGGTGTTTTCGTTGCCCAGATCTGTAGTAGGGAATACATAGAAGGTGTAGAAAAAATAAGCAAACCAAGAGGAGCTCTGAGGGGGGAGTACGAGTTCCATTTTCAAGTCTTGTTGCTCATCTCTAAACTGGTACGTTTCTCAACCATTTTCATTAAATCTTGTTACAGGTTCATACGTATTGATGTGTTGAAGGATACCCCTAACCTCTTGTTCATTTATTTTCCACCATTGTAGTTTAATTTTATTTTTAAAATCTAGGGTTCTTAAGGTTTTCTATAAAATACTTTTGTTTTTGACGATGTTTTCAAAAAATAATAACGTGGTTGTGTTTGTAACACTCACTTTCCCAAAATTAAAATAAAATACGATTAATTCGACTAAACATCAGAGTTCTCCACAAGAGTGGGATATCACATCACATAACTCGACATACTCTTCATTAGAAGGTTTTCAAACCAAAGCAGCGGAAATTATCCATTAGTTCGTCATTCTCGGCCATCCGCCAATACATGAAAATATTCATTAATAAAATGCACCAACACACGATACGTCACAGGAAAGTAAAACAAGTTCATCTAAATCAAAAGAAAATGCCCAAGTCTCGTGCTATGTATCAGAGCATCCTAAGAGTCGACTGCCACACCTCTATCCAAGCTAGCTAAGTACCTGGATTGTCCGTACTTCTGAGGAAGCACAGACCACAACAACAACAAAGAGGTGAGAAAACATGATCAAAATTTTCGGTAATACAATACATGCAATAAAGATAGAAATCATATAATTCAACACCCAACATTCATCAAACACAACCTACTGTCCAACATCCACACGACACACCATAATGCAATTTGAATAGGGACCAACCGTGCATAAGATAGGGAACATGGTGGAAGGCACAAAAAGCATCGGTCGTGAAATAACTTCGGTGGGGCTGAGGGATAATGGGCAGAATCTCCTTCTGGATTAAACCGTTCTGCAGGAGTATAGGGAACAACCGTGCATAAGATACAGGAATACCCCGGGATCCACCAGCTTGTTCTAGTGGATGATCAGTAGATAAAGAAGAACCTTCCTGTCGTTGGGACTGAACCAATTCTTTGACCCAGTTTGTTAAACTCTTTTTGGCACGCTTCACCTTTTCCAACTCGTCACTGAGCTTTTGATTCTCCTGCTCTTGAGTATCAATTATATCCTTAATGGCAGCTGCAAACGCCTCTGTGTTATTCTTTAAACGAGAAACCTCTTCTCGGAGTGCTTGATTTTCCTGCTCAAGGAGATCCATCCTTTTGAATGCTAACCCTTGTGATATACTCTCTCCCTTTTTCTTCTGATATCAACAGAACACAGAATGAACTAAAGGACCGACGCAATGAAGAATGATATGCAAAATGCTGATGCAAGTGCAAAAACGTAACTGGTTTTACGAAACTCAGAAGTTTGATTAGGTTAAAATCCCATTTCATCAATCTTCCGGAAAAGTTACAACTTTTTAAAAATACCAGAGGTCGACTGAGTTTTACAAAACCAGTTGCGACATGATATGCCTATGGTGATATGATGAGATGATGCACACACCATACAAAAGCAAGTATTCACAAATACAATGCATACGCACACACAAAGACTCCCTATGTTTGAAGTAAAAGCATGGGGTCAAAGGTCTACCCATCCCCAAGGATTTGTACTATGAGCTGTTTGTACCTGCCAAACGGGTTCTAACAGAGTTCCCAAAGTCATAGTAAATCCTTCGGATAATGCCAACTAACGTGACTAATCACGTGAGTCAACAATATTCTCAAGATAAACTCGTTTGAGTGTAGCATCGAGTGACAACTATTGAGGGACTACTCCCTAACAGTTTCCGCGCTACATCCTAAAAAGGCTTAGTGGGGTAAAAGTGTTTACTAAAGGTCCTCAGCTTCGCAGACTCGTATTGAAACAATTAGCGAATACACGACTACTCATGCATTACTAACCATCTCAAAGAGTCTCCACTGAGCGTGGTTACATTATATGTCAGACATATTGGGACTACTCCCAATAGCCCAACTATTGAGCATACCAACATCCTATCTTATGTGTCACTCAAATCTGGGTTTGGATTTATCTCACCTCTCAAGGCACCCAATATCCACAATATAAACAAAATATATTTACAAGTATACATGTTAAGCAAATACTCACAAATATAGCATGCAATCAAACAAAATAGGCTAAACCCTCAAGTTTAAGTCTTCCCCAGTGAAGTCGCCATTTTTGTTGCGGTGAGAATCGTGATATCAAGCTATTGAATTAACTTGAATCTTTAATTCTTAAATTCACAACTGGACTTCAATTTATCCAAAGGAAAGGTCTAAAGAAAGAAAAACCCTTTTCGCGATGTAACAACAACGCTAAGAGATTCAAGGATCGGGGGTTGGTTATGCATAGGGTAGGTATTTCACATCCTAAACATATGTAGTACTCTACAGGAACCTTTTGTTTGTTTACATGCTAAGTTGGTAAATATTTGCTAAGGTTTGGAATTGGGTAAAAGGTGTAGGGTGATAGGTGAAGACCTAAAGATAGTTTCTAAGTTTGCTCGCAAAGACGTCGCGTCCTCTGCCTACATATCCTAACTAGGATAGAATCAGAGCAATCGTAGTTCACCTAACAAGGGATGAAGAACACTTGATTATGATCAAGGTTCAAAGGGGAACAAACATATCCATGCTTGTGTAGAGTTTCACAAAACTCCTTAGATCTATGTTGTAACACTCAAGAAAGGGGAGTAAGTAATAATTTCCATGATTCTTACATAGAGTTAACCAAACTCTATCCTAAAGTTATACGTTGTAAGACCGATTGGTTCTATCCAGACTAAAAGGAGGAAGAAGGGGGAAGGTTGCTTGTCAAGATATCGCATCTTGTGTCTACGTATTCTCATTGTCCAATGAGAAATCAGAGCGGTCGTAGTTCGGGCTCGAACTACAGAATAAGGATCAATTGGTTCTTTCCAGACCAAAAAAGGGAAAGGTTCTATCTAGACCTATGATGTTAAATCCTATTGGTAGGGAATATATGAGGCAACTTGAATGAGAACTAAAGAGTTCCATCACTTGGGGAATAATTTAATAAGGCATAAACATTCATACATGATGAATACAAAAGATATGGTTACAACCAAGCAAGCAAGCATATTACAATAAGAAAGGATTTAATCATGATAAATGTTTACAACCAAAGCAAACAATCAAGATATTACAATATCAATGAGGGGGAAGTTCTTACAAGACTTAATGAAAGGTAAAAACCAAAACACATCTTAAAAAAGAAGGTGGTACATCCTAACAAAGATGGAAGGGGATCTTGACAAAGACGCATCTTAACAAAGATGAGGATTCTTTAGGGCTTACAAGATGACAAGTATACTTACAGGCATCATGCCTACGTCAAATAACGTCACAACAAATGTGAGTGAGAAGTTTAAAAACTTCAAGGGGAAAACTTTGAAGTTTCAAAAAGAAGGGAAGAATTAATCAATCACAAATGCTTACAAGCAAAGGTATAAGGTGAAAATTAAATACACAAGGATGCTAACAAGCCAAGATCATATGAAAAATATGCAATAAAACAAGAGGTTAACAAAAAGAATCATTGAAAAATAATTAAAAATGAAGGGATTATGAATTTTTGAAATTAATGACAATTAAATAAAAAACCAATAAATCCACTTATTAAAAATTAAGAAAAGGCCTCCCCCAAGGCTTGAACCTAAGACCTTGGGGTCATAGGCTCAAATCTAAACCAAACCAACTACTTGATGCGTGTGAATATGGAATGGGAAAAAGAAGAAAAATAGCATAAACCATGAAAATCATAAAATGCTCAAAAAAAGGCCCTCACTGAGATTCGAACTCAGGTCATTGGGGCGAGGCAAGATACTTAAGGGCTAGTGTTTCACCACTGGGGTGGCGATACATCCAGTATGTAAAGCCACCCCATTAAAACATACACTTAACAAAGTGCATAGCTGGGCAGATGCAAGGCAAACTCAAGCAACACTTCAAAATACGTTTTCATTCTAACTCTCTCAATTTCCCACCAAATTTAACAAAATTTTAGTCTAAATCACTTGATTTTTCATGAGGATTACAATGGTAACAACCATTTTTTTAAAATGGTGCACACAATGAAAAACACGAGTGCTCATGCTATTGTGAGTTTTGAAATGCATTTTGGATTTTATGGATTAAAACAAATGTGATTATATTCAAATAAAGGTTTGCACATGTCTTAAATATGATTTTGAATGAATTCTAACAAGAGATTTATTCAAAATATCAATGGAGAAAAAACTTGTATGTGAGTTGCAAAGATAGACATGAGTTGGACATACCAAGACAAGGCAATCAAAAGAGGGTGAGTCCAAGACCAACAAAGGTCTGCTCATGCTTGGAGCATCAAACTCATGATGAGTTTCAATAGAAAAACATAGTTCCTTAACAGAACCACAAAGTGATCATCAAAAGGTTGCTTTAGTGAAGTGGTTTTAAAGAGATAATGCAATGTATTATGATATTCGAAGCAATGCACCAGGGCAGCAATTCCTTTCAACCAACATGCTACTAATTAATGTATTCATGCATAACAATACAACAACAAAAAAAAGGGGAGCCTTACATGACAACACAGATTGATTCAAACTCAAGAAAAGAGTTGATCACCAACCTGTTCATCATTGACTTTTCAGCCAATCAAGGTAAAGGTAACAAACTTACCTCAACCAAAAAACAAAGAGTCACAACTAACATGATCTCCTACAGGCCTGCTGCAAACAAGTGTGGATCCTAGCTGAAGATCCTGATGACATTTAGACAGCAAACACATCATTATGCTCACATCATTAACAGTTCTGCCTTCATACAACAACAGAGAAAGTTTACTAGTTCCATATCTAACTTAAATCAACAGCAGCCCCTTAGAGTAAAGGAACCTGGATGACAACCCTAACTCTAACAAACCCAACTGAACTGATCCAGAAATTAACATGGTCAAACTTCTAACAGAGAGGTATCAAACATTACAATGCATCTCTAAAAAAAACCAAATGACCAGTCTAACATCCACAGCTCCAACAGGACTAATGGCAACAACTTTACAACAAAAAGCAATACCAACAGGGAGGGCTCAAAAAGTCTTACCACCCTAAACTTAACCCTGCTGCCTAGAACACCAATCAAGCTCTTTCACAACAGTCTGAAACCTCAAGAAAGTTCTCACTTGGTTACCCAACCTTGCTTCACAACAAAACCAAATGCCTCACTAAAACTGACAGCAACTGAGTTTAATTCTTAAGCACAAATAATGACAGCAAAACCACACTATCCTGGACATGCTAAAAACTGACTTAAACCATCCAACTAGAACCTAACAGTCACAACTTCAAGGACATGAAATTAGCACTAAGCAAAAACCAAGACTTTGACATTACAATGCCAAGTTTAGGGGAAAACATAAACACTAAAAGCCAACAAATCCAATCCTAACACTAGCTCTAGAAACAACCTTATGCACAAACTCCAAAGGCTAAGCAGCTTCAAGCATGCACCAAGTGAAAATTCATAAACAAAACACAAGTCCAGGCTAAAGTTTGTACCAACTGTATCAAGAGTTCAACAGAATTATGAAATTGACATTAAAATGTCAAGTCCAAACCAACCAACTGCTCAGCTTTACATGACAATGCTCCTATGACAGTATGAAATTTTAAAGCATAAATGCAACACTCTTGGAATAACAACACCAATCAATCTAAATAGTAGCCTTAAAATAGAGGACTTAAAAGACAGCCACTGCAACCCTAATGAGCTAAACAAATCTAGAACTGAGCAAAGCTAAGCCTCACCAATGAGGAACACCAAACATGACAATGTCAACAAATTCTTAAAACAATTTTGACATAAAGGCTGTAGACTTAACATGATAATGTTGTTCATCTAAAAGACAAACAGGCTTGTTCATCTAAAAAAAACAAAGAACAAAGTGTCTTGAATAAGATCTAAACAAAAGCAATAACAATTTTGGACATAACCAAGTTAACAGCTATTCAAACCTGCTGGCATCCAATATGAGTTAACAAACTCAAATCAAAGGTAGTTCTTAACAGACTCAAAACAGTTTTAAACATAACAATGTTGATACTTAGCAGTTAAATCAATACACTCTTCAAATGAAAGGTGGCAACCTCACAATAGTATGTGGAACAAGCCCTGTTGTGAAGACAAATTCTAAGAAATCTGAATCAAAACTTTGCATGATATGTGAAGACCGATCACCTTTTCCATGGGTTACAACTTATCATACAAGCACAAACAATCTTTGACATGAAAACCAAATAGCAACAACAATAGACATATGTTTGGAAGTCTTAAATTTCAAAACAGTTTTGTTAACACAGTTATGAACTCAACATACAAATGCTCAAATCATCCAGCAAATATTCCAACACTTCAATCATATGAAAACTTACAAGCTTATGAAAGTAGATATCTTATGACACAAATGCAACCTTCTTGACATAACAATGCCAATCATCCAAGTAGCCCTAAAACAATGCTCTAATGACAGTCACTACTTCACAACAAACCCTAGCATACAAACTAAATCCTAGAAGCAATTAACATGATAATGTCAATTTAACAACCAAAACATGTCTCAAATGATGCTACATCCTGTTGACAGTAAACATAAATAAACCAAACCAACATGACAATGCATAGGCTTCTCAACATAACCAATAATACATGATGTTGCATATGTGAGAGAAAAGCAAGGGTTAGAGGTCACCTACCTCTTGTAGACCTCCAAAAGCAAGCTGGCAGCAAATAAAACCAGAGATCCTCTTTTTGGCACAACTTTGAAACTTACTTCCTCTTGAATCAACAAGTAGCTTTTTGGGACGGTTTGAGTAAACAAGCTTCCAGCTGGTCTTTGAGCTCTTAGACAGCTAAAACAACATGGATATGAGGTGTTGGGGGTGTTGAAGTGGTAGGAATGGACTTAGGTAGTGTCTTGGCTCTCAAAATGCATAAAAGTCAAAATGTGAAGGTATGAAGGTTGAATTTTAGATTGATGAATTTTTTGAGGAAAGTAATGATGGGAACAGCTTCAAATGGCCATTTTAAGGGTGTGTATATGGTCTTTGAAGTGTTTTGGTGTTTGGAACAAGAAATGGTATGAAAAGTGCAAAATGGTGAATTTTGGTGACTTTGAGAAATTCTGCACTTTCAAGCAAGGAAGGAAAGGGGAGAGCTATGACTTTTTTGTATTCTTGATAGCCCTGGTGTGGTTTGGAGAGTGTGAAGAAGTCTCTATTTATAGGCCATGAGAAGCTTGGGGCAGATTTGGCTTTTTCACTTTTGGAGGGAGATTTTGAAGAAAATCTAGCCAAAATCATGTGGCAGGTTTTCTCATCAGTTCTTGGGTTCAATGCAAGGAAAAATATCAAGTGAAATGAGGGGGATAAGGTGACTGAAGTGAGGCTAGCAGAGTAGGGAAATGCAGCTGCAACCTTCACTCAAAAAGTTTCTCTTTCTTCTTGTTTATTTGAATATTATATTGCAACTTGCTTGCAACTTGCTCTTTTCTTCAATTTATGTCATTTCTCCTGCATTTTCATTCATCTAATCCTTATATTATCAGAATGAAACATGATCCAATGGCTGAGGATGGTCCAAGTTGTTGAAAATTTGATTTGGGAAAAAGTTGAAATGGTGGCTTCAAGTGTTGCAGCCCCAACTTCCATGATCCATAACTCTCAGCTCACAAGGGCTATTGAGGAGTTCTAGTACTTTTTGGAAAGCCCTCATGGATATCTAAAACTTTCATGTTTATAAGATCCTTAGATTCTAGGTGGAACTAGGTTGAAAAACCCCTCCAAGTTGGCTGAAAATGTGAAATGTACGGCCATAATACTTAGAATTTTTTAAAGTGTTTTGCACTCTTGAAATGATTTTGGCTATAACTCCAATTCTATGCATTTTTTGAACATGGACCACTATGGAACTTTTGTAGGATTTGCGAAGACCTTTCCAACAAGCTTGGAATCACTTCAATTGGATGTGTGGTTAGGGAGTTAGGGTCTTGCCCCTTTTAAAACCCTAATTTCCCGATTTTTTGATTACTCTTCAACCCTTGATCCAATGGTCATGAAATTTTATGGGCAGGTGTAATATGACATGAGGAACATTTTTGATTCATATCTTGAGGTCAAATTCCTTATAGTTGAAGAGTTGACTTTTCGGTCAACCGTACGATCGATCGGTGACTACCGAGTCAACTGTTGATGTTCCGGGACTTCCGAGGTCTTGAAACATCTTGATTGGACTTCACTAAGCCATGTGAACTTGATGGACCATAATTCCATCACTGTAATACCCTTTAAATCTAAAGTTAAACTACAGTTGACTTTTCCTGATCGAAAACCCTAATCGGGGATCCTGAATTGCACTGTCTTTAATCTTTGGGTGACAACCTCAAATTGGATTCATACTTGACCTAATGGAGTATCTTTGATCTTGTTTTATGGAGAATCAACCCAAGACATTGACTGATCAAACCAACGAAACCTTGATTTTCAATCGTTCGGAACCCTGGTTCATCTGTATCTTGACAAAGACAACTTGAAATAGGTTATGGTTAGATAATCAAATGAATATGATCCTAAAATGATGATGAGGATATAAGGGTCAAAATTTGGGGTGCAACAGTCACCAGGAAAAATAGCACAACATCACTATCTGTCACGCTCGCTGGCTCATTCGCTTAGCAAAGCTCTAGCGAACTCCCTAGCGAAGGCAGACAGTAGCTACTGGAAGTGTTCGCTACCTCACTCGCCTAGCGAGTCCCTAGCGAATGCTCGCTACTAGCTCGCCTAGCGAAGGTGCTAGCGAGCGTCTGCAATCTCTCAAAACCCTCACTGTCCAACAATGTCACCATGCTCAAATCCAAGCCTATCACTTTACTTCCATCTCCCATCCTATCATTACTATAACCAGTACACACTGTTCTAGTCATTATTCTATCAATTTATCTCCAAAACCCACACCTATATCCATCAACAAAACTATAGAAGTTACTTAGAACCTCACCAAATCATACAAGATGTACACCCATTCATCAATGGCAGCAACAATCATAAACACATCAACATGCACACGAAATTCATCATAATAAAAAAAAATCAAAGACATACCAACATAACAAGCATATCCATCAAATCCCTACGGGGTTAAGGAATCCCCTCTACCCAATTTCATGCAAACACCAATCCCAATCAGTTTCTCTCCCTTACCTTGATTAATGCTCTGATGATCAAGAACCTGAAGAATCGTTAGCCCTAGCCTTCTTCTCTTACTCCTTTTTCTTCCCTTTTGCTTTTCTCTCTAAAACTGGCTTTTATCGTGTTCTAATCTCCCCTTTCCCCCAAACTCTTCTAATACCCCTTATTAATCCTTATTTCATTTTATTAATCTAATAAGAATAATAATAATAATAATAATAATAATAATGCAAATAATAATAATAATAATAATAGTAAGATTAATAACATAACCACATTACGATAAAGTATTATATTATTATCATCATCAATTATATTACATTAATATTAAACTCTACATTTTATTAAATGACTCCTATAAATTAAGGACACCCACCCACGCGCTCAAACTCGCTCCCCCACAAAGGACACCTCAAAATAAAATAACACCAAAAGACTAAATGATTAAAATGGGTGTTACAACTCTCCCCCACTTTAATTATTTTCTTCCTCGAAAATTACCTGATGGAAACAATTCTGGATACGCTTCTCGCATTCTGCTTTCCAATTCCCAGGTCACACTGCCTCCTGCAGCACCTCCCCAAGCTACTTTCACCAAGGATATTTCCTTCCCTCGGAGTTGTTTCATTTTATGATCTTCGATCCTCAACGACATCATCTCAACAGTAAGATTCTCCTAGAATTGAACTTCATCTCTCGGAATCACATGAGATGGGTCCGAGACATACTTTCAAAGTTGTGACACATGAAACACGTCATGTAGATTCGAAAGCTCAGGCGGTAACGCCACTCTATAAGCTACATCACCAATTCTCTGCAAAATCTGATACGGTCCAATAAACTTAGGATCCAGCTTCTTGGATTTCAATGCACGACCCACACCAGTCATTGGGTTAACTCTTAGGAACACGTGATCCCCTTCACTGAATTCCAGTCCCTTCCTTCGGTTATCATGGTAACTTTTCTGCCTACTCTGAGACGCTTTCATTTTCTCACGAATCATCTGAATGGTCTCAGTAGTCTGCTGCACAATTCCTGGTCCTAAGACCACATTCTCACCTGTCTCATACCAACATAGAGGAGTTCTGCACCTTCTACCATATAAAGCTTCAAACGGTGCCATTCCGATGCTAGAATGGTAACTATTGTTGTACATGAACTCTATCAACGGTAAATGAGTATCCCATGCACCACCCTTTCCAACACACAAGCTCTCAGCAAATCTTCCAGCGACTGAATAGTCCTCTCTGACTGACCATCAGTTTGTGGATGGTAAGCTGAACTCAACTTCAAATTAGTGCCCAAAGCTTCCTGTAAACTCCTCAAAAATTCTGAAGTAAACCTCGGATCTCTATCCGACACGATACTCGACGGAACACCATGAAACTTCACAATTACCCAAATATAGATCTCTGCCAGTTTTACCAATGAAAAACTGATATTAATCGGCACAAAATGTGCAGACTTCATAAGTTGATCCACAATTACCCAAATAGCATCAAATCCTATCACCGTGTTCGGCAAACCCGTAACAAAATCCATAGTGATACAATCTCATTTCCAAACCGGAATTTCCAACGGTTGCATATATCCAGAAGGTCTCTGATGCACTACCTTCGGCTTCTGACATGTCAAACAGGCATAGACAAATCGAGCTATATCTCTTTTCATACCGGACCACCAAAATAACTTCCTTAAATCATGGTACATCTTCGTAGCTCCCGGATGAATACTCAGATTACTACGATGTCCTTCGCTCAGAATTGACTTCTTCAGTTCGTCATTATCCAGCACACAAATCCTGCCTCTGAATCTCAACATACCTGCACTATCCAACTTAAAATCGCTACTGTGGCCGCTCTCTACTCCAGGCATCAAATCTACTAACTTCACATCTAGCTTTTGGCTTTCCTTAGTCAAATCCAAGAAATCATTATTCACCTGCAACTTGCCCAACATCACACCATCAGCCGTCGTCTTACAAACCATGCTCAGATCGCTAAACTGCTCAATTAGTTCCATCTCTTTCACCATTAAAGCCGACATATGTATCACTTTCCTGCTCAAGGCATCTACTACTACATTCGCCTTTCCTGGATGATAACTTAAGTCGAAGTCATAATCTTTCAAGAATTCCAACCATCTTCTTTGTCTCATATTTAGCTCTTTCAAATCAAACAAATATTTCAGGCTCTTATGGTCACTGAACACCTCAAACCTCGAACCATACAAATAGTTCCTCCAGATCTTCAACATGAAAACTACCGCAGCCAACTCAAGGTCATGAGTAGGGTAATTCCTTTCATGCACCCTCAGTTTCCGCGAAGCATGCACTACCACCTTACCATCTTGCATAAGAACTCCACCTAATCCCATCTTCGACGCATCACAGTACACCACGAAAGGTTCACTCGGCATCGGCAACACTAACATCGGTGCTGTAGTCAATTTCTTTTTCAGTTCTTCAAAGCTTTCTTCACAAGGAGCATCCCACATGAAAACTTGATTCTTTCTCGTCAACTGAGTCAATGGCAACGCCAAATTAGAAAATCCTTCAATAAACCTTCAGTAGTATCCTGCCAAACCCAGAAAGCTTCTAATTTTCGTCGCTGTCTTCGGCGGTTCCCACTGCAACACTGCACTCACTTTCGATGGGTCCACCGATATACCATCACTGGATATTACATGCCCCAAGAAACTCACTGTCTTCAACCCTAACTCACACTTTGATAGATTAGAAAACAACTTATTATCTTTCAGTACCTGCAAAGCAATTCTCAAATGTCCTGCATGCTCTTCATCAGACTTAGAATAAATCAATATATCGTCAATAAACACAACAATGAACTGATCCAAATAAGAATGGGAAATTTGGTTCATATACTCCATAAACACTCCCGACGCATTAGACACTCCAAAAGGCATTACAACATATTCGTAATGTCCATATCGAGTTCTAAATGCCGTCTTCTGAATATCACCTTCTTTCCCTCTGATTTGATGGTAACCCGACCTCAAGTCAATTTTACTAAACACCCTAGCTCCCACCAACTGATCCATCAAATCGTCAATCCTTGGAAGAGGATATTTATTCTTAATGGTCACTTTATTCAACTGACGGTAATCGATGCACAGACGCATACTGCCATCCTTCTTCTTTACCAACATCACTAGAGCTCCCCACGGCGACACACTCGGTCTAATAAACTTTCTATCCAATAATTCTCCAATCTGATATTTCAATTCAGCCAATTCCACTGCCGACATTCTGTACGGCGCCATAGATATAGGCCTTGTACCAGGAACAAGGTCAATGCTAAATTCAACTTCCTTCGTCGGAGGTAACTCCGTAATATCATCAGGAAACACTTCAGGAAATTCATTCACCACTTCCAACTCTTTCACTGATGTCTTGCTGTCAACAGACAATGACGCAAATAAAGAAAACATCTTAGCTTCGTCCTCCAACAGGGTCCTCAATTCCTTATTAGACTAGGAATCCGCCAACGCTTCCTCTTCTGGAGTAAGAAACAACAACACCTTCCGAAAATAATCGATGTAGATTCAGTTGAACTCTAACCAGTTCATACACAGAATAACATCCAAATTACCAAGTGGCAGACAAATCAGGTCTACTCCAAAGTCTCTACCGAAAATAGTCAGTGGACACTTCAAACACACTAAAGAAGTAGTCATTGAACCAATAGAGGGAGTCTCAATAGTCATCCGTCGATCAAGAGTAGACGGCACCAATCCTATTCTCTTCACACAATCGATAGAAATGAACGAGTGGGTTGCACCCGTATCAATAATAGCAGTCAAAGGAATATTATTGATGAAACAAGTACCTTTGATAGAACGCTCTTCACTGGCAACTTGAGTTCCCACTACAGCAAACACTTTACCACTGACCTGAGACGCCTGAGACTTCTTCGGCTTCTTGCAATGCGTACTGATATGACCTTTCTCACCACAGTTATAACAGGTAGGCATAGTGGCTCTGCAATCAGCTATTACATGGCCTGGCTTACCACACCTGAAGCACTTCTTTACTTCAATAGGGCATTCTTTAGCACGGTAACCCGCGCCGCCGCACCGAAAACATTTCAAATCAACAAATGCTTTCCCCTCTCTGGGCTTCTTATCAGTAGCAGCCTTATGTTTTCCCTTTTCAGTAGGAACACTGTAAGGAGTACCACCAAACCTCTGCTTACCTTTACGGTCATTCACAACCTTATAATGTGCAATCTTGGCCCTGTTATCATTATCGTAAATCCTGCTCCTGCTTACCAGCTCCGGATAATTCCTGATCTTCTGACAAGCAATCCCCAACTTAACTTCCAAACGCAGCCCATTCTCAAATTTCAAACACTTAGAGGTCATCGCATCTTCAGTATTGTAATGAGGACAATACTGCACCAACTCTTCAAATTTCGCAGCATACTCTGCTACGGTCAAGTTACCCTGCTTCAACTCTAGGAACTCTACCTTCTTAGCACTTCGTATGTCCTCCGGAAAGTATTTCTCCAGAAAACCCTTTTGAAACACATCCCAAGTGATCGCAGTTCCTGCAGTCACCATCTCTGGCGACTGTTGTCCCACCAAGCCTCAGCTTCACCTTCCAGCATGTGAGTACCAAACCTCACCTTTTGCTCATCATTACAACCCATTGTCCTGAAAAATTTTCTCAATTGCCTTCAGCCACTTATGCCCAGCTTCAGGATCCAAAATTCCTCCTTCAAACGTCGGCGGCTTGTTACTCCGAAACTGTTCCAAATCCCCAAATTGCACACCTGTAGTTTGGTTCTGTTTAGAAACCACCTGCGCCATCGCTTGCATAGCAGCAGCTAAAGCAGCATCATTCCTTCCTGCCTTACTGCTCAACAATAACAACACCAGGTTAAAAGATACACAATCTCTATACGAAAGACAGACTCAACAACTGCACTGGCCGGACGGACCGACCTGCTCTGATACCAATTGTAACACCCCTGTTGCACCCCAAAATTTGACTAACATTTATTTACCTAGCTTATGTTTCATTTCATTCACATTAGCATTATCATTTGCATTTCATTGACATGTATGCAAGAGATCAAGAGGTATGAGTACCAATCAAGGGCAACACAAGACTATGAAGCTAGCCAAGAAGGTTATTCAAGTGTTCAAGGGTAGATACCTTTGTCAGAGAAGTCAGAAGAGCCTCAGAGAGAGTGGTTGAAACCAAGGTTGGGTGCCTCCTAAATTGAGAGTTGTGGGAGCTCCTCAGATGATTCTAAAATCAAGAATGTGGACTTGAAGCCTTGAGAGAGCTTAGGAGATGTCTTGAAAGCCATCATGAAGCCTAGATAGGTCATTGTACAAGATTAAGAGGACTCAGCCATGAGTGGTGTAATTAGGGTTTGACTTGGTCAACCCTAGGTCAACTGATGATTTGGAGAGGGTTGAGACCTAATCCAAGGGACATGTGATCATGGATTGATGCATTGAGATGCTATAAGGATGATTCCAAGGTTAACTCATCATGACTTAAGAGTTTGAGAAGTCTCAAGCTAGGGTTTCTAAGGCCTGGCAGTGTAAAATCCCCTAGCTTGATCCCTATCTTCAAGGCAGTTTAGCTCAAGATGTGATTGTCATCTCATCTTGCCCCCAACATGAATGTTGTAGAGCTTTCTCTTAGCTTTAATTTGAGTATTAGAAGTCCTTGATAGGATTTGTAGAACTCAAGTTGTGACTTTGACAAGTTACAGGTCATCTGAGGTATGTGAATCTGGGGCCTTGAAAGTTACCCCACTTGTATCAAACATGAATGTACAAGAAGGATGATTCCTATGAACTTTTGGTAAACATGAATGTTGTTCCTTATATTCTTATCTTTCTAGAGAGTACTAGAATTCCTTGATAGGATTTGTAGAACTCAAGTTATGGCTTTGACAAGTCAAGGGTATTTTGGTCATTTGGAGATTATAGGTCATTTCAACCATAAAGCCATAACTCCTATTTCTAAGCTTCAAATGGAAAAGTATTCAACATCAAACTTGTTCAAAATGATGTTTTAAGGCTAGTAAGGAGGTCATGGGATGTTGTAAAGACTTATAGCTCAAAGTTGCAAAAATGACCTAAAATAAAGGCATAAGTTAAATAAACCAAAGTTGGAAATTGATATTTTCAACCTACACATCCAAACCATGGCATGTAATATATCATTTTGACTCTAGAAAACATTTTAAGAACATTGGTTTAGCCACATTTTTTATTTGAGGTCTAAATTGTGGACTTGCTTTGAAAAGCACTTGCTTGCATATTAAGTAACATGTGCATAACTCTAAATCAAGGCATAACCAAGGGTTTTGGCAAGCTAAACTCTTCCAAAATGTCACTAGGGGAGATTTTGAAAGAGATTGAGGTTGGTTTCAAGCTGCAAATAGATTTGTGCATCTCATGATAAGTGATTGGAAATCTCATGACATGAGAAGTGGAAAATCTCATTGGAAGGATCTAGAGGGTTCTAGATCATCCAAACTTCATCTATATAAGGAGTAGAGTGGATCCATTGAAGGGGTTGGTGATCATTGAAGGATTGAGCTTAGTTTGAGATTGAAATTTCATAGCTTGCAAGTGCAATCGGTTTCACCAAATTCTCCATTTTCTCCCCACTTTCTTGATTGATACTTCTTCCATGGATGTCAAGGAGTGATTCCAGATCATTTCCAAGAAGAATTGGTGGCTAGATCGTGTATGAGCAAGTGATTTTCAGCACCTGCAACTCACCATCGGGTTTCAAGATTCAAGCACTTTCCATTGGATCTTTTGCATACAGAAGCAAGAGGAAGGTTCATTGATCGTGTCTGCAAGATTGTAGAGCTTGAAGTGGAGGATTCGTGCCTCTGTTCAACCAAGATTTTCAGGTTGGTACCTTTCTCCCTATAGTATGATTTAGGTAGAATTAGGTTGAATTAAGGTGTTAGATTGATTGTAGAATGGTGTAGGATGGATTTCAGATTTAGATAGAATGATGAAAATAGGTGTGCTTTCTAGATTGATATTTAGATGCTTCCTTTTTAGGGTTTTAGGTTGATACCTTGTAGTGTAGATTTTAGTTCTAGGTCTAACTTGATGGTTTGATCTTTGAAACTAATGTGGTAGAGTCATGATTGACCTAGGTTCCCATAGAAATTTTTGTAGGAATTTTTAATTGATTTTAGTATTTTAGTTAGGACTAACTTTAGTACTAGGTTTTAGGTGATCCTAATTAACTAATTCAACTAGTTTAACTTCCTTAGTTCCCTTAGATTAGGGTTTGTGCTTGGTTTGCCTTTGGTTGAGATTGAAGACAAGTGGAAGACAAGAAGAGGATGCTTGAAGTTGCTTGGAGCTTTGGATTTGTCTGTGCCTTAAGGTGTCTGATGAAGATTAGGAGATAGGACATAGAGAGAGCCTTATAGTTAGAATGATTTCTTTCTCAAACATGGAAAGCATCTTGTGCTTCCATTCCTCCCAGTGACTAAAAGTCCTTCTCAGATATTCACATCCCCCCTTTGGAGGGATGAGTGGCTTTATCTGGGAAGTAGAACTTTGAGGGAACCAGTCTCTCATAATGATGAACCCTTACAGGCTTCCTTTGGTTGTCAGTAAGCTGTTTATCATTTCCTCTCATCTTGTTAAATCAATGGTCTTCTGGTTGGAGTATCTTGAGAGATGTCAGACTTGAGTTTGATGATGAGGACTTCACTGAAGAGTGTGGAAGAGGATGATTCCTTGAGCATTGTCACTATAGCTGAAGCTTGAAGAGCAAGAAGAACAAGTTGATACTTGAAGACCCAATAAGGATTGAATGAAGAGCTGAGGCTTGAAAAAGAAGTGAAGGGTGAAGTTGACACTTCCATGTGATTACAGACTACTCTGAGAAGCTGAAGCTGATAGATGAGGCAAGACCAAGTTGAGACTGGTAAAGCAATGAGATCTGAAGTTTGAAGAATGAGTTGATACTTATGAAGAGGATTCAATTGAGATTGAGTGGCGAGCTGAAGCTTAAGGAATAAAAGATGAGTTGATATTCACATTGATGCTTAGATAGCTTGAAGGAATCAAGTTGACACTTGTGGTAAGAGCAAAGCCTGAGGGTGGAGTTGACTGGAAAGCTGAAGCTTGAAGAAGAAGATTAAGTTGAAACTTATGTTGAAGGGTTGAAGCCTGGAGAAGCAAATTGATATTTGTCATGAGAGATGATAGTCCTGAAGAGCTGTTGAAGTCTGAAGACTGGGTTGCTGTTAGAAGAGCTGAGGCTTGGAATTGGAAGAGAGTTGTTGATCTGCTTTCTTGTTTGTTTTCTTTTCTGTATTGCTGATGTGCCTTGTTTGACTTGCTTGATGCATTAGAATAAGTCCATGATTAGACTGACTTTAAGCTAGGAGCATGATTGCACTAGAGGTTGAGATGCTCCCTCTGCTTGTATTATTACTGTATGGCTTTGCTTGCGGGTATTCGGTAGAGCCCAGCTCCCTTGCCCATGTGGTTCATTTTGCTTGACATCACTTTATTTTCTTCCGTATGATTGCAGTTTACTGATATTTTGCTTGATAGCATGTTATTTCTTCAGTATGATTACTGTTATTCATTCTGGCTTGAGGTTGAGATGAGCTTGTGGAGGCTGCTGCCCCACACACATTTCCTACCTCACTTGCATTGCATGCATTTTACAGTCGTTTACTGTTTACTGTTTACTGTTTAAGCTGATGCTTTATCTGTTTCCGTATCTCATTGACATGATCCCCTAGGAATCTCATTTCCTTTGATAAGGAAGTGATGATAGAACTTTAGGTTGAGACCTATGCATGATAACTTCTAGGAGTTCCCTGTTTCCAACTCCAACTATAGGATGAATCCTTGGCATGACAACAGTAGGACTTGATAGTCTCCCCGTAGTTGAGCCTCTCTCTTGTCATCTCAAACAGCTTAAGCTACAGTAATCATGAATGATTTCTTTCGTACGTTACGAGCCTTAAGCTATCTGAGAAAGGGTTGTTGGAGAGCTTCTTTCCAATAGTCTGGATGTTTAGTATGGCACCCTTTGGGTGACATACGACGCATTCACTCTCGGGTCATAGTCTTTAGTACGAATGAAATTGCAAACACAGTAAAAAACACTTCTTTCGTAAAAGACAGAAAACAAACTTCAAACCTTTTTGCCCCGTGGGCCCATAATTCAAAGGAAGCTTTTCTGAAGAAAAGAGTGTCGTTAAACTTCAGCGCCGACGCAAACAGGCTTTGTCCCTAACTGCTGGAACTGCTGTTTAACCCAACTCGATAAAACAGATGAATCTGAACCCCTGTAAGCCGCAGTATCCCGAACTACGTAAGCTCTGATCTCTCATACCTGTTGAGAGTACGTAGGCACAGTACTGATGTATTGGCGAGCCACCTTTCCCGTAACCCGTAGTAGGTCGAACTAAGTTGACTCTGATTTCTCATTCTCTGATGGGAATACGTAGGCATAAAGCGCGACGCTTTGCCGAGTCATTTTCTTTTCTGTTTAAGCCAGCCTTGATAGGTAGATAGATAAACCAACTCGTCCAGTAAACACAACAAGCGTGGATCCCGTCGAGTACGACGGACGTGAGGGGTGCTAATACCTTCCCCTTGCGTAACCGACTCCCGAACCCAGACAACGGTTGCGACGACCTTGTCTTATACCTTTTTCGTCAGGTTTTTCCGATCGTTTCCTTTCCCATTCTGAGGGATAAATAACGAAAGGTGGAGACTCTTCTGTTTTGCCGGCACCTTATTTTCGCGGAAGCGACAGCTGGCGACTCTGCTGGGGACTTGATAGTTTCCTGGGATCCAACGTCCCGTATGCGAGTCAGTTTGGGGATCTGACGTCCCCTGCGAGAGTCAATCCTAGCGCTTGTATGATTACTTGTTAGGTTGTGTTTATTTATCGCATTTTTATTTCCTGCATTTTATTTTCAGTATGATATGATTATCTATGCAGTTGTGGGAGGGGCATTCTGATGAGTGAGAAGCCAGACCCAGGCTTGAGTGAACATATCATTAGTTGTGGAAATTAGTGGGCGCATGCTTGCTTGGCAGGCAATAGTGTCTCATGAAATCCATGCTCAGACGAGGTTCTCCCGGTTGACTTCTTTTTCAACCCTTTGGGTTGAGGGGGTTGTTGGTTTGGAGGATTGTCGACTCTGGGGACCGATCATTTGTGATTCAGCCGAGTGAGGCCGCTTCATGAGCTGGTGATGCCACACCTTCTGGGTATCGTATCACCCCTCTTGAATGTCTGTGACGCTGATGAACGCATAAGATGCCGAACTTGAGTCAGTTTAGGTCCATACCTGTGAGCAGGGTTGGGTTCATTACAGGAAACTTTGACCTTCAGACCACCTGGTTTTCTTGAGGATCTCATCTGCAGATATATGATTGTTCTTGACATGGCAGGTTTTGATTGGATCAGAGGATCTTATCATCAGATGTATGATTGTTCTTGATAAAGCAGGTTTTGATTGGGATAAGAAGATCTCATCAGCAGATGTATGATTGTTCTTGACAGGGCAGGTTTTGATTGGGATCAGAGGATCTTATCATCAGATGTGATTGTTCTTGACAGGGCAGGTTTTGATTAGGATCAGAAGATCTCATCAGCAGATGTATGTTTGTTCTTGACAGAGCAGAGTTAGGGTCCTGTATCAGAGGTCCTTGATCGCTCCGCAAGTGCACGGAAATATCGAAGTAATATAAAAGATTGTCGAACCCACAGAGACCAATGTCAATCTACCGTTATCTATTATTACGGTGTAAAGCTAAGGCTATTGGAATTAGGAAAATTGAATGCGAATGAAATTAAATGCAAAAGAAATAAAGAATATTGGTTTAGAGAAATGCGGTAAAGGATATCGGTATGCAAAGACTTAGTTATCTGGGATTCGACAGGTCACCGATGCTTCTTACTCTTTGCAAACATTGTTCAGAAGAAAATAGTGATCTGAATACTTTCGTCTCACGATGGTTGTTGACGCTAGTCGTAATTCTAAGGGCCGAATGTACGCTTTCGCTGTCCCATTCGGGGTTAAAACTACTTTTTGGAAATCTCTAGGTTCTAATCCATTTTAAAGTGCTTTCGCTGTTATTAAAACAAATGCCTACTGCTCTTGCTATCCTTGTCTTTGTTGATCACTTCTACTTCGGTGGCGGGCATTTTGAGATACTTTGTTTGTGTAATTCTCAAACCAGCTCATCATGTTGTTCGCGTCAAGAGGAAATACTCATCATCAGTGTTCCCACCAGCAGCGACACTCGTATGAATGTCCGTGGGCATAGCTCATCTTCTCAGATCGTCATCTAGAGAGTTTTCGCCTAGATATAGCTAAAGCGTAACAAGCGATAAATTTCTTTATTTTCTGTCGATTTAAACAAACAAATTAAAATAAAGACCTTGTGGGTTGCCTCCCACACACCGCTTTGTTTAGCGTCGATAGCTCGACGGCTAAGGAGTGCAAGTACTCATGGTGGTTCTTTCGAGAATGGTTCCTCGATCGAACTTTGAATAGTCTTCGGTTTCCATGGCCACTTATCAAGCCATCTATCATATCCCTCACCTTTTCGTTTCTTTCTTCTGTAGGGTGGTTTCTTGTTTTGAATGCGTGGTGGTGGTTCTGGATCTATTCTGCGTATCAGCTTTTCAAATTTGGGCTTTGTTATTTCATCCACCACCTCAAAAGTTAATCGTACCCTTTTAACAGTAATAATGACCCTAGTTTCACGGTCCTCGAATTTTCTTTTTCTATGAAGGGCCTTAGACAAAGGTGCATTGGTGTGTATATTTTTCAATACCTCCACATATGTTTTGGATTGGGAGTCTACCTTAACTTCTGCAAACCTTTGTGGGAAAGAAATAGGTGGGGTATAGGGAGGAGGAGCAACGATACATGCTTCCTTCTCTACCTCTTTGACAACCTCCCTTTCGGTTGGTGCCGGTGGATTTTTCTCAATATGTATACTTTTCTCACCAAAACTCTCCTCAGGCTCATCATCAATATCCCTAGGATCTTCTATTTGTTCTTCATTAACGGTTGTTACAACATTCACATGTCCTTCTGGGAAGGGTCCTAGAGGTGTTTGTCTAAGCAGGGAGGTTTGAGTCTCCAAGGTCTCGCTGTGAGTTTCGAGGGAATCGACAATAACGTTCATCTGCCTAAGGTCTTCATTAATTTGGAGATGTTGTTTTCTAAAATCTTCGTTTTGGAGAGTTTGTGTTTCCACAAAGCGCTCCATCATAGATTCTATCCTAGAGTGAGTAGACGTCTCATTGAATTCTTCTAGTAGTAGTTCGAGGTTGGATGTATCAAAACCTTGCGTTTCCTCAAAACATTGGGAGTCGTCATCATAGAGGGAATTTGGGTGAGAGTGCGTAGTATTGAAATCTTCTAATAATATTTCGAGGTCGGATTTAAGCGGAATTTGTGGTTCCTCGAAATATTGGGGGTGGTAGTTATAATATGGAGGGTGGTAATTATAAGAGAAATATGGGTTATACATAATGATTTAGATAAGAGTGCCTTAGTCTAAACTATGCAACAACGGAATCACAATATTGACTGTTGGTCCCCGGCAACGGCGCCAAAAACTTGATCGCTCCGCAAGTGCACGGAAATATCGAAGTAATATAAAAGATTGTCGAACCCACAGAGACCAATGTCAATCTACCGTTATCTATTATTACGGTGTAAAGCTAAGGCTATTGGAATTAGGAAAATTGAATGCGAATGAAATTAAATGCAAAAGAAATAAAGAAAATTGGTTTAGAGAAATGCGGTAAAGGATATCGGTATGCAAAGACTTAGTTATCTGGGATTCGACAGGTCACCAATGCTTCTTACTCTTTGCAAACATTGTTCAGAAGAAAATAGTGATCTGAATACTTTCGTCTCACGATGGTTGTTGACGCTAGTCGTAATTCTAAGGGCCGAATGTACGCTTTCGCTGTCCCATTCGGGGTTAAAACTACTTTTTGGAAATCTCTAGGTTCTAATCCATTTTAAAGTGCTTTCGCTGTTATTAAAACAAATGCCTAGTGTTTACTATCTGGTCTTGCCGCAGCTTTCGCTTGTTGGTTCGTACCTTAATTAATTTCCCACTTTCGTGGCAAAACTACTTTTAAATAAGTTCTCGCTTTCGCGACGAAGTTTATTCAGTAAATAAATTTAAACACTACGGTCAGAAAGGTTGTTTGTAAAAAGGGAAGATGCCGGTTACTATCGAATCCTATCCTACTAATTCGGTTACATACCGATAAAACTAACTTAGCCAGACATGATAATTAATGCAAACAGAAATAGACATAAACAACATAATAATAAAGCGTGCATCATAACAGAAATAAAGTAGTAATTCAATTAATAAAAACCTGTAAATTGTACTGATCTCAAATCATTGGGTAGTCCCCCACAATGTCGGCAGGATTCTACTTTGGCGAGAAATAAAAGGTACAGGAAGAAAATACAATATTCTGAACTGAAGGAAAATGGGAAGGAAAATAAAAGTAACGATAAATAACTTTGATGGAATTTTGGCAGAACTTCGGGATAAAGAATCCACACCTTTCTCTGTGAATCTCTTGTCTATTTATAGGGGATGTTTCTTATCTCAACTTCCTGAGATCATGCGTGAGATATGGAGAAAGTGGTAGTAACTTCCAGTAGTGGGTAGTGAGTGGAGAAAGTGTAGTAACTTCCAGTAGTGGGCAGTGAGTGGAGAAAGTGTAGTAACTTCCAGTAGTGGGCAGTGAGTGGAGAAAGTGTAGGAAGGATTTAAGTTGAGATTGATCGTGAATTCTGATTCTGCGTTTTTTTGTCTGCGTGACGGTCGTCATGAAATGTGACGGTCGTCACACGCATGACGGTCATCATGGACCTGTGACGGTCGTCACAACAGCAGAATCCGTATCTGCTGTTTTTCATCTATTTTTCATCCGTTTTTCATCTGTTTCTTCTCCTTTTCTTTCTTTAGTCCAAATTCTCCCCAATCTGCAAAACGAAGTAAATTAATCATATAATAGAACATAAATCAAGATAAATTAATAAAAGTCACAAATAAATGCATGTAAATCAAGCCAAATAAACGATATGATTTCGCGTTATCAAACATCCCCACACTTAAACCATTGCTTGTCCTCAAGCAATCGACCAACACAGTAAAAAGAAATAAGCATAGTTCGAAACAAAGTCACGACGAAACTCTAATCATACGTGGCTGCTAGGTTAATGTTAGATTGATAGGTACTAAATATTAATACCAAGGATATCATAACGACACAATTTCAAAAACTCCCTACTTATGCAAACCAATCGGAATTATGCCATTATAACTCAACCTATAACTCATGCTCTCTTTCACCCCATTTCATTATAGTGCAATCACATTAAGCCCGTTATCCATACACATTCATGGCAAGTAGACCTGTTAGTGACTACGATCTCATTATTATTTCATTTTTTTCTGCAAATATGCTTAAGCATCAATTGAACTTAAAAAGTTTGTACCGTTAGGCTAAGTGCTCGGGTGAGGAGCACCTAACTTAGAAGGAACATGTCTTTTTCGTCATAATTTTTTTTCTTTTCTTTCTTAGTTTCTCATTGTAACCTAGAGATCATACACTTATTTGCATCGGTTTCTTACTTAGTGTGTTTAGGATGGTGCTGACTGCTTAAATAAACTACTTAGGGATTACTACAAGAACCTGGAGTTTTAAGGTCTCGGCATAATGGGTACTCAAATTTATTTTGCATATTTAGGGGGTTAAGGTTGTCAGGACAATATCAATTTTATCAAAACTTTCCCAAGTTTTTCTAACATAGGCTAAACAGCCTATATACTTTCAGAGTACCATGTCATGAATTAAAAAGTTTTTGTTGGAGGTTGAAATTTTGAAATTTTGAAATTTTGGGGAAGTTTGAATAACAGGCGAAAACCACTCATAAAGACTCGACAGCACATGCAAAGATTTTGACATAGCATTAAAAATAGACAAAAACAATAAATCAAACTAAAAGGCAATAAAATGAAAGCGATAGAGTTCCTCCCCCACACTTAAACCAAACATTGTCCTCAATGTTTCAGTAAAAGGTGGAAAAGGAAAGATAGAACCTGTATGAATGCTACTGCTCTTGCTATCCTTGTCTTTGTTGATCACTTCTACTTCGGTGGCGGGCATTTTGAGATACTTTGTTTGTGTAATTCTCAAACCATCTCATCATGTTGCTCGCGTCAAGAGGAAATACTCATCATCAGTGTTCCCACCAGCAGCGACACTCGTATGAATGTCCGTGGGCATAGCTCATCTTCTCAGATCGTCATCTAGAGAGTTTTCGCCTAGATATAGCTAAAGCGTAACAAGCGATAAATTTCTTTATTTTCTGTCGATTTAAACAAACAAATTAAAATAAAGACCTTGTGGGTTGCCTCCCACACACCGCTTTGTTTAGCGTCGATAGCTCGACGGCTAAGGAGTGCAAGTACTCATGGTGGTTCTTTCGAGAATGGTTCCTCGATCGAACTTTGAATAGTCTTCGGTTTCCATGGCCACTTATCAAGCCATCTATCATATCCCTCACCTTTTCGTTTCTTTCTTCTGTAGGGTGGTTTCTTGTTTTGAATGCGTGGTGGTGGTTCTGGATCTATTCTGCGTATCAGCTTTTCAAATTTGGGCTTTGTTATTTCATCCACCACCTCAAAAGTTAATCGTACCCTTTTAACAGTAATAATGACCCTAGTTTCACGGTCCTCGAATTTTCTTTTTCTATGAAGGGCCTTAGACAAAGGTGCATTGGTGTGTATATTTTTCAATACCTCCACATATGTTTTGGATTGGGAGTCTACCTTAACTTCTGCAAACCTTTGTGGGAAAGAAATAGGTGGGGTATAGGGAGGAGGAGCAACGATACATGCTTCCTTCTCTACCTCTTTGACAACCTCCCTTTCGGTTGGTGCCGGTGGATTTTTCTCAATATGTATACTTTTCTCACCAAAACTCTCCTCAGGCTCATCATCAATATCCCTAGGATCTTCTATTTGTTCTTCATTAACGGTTGTTACAACATTCACATGTCCTTCTGGGAAGGGTCCTAGAGGTGTTTGTCTAAGCAGGGAGGTTTGAGTCTCCAAGGTCTCGCTGTGAGTTTCGAGGGAATCGACAATAACGTTCATCTGCCTAAGGTCTTCATTAATTTGGAGATGTTGTTTTCTAAAATCTTCGTTTTGGAGAGTTTGTGTTTCCACAAAGCGCTCCATCATAGATTCTATCCTAGAGTGAGTAGACGTCTCATTGAATTCTTCTAGTAGTAGTTCGAGGTTGGATGTATCAAAACCTTGCGTTTCCTCAAAACATTGGGAGTCGTCATCATAGAGGGAATTTGGGTGAGAGTGCGTAGTATTGAAATCTTCTAATAATATTTCGAGGTCGGATTTAAGCGGAATTTGTGGTTCCTCGAAATATTGGGGGTGGTAGTTATAATATGGAGGGTGGTAATTATAAGAGAAATATGGGTTATACATAATGATTTAGATAAGAGTGCCTTAGTC
This sequence comes from Lathyrus sativus, assembly GCA_963859935.3. Classification (NCBI taxonomy): domain Eukaryota; kingdom Viridiplantae; phylum Streptophyta; class Magnoliopsida; order Fabales; family Fabaceae; genus Lathyrus; species Lathyrus sativus. Next base: position 71,646,445 of record OZ012736.1, read on the forward strand.
TAAACTATGCAACAACGGAATCACAATATTGACTGTTGGTCCCCGGCAACGGCGCCAAAAACTTGATCGCTCCGCAAGTGCACGGAAATATCGAAGTAATATAAAAGATTGTCGAACCCACAGAGACCAATGTCAATCTACCGTTATCTATTATTACGGTGTAAAGCTAAGGCTATTGGAATTAGGAAAATTGAATGCGAATGAAATTAAATGCAAAAGAAATAAAGAAAATTGGTTTAGAGAAATGCGGTAAAGGATATCGGTATGCAAAGACTTAGTTATCTGGGATTCGACAGGTCACCGATGCTTCTTACTCTTTGCAAACATTGTTCAGAAGAAAATAGTGATCTGAATACTTTCGTCTCACGATGGTTGTTGACGCTAGTCGTAATTCTAAGGGCCGAATGTACGCTTTCGCTGTCCCATTCGGGGTTAAAACTACTTTTTGGAAATCTCTAGGTTCTAATCCATTTTAAAGTGCTTTCGCTGTTATTAAAACAAATGCCTAGTGTTTACTATCTGGTCTTGCCGCAGCTTTCGCTTGTTGGTTCGTACCTTAATTAATTTCCCACTTTCGTGGCAAAACTACTTTTAAATAAGTTCTCGCTTTCGCGACGAAGTTTATTTAGTAAATAAATTTAAACACTACGGTCAGAAAGGTTGTTTGTAAAAAGGGAAGATGCCGGTTACTATCGAATCCTATCCTACTAATTCGGTTACATACCGATAAAACTAACTTAGCCAGACATGATAATTAATGCAAACAGAAATAGACATAAACAACATAATAATAAAGCGTGCATCATAACAGAAATAAAGTAGTAATTCAATTAATAAAAACCTGTAAATTGTACTGATCTCAAATCATTGGGTAGTCCCCCACAATGTCGGCAGGATTCTACTTTGGCGAGAAATAAAAGGTACAGGAAGAAAATACAATATTCTGAACTGAAGGAAAATGGGAAGGAAAATAAAAGTAACGATAAATAACTTTGATGTAATTTTGGCAGAACTTCGGGATAAAGAATCCACACCTTTCTCTGTGAATCTCTTGTCTATTTATAGGAGATGTTTCTTATCTCAACTTCCTGAGATCATGCGTGAGATATGGAGAAAGTGGTAGTAACTTCCAGTAGTGGGTAGTGAGTGGAGAAAGTGTAGTAACTTCCAGTAGTGGGCAGTGAGTGGAGAAAGTGTAGTAACTTCCAGTAGTGGGCAGTGAGTGGAGAAAGTGTAGGAAGGATTTAAGTTGAGATTGATCGTGAATTCTGATTCTGCGTTTTTTTGTCTGCGTGACGGTCGTCACACGCATGACGGTCATCATGGACCTGTGACGGTCGTCACAGCAGCAGAATCCGTATCTGCTGTTTTTCATCTATTTTTCATCCGTTTTTCATCTGTTTCTTCTCCTTTTCTTTCTTTAGTCCAAATTCTCCCCAATCTGCAAAACGAAGTAAATTAATCATATAATAGAACATAAATCAAGATAAATTAATAAAAGTCACAAATAAATGCATGTAAATCAAGCCAAATAAACGATATGATTTCGCGTTATCAGTCCTTATCATCAGATGGTTGTTCTTGACAGAGCAGAGTTTTGGTCCTGCATCAGAGGTCCTTATTATCAGATGTTTGTTCTTGACAGAGCAGATTTATGGTCCTATATATGTGTGTTCTTGACATAGCAGATTTGTGGTCCGATACCGGGGTTTTCTTCTTATCAGATATAGTGGTTATTCTTGACAGAGCAGCGTCGTGGTTTTGTTGATACAGAATCTCCATAGCACAGTTGCCTTGATCTCCTGCTGCATGATTGCATTTTACATTGCTTTGTATACTCATTTTCATTTCATTAACGTGTGTCTGTGTTGCAGGTACCGTCTTCCCGATCCAGGATTTCTTGCCTCCTATTGTATTGTTATGGGTTCTCTGAGGAAGACCGTGGCTTACAAGCTCCCTGCCCCTGATATGGTTCAGCTGACTGGTTTGATTGCTTTAGCAGATGATTTTGTGAGAGATGAGTTCTGAAAATCTTACGGCAAATTGCTCAGTTTGGTTCGTAAACCTTCTGCGTTCGAGTTGAATGGGTTGCACACTCTGCTGCAGTTCTACGATCCTCCGTTGAGATACTTCACTTTCCAGGATTTTGTTCTCGCACCCATGCTGGAGGAATATGCTGATTTGTTAGGTGTGCCTATCAAGAGGCAGATGCCTTTTGTTCATATGGATGCTGAGCCTGATCTGGCTAGTCTAGATCCGTCACTTCACCTGGATGCCTCCGAGTAGGTATTGTCTAGTTGGAACAAGGTTCCCGGTTTCTCCTTGCAGTTCTTAGTGGGTAAGGCTCAGCAGTGCGCCAAAGACGGATGTTGGGTCGTGTTCAACGCCATCCTCACTCTGTGCATATATGGCATCATTCTGTTCCCCAATATGCCCGACTTTGTGGACGTCGACACGTTTCGCATCTTTGCTTCAGGGAACCCAGTCCCTACCTTGATAGGAGTTGTCTACCATTCTATCCACTACAAAAACGAGAACAGGAGGGGCAAGAATGTCTCTTGCTGTGTGCCCTTGCTTTATAAATGGCTTGATAGTCATCTGTCCAAGAGGGGTCCCTTTGTTTTGTTTGCAGCCACAGCTGAGTGGTCCGAGCGTTTGATGAGTCTATCAGCGGAGGATATTGACTGGTTTGACAGAGATAGGTTGGGTACCGAGATTATCTTCAGCTGCAGTGGGTTTCCGAACGTGCCTTTGATAGGCAGGAAGGGTTGTATAAACTATAATTCGTCTTTGCTGGTCCGACAGTTCGCGTATGCTTTGAGAGCTCCACCGAAGGATGAAGAGGTGCAGGAATCTCTGTACCTCACTGGTCTTCTAGAGGGAGATCTGTTATCTAAGCTTCAGCACACTTGGAATGGCATCAGTAAGAGGGGAAAACCATTGCTGGGGAGAAGCAATAGCCAAGCCTACCCTCCGTATGTGGCGTGGATCAGGGCCAGAGCAGATGTTATAGGGATGCCGTTTCTTCCTGCCAAGCCAGAAAGCCCTCCAGTGATTGAAGAGCCTACCACCGTGCCCATTCAGCAGCATAATCAGGTGTTAGCTGAGCGAGATGAATTTGAAGAGGGAAAATGAAGAATTGGAGAAAGAATTGGCTCAGCTCAGAAGCGAGAGAAACGAAGCCGTTTATTCCTTCAAGAGGCAGACAAAGCTGGTGAACCAGCTAGGTACAGACTTGACTAAGCAGATAGCCGAGCGTGAACGCATGGGTCGAGACTTCAAAGCTGTCAATGATGTACTGGCCACGAAGAAGCAGCACTTGGACGAAGCGTATCAGAGGATATCCAAGTTCAACCAGCACTGGAAGGCTTCCCTAGCCAACAGGAAAGAGCTGGAGGATAAGCTGATGCAACAGATCTCCAAGCTGAAAGCCCAGGTGAAGGCTAGTGAGAAGAGGTTTGATGAAGAAACCGCTTGCAGATATGGCGTTGAAGGCCAGCTCAATAAAGCTCTCGCTAACCTGAAGGAGCGCAAACTGATGTTTGAATTCAAGAAGCGGAAGTTAGAAGATTGTTTCGGCAAAGGATCATGGGAAGATTCGGTCGAAGGTCTTCAATACACCATTGTGCAGAGGGAGCTACTCGTCGAAGGGTTACTCACTCGGCCTGATCATCCAGAAACGAGGAAGTTGTTAGAAGAGTTTCGCGCCCGTGGTCGTGCTTGACTATTTGTATTCCTTTTGTTTCGATCATTGTTGTAGGCTGACCATCACCAGGCTTGTGGCTGGGGTCATGCTATTGATTCTTCTTGTACTCACTGATGTCGTGTACTGCCTTGATGGGCTTTCTTTATATATGAGATGTTATTTCCATGACTGGATTCAGACTTCTTCTTATCAGCACTGGCACTCAGGCACTAGGATCGGGGGAGATCTCCCTAACGCACAGACACACGTTTGCATTTGCATGAAGCATTTGCATGACGAGCACTTTGTCGTTTTTTCCTAACCCTTTTGTGTTTTTAGGTTGTTCCAGGATTGATCAGAGACCTATTCACCGCTATCCGACCAGAGAAAATCAAACCATAATCATGGAGCAAGTGCAAACTGATGTTCAGGAACTCCGGGAAAGAATGGATCGCTTCATGGAGCTCATGCAAGCGGTCGCCAATGGCCAGGATCAGCTCAGAACCTTGGTCCAGCCTCTGATTTCAAGGGTCGATAGCAATGGCGTACTCCATGGCGGGACCGTGCCTACCCCTCCACCTGTGGAAACTCCTCAGAATGGCATCCCCGTGACCGGGGGGAATGGCAGTGCCAACAGCAATGTGATAGCTAACATGGGACTCAATGGCAATACGACGGGCGTCGGTAATGGGAGTCTGGAAGATAATGTCAATGTTGGGCTGGGTAACGGCAATGCAGGTGTTGGAAATCTGTTCGGGCCTCAGCCGTGGTTAGAAGACCGTCAAGACGATGTGTTCTCGTAGAGAGGTGCTGAAGGGGAGCTGACTGCTGAAGCACGTCTAAGGTTCAAGGCACTCGAGGATAAGATGAGAAATATCGAGAACCAGAACACCCTGGGCGTTGATATGTACAAGTTGGGACTGATTGCTGATTTCAAAGTGCCTCCCAAGTTCAAGGTACCTGACTTTGAAAAGTATAAGGGCACCACTTGCCCTCGCGTCCACCTGAGATCGTATTACAGAAAAATGTCCGCTCATTCTGAGGACGAGAAGTTGCTGATGCACTTCTTTCAAGACAGTCTGTCCGGGCCCTCCCTCGAATGGTACATGAGTCTGGAACCTACTAGTGTGCGCACGTGGAAGGACCTTGCTGAAGCATTCGTGCACCACTACCAATATAATAGTGACTTGGCCCCGAACCGAGTCCAACTACAGAATCTGTCGCAAAGGAACAACGAAGGGTTTAAGGAATACGCCCAGCGGTGGCGTGAATTGGCAGGCAGGGTTCAGCCGCCGATGGTTGAACGTGAGCTTGTGCAAATGTTTGTAGCCACCCTCCCAGGGGTTTATTATGAGAAATTGGTCAGCGGTATGTCCGGAACATTCTCAGATCTCATTATCACGGGTGAGCACATCGAAAATGGGATCAAACTCGGGATAATTCAAGGTGAGTCATCCTCAGCTGGAGGAGGCGGAAAGAAACCTTATGGTGACAAAAGACGAGAAGGAGAAACGAGCGCCGTGACTAACGCTCGAAGGAAGGGTAAAGGTCCTCACCAGCAGGTGGCCAGCATAACTATCCCGGCAGTTCAACAGCCACAGCAGCAGCAACAGCAACAACCGAATCAATAAGGGTACAGAAAGTATCAGAATCGGGTACCTCTGTCGAGCCGTCACCTCGAGACATCGCCCATGTCGTACGCGCAACTATTGCAGACTTTGCTTCAGCTACAATTGATCCAGAAGAGAACCTTGGCTCCCTTGACAGGGGCACCTCCGCCAGGTTATGACGCGAATGCAACTTGTGAATTTCACTCAGGGGCACCAGGCCCCACAATAGAGAACTGCAAAGCCTTCAAGCATAAGGTGCAGGACATGGTGGACGCTAAGATCATCAACTTCTCCGATAATGTGCCAAATGTCACGAAGAACCCCATGCCGAATCATAGGGGAGGTGGAGTGAACGCCATTATCGAGGACGAGAGTTTGGATTTGTTGACTGACGTCAGAGATCTGAAGACGCCGCTTAGCTTCGTTAAAGCTAAGTTGATGAAAAGAGGTTTCTTCCCAGGTTGCGGGGAGCTGTGTATGGACTGTGTGACAAGTCCTGATGGATGTGAACAGTTGACAGAAGGGATTCAAAGTCTGATGACTGAAGGGATATTACAGTTCAGCCGAAGGGCCGAAAGCGGATCGGGAGAGGTAGTGTTGAAGCAAGGTGATGAGGTTGCCACCATCACCATCCCTCGCCAGACGATAACTATTTCTGCACCCAGGCCGCCCACAATTACCATCACCAAAGTCGGGCCGATACCTTTCGAAAGCACTAATGCTGTCCCATGGCATTATGGGGCTGAAGTCTACTGCAACGGACAGAAGTTGGAGCTAGAACCGTTTGGGTCGTCTGTGGAAAACCTTGCGGGAATCAGTGGTATTACTCGCAGCGGAAGAGTGTTTGCACCACCAGAGGTCGTGGCGGACAAAGCGGACAGAGCTGATGCAACTAATAAAGGGAAAAGTAAAGTCGTCGAAGAGATCCCGCGTGGGGTAGAAAAAGACTTACTTGTTAAAGATGTCGGGGAGTTTATACGGTTGATTAAAAAGAGTGACTACAAGATTGTGGATCATCTCCATCAGACACCCTCGAATATTTCCATCCTGAACTTGTTGCTGTGTTCCAAAGCACACCGTAACGCGCTGCTGAAGGTGTTGAACGCCGCATATGTACCGCAGGAAATATCGGTAAATCAGCTAGAGGAGGTCGTAGCCCACGTGAATGCTGGAAATGGGCTAGGGTTCACTGACCTAGAGCTGACGCCGAAAGGGAGGAACCACATCAGCGCCCTGCACGTCTCGATAGAGTGTAGGGGAACGATTATGTCGCACGTGTTGGTGGACACGGGTTCGTCGCTTAATGTTCTTCCAAAGAAGGCATTAATGAAGTTAGATACTCGTGGAATGATTTGCACACCCAGTGATCTGGTTGTGAAAGCGTTCGATGGAACCAAACGCCATGTTTTCGGGGAGGTGACCCTGCCAATCCAAGTCGGTCCGGAAACATTCGATGCGGTATTTTATATTATGGATATCATGCCTGCCTACAGTTGTCTCTTAGGCCGGCCGTGGATCCATGCTGCTAGAGTCGTGACCTCCACGTTGCACCAGAAACTCAAGTATGCTGTCGGAGGAAGCATCGTGACCGTTTGCAGCGAGGAAGACATAATGGTGAGCCATTTGTCGTCCTTTAAGTATGTTGAGATGGATGGGAAAATCCATGAAACCTTATGCCAAGCGTTCGAAGCTGTTAAAGTGAAGGACGTAGCTCTTGTAGTCACTGAGAAGCCAGAGATGACTCTCTCTTTCTTCAAGGAAGCTCGGGCCGTTGTTCAAGTCGGATCTACCCTAGGCTAGGGGCGAATTTTGGAGATATCTAATAAGCAAGACAAGTTTGGGTTGGGATATTCTCCTAGAGCTGAAGCTTCTTCTTCTAGCAGTGCGTCGCGAGGTAAAGGGCCGATCCAGTTTACTAGTGGCGGGGTGATTTTTGAAAGCGTCAATGCGGTGTCTGAAGACAGCGGAGATAGCGACTGTGACCTCGACTCTTGGATCCATCCAAGCAAGCCAGGCGAGGGCCTCAACAATTGGTCCGTCAAGGATATCATCCAGATGACAAGCGAAGAGTAATGATTTACTTTTTCCAATCATTGTACAACCCTATGTCCTACCCGGGGCATAGTGGTTTTATTATCAGGGCCTCGTTTGATTATGTACATGCATTTTATCAATAAATCAAAAGGCGTTTTTCTTCGTATTCAAATATTGTGATCTCTGTTATTCCTGTTTTATATTTGTTTTGAAAAACAATAAAATGGCAATGGGGTTTGTGCTAACCTGCACATCCTTATTTTAAGCTTAACCCTTGTTATTGCAGGATCCACATAACAGATGACATCGACTCTGGACCTTCTACGACTCACTTCGACTTTGATTGCCCGATCTATCAAGCCGAAGAAGAGATTGATGAAGACGAAGACCTTCCTGAAGAGTTGGCCCGCTTGTTGAAACAAGAAGAGAAGGTTATTTTGCCTCATGAAGAGGAGATCGAGATTGTGAATCTGGGTTCTGAAGAACTCGTCAGGAACGTTAGGATATGGGCCGCATTGCAGAGTGATGTCAAGCAGAGATTGGTCGAGATGCTAAGAGAGTATAGTGACGCCTTTGCTTGGTCATACGAAGATATGCTCGGACTTGACACTGACATCGTGGTCCACCACTTGCCGCTGCGAGAAGATTGTCCTCCCGTTAAGCAGAAGCTTAGGAGGACGCGACCAGATATGGCCGTTAAGATCAAAGAAGAAGTGCAGAAGCAACTTGATGCTGGCTTCTTAGCGGTCACTACTTACCCTCCGTGGGTCGCCAACATAGTGCCTGTACCGAAGAAGGACGGTAAGGTACGCATGTGCGTCGATCATCGGGATTTGAATAGGGCGAGCCCTAAAGATGATTTCTCGTTGCCTCATATTGATGTGTTGGTCGACAATACAACCCAGTTCTCCATGTTTTCGTTCATGGATGGCTTCTCAGGTTACAATCAGATCAAGATGGCACCGGAGGACATGGAGAAAACTACGTTTATCACGCCTTGGGGAACATTTTGCTACAAGGTAATGCCTTTCGGTCTGAAGAACGCAGGGGCCACTTACCAACGAGCAATGGTAACTTTGTTTCATGACATGATTCATCATGAGATTGAAGTCTATATTGATGACATGATTGCGAATTCCCAAACGGAGGAGGGGCATCTGGTCAATTTGCTGAAGCTTTTTGAGAGGCTTAGGAAGTTCAGGTTGAGGCTGAATCCTAATAAGTGTACTTTCGGAGTACGGTCCGAAAAACTACTGGGGTTTATCGTGAGCGAAAGAGGCATCGAGGTTGATCCTGCGAAGATTAAAGCGATACAAGAAATGCCAGTGCCAAAAACAGAAAAAGAAGTTCGTGGCTTCCTGGGCAGAATAAACTACATTGCAAGGTTTATCTCTCAGCTCACGGCCACGTGTGAACCGATGTTCAAACTACTGAAAAAAGATCAGGCGACTATCTGGAACGAGGATTGCTAAAAGGCATTCGATAAGATAAAGCAGTATCTGCAGGAACCTCCGATCTTGATACCCCCAGTGGCTGGACGGCCTCTAATAATGTACTTAACAGTTCTTGAGAATAGTATGGGGTGTGTTCTCGGTCAGCACGACGAGACGGGCAGAAAGGAGCATGTCATTTACTACTTGAGTAAAAAGTTCACAGACTGTGAATCTCGCTACTCGATGCTGGAGAAAACGTGTTGTGCACTAGCCTGGGCTGCCAAACGTTTACGACAGTACATGCTCAACCACACCACTATGCTAATTTCGAAGATGGACCCGATCAAGTACGTCTTCGAGAAGCAAGCGCTTTCTGGCAGGATTGCCAGATGGAAAATGGTGTTGACGGAATATGACATTCAGTACGTTTCCCAAAAGGCCATCAAGGGAAGCGTATTGTCTGAATACCTTGCCGAACAGCCGATCGAAGATTATCAGCCGATGAAATTTGAATTCCCTGATGAGGATATCATGTTTCTCAAAGCGAAGGATTGCGACGAACCGTTGCCCGACGAGGGGCCAGATAGAAAATCCCAGTGGAAATTGATATTTGATGGGGCAGTTAATTCTTACGGAAGTGGCATTGGGGAAATCATCACGACCCCCACGGATCCCATATCCCGTTCACTGTGAGACTGACGTTTCCGGTCACCAATAATGAAGCGGAGTACGAAGCATGCATCATGGGTCTAGAAGAGGCAATTGATTTGAGAATCAAGAACCTAGACGTGTATGGTGACTCGACGCTTGTAATTAACCAGATTAAAGGGGAGTGGGAGACTCGCCAATCGAATTTGGTGCCGTACATGAACTATGCCAGAAGGCTGCTCCTGTTCTTTGATCGAGTGGAACTCCATCATGTGCCCAGAGCGGAAAATCAGATAGCTGATGCCTTAGCCACGTTGGCTTCGATGTATAGAGTCAATTTTTGGAATGAAGCTCCAAGAATTGTCCTTTCTCGTCTTGATAGACCTGCATTCGTCTTTGCGATCGAGGAAGCCGCCGACGGCAAGCCATGGTTCCATGATATCCAGACCTTCCTTATGACTAAGGAGTATCCTGCGGGTGCGTCAACCCAGGATAAGAAGACTCTGAGGAGGCTGTCTGGGAATTTTTATCTCAATCCTGATGGAGTTTTGTACAAAAGAAACCACGATCTCGTGCTACTCAGATGTGTAGATGAGAAAGAGGCGAGTATGCTCATGGAAGAAGTCCATGAAAGCACATTTGGTACGCACGCCGGCGGGCATGCTATGACGAGAAAGATCCTGAGAGCAGGATATTACTGGCTGACGATGGAATCAGATTGCTTCAAATTCGCGAAGAGATGTCATAAATGCCAGATTTATGCTGATAAAGTTCATGTGTCGCCGTGCCCGTTAAATGTCATCGCTTCATTCTAGTAGCTATCGACTACTTCACCAAATGGATGGAGGCAGCCTCGTATGCTAGTGTAACCAAGCAGGTGGTGGCTAAATTCATAAAGAGGGATATCATTTGTCGTTACGGAATTCCCGAGCGGATCATTACCGATAATGGTTCGAATCTGAATAACAAGATGATGAAGGATCTGTGCCAGAGTTTCAAGATTGAACACCACAACTCACCTCCTTACCGACCGAAGATGAATGGCGCTGTTGAAGCGGCCAATAAGAACATCAAGAAGATTGTTCAGAAGATGGTTGTGACCTACAAGGATTGGCACGAGATGCTGCCATTTGCATTGCACGGTTATCGTACAACGGTACGTACGTCAACCGGGGCAACTCCTTTCTCCTTAGTGTACGGTATGGAAGTTGTCCTACCATTAGAAGTGGAGATCCCTTCTTTTCGAGTTTTGGTTGATGTGAAACTCGACGAGGCAGAATGGATTGAGAACCGACTGAACCAACTCAGCCTGATGGACGAGAAGAGGTTAGTATCGATTGCGCATGGTCGTCTGTATCAAAGCCGAATGAAGAAAGCTTATGATAAGAAGGTGCGTCCTAGAAGCTTTCAGACGGGTGATCTCGTCCTGAAGAAGATTCTTCCTCCACACTCCGATCACCGGGGCAAGTGGACTCCCAATTACGAAGGTCCGTACGTCGTCAGCAAGGTCTTCTCGGGAGGAGCTTTGTTGTTATCCACGATGGATGGTGAAGATTTTGCATCCCCGATGAACGCGAACGCAGTTAAAAAATACTTTGCTTGAAAGTGACCCGCTGGACAGTAAAAAGAGAGTCCAGGCAAAAATGGGGCATCCCGGCGAACCATAAAAAAGGAAAGAGGTTCGGGCAAAAATTAGGGATATAAATTGAAAAAATGTACACCCGCAAAGTCGAAAACCCAGATGGGCGACTTTGGCAAAAAAGGGTATCCCGGTGAACTGAAAACCCGCAAAGGGCGGTTCACGCAAAAGTTAGGGATTTGAAAAAGCAAATGACTGCGTTCCGCGTGTGGAATGTATTTGTTTAGTGGTTTGGAAGACCTGAGGGCCGTTTATCTGAATCAATCTCTTCTGAAGCTGAAGCGCCGGAGAAGTATCGAAGTCGAGTGGGTCTTAGAGGGATCAACTCATGGTGTTCGTCTACGCCTCACTGCCGACATTTGTATATACTGATGTATATTTATGTTTTATTTTTGCGCGGCTTCCTCATTCCAGGAGCTTGCCTCTATTGTAAAACATTTTTACCCATTCAGGGGTTCGTTATCAATAAAATGTATACTATTCAGCAATTCTGTTTGTCTGTTTAGCATTTACCTGTTTTGTTTGCGAAAAAGAACGCCGATGTTTTTGACAAAATGCGCATACATAAACTTATTGGCCTAGGCCACTGATTGTTGAAACTATGAATTACTTAAACATTGTCACGAGACGATAACCTTGATAGGTCCCTTTGAGAAGGGCTTCTTGTCTATTTGTTTGTGTTGGTGCAGGTGTAGCATGTACCAGACAGTACGCCGTACGTGTCCCGAAGCAGGATGATTCCTCCTGCTCCGGCAAGTTCAGCAACCTCTCCCTGCAGAGTCTGAACGTGAGATCATGAGCATTGATATGTTTTCCCCAAGCAGGATGATTCCTTCTTCTCCAGCGAAGTTTAGCATCCTCTCCCCGCAGAGTCTGAACGTGAAATCGTAAGTGTTGATACGTCTCCCCAGGCAGAGAAGATTCTCTCCCCAATCAGATACACCCTGAAGGAATGTCGTCCCTCCAGCTGAGTCGTTCACTGAAGTGTGCGGCAATTGATAGTTCAGACTGAAGCCCCCAGCAGAATTGAGATTCCCCGCAGAGTCGTACTCTCCTTAGCAAGCAGGATGATTCCTTCTTCCCCAACCGGGTTTGCAGAACCCCAAGGGAGCCGAGTCCTTGGAGAGCAGTTAAGGCCATGATTGGTTTTCCCCAGTAGAGTGTTGAATAGTTGATGCCGTATTTCCCCGCCAGAGTCGTAATCTCCAGGAAGGTTGGCTGCGAAGGCCGTGCAGTTTATTTCTGCGATTGATATCGCTTTCCTCAGCAGGCCCAGGTTCTCGTAGAGCTTCGTTCCCCTGCAGCAGTCAACTGAAGTTTGCTTCCCCGGGCGGAGTCCAATTGAGACTGGTGTGCTTTTTCTCCGTGGCAGGATGATTCCTTCCTCCACCAGAGTGGTTCTTTCTCCTTGACAGGAGGATCCTCCCTTCGGCATTTATTTTGCTGACGGGATCGCAGCATTTTGCATGATTGCATAACATTTTGCATGATGGCATAGCATTTCCACCGTGTGGAACATCGCGCCATTGTCGAAGCACATGCATATTAAATATGAGCTAGGTAGTTACCGTTCTTGTTTTGCAGGTGTTCCTCCGCAGAGTCGCTTGCTCAAGATGATTCTTGAATTCTCCCCAGCGAAGTCGTTTGCTTAAGATGATTCTTAAAATCCCCAGTGAAAGTCGCCAGAGAGGGTTGCTCAAGTTGATGCTTAGAGTTCCCGACCGAGTGTTCGCTTAGGATGATTCCCGAAATCTCCAGCAGAGCTATTGGTTCAGGATGATTCTTGAAGTCCCCACAGAGTTGTTTGTTCAAGATGATTCTTGATGTCTTCATTGGAGTTGACCTACGCAGAATGATTTCCGGATCCCTGAAGCAGAGTTACTTGATAGTTCTCCAGAATCCCCAGCGGAGATGCGTCATCCCCAGCAGGTTCCTGAACAGCGAAGTTGAAACTTCCTTCGAAGACTTGATGATTGAAGTCCAACCGTGTTAACAAAGCAGTTCTCTCAGCTGATGCAGAGTGCCTGATGGCAGAAGTTGGATATCCCCAACTGGTTCATGATTGACCGAGAATTCTATTCCCGACTTACTGATGAAGTCCGGCTGATGCCCGAAAGTCCTCTTCGAACGCCCGATGGCGTGGTTAACTTGGTTGTTAACCTGATGAGTCCTGAGGAGTCCTGATGCCTGACGGCATGATCGACCATGTATTGCCGGTTACCGTGTGACCAATTCCCCAGCTAGTTGCCGTGCAACTACTATTTCAGTTTTCGAAGATTTGTTCCCATCAGAGTACCGTGTACTTGTGCAGTTGGCAAATTTCCGGGTTTATTGGTATTCAACCGTCTCGTACCTTGATTGGTTGAGAGTCGTTCGCTTCTCATCCAGCCAGGTTCAGGCCGCTTGAATAGGGGCAGCTGTTGCACCCCAAAATTTGACCAACATTTATTTACCTAGCTTATGTTTCATTTCATTCACATTAGCATTATCATTTGCATTTCATTGACATATATGCAGGAGATCAAGAGGTATGAGTACCAATCAAGGGCTACACAAGACTATGAAGCTAGCCAAGAAGGTTATTCAAGTGTTCAAGGGTAGATACCTTTGTCAGAGAAGTCAGAAGAGCCTCAGAGAGAGTGGTTGAAACCAAGGTTGGGTGCCTCCTAACTTGAGAGTTGTGGGAGCTCCTCAGATGATTCTGAAATCAAGAATGTGGACTTGAAGCCTTGAGAGAGCTTAGGAGATGTCTTGAAAGCCATCATGAAGCCTAGATAGGTCATTGTACAAGATTAAGAGGACTTAGCCATGAGTGGTGTAATTAGGGTTTGACTGGGTCAACCTTAGGTCAACTGATGATTTGGAGAGGGTTGAGACCTAATCCAAGGGCCATGTGATCATGGATTGATGCATTGAGATGCCATAAGGATGATTCCAAGGTTAACTCATCATGACTGAAGAGTTTGAGAAGTCTCAAGCTAGGGTTTCTAAGGCTTGACAGTGTAAAATCCCCTAGCTTGATCCCTATCTTCAAGGCAGTTTAGATCAAGATGTGATTGTCATCTCATCTTGCCCCCAACATGAATGTTGTAGAGCTTGCTCTTAGCTTTAATTTGAGTACTAGAAGTCCTTGATAGGATTTGTAGAACTCAAGTTGTGACTTTGACAAGTTACAGGTCATCTGAGGTATGTGAATTTGGGGCCTTGAAAGTTACCCCACTTGTATCAAACGTTTGCTCAAGAAGGATGATTCCTATGCACTTTTGGTAAACATGAATGTTGTTCCTTATATTCTTAGCTTTCTAGAGAGTACTAGAATTCCTTGATAGGATTTGTAGAACTCAAGTTATGGCTTTGACAAGTCAAGGGTATTTTGGTCATTTGGAGATTATAGGTCATTTCAACCATAAAGCCATAACTCCTATTTCCAAGCTTCAAATGGAAAAGTCTTCAACATCAAACTTGTTCAAAATGATGTTTTAAGGCTAGTAAGGAGGTCATGAGATGTTGGAAAGGCTTATAGCTCAAAGTTGCAAAAATGACCTAAAATAAAGGCATAAGTTAAATAAACCAAAGTTGGAAATTGATATTTTCAACCTACACATCCAAAGCATGGCATGTAATATATTATTTTGACTCTAGAAAACATTTTAAGAACATTGGTTTAGCCACATTTTTGATTTGAGGTCTAAATTATGGACTTGCTTTGAAAAGCACTTGCTTGCATATTAAGTAACATGTGCATAACTCAAAATCAAGGCATAACCAAGGGTTTTGGCAAGCTAAACTCTTCCAAAATGTCACTAGGGGAGATTTTGAAAGAGATTGAGGTTGGTTTCAAGCTGCAAACAGATTTGTGCATCTCATGATAAGTGATTGGAAATCTCATGACATGAGAAGTGGAAAATCTCATTGGAAGGATCTAGAGGGTTCTAGATCATCCAAACTTCATCTATATAAGGAGTAGAGTGGATCCATTAAAGGGGTTGGTGATGATTGAAGGATTGAGCTTAGTTTGAGATTGAAATTTCATAGCTTGCAAGTGCAATCGGTTTCACCAAATTCTCCATTTTCTCCCCATTTTCTTGATTGATACTTCTTCCATGGATGTCAAGGAGTGATTCCAGATCATTTCCAAGAAGAATTGGTGGCTAGATCGTGTATGAGCAAGTGATTTTCAGCACCTGCAACTCACCATCGGGTTTCAAGATTCAAGCACTTTCCATTGGATCTTTTGCATACAGAAGCAAGAGGAAGGTTCATTGATCGTGTCTGCAAGATTGTAGAGCTTGAAGTGGAGGATTCGTGCCTCTGTTCAACCAAGATTTTCAGGTTGGTACCTTTCTCCCTATAGCATGATTTAGGTAGAATTAGGTTGAATTAAGGTGTTAGATTGATTGTAGAATGGTGTAGGATGGATTTCAGATAGTTAATTGGGGAGTTAGAGACAAATCAGGTGAATTGCCATTTTCGGTTGAGATTGGGAGATGATGAATCTTGAGGTTTCAGAAGAAACTATGGGTATGGTTGAATTCGTGGCAAGATTTGGGATAAGATTCATGTTTTGACCTCTTGGATTGGGGGCTTCTATGGAGAACTAGGGTTGAAGGGGATGATCAGAGCTCCATCGGCGGTGGCCAGAGCTGGGCGCGAAATTGCAGAGGTTTGAATGGAGAAGATGACTCTGGGACCATCAGATTTTGTTTTGACCTTTGACTGGGAGATGATCCAAAGGCCACGTTTTGAAGTTGAATTGTGAAGGATTTCTGATGATGAAATGCACCGTTTCATTTATTCAGGCGTTTTGGGCTTAGTGAACTAAGTGTTATCCACACCCCCCTGATGGCACAACCCAAGATTTAAACTGAATCTTATTACTATTGGCACCGCGCGCTTATTTATTTTTGTTGGATTTTCTTCATTTTTCAGTTTGTTTATGGTTCTTGAAAAATTCATAATTAATTGAAAATTAATCCAATTAAACCCATTCTTTTTGCATTCTACTCATGATTGAGTCTAATATTTTTTAGAGAAAAAATATTTTCATTTCATGTAATTTCTGATTTAATTGGAATTTTATGCTTTAATTGATATTAAAATGATTATGTTTGATGCATATTTTTGTGGATTTTTGTGTGATCTCATGGTGATGATTTTGAGCCTAATTTTTTGTGTGTGATTAGGTTAGACATGTATGATACCATAGTATTTTTCTCACATTTTTTTGATGAAAATAGGTGTGCTTTCTAGATTGATATTTAGATGCTTCCTTTTTAGGGTTTTAGGTTGATACCTTGTAGTGTAGATTTTAGTTCTAGGTCTAACTTGATGGTTTGATCTTTGAAACTAATGTGGTAGAGTCATGATTGACCTAGGTTCCCATATAAATTTTTGTAGGAATTTTCAATTGATTTTAGTATTTTAGTTAGGACTAACTTTAGTACTAGGTTTTAGGTGATCCTAATTAACTAATTCAACTAGTTTAACTTCCTTAGTTCCCTTAGATTAGGGTTTGTGCTTGGTTTGCCTTTGGTTGAGATTGAAGACAAGTGGAAGACAAGAAGAGGATGCTTGAAGTTGCTTGAAGTTGCTTGGAGCTTTGGATTTGTCTGTGCCTGAAGGTGTTTGATGAAGATTAGGAGATAGGACATAAGGAGAGCCTTATAGTTAGAATGATTTCTTTCTCAAACATGGAAAGCATCTTGTGCTTCCATTCCTCCCAGTGACTAAAAGTCCTTCTCAGATATTCACATCCCCCCTTTGGAGGGATGAGTGGCTTTATCTGGGAAGTAGAACTTTGAGGGAACCAGTCTCTCATAATGATGAACCCTTACAGGCTTCCTTTGGTTGTCAGTAAGTTGTTTATCATTTCCTCTCATCTTGTTAAATCAATGGTCTTTTGGTTGGAGTATCTTGAGAGATGTCAGACTTGAGTTTGAAGATGAGGACTTCACTGAAGAGTGTGGAAGAGGATGATTCCTTGAGCATTGTCACTATAGCTGAAGCTTGAAGAGCAAGAAGAACAAGTTGATACTTGAAGACCCAATGGGGATTGAATGAAGAGCTGAGGCTTGAAAAAGAAGTGAAGGGTGAAGTTGACACTTCCATGTGATTACAGACTACTCTGAGAAGCTGAAGCTGATAGATGAAAGGGAAGACCAAGTTGAGACTGGTAAAGCAATGAGATCTGAAGTTTGAAGACTGAGTTGATACTTATGAAGAGGATTCAATTGAGATTGAGTGGAGAGCTGAAGCTTGAGGAATAAAAGATGAGTTGATATTACCACTGATGCTTAGATAGCCTGAAGGAATCAAGTTGACACTTATGGTAAGAGCAAAGCCTGAGGGTGGAGCTGACTGGAAAGCTGAAGCTTGAAGAAGAAGATTAAGTTGAAACTTATGTTGAAGTGTTGAAGCCTGGAGAAGAAAATTGATATTTGTCATGAGAGATGATAGTCCTGAAGAGCTGTTGAAGTCTGAAGACTGGGTTGCTGTTAGAAGAGCTGAGGCTTGGAATTGGAAGAGAGTTGTTGATCTGCTTTCTTGTCTGTTTTCTTTTTTGTATTGCTGATGTGCCTTGTTTGACTTGCTTGATGCATTAGAATAAGTCCATGATTAGACTGACTTTAAGCTAGTAGCATGATTGCACTAGAGGTTGAGCTGCTCCCTCTGCTTGTATTGTTACTGTATGGCTTTGCTTGCGGGTATTCGGTAGAGCCCAGCTCCCTTGCCCATGTGGTTCATTTTGCTTGACAGCACTGTATTTTCTTTCGTATGATTGCAGTTTACTGATATTTTGCTTGATAGCATGTTATTTCTTCAGTATGATTACTGTTATTCATTCTGGCTTGAGGTTGAGATGAGCTTGTGGAGGCTGCTTCCCCACACACATTTCCTCCCTCACTTGCATTGCATGCATTTTACAGTCGTTTACTGTTTACTGTTTACTGTTTAAGCTGATGCTTTATCTGTTTCCGTATCTCATTGACATGATCCCCTAGGAATCTCATTTCCTTTAATAAGGAAGTGATGATAGAACTTTAGGTTGAGACCTATGCATGATAACTTCTAGGAGTTCCCTGTTTCAA
Organism: Lathyrus sativus; assembly: GCA_963859935.3. Classification (NCBI taxonomy): domain Eukaryota; kingdom Viridiplantae; phylum Streptophyta; class Magnoliopsida; order Fabales; family Fabaceae; genus Lathyrus; species Lathyrus sativus. Next base: position 71,664,582 of record OZ012736.1, read on the forward strand.
ACTCCAACTATAGGATGAATCCTTGGCATGACAACAGTAGGACTTGATAGTCTCCCCGTAGTTGAGCCTCTCTCTTCTCATCTCAAACAGCTTAAGATACAGTAATCATGAATGATTTCTTTCGTACGTTACGAGCCTTACGCTATCTGAGAAAGGGTTGTTGGAGAGCTTCTTTCCAACAATCTGGATGTTTAGTATGGCACCCTTTGGGTGACATACGACGCATTCACTCTCGGGTCATAGTCTTTAGTGCGACTGAAATTGCAAACACAATAAAAAAACACTTCTTTCGTAAAAGACAGAAAACAAACTTCAAACCTTTTTGCCCCGTGGGCCCATAACTCAAAGGAAGCTTTTCTGAAGAAAAGAGTGTCGTTAAACTTCAGCGCCGACGCAAACAAGCTTTATCCCTAACTGCTGGAACTGTTGTTTAACCCAACTCGATAAAACAGATGAATCTGAACCCCCGTAAGCCGTAGTATCCCGAACTACGTAAGCTCTGATCTCTCATACCTGTTGAGAGCACGTAGGCACAGTACTGATGTATTGGCGAGCCACCTTTCCCGTAACCCGTAGTAGGTCGAACTACGTTGACTCTGATTTCTCATTCTCTGATGGGAATACGTAGGCATAAAGCGCGACGCTTTGCCGAGTCATTTTCTTTTCTGTTTAAGCCAGCCTTGATAGGTAGATAGATAAACCAACTCGTCTAGTAAACACAACAAGCGTGGATCCCGTCGAGTACGACGGACGTGAGGGGTGCTAATACCTTCCCCTTGCGTAACTGACTCCCGAACCCAGACAATGGTTGCGAAGACCTTGTCTTATACCTTTTTCGTCAGGTTTTTCTGATCGTTTCCTTTCCCGTTCTGAGGGATAAATAACGAAAGGTGGCGACTCTTCTGTTTTGCCGGCACCTTATTTTCGCGGAAGCGACAACCCCACTTTCCTAAAATTAAAATAAAATACGATTAATTCGACTAAACATCAGAGTTCTCCATAAGAGTGGGATATCACATCACATAACTCGACATACTCTTCATTAGAAGGTTTTCAAAACAAAGCAGCGGAAATTATCCATTAGTTCATCATTCTCGGCCATCCGCCAATACATGAAAATATTCATTAATAAAATGCACCAATACACGATACGTCACAGGAAAGTAAAACAAGTTCAACTAAATAAAAATAAAACGCCCAAGTCCCGTGCTACGTATCAGAGCATCCTAAGACTCGACTCGCACACCTCTATCCAAGCTAGCTAAGTACCTGGATTGTCCGTATTTCCGAGGAAGCACAAACCAAAACAACAACAAAGGGGTGAGAAAACATGATCAAAATTATCGGTAATACAGTACATGAAATAAAGATAGAAATCATATAATTCATCACCCAACATTCATCAAACACAACCTATTGTCCAACATCCACACAACACACCATAATGCAATTATGCAACTCAACGCCATGCATGCGGTACCGACTCATTGGTTCATTCAATCGAACCCCGGATAAATCACATACACCCGTCCTTGGCCATGATCTATCCCCACCATTCTCCACAAGGGAGTACGGATGAATCACATACACTCCTCTTGAGCAATGATTCGTCCCACCAAACACCATGATATGCATAACACCAAATGCACAACAAATGAACTCAAGCACGCTACGTGCACACGATCCCCTGATCACATCACCATACCTCATAAATACGTATTATTCATCAATTAATTATTTTAATTAAAGTCACACGATCCCCCCGTTCTAGTCACCATACCCCATACATATCTCACACCCCAATCTACTTATTTCAATTAACTTCCATCACTACATAATTTCACCTTTTAATGTCAAGTATACACTCTTCACCACTAATCACCATATCTACACTGGCTACAACTCAAGGGATACTATGAAACAAGGTCACCAGGCAAAACAGTACAATGTCACTTTCTGTCACGCTCGCTAGCTCGTTCGCTTAGCGAAGCTCTAGCGAACGCTCGCTAGTTGCTCGCCTAGCGAACTCCCTAGCGAAGGCAGACAGTAGCTATTGGAAGTGTTTGCTACCTCACTCGCCTAGCGAGTCCCTAGAGAATGCAAGCTACTAGCTCGCCTAGCGAAGGTGCTAGCAAGCGTCTGCGATCTCTCAAAACCCTCACTGTCCAACAATGTCACCATGCTCAAATCCAAGCCTATCACTTTACTTCCATCTCCCATCCTATCATTACTATAACCAGTACACACTGTTCTAGTCATTATTCTATCAATTTATCTCCAGAACCCACAACTATATCCATCAACAGAACTACAGAAGTTACTCAGAACCGCACCAAATCACACAAGATGTGCACCTATTCATCAATGGCACCAACAATCATAAACACATCAACATGCACACGAAATTCATCATAATCAACAACAATCAAAGACATACCAACATAACAAACATATCCATCAAATCCCTACGGGGTTAAGGAATCCCCTCTACCCAATTTCATGCAAACACCAATCCCAATCATTTTCTCCCCCCTTACCTCGGTTAATGCTCCGATTGACCAAAAACCTGAAGAATCGTTAGCCCTAGCCTTCTTCTCTTCCTCCTTTTTCTTCCCTTTTGCTCTTCTCTCTAAAACTGGCTTTTATCGTGTTCTAATCTCCCCTTTCCCCCCAAACTCTTCTAATACCCCCTTATTAATCCTTATTTAATTTTATTAATCTAATAATACTAATACTAATAATATAAATGCAAATAATAATAATAATAATAATAATAATAATAATAATAATAGTAAGATTAATAACATAACCATATCACTATAGAGTATTATATTATTATCATTATCATTATCAATTATATTACATTAATATCAAACTCTACATTTTATTAAATGACTCCTATAAATTAAGGACACCCACCTACGCGCTCAAACTCGCTCCTCCACAAAGGACACCTCAAAATAAAATAACACCAAAAGACAATGATTAAAATGGGTGTTATAGTGTTCGTCTTGATCTCACGGCCACAACGTATATTCATTTGTTGAATTTGGTTTGTTTTTAGGGTTTTCACGTTTTTTTTGGTGGATTGAGGAAGATGATAATGGAGTTTCAATTTTTCTTCACGTTTTATTTTACTTATGATTGCTTCATTATCACTTAATTATTTCCATAATCATTATGCCAATCACGAGATGCTTTTGAGTGGCGGCTGCATGTCAGATGCTTTTATTATTTGTTCCTCACTTTGTGTATGCATGATGAGTGTGTGTCACGTGGGCTATATCTTGACCATAGATTTTGGATAAGATTTAGGGAGATAAATCCAACAGTCTATTGCAGATCAAATCTGGACCAGTGTGGTGTGTTAGATCTTAATCAAACGGATCAGATCTTTTGGAAGCCCCATCGCATGGACCCTAGGACGGCCAGAGCCAGTAGGCTCAGACTTGATGGGCCTTCTTATTTTTATTGGTCTCACCCCCCAATTTGTTTTGTTAAACGCATCCTTGAAGCAGGCTTGGGCCTATTTTGCTGGCTGAACCTCTCATTTTTCCAATACACCCCCTTTTCTTTCTTTTCATCATATTTTTTTGTTTTAAATGATTTTCTTGATTTTTTTTCTTCAAATTGTTTAGAATTTAATTTCCTTTTATTTTGTTAGATTTATTTCCTTTATTAGATTTTATTTTGACATAGTTGTTTTTATTTTAGGGGATTGCTTTAGATTTAATCATGTAAAAATGAGGTAGGGTTTTATCTTATGCTTTGATTCACATGGTGTGATGTTGGCATGATCTTGATTTAATCTTAACTCTATTATTTGATTGAACTTAATTCTCTTATATTATGATGTAAGGTAATTTTTTTTTATAATTTTATTTTATGTATTTACTTTGAATGATCTTTGAATCCACCTTGGTTGGTGGGATCGTCTATATTTGTGCTTCCTCATGCTTTGATTAACCCTTTGATCATTTCATCGTTATATCTCACGAGCTAACCATGTTATTTTGTTTATGAGGTATCTATTGAGGATAATTCATCATTTGGACTTTATGCTGATTATTTGTTCATCTTGTTGAACATACACGGTTTATCCCATTTACATTTCATCTCTTCTTCCCCCTTGGTGGGTATTATGTCTCCCTCTCCCCTTTACATTGTAATAGCCTAGTTCTCTTTTATGCTTGCTTGCTTGTTTTTTAAGAAAGATAAAATGAATCTAAGTTAGAACACATTTTCAATAAAAAGACAAATAAAACTTGATCCAATGTCAAGTCATTTTCAAACTTATTTAACTTGGTTTGTATCTTAGGGTTCTAGCCCTTCTCATCTCTAATTTCTTGGTATTGACCTATCCTAACCTTGTATGGATTCCACCTTTGTAAGTCGAGTTCTTTGTGCATCACCATCAACCTACCTTGATCTATTCACCACCCTTTCTTTTCAAAACCTTTTCTCTATTTCTTTTGTCTTCATGAGTTAAAAACCTTGGTCTTGTACCAAGTGCATTTTCAAAACTCTTTTCTTAACAAACTTGAATGGTTGTGGAGTGGTGAGGCGAAAGCCTTTTTCTATCCCATGTGCTTAACATTACTTTTAGGGTTCACTGTCATAAAGTACTTACCATTCAAAATCAAAATATCTTTAATAAGAGAATGAAGTTCTCTTTGTATTGAACTAAAGAGAGAGACTTCTTCCTCTTCGAGTATTAGGATACTCGCTTTAGAGTGTGTGGTCTCAGTACTTGTCTTTCAATATGAAGAAGTGAATATATTCACCATACCATTTTCGCAATAAATCTTTTGAGATAAAGAATCGGGTACTACCCGTAAGGGGTTACTATGAAAGACTTATTTCACCCTTAAAAATCAACCTCTAACAAATCAAATGTGACATCTTGCCTTGATGGCGAAAACTAGTTCTTTTAAAAAAGGACATGTTACATCCATTCTATTGCAAATAGGTAACATCTAAGACTCCACAAGCGAGCTGCAATACACCTAACTGCTAGAATGCGCACGTTGACATCGTCCATAAAAAACACCAACAAATCGTAGTCGAAGTACAGCTGCTCTGATTTCTCATATCTGTTGAGAATACGTAGGCATAGGATTATGTTGATCCTAGCGAGCACACTTCCACCTTTTTACCCGTAGTCCTCCGAACTATGTTGACTCTGACTTTCTCATATCTGTTGAGAATACATAGGCATAGGACCGCGAGATCCTACCGAGTCTCCTCCCTTCTTTTATCACATCTTCTCCTTGTTTCCAACCCTTCTCTCTCTGTCTCTCTCCTTTTAGAACATGTTTAGAAAGCAACATCCTTTAGCAAATATCTTCACACACAGACAAGCAAATGGTTCCCATTGAGTACGATGGATGTGAAGGGTGCTAATACCTTCCCTTCACATAACCGGTTTCGCAACTCTTTCTCTTGGTTGCGAGATCATTTTATCCATTTCCTTCTTTTTAGGGTTTTCTCGATGTTTTCCCTTCCTCTTTTGGGATAAATAAAGTTGGATGGAGACTCTTTTGTTCTTCCAGTTTTTGCCTCTACGTCGTTGCATTTTTTTCGAGTAGCGACAACTTGGCGACTCTGCTGGGGAAACCTCATGTACTTAACAAGCCAAACCTAATTTATTTGTCGTATGCGTGTTTTATTTGCTTTTATTGTTTTATTATGCTGTGTTCCTCTTATTTGTTGGGTTTATTGGGGATGGTTTGTGAGGAGAAAGGCTTTCTACCCGAGCTTTTCCAGTATACACTAAGCTAGGAGGTGGTTATTTTCTGATTTGCGAGACTTACGACTCGTTGAGTTGGTTTGACTTCCACCGCTCAGATGAGACCCCTTTGGGATGATTATGTCTTACGAGTAGTCATAACAACGTCTTTATTTCCGACCTGGGAGTCTGTGATTATGAGGACCTCTTTAGAACCCTATTCCAAAGTTTGTTAAGACATAACTCTATGCTCATCCTTTGAAGGGATTAACGTCTTACGAATTATCGTTATGATGGAAAACTTTTGAGGGTTAGTGCATGGGACTTTGTTTAAAGGCTTTGGAATGCCCTATTGTAAACCAATAGATTGCCTACCTGAGGTGAGAAATACCTTGTTATGTTGTCCTGCAGGATTTGTAACCTTGATCCTTGTGCTACGAGACTATTCTGGTGTGCATTCATAAGCATTGCATTGCATAACATTTTTACATATCAAGAGACTTAAAAGATAGTGATTACCAATTGACCCCCACTCTTGAGGGATATTCCCACCTGTTGAATATCAAGATTAAGGACCAACCCATCTATACTGGTTTGGAGGAAGGACCAAAGTCTCCTGTCATTTCTCTTGCTCCCCGTATGACTAAAGAAGAGGTGGATGCTGGTTTAACCAACAAAGGAGGTACTCATGGGTTCCCTATGAAGTTTCTACTTGACAAGGCTGCCCATTATAAGACTAATAAGGATTGGGGAAAGTTTTGGTGTCTCTGTTGCTTTGATAATCTATGAGATTGTTCTCTTTCCAAACATAGACAATTTCATAGATATCACTGCTATTACTCTCTTCATTCAGAAGAACCCTATTTCTGCCCTTCTTGCTGACACATACCACTCCATTCATTGGAGGAGTGAGAAGAAGACAATGATGGTTGAATACTGTTCTCATTTATTGTTCAAGTGGTTTGTCTCTCATTTGCCAGAGGAGGGACCATTTGTGGAGAACAAAGAGAAGCTGAAGTGGTATAAGCGCATCATGTCTTTGATAGCCGACGACATTGCTTGGTACTCCCATGAGTACTATGATATGGAGATTATCTTCAGTTGCGGAGAATTTAGTAATGTACCTCTGATTGGAAGAGCTGGCTGTATTAATTACAACCCAGTTATGGCATTACGTCAATTAGGTTATGCTATGGAGGATGAGCCCGAGGCAGAGAAGATCCAAATCTTTTTCTTTCTCAACAAAGAAGAAAATCTTGGACTTGTCAAGAAGATTTCTAAGGCATGGACCAAGATCCATACAAAAGGAAGAAAAGAGATGAAAGCGGGAAATTGTGTGGCTAAAGAACCATACAATAGATGGTTGTTGGCTAGGGTGGTAGAAAAGTTATTACCGTTTCCTCCAGAACCTCCCATGCAAGAGAAACCCCCTGTTCCCACTCATGTGTCCATGGAAGAACATGAGAAGCTAAAGCTAGTAATGGAAAAGTTGGCTAAGGAAAACCAAGATCTTCAAGCTGAAATCCACCAAGCTGGTGTGGAAAATGGCCAATTCAAGAAAAAAAGATGGAAGTTGAGCAAGATCAAGTAGCTGAAAGTAGCAAGAAGTTGAAGATAGAAACAAATTTAAGGATCATGTATCAAAATGGTTTTCAAGGGGATGATGCGTCAGTAAAGTCTCTTCGAGAATGCTTGAAGGAGGCCAAAGAATCTTGTGAAAGAGCATGGCACTTTTGTGAGCTAGCTTCTGCTGAGAAAAAGAGGACTAGGAAAAAACTTGAGGCTGACATTGATGATCTAGAAGAACAGCTGAGAGGTGCCTTGGCTCTAGCTGAAGACGAGCGTCAACTCAAAGAAGAAGCAATGAGGGTTTCATATGTCACTCCTAGTATGTGGGACAATAACTGCTTAGAGTTGGAGACTTCTCAAGAAACAACCATTCTTCGGAGGGAATGCTTTGACGCTTTAAAAAGGGATAGTTCACAATGGCTTAAGAAAGAGGCTCAACTCAAAAAAAATTTGGACACTCATGTGGAGTCCCTTAGGTATTATCAGCCAACTCTAGACATGTACCATTCTAAGTATAATGATCTAGTAGAGCATTACAATCTCATGATTCGTGATATCCCATGGAGGTTGGAAATCACAATTCAAGACTAGAGGGGAACAATGTCCCCCCATCAGTCCATCACTTCATTCAGCTCTGTACTCAGATGGTTGACAGATTCATGTTTGAGTCGAAGAAACTTGAGGAGCGCCTTCGAAAGAAGACCTTTTAGTTGTTCAACTCTTTCTTTTGTTTCAAAAACTTTTGTATTCAGCGTGTTGAACAATGATTAAATCATTTGTATTGGATCTTTCCTTGAATTAATGAAAAGCTGCTTTTGGTTTCAAAACTATGCATTTTACTGTTCATTCACATTTCTATAATACCAATGATAATCACAAAGTCTCGAGAGTCTCTTGAACATCATTTAAAGCATTGCATATGCATACACATTATTTCTGCATTCCCTGAAACCCGATTTCACAACCACTTGCTTTCTGCAGTAGGACAAGCTGACTTCTCGACATTCATATAATACAAGGAGTAATCAAAGAAGAATCATGGATCAGCTGGAACAGAATCAAGCTGCTATGAGAGAAGAGATGCAGAACATGAAGACTCAAATCACCCAGCTGATGATGGTGATTCAGAATATGGCTAGAGGCCAAGAAGATATGAGACAAGCGGCATAAAGGAATGTTAATAACCCTCATACTCCTGCTGGTGCATTCTCGAACACAGATGGTGCGATCCTAGTTCCTGCTGGCGCAGTTCCGACCCCCCGGTGGTGCAATCCCCATTCCTGCTGGCACAGTTCATCCTCCTGGAGGTACGCTTCCACCTCCAGTTCATTATGATGACCATGAGGACTTCTACAGTCCCCATGAGGATTCGATGATGGATGCTTATGGGCACAAAATATTGATTTGGAGAAGAAATTCAATGCTCTGCAAGAAACTGTTAGAGCAATGCAAGGTTCTGACGTCCTAGGATTGGACGCTGGTGAGATATGCCTTATACCTGGAGTCAAAATACCTCCAAATTTCACTATTCCAACTTTCGAGAAGTATAAGGGTAATAGTTGTCTCAAGACCCATATAAGGTCTTATTGCAGGAAAATGGCTGCTTACTCAGATGATGAGAAGCTCCTGATCCATTTCTTCCAAGACAGTCTGACTGAGGCTTCCCTAGAGTGGTATATGCAGCTTGAACGCTCTCACGTTAAGAGCTGGAAAGAGTTGGCGAATGCTTTTGTAAAGCACTATAAGTACAATACTGATATGGCTCCAAACCATACAAAACTATAAAATCTGACCCAGAGGCCTAATGAATCTTTCAAAGACTGCACAGATGGAGAGGATTAGCTGTAAGGGTGCAACCACCATTACTGGAAAGAGAACTGACTGATATCTTCATGGGAAATTTGCAAGGTCCAATCCTTGAACGTTTAGCGTCTACCACTTCTACAGTATTCTCCAAACTTGTTATGGCCGGTGAAAGATTAGAGAGCTTGATGAAGGATGGGAAAATTCAAAATGCTAATGGATCCTCGAGCGGGCCCAAAAAAATTTATCAAGGATTCATAAAGGAGAAGCCAGTGTCGCTTCTATGGAAAGAGGAAAAACTCATCAAGGTTACCACCATATTTCTGCTGTTACACCTTAACAATCACTTTCTATCCCCTCCAGCCAACCTGTGGCTCAACAATAAGCTTGACAACAACAACCATATCAACCACGTCAGAACCAGTACCAAATCCAACAGAGACAAAGAAGGCCAGAAAAAAGATTTGATCCGATTCCATCGACGTATGCCAAATTACTTTTGTACCTTTTGAAAGGTGGGTTAATGCAATTAAGGGAAATGAGGGACCCTCCAGCTGTCCTCCCCCCTGGTTATGATGCCAACGCATTATGTGAATTTCATTCTGGCGCCCCAAGCCACAACATCGAAAATTGCAAAACCCTAAAGTATGTTGTCCAAGACCTTATCGACTCAAAAGCGATTAATTTTACCAGAAACACTCCAAATATCAAAACAAATCCGATGTTGTCTCATCATCACTCCATAAATATGATCGAGGGCTCTAGATGGATTCAATTAATCTCAAACATTAATAAAATGAAGATACCCCTCTCTATTGTTAAGGAGAAACTCTTGTTGAAAAATATTTATCCTGGTTATCCAGCTGATTGTCACATTTGTGCGAGTAATCCTCAAGAATGTACTGAGCTGAAAAAGGGTATCCAATGTATGTTTGATCAAGGCATACTAGTGGTAGAATAAATCTCAAAAGCTGAAAAAGTTGCCACTCTTGATATTCCTTTTGATGCATTGGATATACTGTATGATGATGAAGATGAATCATGGAACCTCCCCAATAATTTGGCTTGTACTCTAACAATTCCTTGTGATGAAGAAGATTGGGATAATGTGTATAGGTAAACTCATGTTCCTTTACATATCCCATGTGATGAATCATTCGTGCTTCCCTATGGTCAAGTCAGGAGGCCTCTTGATATACCTTACGATCCGATTGAAATACCCATGTCTCCACCCTCGATGAACCAGCTTGTCATCTCAACTCCAACTTCGTTTCCTTAGGAGAGCACAAAAGTTGTTCCTTGGGTACACGACCAAGCTATTTTTTTAATGGACAGAAGGTTAGAGAGGAGGATATTCTCGAGGAGAGGAAGATAGTAGAGAACATTGTGGGGAATGGTGGCGTCACCAGAAGCGTTAGAGTTTTTGCACCAACAATATCACTCGTCATTAACAATGGTAATGTTAACAAAGATACTGGAAAACAAGGCACCATTGAACAAGGGCAGTCCTCCAAACAGAAAGTTGTCTCCAATGATGAAGCAGAGGAGTTTCTAAGGATCATACAAAAAAGTGATTACAAAGTGATTGATCAACTCAATCAAACTCCTTTAAAAATCTCCATGCTTTCATTGTTGATGTGTTCGAAAGCTCACCAAGAGGCATTATTGAAATTATTGAAGGCCGTTCATGTGCCTCAAGAAATATCGGTGGTATAGTTTGAAGAAGTGGTAAGGAACATAGCTTCAGGCCATATTCTGAGTTTTAATGATGGTGAATTACCCCCTGAGGGTAAGAATCATAATAAGGCCTTGCACATCTCTGTGGAGTGTGTAGATGTTGTGTTCTCTCGGGTTCTAGTCGATACTAGGTCATCATTGAACGTGTTACCTAAAAATTTATTTTGTAAGTTATCAATTGAAGGGATTGTGATGAAGCCAAGTCAGACGATTGTGAAGGCTTTTAACGGAGCTAGGCGAACTGTAATTCGCGAGGTTGATCTCCCAATTAAGATTGGACCATATACGTTTATTATCACATTTTATGTGATGGATATATATCCTGCCTACAGTTGCCTTCTCGGTCGACCGTGGATCCATTCAGTTAGTGTTGTGACGTCGAACCTTCATCAAAGACTCAAGTTCATGATCAACAACCAAATGGTTGTAATTGAACGCGAAAAAGATGTTGTCGTGAGGCATCTAGCTTCTTTTCAGTATGTTGAGGTAGGAGGTGAAATGCATGAGACTCTGTTCCAAACCTTTGAAGTGATTAACGTTGAGATGATTCATGAGAAGCATGTGTCTTCAATCGTAACTTGGAAGGACGTGAAGACGGTTATCAAAGAAGGACACCCTCGAGGATGGGGCAGAGTAATGGAGCTTCCAGTTTACAAAAATGGAGCCGGTCTAGGTTATACTAGCAAGCAGAAAGCGCAAGAGAAGAACACCTCTGACAAAGGTAAAGGACTTGCAACTCCATTAGTCTTTACTAGTGGGGGCCATATCGATGATGGTCAAGTCACATTTCTGGAAACCGAGGATAGTGTGCATGAAGAGCTATGTATGGTGTACCCCAGAACACCCAATCAAACACTAAGCAACTGGAATATTGTGGAAAATTTTGAAGTTATTCTAGTAGACGAGTAACTCCCTATTTTCTTGTTTTTCCTAAAGTCCTATGCTCTTCCCAAGGCATATGGATCATGTTGTAGGGCCTTTTTGCTTTTAAAAGCGTGAACTTATCATCAATAAATAACTTTTGCATTTAATTATGCTCTATTTCTTTCATTTTTACTTTTTGCACATAAACGTAAATTTAAAAGGGCAATGTTTTTAGCGTTTTTCTTTTTCGTTTTTCTTAAAATAAAAGCATGAAATCATTCATCAGGTAGATCTTCCCCTGTTCCTGTTGATAACGATTTTGCTATGGTCCAATATGACTTTGATAACCTAATTTACCATGCTGGCGAAGACTGCGAGGAAGATTGTGATCTCCTAGAGGAGTTGGATAGACTGTTAAAGGAAGAGTCAAAGGTTATTCAACTGTATTAAGAAGAGATTGAAGTCATCAACATTGAAACTGAAGAGGACGCCAAAGAGATCAAGATAGGTTCCACCTTAGAAGCAGAGGTGAAGACGAAGTTAGTCACATTGTTGCGAGAGTATGTTGATGTGTTTGCTTGGTCCTACAAGGACATGCCCGGTCTGGATGAAGATATTGTAGTGCACAAATTACTCCTCAAAGAGGATTGCCCGCCGGTAAAGCAGAAATTGAGGAGAACTAAACCAGAGATGTCTTTTAAGATCAAGGAGGAAGTCCAAAAACAGTTAGACACTGGTTTCTTGGCAGTGTCTAGTTACCCATAATGGGTGGCAAATACTGTTCCAGTACCGAAGAAGGACGAGAAAGTACGAATGTGCATTGATTACAGAGACCTCAACCGAGTAAGTCCTAAAGACGATTTTCCTATGTCGCATATTGACGTACTAATTGATAATACAACCTAGTTCTCTGCCTTTTCATTCATGGACGGGTTTTCTGGCTATAATTAGATTAAAATGGCGCCATAGGATATGGAAAAGACAACTTTCATCACCCCATGGGGAAATTTCTGCTACAAGGTCATGCCGTTTGGACTTAAGAATGCTGGCATAACATATCAACGTGCTATAGTTACTCTCTTTCATGACATGATACATAAAGAGATTTAGTGCTATGTAGACGATATGACCGCAAAGTCTCAAATCGAGGAAGAGCACCTCATTCATTTGGAAAAGCTTTTTGCAAGACTGAGACAATTTAAACTGAGACTAAATCCCAACAAATGCACTTTTGGTGTAAGATCTGGCAAGCTCTTGGGTTTTATTGTAAGCCAAAAGGGGATTGAAGTCGACTCAGATAAAGTCAAAGCTATCCAAGACATGCCGGCGCCTAAAACTGAAAAAGAAGTCAGAGCTTTCCTTGGGAGATTGAATTACATTGCAAGATTCATATCTCATTTGATGGCCACTTGTGATCCCATTTTCAAACTACTTAGAAAAGATCAAGCTGTTGTGTGGAATGATAATTGTCAGAGGGCTTTTGAGAAAATAAAAGATTATCTGCAAGAACCACCGACTTGATGCCTCCAGTTCCAGGACGACCTCTGATCATGTACCTAACTGTGTTAGAAGGATCCATGGGATGCGTGTTGGGTCAGCATGACGAAGTTAGTAGAAAAGAACATGCAATCTACTACCTTAACAAGAAATTCAACGACTGTGAAACGAGATACTTAATGCTCGAGAAGACGTGTTGCACACTAGCTTGGGCCGCAAAGCACCTAAGGCAATGTATGCTCACCCATAGAACTTTGTTGATTTCCAAGATGGATCCTGTCAAATAGATATTTGAGAAGCATGCTCTCACCAGACGAGTGACTCGTTGGCAAATGGTACTGATAGAGTACGACATCCAATATGTCACACATAAGGTTATCAAAGAAAGTGTGCTATCTGACTATCTTTCCCACCAACCTATGGACGATTACCAATCTATGCGCTTCAATTTCCCTAATGAAGACGTCATGTTTTCCAGAGACTATACATCACTTGGCCCAAACGATGGACCCGAACCAGGATCGCAATGGACGCTCGTGTTCGATGGTGCCACAAATGCTAAAGGCTGTGGAATTGGGGCAATCATTACTTCCCCAACTAGATTTCATCTCCTATTTACTGCTAGATTATGCTTTAAATGTACTAATAACATGACCAAGTATGAAGCCTGTATCTCCGGGATTGAAGCTGCCATCAATAATAGAATCAAGACTCTAGAAGTCTATAGAGATTCTGCTCTGGTCATATGCCAAATAAAAGGGGAATACGAAACACTTGACGCCAAGTTGATCCCTTACAGAGATCACATCTTGAAGTTGATCCCATACTTTGATGAGATCTCTTTTCATCATATTCCCAGAGAAAAAAAATCAATTGGCAGATGCTCTAGCAACATTAGCATCCATGTTCAAAGTTAAATGGAAGAATAAGGCACCGAACATCCGTTTAGAGTACATTGATGAACCTGCTTATTGCCTGGAAACTGACGCTGCAGAGCTTAAAGTTGATGATCATCCTTGGTTCTATGATATCAAACGGTATCTAGAAACATAGGAATATCCATAAGGCATTACAATCACTGACAAGAAGTATCTTAGGAAGCTCTCGTCAAAGTTCTTCCTCAGCAGTGATGTGTTATACAAAAGGAACTATGACTCGATTTTGCTCAGATGCGTGGATAGACACGAAGTAGAACGTATCATAAATGAACTGCACGAAGGGTCTTTTGGGACACATGTCAGTGGCCACACTATGATTAAGAAGATCTTGAGGGAAGGATACTACTGGATGATAATGGAAACAGACTGCTATCGTCATGTCCATACATGTCACAAATGCCAAATCTATGCAGACAGAGTACATGCTTCACCACTTCCTTTAAATATGTTGACTTCGCCTTGGCCTTTTGCCATGTGTAGCATGGATGTAATCGGACGTATCAAGTCAACTACCTCCAATGGACACCGTTTCATATTAGTGGCCATTGATTACTTCACCAAATGGGTGGAAGCCGTATCTTATGCCAACATCACTAAGCAGGCGGTGACTCGCTTCATTAAGAAAGAAATCATCTGCCGATATGGAGTTCTGAATAAAATCATTACTAATAATGGTTTGAACCTTAACTATAAAATGATGAAGGTGTTGTTCGAAAGCTTCAAGATTGAGCACCTTAACTCGACCCCATATCGCCATAAAATGAATGGAGCTGTTGAGGGGGCGAATAAAAACATCAAAAAGATCGTCCAGAAGATGGTAAAAATGTGTAGAGATTGGCACGAGATGTTTCCGTTTACTCTGTATGGCTACCGCACTTCAGTGCACACTTCTACTGAGGCAACCCCGTTTTCTCTCGTGTATGGAATGGAAGCAGTACTGCCTATTGAAGTAGAGATTCCTTCCTTGAGGATTCTAGTAAACGTCAAGCTAGAAGAAGTTGAATGGGTACAAGCAAGACTCGACCAGCTTAATCTCATCGATGAGAAGTGTATGACAGCCATCTGTCATGGCCAATTATACCTGAAGCGGTCGAAGAGAGCCTTTGACAAGAAAGTTCGCCTGCGACACGTTGAAACATGAGATTTGGTCTTGAGGAAAATCCAGCCAACTCACATTGACCCAAGGGGCAAATGTACACCAAACTATGAGGGTCCATATGTAGTGAAAAAGGTTTTCTCCGGTGGAGCCCTAATTCTCTCGACCATGGACGGTGATTATTTTCCATCCCCTGTGAATTCGGATGTAGTTAAAAAATATTATGCCTAAAAGATAGACTCATGGACCAATTAGAAAATCCACACGAAAATGGGCGTCTTGGTGGACCATGTAAAAAGAAAAGGTCCAGGCAAAAATTAGGGACTAAAATAAAAGAAATATCCTGGTAGGCTGAAAACCCGAAAAGGGCGGTCTAGGTAAAAGTTAGGGATTCAAAAGGCAAAACTGCATCTTGAAAAGACGTATGAAATTTCCTCCTTGATAACTGAGCTCTGTCTGGGAGAGATCAATGCCATTGTTGCGCTCAAAAGCAAGGCATAAAGGATCTTCAGAGATATATGGGTCATAGTAGAATTGAAACTCGACAGGAACCGGTTTCAACATTGCCGTTGTTATTTTTATTTTTTCTTTCAAAGCAATTACCTCTTTTAGGAATTGCCTCCTATTGTAATTTTCCCATTTAGGGGTCTTCATCAATAAAGGTTACTTTCATCAAAAAGTTTCTCTTTTATTTCTTACCATATGTTTGCAAGATTTGTTTTATTGGTGATAAGTATTGAACATGATAGTATTGTGGTGGAAAGAAAGTAAGAGACTGCTTCTTCTTTTAGGGTAACTATAGGGTGACCACGACTCCAGAAAACATGCAGGAATACCATTTGAAACCACGAAGTGACTTGGCCGAGATAAAAATCATCTAGCCCCGAAGAAACAGGTGCCAAAATCGGAGTCTTAGCATCTCTAAAACTTGATTGCATCATGAAGAAATGATAATCAGGAAGTCAAGCTCCTTCCCCATCCAGTCCAAAACCCAATCATATTTGGCTCTTTTGGATGTAAAGCCGCTTTCGGCTGACACTTTCTTGTAAAACCACCTCGGACTTGTACCTTTCACCGTACATATTCCCTTTTCCCCGAGAAATCCAGTTATACTTGGCACGACTATCACCCACTCCAGACTCTCATATTCCCAACATTTTTACATACATTTTGCATCATTTGCACGCTGGTTTAGTCGGTTCCTATAGAAGGTAAAGCATTCCTATGGACATTGTCTCTTCCGACGATTACTTTTGTAAATCCTTCCGTGCCTGTTTGCATAGGAGTTAACTTACCTTTTGTAAGGTATTTCATTTCATTTTGCATGAGATCTAATCCATTCGCTTTCCTTTTGTCAGCATCTTCACTGTCTTTTACACGCGACAACACTTTATTTTGGGTATCTTCGATCAATTTGAATGTTTGATGCCTATGTGACCAAGAACTGAATGGTCACTACTCAAAGAGTGTCATCTCAGTCGTTGGGCTAGTGAGGTTAATGTTTTTCTGATACCTTATACAGGGGTAGTTATCTCCCTCAGCTTACCTTTTGTGAGCCTTGTTCATGCTGTCATCGTAAGACTTTTGGTTTGTGCATTTTGCACCTTTCCATACCCGGATGTGCCTTTTGCACATTATCCTCAGAAGTCTGTCTTTGTGTATTGAGTTTCTCTCCTTGCAGAATATCCTACCTTTTGTAGACCTTTTCCTTTGAACATTTTGTTCCGGCGTCTTTCTCTACCTTTCGTAGATGAAATTTGTTTCCCCGAACCTTTTGTTCTGGAGTCCTCTCTACCTTTCATAGAAGGAATTTGTTTCCTCAAACATTTTGTTCTGGCGTCTTTCTCTACCTTTCATAGACGAAATTTGTTTCCCCGAACCTTTTGTTCTGGCGTTTTTCTCTACCTTTCATAGATGAAATTTGTTTCCCCGAACCTTTCATTCTGGAGACCTCTCTATCTTTCGTAGAAGGAATTTGTTTCCTCGAACCTTTTGATCTAGTGTCTTTCTCTACCTTTCGTAGAAGAAATTTGTGTCCCTGAACCTTTTATTCTAGATTACTCCCTACCTTTTATATGAGGAGTTTTCTCCTAGCTTTGGTTCAGAAGTCTTTTCTGTTTTGGCAGAAATTTATTCCATCGTATTACACAGAAAGGGGTTTCTATATATGATATAGAAGGAGTTTATCTTTTCTCCAAGCCTTTTGTTTTAGAGTACTTTTCTCCTTTCGCGTAAGGAATATTTTTCTTCTAACCTTTCGTAGGAGGAATATTTCACTCTTTAATTTGATGAGATCTCTACCTTTGGTGAGAGTTATTTCATTATATCCCTTAAGTCCTTGCTACCTTTTGTGGGAGGAATATCTTACTATATACGACTTGAATTCTCTCGACCTTTTGTAGGAGGAATCTTTCTTAAACCCTAATTACATCTATTATTGCAGAGATGCTTTACCCTTTCAAGACTGGAAAAACACTTGTGCTCTTTTGCATTGCATCTCGAACATATCATTATATATCCCCCATGACCAACCAATTCATCAATTTACCATTTACCTTTTGACAGATTTCTTTTTCAAAGCCATATTGTGTTTCCTTTCCTCGAGCCTTGACCCTGAGAAGGCCTATGTCATAGTCACTTTCAAGTTCGAGGAGATTAAATAGGGGCATCTGTCACACCCTCTTTTTCAGCCTAACCTTTAACCTCTATGTCATTATCATTTGCATTATCATTTGCACCTAACATTGGTCTTAGACAGGGACCAAGGTACCTTATCCAATAATCAAGAGAAGGGCTTCATCTTCAAAGCTCAATCAAGAGCTCAAACTCAACTTTGTGTCAATATCAAGTTACAAAGTCTCCATCATCATCAAGGCATGACACTCCACCACTTGAATCAAGAATGCAAGCATTGATTCTTCTCCTCCTATCATGGACAACAAGTCAAGAGTTTGGTTCAAACGAGGCTTGTGGCTAGTTCCTTGGGCAAGACATGATTCTAAATATCAACAAACACCTTGATGGTACCCTACATTGATTATGTGTCATCTCAAGCCATCACAAGAGCCTCAGTCAATGGAAATGATTCTAGAATTTCATCTTGTCAACAAAAGTCAACTGTGATTTAATTAGGTCAAGATCTTGGATCTCGAGGTCAATCAAGGGGATGATACTTTTTTTCAAATGATTTCAAGAGTTTTGAACGAGAAGAACCAAGGAGAAACATGAAATCAAGAGTTTGACTAAATTAGGGTTTTGATAGAAAATTTTTCTAAGTGTGAAAAAACCCTAATTCTAGCCATCTTGTAACTTCCATAACTTTCTCATATTTGACCCAATGAAGGCAAACTAGCTATCAAATTTAAGAAGACATCATGAACTACAAGTTTGTTGAAGAAATCATGTCCAAAAGATTCATGATTTAGGAGATATGATGAGTCAATGTTGGGAAAAAAGAGATTATGACATTTCTACACTTAGAAATTTTTCTAAGTTTAGAATTTTAGTTTGAAGTACCTACTTTCAATCCCATTTTTTTTATGGTGATACAAGCTTCATTTGAATTTTCCCACAATATAAGAATGGTAGAGCATCCTCCAAGATTTCTTTTGAGTACTAGATCTTCTCCATGGGATGTGTAGAACTCAAGTTGTGATGGTCCCAAATTAGGGTTTCAAAGTTGTCAAAAGTGGCAAGTGGTTAGACAGATTTTTCAACCCAACTTCCAAGACATTTTTCACTAGGTTCTTGACCTCAGTTGAGTTTTCCCATAACATGAGAGTTGAAGATCATTCATCAAGCTTTCCATACATTACAAGAACTCCTCCATGGGATTCTTACAACTCTAGATATATGGTTTCAAAGTCAAGGTTTTAAAGATGGTAAAATTCAATAACTTAGAAATTTTCTTAAGTTATTTGTGACATGATGGTAGATCACTTGGCCCATATTTTGATTCATGGAATTTGGTGGTCCTAAAGGTCAGAATTATAGGTCTTCCTTAGTTTACAAGTTATCAAAATCATTCAAAAGGATTCCAAAAGCAAAGGTTCATCATGATCATGGATATCCAAATCATTCCAATTCACTCACTTATGTCCTTGATTCAAGTCAAACCATCTTCTTTCTTTCAATGGCCAAAGAAAGTTCTAAGGCATTTGTTATCATCCAAACCACTTCAGAATCACATCATAAGATCATCAAGGAAAATGGTGAATGAATTTGAGCCAATTTGCATCCAGGTATGGCATGGGTTTTACAAAATCCCAACATGCCAAGTTCAAGTAGGCATTCCTTCCATTTCAGATCACCATCCAATCTCGTTCCAAATGGTATTGATCCACACTACATCATGGTTTACATAGCTTCTGAGCTTAAATCAAACGATGGAGAATTAAGGTTGGGGAGCCAAGATGAAGATATGGAAAACCACTATATATAGCATAAGCATACAAGATAAGAGTGAGATATTCCTAGATTGGAGGACACCTCACCATTCCAAACATTTTAAAAACCATTCTGCAGTGATTTACAATCAACGTGGCATGAGAAAATCAACTCTAACGTCCATATGCAGAGCTGGGAGAAGTGGTGATAGAAAGTGGTCCTCACACATCAAAAGAGGGAAATTGCACTAAAATTTGGGGCCCTCACTCTCCACAGTCCTTCCTTCTAAAAATAGAGAGATATCCCATTAATAAAGGGGAGCCCTAGCAGCTAGGTTTACCAAGCTCAAACCTTGAAAATCCGCTCTGTAAATTGAACCTGTTATTAAGTTACAAAAGCTCTCAAGGTGTTTTCTCTGCCCAGATCTGTAGTATGGAATACAGAGAAGGTTTAGCAAAAAGAAGTAGACCAAGAGGAGCTCTAACGGGGGATGATGAGTTCCATTTTCAAGTCTTGCTGCTCATCTCTGAACTGGTACATTTCTCAACCATTTTCATTAAATCTTATTACTGGTTCATACGTATTGATGTGTTGAAGGATACCCCTAACCTCTTGTTCATATATTTTCCACCATTGTAGTTTAATTTTATTTTTAAAATCTAGGTTCTTAAGGTTTTCTATAAAATTCTTTTGCTTTTGATGATGTTTGCATAAAATAATAATGTGGTTGTGTTTGTCTTGATCTCACGGTCACAACGAATATTTATTTGTTGATTTTGGTTAGTTTTTAGGGTTTTCACGTTTTTTTGGAGGATTGAGGAAGATGATAATGGAGTTTTAGTTTTTCTTCACGTTTTACTTTACTTATGGTTGCTTCATTTTCACTTAATCATTGTTATAATCATTATGCCAATCACGAGATGCTTTTGAGTGGCGGCTGCATGCCAGATGCTTTTATTGTTTGTTCCCCACTTTGTGTACGCGTGATGAACGTGTGGCACGTGGGCTGTATCTTGACCATAGATTTTGGATAATATTCATGGAGATAAATCCAATGGTCTATTGCATATCAGATCTGGACCAGTGTGGTGTGTTAGATCTTGATCATACGAATCAGATCATTTGGATGCCCCATCACATGTACCCTAGGACGGGCAGAGCCAGTGGGCTCAGACCTGATGGGCCTTCTTACTTTACTGGTCTCACCCCACAATTTGCTTTGTTAAACGCATCCTTGAAACAGGCTTGGGCCTGTTTTGCTGGCTGAACCTCTCATTTTTCCAATACACCCCCTTTTCTTTCTTTTCATCATATTTTTGTTGTTTTAAATGATTTTCTTTTTTTTTTCAAATTGTTTAGAATTTAATTTCCTTTTATTTTGTTAGATTTTTTTCCTTGGTTAGATTTTATTTTGACATATTTGTTTTTATTTTAAGGTTTTGCTTTAGATTTAATCATGTAAAAATGAGGTAGGGTTTTATCTTATGCTTTGATTCACATGGTGTGATGTTGGTATGATCTTGATTTAATCTTAACTCTATTATTTGATTGAACTTAACTCTCTTATATTATGATGTAAGGTAATTTTTTTTATAATTTTATTTTATGTATTTACTTTGAATGATCTTTGAATCCACCTTGGTTGGTGGGATCGTCTATATTTATGCTTCTTCATGCTTTGATTAACCCTTTAATCATTTCATCATTATATCTCATACGCTAACCATGTTATTTTGTTTATGAGGTATCTATGAAGGATAATTCATCATTTGGACTTTATGCTGATTATTTTTTCTTCTTGTTGAACATACATGGTTTATCCCATTTACATTTCATCTCTTTTTCCCCCTTGGTGGGTATTATGTCTCCCTCTCCCCTTTATAATTTAATAGCCTAGTTCTCTTTTATGCTTGCTTGCTTGTTAAGTTAGATAAAATGAATCTATGTTAGAACACATTTTCAATAAAAAGATAAATAAGGCTTGATCCAATGTCAAGTCATTTTCAAACTTATTTAACTTGGTTTGTATCTTAGGGTTCCACCCCTTCTCATATCTCATTTCTTGTTATTGACCTATCCTAACCTTGTATGGATTCCACCTTTGTAAGTCGAGTATTTCGTGCATCGCCATCAACCTACCTTGATCTATTCACCACTGTTGCACCCCAAAATTTGACCAACAATTATTTATCCATCAAGTGTTTGAAGGTCGATACCTTCACCAGAAAGTTCAGGAGATCCTCAGAGGAATTGGTTGAAACCAAGGTTGTGTGCCTCATAGCTTGAGAGTTGTGGGTGCTCCTCAGATGATTCTGAGACTATGAGGATAGGCTTGAAGCTTTGAGAAAGTCTATGAGATGTCTTGATAGCCATCATGAAGCCCAGAGAGGTCATTGTTCAAGAATTCAGAAGATTCAACCATGAATGGTAGAATTAGGGTTTTGACTGGGTCAAGCCTAGATCAGCTGAAGATTTGGAGAAGGTTGAGACCCAATCCAAGGGCCATGAGATCATGGAATGATGTATGGAGATGTTATAAAGATGATTCCTAGACCAATTCATCATGAATGAGGAGTTTGAGAAGTTTTAAGTTAGGGTTTCTGAGGATTGTCAGTGAAAAAACCCTAATTTGATCCCTATCTTCCAGGCAGTTTTAGCTCAAGATGTGATTGATATCTCATCTTCCCCACAACATGAATGTTGTAGAGCTTGTTCTTAGCTTTAATTTGAGTGGTAGAAGTCCTTGATAGGAGTTGCAGAGCTCAAGTTATGGTTTTGACAAATTACAGGTCAGCTGAGGTGTGTGAATCTGGGTCCTTGAAAGTCACCCAACTTGCAGACAACGTTTTCCCTAGTAGGATGATTCCTATGATTTCTTGGTCAACATGAATGTTGAAGGGCATCTTCTTAGCTTTCTAGAGAGTACTAGAAGTCCTTGATAGGATTTGTAGAACTCAACTTATGGTTTGAACAAGACAGGGGTATTTTGGTCATTTGGCAGTTATAGGTCATTTTAAGCAAAGGCCATATCTCCTATTTCCAAGCCTCAAATGCAAAAACTCAAAACATGAAAGTTGTTCAAAATGGGATTTTAAGCCTAAAAAAGAGGTCATGAGTTGTTGGAAAAGCTCATAGCATAGAATGACAACGTTTGGTAAATTTGAACTAAAAAAGGCATATAAGTTAATTCAAGTCAAGTTGAAATTTGGTTTGGGAGATCTATGAATCCAAAATAGGTCATCCAATATACCATTTTGAATGAAAATAACATTCTAAAAACTTTGGTTTAAACAGAATTTTGATTTGAGGCTCAAAAATGAAGGTTGCTTTGAAAAATTGTAACTTGTATCTTAAGGCATCCTTGGAAGGTTCTACACAAGGCAAGTTTGGCCTGATTTTTGCACATATGATCTCAATATCTCTTGCAATGAGATTTTGACACAAGTTTACAAGGCCTAACTCATGAGATATGGTATGTTCAACTTGTCACCAAAGGAGAAAATCCAAGCTTTTCTAGTGGATTCTAGATGATTTTAGGAGCTTCCATGGATTGCTATTTAAAGAGTGCCTCATAGTGTGATGAAAGGTTGGTGAAAGTTGTTGTGTTCATTGGAGAGAGATAGAGAGAAAGTGTCATTGCTAGATTTCTTCAAGATCAAGCAAGATCCAATTCCTTCTTCTACAAGCTTCATCCCCCTCAACTCTTGCAAACAAAAAGGTGTTCATCATTGGAGGAAGATTTGGAGAAGGTTTCAAGTGCTAGATCAAGCTCTAACACCACTCACCATTGTAGCTTGACAGGTTGGTAACTTGATCTATAGGTCTTTATTCAGGTGCAGTCTGTTAGAATCCTAGGTGTAAGATCAACATGCTAGATTAGAGGAAGGTTTTCTGAGAGTTAGAGGAAGATCCGTGAGGTTCCATGGCAGGTCCCATATTCTTTGATTTCCAAAAGCAAGATGTTCAGTGAGTGTTAGCACGCATGATATAGCATAGTCTGGTTAGGATAAAGTGTAGAACAAGATTACATCAATGGATTTGAGTTCAATCAAGATTGATACCAGTGAATTAAGTTGAAACCCTAATGTTGGAGCTTTCTGTTAGGATGATTTAAGGAGTTTCAGAGAAGGCTACTTGTATGGTTGTGTTCGTGGTAATCAGTAGTACAATTCTGCTTTTGGAATTTCTGGATTTCATCAAGTCATCATTGAGAACGATTGAGTTGAAGGATCGTGCATGGATCCTGGTTCAGATGAAACCCTAGGGTGTGTTTGGGGACGATGAACTCCCACCGTTGGATTAGTCTGGTTACTTGACTTCTTCGCATGATCGCACGGCTCCAGTTCAATTTCAGAAACGGAGGGAAACGTTAAGACCAAAACGACGCGTTTGGATAAGTGAGTAATCCTGGGCCTCAGAAACTTGTGCTACTCACACCCCACCAGCGGCCCAAAACCAAATTTGAATGGAAATCTGTTGCTATTTGCACCGTATCCTTCCCATTTTCTTTTGATTTTCCTTTTTATTTTTCTGAGCGCACATGGGCTTAGCACTTTTGCTATGCGCACCACCATTTCTTGGCCCACCAGGATAATCAACTGAGGCGCATTGCTCATGACACCCCCTCCCCCATTTATTTTATTTTCTTATTTCAATTTCTTTTATATTTCTTGCATATTATAAAATTCATATAAAATCCAAAAATTAATATTTTTCACTTCTTGTTTTTTTTCACATATTCATAAACCTGTCTAGAAAAATATAAATAAAAAAATTTACATTTTATTTTTCTTTTAATATTTTTAGCATATTATTCTTGTAAATAGTCTTTTTACTTGATTTTAGTTGATACTCAATTTTGTATGATTTCTTTTAGGACTTTCCCTTAGGATTTTTGAGCCATTCTTTTTGGCATAGTTAGACATTGAATCATAGGTCATATAGAATTTAATTCTCAATTTGTAGATTAAAATTTGATATAGTTTGCTTGTTTGACATTTAGGTGCTCAAATTAGGGTTTTAAGTAGGATAGTTGAACTTAAGCATTTTTGTTTTGGGTTTTATAGGCCATATTAGTGTATGGGGAATATATTGGTTAAGGGTAAGTATGTATAGAATCCCCTAGAATTTTGCTAGAATATTATATAGTATTTTAGCATTTTTAATTGATTTTTGAATGTATGGTTAGTATGTGTGTTGCTTAAAGGCATAGTTTGTATTGTTGCGCTTGTTTTTCTTCTCCTTTGAGTGTGTGAGCTTTGAAGATTGAGTTGAAGACCTTGTGGATCATCATTGAGACTTTGAAGACCTTACAGAGGAGTTTAGCTTAGATTTTGTTGTTTTGTTTTTAGGATCATAAGTGCATAGGTAGAGCCTTAGATAGAATAATTCCATTCAATAAACAAGGAGTGTTTTGTTCACCCCCTTCCTTCTCTGTGACATAAAGTCCCTTAAGGGTATTTACCTCTCTCCTTTGGAGGGATTAGTGACCTTGCCCTCTGAGGTAGAACTTTGAGAGAACCTTTCCCTTTGATGTTAAGTCCTCAATGGCATCCTTTGGAAGTCAGTGAGCATTGTAACATCCTCACCTCATCTTGTGGACTGAATCTTGTTTGATGGAGCATCTGGGTTGTTGAAGATAGCAATGGAAAGTATTGAAGACTTGATTGAAGATCTAAAAGCCATTGAAGATAGAAGTTGAAGCTTTGAAGAGGATGATTCCTTGAAGATTGTTGAAGTCTGAAGACTTTGTGAAGGCCCAGTTGATACCTGAATATCCCTGAAGATAGTGAAGCCTGAAGGTGGAGCTGATCAAAGAAGCTGAAGCTTAAGGGAGAAGATGAGTTGATACTCATGTTGTAGGGTAGATACCTGGAAAGCAAGTGATCTCTGAAGTCTGAAGACTGAGTAGCTGCTGGAGGAGCTGAAGCTTTCTTCTGTTTTCTTTTCTGTATTGTTTGTTTTGTCTGATTTGTCTGTTGCATTAGATTAAGTCCATCTAGAATAAGTTCAGTTTAAGAGCATGATTGCATTAGAGGTTGAGTTGCTCCCTCTGCTTGTATTGTTATTGCGTGGCTTTGCTTGCGGGTATTCGGTAGAGCCCAGCTCCCTTGCCCATGTGTTTATTTTGCCTGATGGTATTTCTTTCTTTTATCTGTATGATTGCAGTTTACCGTTTATTGCTTGATAGCATGTTGTTTATTCTTCATTATGATTACTGTTATTTCATGACTGGCTTGAGGTTGAGATGAGCTTGTGGAGGCTGAAGCCCCACACACATTTCCTCCCTCACTTGCATTGCATGCATTTTACTGTTAAGCTGATGCTTTGTCTGTTTTGGTGTATCATTGACATGATCCCTTAGGACTCTCATTTCCTTTGATAAGGATTTGATGATAGACTTTTAGGTTGAAACCTATGCATGACAACATCTAGGAGTTCCCTGTTCAAACCTCAACCATAGGATGAATCTATGGCATGACAACAGTAGGACTTGATAGTCTCCCTCCTAGTTGGGCCTGTTCTCTTCTCATCTCAAAACAGTTTAAGATACAGTAATCATAAATGATTTCTTTTGTACGTTACGAGCCTTAAGCTATCTGAGAAAGGATTGTGGGAGAGTTTCTTTTCCACAGTCTGGATGTTTAGTATGGTACCCTTTGGGTGACATGCGACGCATTCACTCTCAGGTCATAGTCTCTAGTGCGGTTGAAATCCCAAACACAATAAAAAACACTTCTTTCAAGAGATAACCCGTAGTTTCCCGAACTACGTTTGCTCTGATATTCCATACAGTGTGGAAGTACGTAGGCATAGGATGCGACGTCCTAGCCGAGCAACCTTCAAACTTTCCCCGTAATCCTTCGTAGGCCGAACTACGTTGACTCTGATTTCTCATTCTCTGATGAGAATACGTAGGCATAAAGTGCGACGCTTTGCCGAGTCATTTTTCTTTTCTTTTTCAGCCAGCCTTGATAGGTAGATAGATTATAACCAACCTGTCCAAGTAAACAAACAAGCGAGGATCCCGTCGAGTACGACGGACGTGAGGGGTGCTAATACCTTCCCCTTGCGTAACCGACTCCCGAACCCAGACAATGGTTGTGATGACCTTGTCTTACCCTTATTCGTCAGGTTTTTCCGATCGTTTCCTTTCCCGCTCTGAGGGATAAATAACGAAAGGTGGCGACTCTTCTGTCATGCCGGCACCTTATTTTCGCGCAAGCGACAGCTGGAGACTCTGCTGGGGACTCCAACGGTTCCCTGTGAGAGTCAATCCTATCGTTGGGTTGCGTTTATTTATCGCATTTTTACTTCTCGCACTTTATTTCCCGCATGTTATTTTCAGTATAATATGATTATTTGTGCTGTTGTGGGATGGGAGTTCTGATAAGTGAGAAGCCAGACCCAGGCTTGAGTGCACTATAGACTTAGAGTGGAAATTAGTGGGCGCGTGCTAGCTTTGCAGGCACTAGTGTCTCATGAAATCCACGCTCAGACGAGGTTCATCCGGTTGGCTTCACTTTCAACCCTTTGGGTTGAGACGGTTGCTGGTTTGGTGGATTGTCGACTCTGGGGACCGATCATTTGTGATTCAGCTAAGTGAGGCCTCTTCAAGACTTGATGATGCCACTCCTTCTGGGAATCGTATCGTCAGTTTTGAGAGTCTGTGACGCTGATGAACGCATAGGATGCCGTACCTTGAGTCAGTTTAGGTCCATACCTGTGAGTGGGATTGGGTTTATTGCAGGAAGCCGTGACCTTCAGACTACCTGGTTTTCTTGACAGTGAATCAGTTATGCTGGTACCAGGGTTTCTCAGATGCAGGTTTGTCTTTTCTTGATAGAGCAGGTTTGATCAGTGTATCATCATCAGCGGTTTGTTCTTGATAGGGCAGATTTTGAGTGGGGTCTGAAGATCTCATCAGCAGCTGTGTGTTTGTTCTTGATAGGGCAGATTTCTGATTTGGGGTCTGAAGACTTCATCAACAGATGTTCCTTGATCTTGCACCCGAGGTCCTTATTATCAGGCACTTATTCTTGTCAGAGCCGAATTTTGATCTCGGTCCTATCAGATGGTTATTCTCAGCAGATCAGATCAGTAGTCTTACGCCGGGGTTTCCTTCTCATCAGCGACTGTTGATACCGAATCTCCACAGCAGCTACCTGGATATATTATTGCATGACTGCATTTTGCATTAGTTTGCATATTCATGTTTGCATTCCATTAGCATGTGTCTGTGCTGCAGGCGCTTTCGTACCCTGATTCTGGTGTCCCGAGCAATATGAGATATTTTCTTCCATGAATGGATCCAGTCTTATCACTGCATTGACACTATGTTGGCACGTTGACACCAGAATTAGGGGTGATCTCCTAAACGTACAGACACTCATGGCATTAGCATAATTCATCTTGCATGACAGAAGCCGGGGCTTGTCTTCTAACCCTTGTGTTTGCAGGTTTGACTCAGAATCGAGCGACTCAGACTAATGGAGCAGGTACAAGCCGAGTTGGGGAAAATCCAAAGCCAGTTGGGGCAGGTCATGAATGACATACAGGCAGTGCGCTTGGATCAGCAAGTACTCAGAGAGGAGAATCAGCAGTTGCAGAATCAGTTGAGCTTTCCCATGGGAGTGGTGAGAAGTATGCTAAAAAAGGAGAGTGGTCAAGCACCCAAGGAGGAGACCAAAGTGCTTCCCCCATTGCCGTCAGTGCCACCTGTGCTGAAGCCAAGTGGACTTCATAGATCCTCTACACAGCATGAAGCTCGAGACCTGTCTCGTCAGCGGCCGCGCCGGGCATCTCAGAATAATCCTGAAGGTTATAATCAAAAGAAGAAGCTACTTGATAGAGCTGTGGACCCAATACCTGTGAGTTATGCCCGACTGTTGCCACTGTTGGTTCAGAACCGCGTTCTAAAGCTTCGGACCTCAGATCCACCAGATGACGTGTCATCAGACGTCGATCTCAGCACACGTTGTGATTTCCACTCAGGAGCACCGGGGCACCATATTGAAACATGTAAGGCTCTCAAGAATAAGATTCAAGACCTTATTGACTCAAGAGCAATTAGGCTTGTGCCGGGCGGCATAAGAGCATCGGGAAAGTTCATCCCGTACCCTACAGAAGAGGTGAATGATTCCACTCCTTTGCCTGAAGCTGAGAAAGATCTTGAATATGTCCCGCGACCTTTGGTGACTGCATCGCCTCGCTCGCAGTTTCTACCTGGATCAAGTTCAAGGATGCAAGCGCCTAAATAAGAGACCGTTGCCATTCAGAAACGACGACCTCTTGGGCGGAAAGAATACCAGCACCAGGATCAAAAGAGGCCTCGCAACCACTTAGAACGAAGGAATGCTTCTTTCCATCCAGTGCCTGTGCCGTATAGCCAGATTCTTCCACGGTTGATTCAGAATTCTTTGGTGGAACCGAAAGCTCTCAAGCCCGTGCCAGAGCCTTACCCTCCAGGGTACAATCCTCACGCTCAGTATGGTTACCATGGTGGATCTCCGGGGCATTCAACTGAAGATTGCAAGGCTTTCCAGGCGAAAGTGCAACAATTGATCGACCAAGGGTGTATTTCCTTTCCAGACGGAGTTTTGGTTGTACGTGACAACCTCTCAGCTGTTTGAGCTCGCAGATTCAGAGGGTTATTTCCAGAAGCCAGTGATCCAGACAGGCAGACGTCCTCAGCATTGGCAGTCTTCGGACTTTTTACCATTTGCATTTGTAGTTTCTTTTCTGTTAGTTACTACTTGCTGTTAAACATTGAATGTTTCGAATGGTAATATTAATAAAGTGACTATGCATTTTTTCTGAATTAGTTACGTAGTTGTCACTCATTTACTGCATTGCACTGACACTTGCATTTTATTCACTCCACTTTATTACTATGATTAGCAATGAGTGGAGGGAGGATGATGAAACTGAATACTCATAACCAATGATCGTATTGCTTTCAGATAAAACCTTGCCGGTGACGTATAAGGCATTGTTTCAAACCCCTAAACACCGGAGAGATAAGGAAGAGAATCCCTTGTTAACCACTTCGAGCCGAGGAGTAGGAGTTTCTTTCGGACTTTTTAACCCTCACATCTTAACCCGGGGCAGGGTAGTTGTCAGTCAGCTTGATCGAGCGTTCAAGTCTTATAGAGGAGTGTTGTCCTTCGAGGACCAATCACATCATATTCCTCTCCAGAGGTCGTACCTCATCAACCACAATGGTTAAACCTCACCAATCAGGAGTGAGACAGTTATAATCCTTTCGGATAAATCCAGACAGCCAGTGTCGCACGACTTGTTCCAAGAAAAAGAAAAAGAAATAAGAAAGCCCGCTAAGTAAAAAAGAGAAGCTAGAAAGCAAATACTTAAGCAAAAATCAGGGCATCCCGCTGGACTTCAGAAAGAAAAGATCGAAAAGAGCTCAAAAGGAGTCAGTCCAGGCAAAAGTTAGGGAATCAAAAGAATGAAAAAGAAAGGATTGTAAAAGAAAAAAAATCCTCAAACAAGGACAAAGTCGTGTAGATACAGACACTGAAAACGAAAAAGGAGTAACTATCACTCCGAAACACCTTGTGAATTCTTTAACCAGTTGTTCCCAATGCTCGACATACCTCTCGAAGAGGCGAGCGCTCGAGCTAAGTTAACTGGACTTTAGGATCGGAGATCATCACGTAGAAGGGGTGGGTACAAATCATAATTTGAGCCAAATATCCTTTGTTTCACGAACCGTGAACCCGACCACGATACAACCCTTAAAAGACCTAATTGAGGCAGGGTTTATTCTAAAAGCGCATTACGATAAGGTTGAGTAACCTGACTGCTTCATGATTTACTAATCATATCCTTATTGTATTTTTCACTGATCACATCAGCACTACGTTTGAACTCTTTGGTTCATTCGTCACTCACTAGCATGACACGTAAATGAGTGACAGTACAACATTTTTTCGAAATTTGCATGAACACTGCATTAGAATTACCATTCGTGAATAAACGATTTTAGTTGCAGGTTAGTAGCTGATATGAAGGAACTTCAATAGGGAATGGTCAATCAGGGCTGAATCGTCAGAGGTCTGGATCAGAATGGTATGCTGCGAAGCCCTGTGAATCTGGGGCATTGACTTCCTGTGAGTTTGGAATCAGTTTGTCTGAGGACAAGCCCTGGAGTATCAGTTGGTTATGGGGCAGTTTATGCAAGAAGCGGTTGGTCGAAAGTGAATCTTCTCGAGACCCAATCAGGGGCAGTTATCCAGAATTCTTGCGATTTGAGCACAGATCCCTCCAGTGTTCAATCAGAGCATGTTGAGTCGCTTGTCGCTCGTTCAGGGGCAAACTACTTCAGAGATATTGAAGCCAACCATGCTGAGAGTGGATTAGTGGAGGATGAATCCTTCTGTTGTGCAGATGTTGGGGCAAGCCCTCTGAAGATTGTCTTGTTGCCAGTTGTTTTCGGTTCAGAATGAATTATTCCTAAAAGTCGGATTGGGGCAAGTTGAATTGCGCAGGGGCAAGTTGTTCAAATGAGTTTGTTCACCCTAGCAAGAATTGAGCATCGGGGAATCGTGTCATTACCCTGCCAAAACCTGAGCCTTCTGAAGAAGCCTTATTGTCATTGGGCTGTTATCCTACAGCCTAACCAGTTACTTGGTTCCATGATTGGTAGCTTGTGTTCCCTGTGTTGACATTGTTGAACCAGGATCGTTTCTCAGCAGAGATGTACGGTTTGAAGTTGTCTCCCCTGAGCAGTTTGAGGTTGCAGCAAATGGAGATGATGTTTATCCCTCATCAGATTAGGGTCAAGATTACCCTCAGCAGACCAGGATTGATATCCCTGAAGCAGGGCGAGTCCTCCTTCTCCAGCAGAGTTCAGTAGTCTCTCCTCCATAGAATCTGAACGCAAGATAGTGAGCATTGATATGTCTCCCCAGGCAGAGATGATTCTTTTCCCCAAGCAGGCGCATCCTGAAGGAACGTCACCTCATCAGCTGAGTCAAGGGCCGAAGCTCATGTCCCCCGCACCGGGTCACAAGTGCAGATTTTGTAGAAATGTTCGGGTGCCGAAGCTCGTGTTTTCCCCATTAAAGTCGCCAAAGCAGGTGTCCCCCCCCAGCACCGGGTCACAAGTGCAGGATTCACAGGAAATTCATACGCCAAAGTATGCAGTAGCTGATGGTGCCAGACTGAAGTCTCCAGCGGAATTGAGATTCCCCACCAGAGTCATGCTCTCTCCTGAAGTTGGATGATTCCCCCTTCCCCAGTAGAGTATTGAACACCTGATGCTGTATTCCCCCCGAAGTCGGATGATTCCTTCTTCCCCAGCGAAATTGAAATTCCTCATCAGAGTCGTACCCTCCCAGTGAAGTAGAATGATTTCTCTCCCTGGCTGAGTCCGCAAAAAAGCAGAATCCTTGGAAGCAGTTGAGACCGTGAGTGGTTTTCCTAGCAGAGCATTGAGCAGCTGATGCTGTATTTCCCCAGAGTCGCACTTTCTCCAGCGAAGCAGAATGATTTCTCCTTCCTCAACCGAGTTTGCAGATGTCCAAGAGAGCCGATTCCTGGGAAGTTGATCAGATCATGATTGGTTTTTCCCCAGTGGAGTGTTGAGCAGCTGAAGTTGTTTCCCCACAGAGTTATTATCCCCAGAAGAGCAGCCGAGACGGCCGCGCAGTTCATTCTCGCGATTGATATCAGCAGGTCCAGGTTCTCGTAGAGCTTCGTTCCCATGCAGTAATCAACTGAAGTTGTTTTCCCTGCAGCAGTCCGCGGAAGATCAATTCCCCAGACAAAGTCCGATTGATATTGGCGTGCAGTTTTCTCCTCAGCGGGATGATTCCTCTATCTGAGTAGTTCTTTCTCCTTGACGGGAGGATTTCCCCTCGACATTTATTTTGCTGACGGGATTGCATAGCATATTGCATGATTGCATGGCATTTAGCATAAACGCATAGCATTTCCACCGTGTGGGGCATGGCGCAGAAGCATACGCATCATAAGCATGATCTAGGTTACTATCATTCTTGTCTTACAGGTGTTCCACCAAGAGACCAGTTGCTCAGGACGATTCCTGATATTCTCTCCAACAAGGTCGCTTTCTTAAGATGATTCTTAAGACCCCGGTGTAATCCCCACAGTCGCTCGCTCAAGATGATTTTTGAGATCCCCAGCGAAGTCTTCAGTTCGAGATGATTCTTGAATTTCTCAGCGGGGTCGGTGTGCTTAAGATGATTCTTAAGACCTCAACGCAGGTTCCCGAGTTGTTTGCTTAGGATGATTCTTGAGCTCCCCAATAGCGTACCCAGCAAGAGTTGCCCAGGAAGATTCCTGGAATACCCAGCAGAATAAAAGTCTCCAGAATGGTTATCGGTTCAGGATGATTCTTGAAGGTGCCCGACGGAGTTGTTTGTTCAAGATGATTCTTGAAGTCCTTAGCAGCGTGATATGTCTGCTCCAACAGTGTTGTCTAATCTGAAGATTGACTTCGTGAACGCCTGAAGGCGGTATCAGAGGTTCCTGTGAATTCAGATTTCCTGGTTGATGAATCAACGGGTGGCTGAAGACAAGGTTCCAGAGTTTGTAGATATAACAGAGTGATCCGTGTTGGTCTGAAGACCAAGTCAGTTGTCCTGAGGTGATGATTGATTGCGATCAAGTGAATAGTGTTTCTTCCGACTGAAGTCGAAGATGTTTCTCCAGCTGAAGCGGAGTTTTGCCTGAAGGCAAAGTGTTTGAATCCCCGTAGAGTCATGAATGGCTCAGGATACCATTTCTCTGACTGAAGTCATAGGTTTCCCAAGCTGAGGCGAAGGTGCCTGAAGGCAAGGTTATCCCCAAGGTCATGAATGACCTAGGATTCATTTTTCGGACTGAAGGCCGGAGTATATCCCTGAATGAAGTCTCGGATGCTCTATAGCAGAGGTGGAGTTGCCTGAAGGCAGATCCATGTATCCTTGAAGGCCAAGGACCATTTCTTCAGACTGAAGTCGAAGATACCTCCTGCAGAGTTGCCGACGGGCAAAGTTTACATTCTTGAAGGTCAAGGATGTTTATCTTCAGAAGTATTTGAGGATCTTTTCTAGCTGAAGCTGGAAGTGGCCGGGGGCCAGGGTTTCATATATCTTTAATGTCGAAGTTCTACGGTGGGTCAGTTGCGCAGCAGTATTCCGATGTTCGTTATGGTTCTGAGGGTGAACCCCAGATCAGAGTGTGCTCGGTTAAGTCTCTCATTCCCAGCGGAGTGGTTTCAAATACGCAAGTGTACCTTTTGTTCCATTTACCAGGGGTGAACCCTAGGTCAGAATCGTTCAGTGTTGTATTTTCTCCAGCGGCGACGCGGGGCATTTTGGATTTGACGGCGAGGTCAGATCATGTTTGTTCGACGGCGAGGTCGAATGTGTGTTTCCGACGGCGAGGTTGGATGTTGTTCGACGGCGAGGTTGAATGTTTGGATTTGACGGCGAGGTCAGATCATGTTTGTTCGACGGCGAGGTCGAATGTGTGTTTCCAACGGCGAGGTTGGATGTTGTTCGACGGCGAGGTTGAATGTTTGGATTTGACGGCGAGGTCAGATTATGTTTGTTTCCGACGGCGAGGTTGGATGTTTGTTTCCGACGGCGAGGTTGGATGTTTGTTCGACGGCGAGGTTGAATGTTTGGATTTGACGGCGAGGTCAGATTATGTTTGTTTCCGACGGCGAGGTTGGATGTTTGTTTCCAACGGCGAGGTTGGATGTTTGTTCGACGGCGAGGTTGAATGTTTGGATTTGACGGCGAGGTCAGATTATGTTTGTTTCCGACGGCGAGGTTGGATGTTTGTTCGACGGCGAGGTTGAATGTTTGTTTGACGGCGAGGTCAGATTATGTTTGTTCGACGGCGAGGTTGGATGTTTGTTTGACGGCGAGGTCAGACTCTTTAAATCCCCAGTAGAGATGATGTTTGTACGACGGCGATGTCGAGTGTCTCTAAGAGGATGTTTGTTTCCGACGGCGATGTCAGATTCAGTTTTCCAGCGGCGATGTTGGGCATGTCAAGTTGATCCAGTCTTCTGACGGCGATGTTAGGTGATGCAGATCCTGTAGTTCTCCAGCGGCGATGCGGGGTATTTTGTCAGATGTAGTTCTCCAGCGGCGATGCGGGGTATTTTGATTGTCCGACGGCGAGGTCAGATGTAGTTCTCCAGCGGCGATGCGGGGTATTTTGATTGTCCGACGGCGAGGTCAGATGTAGTTCTCCAGCGGCGATGCGGGGTATTTTGTCAGATGTAGTTCTCCAGAGGCGATGCGGGGTATTTTGTCATATTAGTTCTCCAGCGGCGAGGCGGGGTGTTTTGGGTGATCGACGACGATGTCAGATTTAGTTTTCCGGCGGCGATGTTGGATGTTTGTTTCCCCGAGTTATGGTTGTTCCTGACGGTGATGTCAGGTGGTTTGGCCTCCCAGCGGCGATGTTGGGTGTTCCTCAGAATTTTGTCTGCTTCTGACGGTGATGTCAGATGGTTTAGTCTTCCAGCGGTGATGTTGGGTGTTTGGTTGCCTGAAGATGATGTCAGAAGAAGTTAATGTGGATAACTGACGGCGATGTCATATCGATATTTCTCCAGCTAGTTGTTGAGCAGCTAGTGTTGCAGTGTTTGAAGGTTTGTTCCCCGCAGAGTATCATGTGCTCGTGCAGTTGGCAAATTTTCGGGTTTACCGGTATTCAATCGTCTCGCACCTTGATTGGTTGAGAGCCGTTCGCTTCTCACCCAGTCAAGTTCAAGCCGTTTGAATAGGGGCAGCTGTTGCACCCCAAAATTTGACCAACAATTATTTATCCATCAAGTGTTTGAAGGTTGATACCTTCACCAGAAAGTTCAGGAGATCCTCAGAGGAATTGGTTGAAACCAAGGTTGTGTGCCTCATAGCTTGAGAGTTGTGGGTGCTCCTCAGATGATTCTGAGACTATGAGGATAGGCTTGAAGCTTTGAGAAATTCTATGAGATGTCTTGATAGCCATCATGAAGCCCAGAGAGGTCATTGTGCAAGAATTCAGAAGATTCAACCATGAATGGTAGAATTAGGGTTTTGACTGGGTCAAGCCTAGATCAGCTGAAGATTTGGAGAAGGTTGAGACCCAATCCAAGGGCCATGAAATCATGGAATGATGTATGGAGATGTTATAAAGATGATTCCTAGACCAATTCATCATGAATGAGGAGTTTGAGAAGTTTTAAGTTAGGGTTTCTGAGGATTGTCAGTGAAAAAACCCTAATTTGATCCCTATCGTCCAGGCAGTTTTAGCTCAAGATGTGATTGATATCTCATCTTCCCCACAACATGAATGTTGTAGAGCTTGTTCTTAGCTTTAATTTGAGTGGTAGAAGTCCTTGATAGGAGTTGCAGAGCTCAAGTTATGGTTTTGACAAATTACAGGTCAGCTGAGGTGTGTGAATCTGGGTCCTTGAAAGTCACCCAACTTGCAGACAACTTTTGCCCTAGTAGTATGATTCCTATTATTTCTTGGTCAACATGAATGTTGAAGGGCATCTTCGTAGCTTTCTAGAGAGTACTAGAAGTCCTTAATAGGATTTGTAGAACTCAACTTATGGTTTGAACAAGACAGGGGTAGTTTGGTCATTTGGCAGTTATAGGTCATTTTAAGCAAAGGCCATATCTCCTATTTCCAAGCCTCAAATGGAAAAACTCAAAACATGAAAGTTGTTCAAAATGGGATTTTAAGCCTAGAAAAGAGGTCATGAGTTGTTGTAAA
This sequence comes from Lathyrus sativus, assembly GCA_963859935.3. Taxonomy (NCBI): domain Eukaryota; kingdom Viridiplantae; phylum Streptophyta; class Magnoliopsida; order Fabales; family Fabaceae; genus Lathyrus; species Lathyrus sativus. The sequence goes on from OZ012736.1 coordinate 71,700,946, forward strand.
AGCTCATAGCATAGAATGACAAAGTTTGGTAAATTTGAACTAAAAGAGGCATATAAGTTAATTCAAGTCAAGTTGAAATTTGGTTTGGGAGATCTATGAATCCAAAATAGGTCATCCAATATACCATTTTGAATGCAAATAACATTCTAAAAACTTTGGTTTAAACAGAATTTTTATTTGAGGCTCAAAAATGAAGGTTGCTTTGAAAAATTGTAACTTGTATCTTAAGGCATCCTTGGAAGGTTCTACACAAGGCAAGTTTGGCCTAATTTTTGCACATATGATCTCAATATCTCTTGCAATGAGATTTTGACACAAGTTTACAAGGCCTAACTCATGAGATATGGTATGTTCAACTTGTCACCAAAGGAGAAAATCCAAGCTTTTCTAGTGGATTCTAGATGATTCTAGGAGCTTCCATGGATTGCTATTTAAAGAGTGCCTCATAGTGTGATGAAAGGTTGGTGAAAGTTGTTGTGTTCATTGGAGAGAGATAGAGAGAAAGTGTCATTGCTAGATTTCTTCAAGATCAAGCAAGATCCAATTCCTTCTTCTACAAGCTTCATCCCCCTCAACTCTTGCAAACCGAAAGGTGTTCATCATTGGAGGAAGATTTGGAGAAGGTTTCAAGTGCTAGATCAAGCTCTAACACCACTCACCATTGTAGCTTGACAGGTTGGTAACTTGATCTATAGGTCTTTATTCAGGTGCAGTCTGTTAGAATCCTAGGTGTAAGATCAACATGCTAGATTAGAGGAAGGTTTTCTGAGAGTTAGAGGAAGATCCGTGAGGTTCCATGGCAGGTCCCATATTCTTTGATTTCCAAAAGCAAGATGTTCAGTGAGTGTTAGCACGCATGATATAGCATAGTCTGGTTAGGATAAAGTGTAGAACAAGATTACATCAATGGATTTGAGTTCAATCAAGATTGATACCAGTGAATTAAGTTGAAACCCTAATGTTGGAGCTTTCTGTTAGGATGATTTAAGGAGTTTCAGAGAAGGCTACTTGTATGGTTGTGTTCGTGGTAATCAGTAGTACAATTCTGCTTTTGGAATTTCTGGATTTCATCAAGTCATCATTGAGAACGATTGAGTTGAAGGATCGTGCATGGATCCTGGTTCAGATGAAACCCTAGGGTGTGTTTGGGGACGATGAACTCCCACCGTTGGATTAGTCTGGTTACTTGACTTCTTCGCATGATCGCACGGCTCCAGTTCAATTTCAGAAACGGAGGGAAACGTTAAGACCAAAACGACGCGTTTGGATAAGTGAGTAATCCTGGGCCTCAGAAACTTGTGCTACTCACACCCCACCAGCGGCCCAAAACCAAATTTGAATGGAAATCTGTTGCTATTTGCACCGTATCCTTCCCATTTTCTTTTGATTTTCCTTTTTATTTTTCTGAGCGCACATGGGCTTAGCACTTTTGCTATGCGCACCACCATTTCTTGGCCCACCAGGATAATCAACTGAGGCGCATTGCTCATGACACCCCCTCCCCCATTTATTTTATTTTCTTATTTCAATTTCTTTTATATTTCTTGCATATTATAAAATTCATATAAAATCCAAAAATTAATATTTTTCACTTCTTGTTTTTTTTCACATATTCATAAACCTGTCTAGAAAAATATAAATAAAAAAATTTACATTTTATTTTTCTTTTAATATTTTTAGCATATTATTCTTGTAAATAGTCTTTTTACTTGATTTTAGTTGATACTCAATTTTGTATGATTTCTTTTAGGACTTTCCCTTAGGATTTTTGAGCCATTCTTTTTGGCATAGTTAGACATTGAATCATAGGTCATATAGAATTTAATTCTCAATTTGTAGATTAAAATTTGATATAGTTTGCTTGTTTGACATTTAGGTGCTCAAATTAGGGTTTTAAGTAGGATAGTTGAACTTAAGCATTTTTGTTTTGGGTTTTATAGGCCATATTAGTGTATGGGGAATATATGGGTTAAGGGTAAGTATGTATAGAATCCCCTAGAATTTTGCTAGAATATTATATAGTATTTTAGCATTTTTAATTGATTTTTGAATGTATGGTTAGTATGTGTGTTGCTTAAAGGCATAGTTTGTATTGTTGCGCTTGTTTTTCTTCTCCTTTGAGTGTGTGAGCTTTGAAGATTGAGTTGAAGACCTTGTGGATCATCATTGAGACTTTGAAGACCTTGCAGAGGAGTTTAGCTTAGATTTTATTGTTTTGTTTTTAGGATCATAAGTGCATAGGTAGAGCCTTAGATAGAATAATTCCATTCAATAAACAAGGAGTGTTTTGTTCACCCCCTTCCTTCTCTGTGACATAAAGTCCCTTAAGGGTATTCACCTCTCTCCTTTGGAGGGATTAGTGACCTTGCCCTCTGAGGTAGAACTTTGAGAGAACCTTTCCCTTTGATGTTAAGTCCTCAATGGCATCCTTTGGAAGTCAGTGAGCACTGTAACATCCTCACCTCATCTTGTGGACTGAATCTTGTTTGATGGAGCATCTGGGTTGTTGAAGATAGCAATGGAAAGTATTGAAGACTTGATTGAAGATCTAAAAGCCATTGAAGATAGAAGTTGAAGCTTTGAAGAGGATGATTCCTTGAAGATTGTTGAAGTCTGAAGACTTTGTGAAGGCCCAGTTGATACCTGAATATCCCTGAAGATAGTGAAGCCTGAAGGTGGAGCTGATCAAAGAAGCTGAAGCTTAAGGGAGAAGATGAGTTGATACTCATGTTGTAGGGTAGATACCTGGAAAGCAAGTGATCTCTGAAGTCTGAAGACTGAGTAGCTGCTGGAGGAGCTGAAGCTTTCTTCTGTTTTCTTTTCTGTATTGTTTGTTTTGTCTGATTTGTCTGTTGCATTAGATTAAGTCCATCTAGAATAAGTTCAGTTTAAGAGCATGATTGCATTAGAGGTTGAGTTGCTCCCTCTGCTTGTATTGTTATTGCGTGGCTTTGCTTGCGGGTATTCGGTAGAGCCCAACTCCCTTGCCCATGTGTTTATTTTGCCTGATGGTATTTCTTTCTTTTATCTGTATGATTGCAGTTTACCGTTTATTGCTTGATAGCATGTTGTTTATTCTTCAGTATGATTATTGTTATTTCATGACTGGCTTGAGGTTGAGATGAGCTTGTGGAGGCTGAAGCCCCACACACATTTCCTCCCTCACTTGCATTGCATGCATTTTACTGTTAAGCTGATGCTTTGTCTGTTTTGGTGTATCATTGACATGATCCCTTAGGACTCTCATTTCCTTTGATAAGGATTTGATGATAGACTTTTAGGTTGAAACCTATGCATGACAACATCTAGGAGTTCCCTGTTCAAACCTCAACCATAGGATAAATCCATGGCATGACAACAGTAGGACTTGATAGTCTCCCTCCTAGTTGGGCCTGTTCTCTTCTCATCTCAAAACAGTTTAAGATACAGTAATCATGAATGATTTCTTTCGTACGTTACGAGCCTTAAGCTATCTGAGAAAGGATTGTGGGAGAGTTTCTTTTCCACAGTCTGGATGTTTAGTATGGTACCCTTTGGGTGACATGCGACGCATTCACTCTCAGGTCATAGTCTCTAGTGCGGTTGAAATCCCAAACACAATAAAAAACACTTCTTTCAAGAGATAACCCGTAGTTTCCCGAACTACGTTTGCTCTGATCTTCCATACAGCGTGGAAGTACGTAGGCATAGGATGCGACGTCCTAGCGAGCAACCTTCAACCTTTCCCCGTAATCCTTCGTAGGCCGAACTACGTTGACTCTGATTTCTCATTCTCTGATGAGAATACGTAGGCATAAAGTGCGACGCTTTGCCGAGTCATTTTTCTTTTCTTTTTCAGCCAGCCTTGATAGGTAGATAGATTATAACCAACCCGTCCAAGTAAACAAACAAGCGAGGATCCCGTCGAGTACGACGGACGTGAGGGGTGCTAATACCTTCCCCTTGCGTAACCGACTCCCGAACCCAGACAATGGTTGCGATGACCTTGTCTTACCCTTATTCGTCAGGTTTTTCCGATCGTTTCCTTTCCCGCTCTGAGGGATAAATAACGAAAGGTGGCGACTCTTCTGTCATGCCGGCACCTTATTTTCGCGCAAGCGACAACCACCCTTTCTTTTGAAAACCTTTTCTCTATTTCTTTTGCCTTCATGAGTTAAATACCTTGGTCTTGTACCAAGTGCATTTTTAAAACTCTTTTCTTAACAAACTTGGATGGTTGTAGAATGGTTAGGCGAAGGCCTTTTCCTATCCCGAGTGCTTGACATTACCTTTAGGGTTCACTGTCATAAAGTACTTACCATTCAAAATCAAAATATCTTTAATAAGAGAATGAAGTTCTCTTTGTATTGAACTAAAGAGAGATACTTCTTCCTCTCCGAGTATTAGGATACTCACTTTTGAGTGTGTGCTCTCGATACTCGTCTTTCAATATGAAGATGTGACTATATTCGCCACACCATTTTCACAATAAATCTTTTGAGATAAAGAATCGGGTACTACCCGTAAGGGGTTACTATCCGAGGACTTATTTCACCCTTAAAAATCAACCTCCAACAAATCAAATATGACATCTTGCCTTGATGGAGAAAATTAATTCTTTTCAAAAAGGACATGTTACGTCCGTTTTATCGCAAACAGGTAACCCCTAAGACTCCACAAGTAAGCTGTAATACACCTAACTGCTAGAATACGCACGTTGATACCGTCCATAAACAACACTAACAAATCGTAGTCGAACTACGGCTACTCTGATTTCTCATATCTGTTGAGAATACATAGGCATAGGATTGCGATGATCCTAGAGAGCACACTTCCACCTTTTTACCTGTAGTCCTCCGAACTACGTTGACTCTGACTTTCTCGTATCTGTTGAGAATACATAGGCATAGGATCATGAGATCCTACCGAGTCTTCTCCCTTCTTTTATCTCATCTTCTCCCTGTTTCCAGCCCTTCTCTCTCTCCTTTTAGAACATGTTTAGAAAAGCAACATCCTTTAGCAAATATCTTCACACATAGACAAGCAAATGGTTCCCATCAAGTATGATGGATATGAGGAGTGCTAATTGTAACACCCCGTTTCCCAAAAATAAAATAAAACAATAAAATCAAGCAATTATCAGAGTTCTTCCCAAAACAGAATGTCACTATCACAAAAAATTTCCACAAAACACCACTTTAAATAATTTTCAACAAAAATGCAGCGGAAAAATTTGTCATATAAATATATACATATACATCATCTATATCAATTCGGCCATCCGCCCAAATAATACAAACATATACATATCCAAAGATTCAATAGAACATGATACGACACAGAGTCAAACAAAATCATCAGACAAGTAAATAACTCCCAAAAGCCTCAGGTTACGTATCAGAGCATCCCTACAACTCGACTCGCCACAATCCAAGCTAGCTACGAACCTGGATTGTCTGTACTTTCGAAGAAGCACAGACCACAACAACAATAAGGGGTGAGAAATCACGATCAAAAATATAACGGTAATAATGTACATGAATAAAAGGCAGTAAATCAAACAACTATTATTCACATACATCGACCCGGACCTACTGTCCCACATCAACATAGCATACAAGACAATGCAACCCAACCCATGATATGCGATACCGACTCAACAACAACACCGATGGGCACCGGGCCATCAACCCTTCCCGAAGGAACATATCATCATCACCGATGGGTACTAGGCCATCACCCTCCACACAGGAGCACATCATAAATAGGATAGATCACTTACGCTCCCCTGAGACATGATCTATCCCTCACAATCACCGATGGACACTAAGTCATCACCCTCCACACAGGAGCACATTATCACTACCGATGGGCACCGGGCCATCACCCTCCACACAGGAGCACATTATCACTATCGATGGGCACCGGGCCATCACCATCCACACAGGAGCACATCATCACACCATGCTATGCATAATCCCAATGCACAACACACAACATCAAATACACTAAGTGTACATGGTTCTACTGATCACATTTCATCACACATCATATATATATATATATATATCACACATCACCACATACATGTATCATATCGTACACCAATTGAAATATTCTAATCAAACGAATAACACGGAAATTACATTCCAACACCATGCATACACTCACCACAGCTAACCAACAATCTCTTAATCAATACATGACCAGCAAGGGTCCAATAGCACAAGAAAACTGAACAGAACAACAGCAAAAATGCAACTGCTGTCGAGCTCGCTGGCACATTCGCCTGGTGAATCCCCGCAGCGAAGCTCGCTCGGTGAAACCTCTGGGGAAGCCACACAGTGGCTACTGGCAGCCCTCGCTGCCCAGTTCGCCTGGCGAAGCTTGCCCCCCCCCCCCCCCCCCATTCGCTCAGCGAATGCTGGCGAATACCTACGATTTCAGAAAAATCCCACTGTGCAGAAACAACAACTCTCTCCGAATTCACCCGATTACGCGCAAACCAGCATCTAACACAACTAACCAACATTCTACGACTTAACTACAAAATCCATTCTCGATTTCACCCGATAAAACCTCAGTTATACTCAATTGCTCAAATTCGGCTTAAAAATGGTAACTACCGAAAACCCCAAATCACCCAAACACACACATGCAATCATTCAATCATACCAGCAGCAACTCAGAATTCACAACATCATAAGAATCAATTCATCAACATCTATGGGGTTAGGGAAATCCCCTTCTACCTAGAATTCATGCAATACCGAATTTTAACCGATTCTTCCCCCTTACCTCAAATGCAGCTTTGATCGAAGAAACTTTAAGAATCCACAGCCTAGCTTCCTCTTGCTTGCTCTTGCTTGATCGAGCTATCACTCTCTTGATCGGGTTCTTCTCTTTTTAACTTCTCTCGTGTTCTTCTCCCTCTCACGATCGTGTTTTTTCCTCTTTCCTTTTCCAATTTCCCCTATTGCCTTTAGTCCTAAATTCTCCTTATAATCCAAATAATCTCAATTAATAAAATCCTCATTTTATTTTAATCCAAAATTAATATAAAACTTTATAACATTAATAATAATAATAATAATATCAATATTAATATTAATTATCAATTATTATCATTATCAATTATATGATATTAATATTATGTTCCTTATTTCTCAACACTTCCACACAAAGCACGCCGATAAGTAAAAATAAAACCGAAAAAACTCAAATAATTAAAATGGGCGTTACACTAATACCTTCCCTTTGCATAACCGGCTTCCGAACTTCTTCTTTTGGTTGCGAGACCATTTTATCCATTTCCTTCTTTTTGGGGTTTTCTCGATGTTTTCCCTTCCCCTTTTGGGATAAATAAAGTTTGATGGCGACTCTTCTGTTCTTCCGATTTTCACCTCTATGTCGTTGCATTTTTTCGAGTAACGACAAAAGACTCGAAAGGACTTCACCATCCTAGGCCTACGTATTCCCTCGTGCATTGGGAAAGTCAGAGTCCACGTAGTTCGGAGGACTACGGGTGAAAGGGGGGAAGGTTGCTCACTAAGACTTTGTCGTCTTGTGCCTATGTATCTTTATTCAGAAAAGAATAAGGAAATCAGAGTGTCCGTAGTTCAGCCAACCAGGGGTGAAAGGTGTTTTTATGAGCGATTATAAATTCGCATTCCAGTAGTTAGGGTCGATGCCTGTTTGCGGTAGAACGGAAGTAGCATGCCCTTTCTAAAAAGGTTTGACAGAAAATCCCGAAGGACAAAATGATTTGTAGTTTATTTAAGAGTTTTAACAGAAGTGAATTGACTTTGTTTGAGATGCGTATTGCACTAAAGTCTATGACATAAGATTGAATACTTTGCAAGATCGACCCAAGACAGGACGTATACAAAGCACTCTAGACCTGGTAAGGAGAGACTCCAGCTTACCACTTCTCATGTGCTTAAGGCTCGTGGCGCACAATACTCATCATATTTATTAAGTGTTTTGATTTTTTTTAAGAGAGAAGAAAGAGACGCATGGAAGGTCTAAGTGGAACTCGGTCCTAAAGTTGGGATGCGAAAGGAATTTTTATCCTAATGTTAGCATGCATGGCTTAACATATAATGTCTATCCTACTCCAAGCTTAATAAAAAATTAAGTTGGACTAGAAGGCCCTAAGGGAACATGCAAAGGCAAGCAAAAACCAAGAGAATAAACCAAAAACAGTAGCAACAATAACGCTTCATCTCAGGGCCGCAATAAATTCCAGCAAACAAGCAAGACAACATTTAACAACATGCATTCTCATAATAGAACAGATGTAAAAAGCAGCAAGACATATAAGACAACATTTTATAGCATGTATATGCAGAACATAACAGGTGTATAAAGCATAGGCAACATGCATGCATTCAACAATGAAGCAATTAAACATGAGCATGAACATGCGTTTAGAATACAATAACCAATTATATGTACAAACAAATATCATCATCAAACATATAAAATATGCAACACCAACAAGCAATTGCCAAAAGATTAAACACTTAGTGTGCACATGTATTCATAATGCAACAAGAAAACATGCTTCAAGCATTTTCTTTCATCAACAATATGCACAAACAAGTCTCAAAATCAAACATCTTGAATATGCAATACCAACAAGCAATTGTCAAAAAATCAAACACTTAGCGTGCACATGTATTCACAATGCAACAAGAGAGCATGCTTCAAGAAGCACATGAGCACATCATCACACCATGCTATGCATAACCCCAATGCACAACACACAACATCAAATACACTAAGTGTACACGATTCTACTAATCATATTTCATCACACATCATATATATATATATATATATATATATATATATATATATATATATATATATATATATATATATATATATATATATATATATTTATATATATATATATATATATATATATATATATATATATATATATATTTATATATATATATATATATATATATATATATATATATATATATATATATATATATATATATATATATATATATATATATCACGCATCACCACATACATGTATCATATCATACACCATAGAAATATTCTAATCAAATGAATAACACGAAAATTACATTCCAACACCACACATACACTCACCACAGCTCACCAACAATCTCGTAATCAATACATGACCAGCAAGGGTCCAATAGCACAAGAAAACCGAATAGAACAGCAGCAAAAATACAGCTGCTGTCAAGGTCGCAGGCACATTCGCCTGGCGAATCCCCGCAGCGAATGCTCGCTAGAGCTCGCCCGGTGAAACCCCTGGTGAAGCCAGACAGTGGCTACTGGAAGCACTCGCTGCCCAGTTCGCCTGGCGAAGCCTCGCCCCCCCCATTCGCTCAGCGAATGCTGGCGAATACCTGCGATTTCAGAAAATCCCACTATGCAGAAACAACAACTCTCTCTGAATTCGCCCGATTACGCGCAAACCAGCTTCTAACACAACTAACCAAAATTCTACGACTTAACTACAAAATCCATTCTCGATTTCGCCCGATAAAACCTTAGTTCTACTCAATTGCTCAATTTCGGCTTAAAAATGGTAACTACCGAAAACCCCAAATGACCCAAACAAACACATGCAATGATTCAATCATACCAGCAACAACTCAGAATTCACAACATCATAACAATCAGTTCATCAACAACTATGGGGTTAGGGAAATCCCCTTCTACCTAGAATTCATGCAATACCAAATTTTAACCGATTCTTTCCCCTTTACCTCAAATGCAGCTTTGATCGAAGAAGCTTCAAGAATCCACAACCTAGCTTCCTCTTGCTTGCTCTTGCTTGATCGAGCTTTCACTCTCTTGATCGGGTTATTCTCTTTTTCACTTCTACCGTGTTCTTCTCCCTCTCACGATCGTGTTTTTTCCTATTTCCTTTTCCAATTTCCCGTATTGCCTTTAGTCCCAAATTCTCCTTATAATCCAAATAATCTCAATTAATAAAATCCTCATTTTCTTTTAATCCAAAATTAATATAAAACTTTATAACATTAATAATAATAATAATACTAATATCAATATTAATATTAATTATCAATTATTATCATTATCAATTATATGATATTAATATTATGTTCCTTATTTCTGAACACTTCCACACAAAGCACGCCGATAAGTAAAAATAAAACCGGAAAAACTCAAATAATTAAAATGGGCGTTATACTAATACCTTCCCTTTGCATAACCGGCTTTTGAACTTCTTCTCTTGGTTGCGAGACCATTTTATCCATTTCCTTCTTTTTGGGGTTTTCTCGATGTTTTCCCTTCCCCTTTTGGGATAAATAAAGTTTGATGGAGACTCTTCTATTCTTCCGATTTTCACCTCTATGTCGTTGCATTTTTTCGAGTAACGACAGGAGACTCGAAAGGACTTCACCATCCTAGGCCTACGTATTCCCTCGTGCATTGGGAAAGTCAGAGTCAACGTAGTTCGTAGGACTACGGGTGAAAGGGGGGAAGGTTGCTCACTAAGACTTTGTCGTCTTGTGCCTATGTATCTTTATTCAGAAAAGAATAAGGAAATCAGAGTGTCCGTAGTTCAGTCAACCAGGGGTGAAAGGTGTCTTTTATGAGCGATTATAAATTCGCATTCCAGTAGTTAGGGTCGATGCCTGTTTGCGGTAGAACGGAAGTAGCATGCCCTTTCTAAAAAGGTTTGACAGAAAATCCCGAAGGACAAAATGATTTGTAGTTTGTTTAAAAGTTTTAACAGAAGTGAATTGACTTTGTTTGAGATGCGTATTGCACTAAAGCCTATGACATAAGATTGAATACTTTGCAAGATCGACCCAAGACAGGACGTATACAAAGCACTCTAGACCTGGTAAGGAGAGACTCCAGCTTACCACTTCTCATGTGCTTAAGACTCGTGGCGCACAATACTCATCATATTTATTAAGTGTTTTGATTTTTTTTAAGAGCGAAGAAACAGATGCATGGAAGGTCTAAGTGGAACTCGGTCCTAAAGTTGGGATGCGAAAGGAATTTCTATCCTAATGTTAGCATGCATGGCTTAACATATAATGTCTATCCTACTCCAAGCTTAATAAAAAATTAAGTTGGACTAGAAGGCCCTAAGGGAACATGCAAAGGCAAGCAAAAACCAAGAGAATAAACCAAAAACAGTAGCAACAATAACGCTTCATCTCAGCGCCGCAATAAATTCCAGCAAACAAGCAAGACAACATTTAACAACATGCATTCTCATAATAGAACAAGTGTAAAAAGCAGCAAGACATATAAGACAACATTTTATAGCATGTATTTGCAGAACATAACAGGTGTATAAAGCATAGGCAACATGCATGCATTCAACAATGAAGCAATTAAACATGAGCATAAACATGCGTCTAGAATACAATAACCAATTATATGTACAAACAAATATCATCATCAAACATCTAAAATATGCAACACCAACAAGCAATTGCCAAAAGATTAAACACTTAGTGTGCACATGTATTCATAATGCAACAAGAAAACATGCTTCAAGCATTTTCTTTCATCAACAATATGCACAAACAAGTCTCAAAATCAAACATCTTGAATATGCAATACCAACAAGCAATTGTCAAAAAATCAAACACTTAGCGTGCACATGTATTCACAATGCAACAAGAGAGCATGCTTCAAGAAGCACAGGAGCACATCATCACACCATGCTATGCATAACCCCAATGCACAACACACAACATCAAATACACTAAGTGTACACGATTCTACTAATCATATTTCATCATACATCATATATATATATATATATATATATATATATATATATATATATATATATATATATATATATATATATATATATATATATATATATATATATATATATATATATATATATATATATATATATATATATATATATATATATATATATATATATATATATATATGTATGTATATATCACGCATCACCACATACATGTATGATATCATACACCATAGAAATATTCTAATCAAACGAATAACACGAAAATTACATTCCAACACCACACATACACTCACCATAGCTCACCAGCAATCTCGTAATCAATACATGACCAGCAAGGGTCCAATAGCACAAGAAAACCGAATAGAACAGCAGCAAAAATACAACTGCTGTCAAGGTCGGAGGCACATTCGCCTGGCGAATCCCCGCAGCGAATGCTTGCTAGAGCTCGCCCGGTGAAACCCCTGGTGAAGCCAGACAGTGGCTACTGGAAGCACTCGCTGCCCAGTTCACCTGGCGAAGCCTCGCCCCCCATTCGCTCAGCGAATGCTGGCGAATACCTGCGATTTCAGAAAAATCCCACTATGCAGAAACAACAACTCTCTCTAAATTCGCCCGATTACGCGTAAACCAGCTTCTAACACAACTAACCAACATTCTACGACTTAACTACAAAATCCATTCTCGATTTCGCCCGATAAAACCTTAGTTCTACTCAATTGCTCAATTTCGGCTTAAAAATGGTAACTACCGAAAACCCCAAATGACCCAAACAAACACATGTAATGATTCAATCATACCAGCAACAACTCAGAATTCACAACATCATAAAAATCAGTTCATCAACAACTATGGGGTTAGGGAAATCCCCTTCTACCTAGAATTCATGCAATACCAAATTTTAACCGATTCTTCCCCCTTTACCTCAAATGCAACTTTGATCGAAGAAACTTCAAGAACCCACAACCTAGCTTCCTCTTGCTTGCTCTTGCTTGATCGAGCTCTCACTCTCTTGATCGGGTTCTTCTCTTTTTCACTTCTACCATGTTCTTCTCCCTCTCACGATCGTGTTTCTTTACTCTTTCCTTTTCCAATTTCCCCTATTGCCCTTAATCCCAAATTCTCCTTATAATCCAAATAATCTCAATTAATAAAATCCTCATTTTCTTTTAATCCAAAATTAATATAAAACTTCATAACATTAATATTAATAATAATAATAATACTAATATCAATATTAATACTAACTATCAATTATTATCATTATCAATTATATGATATTAGTATTATGTTCCTTATTTCTCAACACTTCCACACAAAGCATGCCGATATGTAAAAATAACACCAGAAAACTCAAATAATTAAAATGTGTGTTACAACTCTCCCCCACTTTAATTATTTTTGTCCTCGAAAATACCTGATGGAAACAATTCTGGATACGCCTCCCGCATCCTGCTTTCCAATTCCCAGGTCACACTGCCTCCTGCAGCACCTCCCCAAGCCATTCTCACCAAAGGTATCTCTTTCCCTCTGAGTCGCTTCATCTTACGATCCTCGGTCCTCAACGGCATCGCCTCAACAGTTAGATTCTCCCTAACTTGAACATCATCTCTCTGAATCACGTGAGACAAATCTGATACATACTTCCGAAGTTGCGACACATGGAACACGTCATGCAAATTCGAAAGCTCAGGAGGCAACGCCACCCTATAAGCCACAACACCAACTTTCTGCAAAATCTGATACGGCCCAATAAGCTTCGGATCCAACTTCTTGGACTTCAACGCACGGCCTGCACCAGTCACTGGGTTAACTCTCAGGAACACGTGATCACCTTCACTAAATTCCAACTCTTTCCTCCGGTTATCGTGATAACTCTTCTTCCTATCCTGAGATGCTTTCAACTTCTCATGGATCATATGAACTGTCTCAGTAGTCTGCTGCACAATCTCTGGTCCCAACACAACATTCTCACCTGACTCAAACCAACACAGAGGAGTTCTGCACCTCCTACCATAAAGAGCCTCAAACGGTGCCATCCCGATACTAGAATGGTAACTGTTGTTATACAAGAACTCAATCAATGGCAAATGAGTATCCCACACACCGCCTTTTTCTAACACACAAGCCTGCAACAAATCTTCCAGCGTCTGAATAGTCCTCTCTGGCTGACCATCAGTTTGTGGATGATAAGCTGAACTCAGCTTCAACTTGGTACCCAAAGCTTCCTGCAAACTCTTCCAAAATTCTGAAGTAAACCTCGGATCTCTATCCGACACAATACTCGGCGGCACACCATGCAGCTTTACAATCACTCGAACATAAATCTCTGCCAACTTCTCCAATGGAAAACTTATATTAACTGGCACAAAATGTGCAGACTTCGTAAGTAGATCCACAATTACCCAAATGGCAACGAATCCTCTTGCAGTGTTCGGCAGTCCTGTAACAAAATCCATGGTGATACAATCCCACTTCCAAACTGGAATCTCTAACGGTTGCATCAATCCACTAGGCTTCTAGTGCTCCACCTTCGAATTCTGACACGTCAAACAGGCATAAACAAACTGAGCTATATCCCTCTTCATACCTAACCACCAAAACATGTTCCTTAAATCATGATACATCTTCGTAGCTCCTGGATGAATACTCAAACTACTACGATGTCCTTCACTCAGAATTGACTTCTTCAACTCATCATTATCTGGCACACAAATCCTACCTCGGAACCTCAACACACCTGAACCATCCAACTTGAAATCACTATCGGAGTCTCTTCCCACTCCAGACATCACATCCACTAGATTCACATCAAGCTTCTGACCTTCTCTGATCATATCCAAGAAATCATTGTTCATTTGCAACTTGCCCAACATCACGCAATCTGCCGAAATTTCACAAACCATGCTCAAATCTCTGAACTGCTCAATCAGATCCATCTCTTTTACCATCATAGCCGACATATGAATCGCCTTCCTGCTCAAAGCATCAGCTACCATATTAGCCTTTCCTGGATGATAACTTAGGCTAAAATCATAATCCTTCAAGAATTCTAACCATCTCCTCTGCCTCATATTCAGCTCTTTCTGATCAAACAGATACTTCAGACTTTTATGATCGCTGAACACTTCAAACCTTGAACCATACAAGTAATGCCTCCAGATCTTCAACAAAAAAACCACCGCAGCTAACTCAAGATCATGAGTAGGGTAATTCCGCTCATGCACCCTCAGTTGTCGCGAAGCATACGCTACTACTTTACCATTCTGCATAAGAACCCCGCCTAATCCCATCTTAGACGCATCACAATACACCACAAACGGTTCACTCGAAGTCGGTAACACTAACATCGGTGTCCTAGTCAATCTCTTCTTCAATTCCACAAAGCTCTCTTCACAAGCGGCATCCCACACAAAACCTTGGTTCTTTCTCGTCAACTGAGTCAATGGCAACACCAAAGTCGAAAAACCTTCAATAAATCTTCGATAGTACCCTGCCAAACCCAAAAAGCTTCTAACCTCCATCGCTGTCTTCGGCGGTTCCCATTGCAACACTGCACTCACCTTGGATGGATCTACCGATATACCATCACCGGATATTACATGGCCCAAGAAACTCACCGTCTTCAACCAAAACTCACACTTCGACAGTTTTGCAAACAACTTATTATCCTTCAACACTTGCAAAGCAATTCTCAAATGCCCTGCATGCTCTTCCTCAGACTTCAAATAAATCAGTATATCGTCAATGAACACAAAAATAAGCTGATCTAAATAAGAATGGAAAATCCGGTTCATATACTCCATGAACACTCCCGGCGTATTTGACACTCCGAAAGGCATTACTGCATACTCGTAATGCCCGTATCAAGTTCTAAATGCCATCTTCTGAATATCACCTTCCTTCACTCTAATATGATGGTAACCCGATCTCAAATCAATCTTATTGAACACACAAGCTCTCACCAACTAATCCATCAAATCATCAATCCTTGGAAGAAGATATTTGTTCTTGATGGTCACTTTATTCAGCTGACGGTAATCGATGCACAGACGCAGACTACCATCCTTCTTCTTCACCAACAATACTGGAGCTCCCCATGGTGACACACTTGGCCTGATAAACTTCCTATCCAACAACTCTCCAATCTGAGACTTCAATTCATCCAATTCCACTGCTGACATCCTGTACGGCGCCATAGAGATAGGCCTCGTACCAGGTACAAGATCAATACTAAACTCGACTTCTCTCTTCGGAGGTAACTCTGTAATATCATCAGGGAACACTTCCCGAAATTCTTTCACCACCGCCAACTCCTTCAATGACACTTTTCTGTTAACTGATAATGATGTAAATAAAGCAAACATCTTAGCCTCGTCTTCCAACAAGATCCTCAACTCCTTACTAGACAAGGAATCCGCCAAAGCTTCTTCCTCGGGAGTAAGAAACAACAATACCTTCCGAAAACAATCGATGTAGACTCAGTTGAACTCTAACCAGTTCATACCCTGAATAACATCCAACTTACCAAGAGGCAAACAAATCAGATCCACCCTAAAATCTCTACCAAAGATAGTCAGTGGACACTTCAAACACACCAAAGAAGTAGTCACTGAACCAATAGAGGGAGTCTCAATAGTCATCCGCCGCTCAAGAGTAGTCGGCACCAAACCTAACCTCTTCACACAATCAACAGAAATGAACAAGTGGGTCGCACCCGTATCAATCATAACATACAAAGGAACATTATTGATGAAACAAGTACCTTAGATAGAACGATCCTCACTAGCAGCATGAGTTCCCACCACCACAAACACTTTACCACTGGTGTGAGACATCTGAGACGGCTTCGGCTTCTCGCTGTAACACCCCCTTTCTATACCCCCAAATTAATACAATAAATCAATTAGGCACTTAGAATATTTATTTCATCAGAGTTTAATTAAAACATGGTATAAAAAGGCGCATCACATTATCATGAAATTAAACACATACGATATCTGCTCAAGATAGATATGCAACAATGGGTAACCCACATCTCAATATTTAGACTAATAGCGGAAACATCCAAATATTGAATCAATCACATTCATAAAAGTATATACAATCATCAGTTAATTCATGCTTTACAACATATCCACCGCAGATACATACACATATGTATCACAAAAGAATCAAAACAAATGTAACTCCAAAAGAGTCAAAGGCTTCCTAACTACCCAGATGTTACATATCAGAACCATTGACCAAAAAGAATGAAGACATCGCTTCACCAAAAAAAGAACCTCCAGCTTCCTACTCTGCAATGCCTCATAGAGCATTATAAAACAGCAGAAGGGTGAGAAACAATATCATAACAGTTAATGCATAAAATTGTATATATACATATATCCATAATTGCACCAGTCATACTCAATTTATGTTCTCACCACATTAAGCATATACAATTAATCATGTCTCTATACATACACAAGAATATTCACTATATGTTCATCCAGACAATCATATATAACATACACAGTTATATTCATTCAACTAATGCATCATACACAGATGACTCATGCAACTCATAGAGACCGGCACACGACTCTATGCAGATGCAAATGCGGTACCGACTCATTCAACAAATTCCCTAAGGAATCGAGTATTCAGCAGATCCTCCACGGGATCAAGTACTCAGCAGATTCTCCACGGAATCAAATATTCATCAGATTCTCCACGGAATCGAATATTCAGCAGATCCTCCTGGGATCAAGTACTCAGCAGATTCTCCACGGAATCAAATACTCTAGCCAATCCTCCACGGGATTACATGTTATGACCGATTCTCCGAGGAATCACACAATGCAACCGATTCTCCAAGGAATCTAATATAACCATCGTATCATACGAGGTTCTGCAAATCCTCCGAGGGATCATTCAACACAAAAATGCATGCTATGCTCACAAACATACTCATTGCATTTATCACATACATAGCATATATCTATCATGCATTCACATTATACACCATTCCACACATGGTTTACACACATATCAGCCTATCAATGCGTTTCTATTCAATTCGAGCAAATACACAAGATTATCAAATATTCAAGATTCACCATTTACTCTACATTCTAGGATTCACGCCTTGCGGCCACCCACAGCACGACATGTCAAAATAGTTCACACATCGATCATTCATATAGGCATTAATCATAATTGAATCAACCAAACATCATGCTATAAACAAACAGCAAAAACAAATAACACTGCCAGGTTCGCCAACCTTCGCCTGGCGAAGCCACGCAGCGAAAGCTCGCTGGCCTTCGCCTGGCGAACTTCCCAGCGAAGTCCACTGTGAGTAATTCTGGGATTACTCGCTGAGGCTCGCTACACACTCGCCTGGCGAACCTTCGCCAACTCACTTCGCCTGGCGAACTTGCCAGCGAATACAGGGCATTAGTTCTGACTTGCTTCGCTACAGCTCGCTGGGCTTCGCCTGGCGAAGCTTCGCTGCCATTCGCTTGGCGAACTTGCGAAGACAGAACTTCCATGGCTGTCTCAAAGCCCCAAACTCCACACAACCGACCGATTAAATCCAAACCAGTCACAGTAGCACAACCCAACCATCACCCGACTAAACTACATCGTCTAATCCGAGTTCTAACCGATTAAAACCTCATTCCACTCACAAAACCAACTTTTAACCTAAGTGGAAAAAGAGTAGAAACTCTACAAAATCCACACACATACACATACAATCATATACATTAAAGAGATGATGGAGTTTCACACCCTTACCGATCGATTGCAAGCTTTGGTGATGATCCCTTGATGATTCTAGGTTTTCCTCTCTACTTTCTCTTCTCTTTCTCTTCTCCTCTTTTCCTTCTCTTGTTTTTCTTCTTATGTTACTATCTTTCTTCCTTTTCCTCTCTTATTCTATTTCTATCTCTATTTCTTTCCTCTCAAATTCTTTCCAACACTTACCAATCAATTCTCACACTAATTGCTAAATGTCTAAAATGCCCTTTTTACTCTAATCCCCCGAAAACTCTCCGAATCGGTAAAAATAGATAAAAGAAGCAAACACCACATAGCAATATATAATTTCTCAATTTAAAACAACCATCAAATAAATAAATTAAAAGACTCAACAATTAATGGGAATTCAGAATCGGGGCGTTACAACTCTCCCCCACTTTAGAAATTTTCGTCCTCGAAAATATCACCTGATTCAAACAATTCTGGATGCGATTCTCGCATCTTGGTCTCCAATTCCAAAGTCATGTTGCCTTCCGCGGCACCTCCCCAGGACACTTTCACAAGCGCAATATCCTTGCCTCTTAGTTTCTTAACTTCACGGTCCAAAATACTAACCGGTAAAACTTCAACTGTAAGGTTATCCTTTACTTCAACTTCATCCATTGGAATCACATGTGACGGATCCGGAACATACTTCCGAAGATGCGAGACATGGAATACATCATGCAAATTCGAAAGATTCGGAGGCAACGCCACACGATAAGCCACAACACCAACTCGTGCGACAATCTGATACGGACCAATAAAATCAGAAGTCAACTTTCTCGACTTCAAAGCACGACCCACACCCGTAACCGGTGTAACTCTCAAAAACACATGGTCGCCCTCTTGAAACTCGAGATCCTTTCTCCTTTTATCATGATAACTTTTCTGTCTATTCTGAGAAGCTCTCATCTTTTCCCGAATAAATTTCACCTTTTCCGTCGTTTGCTGTACCATTTCAGGACCAACTACCGACCTTTCACCCGTCTCATGCCAACACAGAGGTGTTCGACATCTCCGACCATATAAAGCCTCAAATGGCGCCATACCAATACTCGAATGGAAACTGTTATTATAGGTGAACTCAATCAACGCTAAATAACCGTCCCACGCACCACCTTGTTCAAGCACACAAGCACGCAACAAACCTTCTAACGATTGAATCGTTCTCTCGGTTTGACCATCCGTTTGCGGATGATATGCCGAACTCAATCTCAACTTAGAACCCAAGGCACCTTGCAAACTCTCCCAAAATCTTGAAGTAAATCTAGGATCTCTATCCGACACAATACTCTTAGGAACTCCATGAAGCTTCACAATAGTGCCCACATAAATCTCGGCCAACCTTTCCAAAGAATAAGTAATATCAATCGGAATAAAGTGAGCCGATTTAGTAAGCCTATCAACAATCACCCAAATAGCATTATGTCCTCTTTGCGTATTCGGCAATCCCGTAACTAAATCCATCGATATACTATCCCATTTCCATTCCGGAATATCCAACGGTTGCATCAATCCACTAGGCTTCTGATGCTCTACCTTAGACTTCTGGCAAGTCAAACACGAGTACACAAAACGAGCAACATCGCTTTTCAATCCAGACCACCAAAAGATCTTCTTCAAATCCTGATACATCTTATTCGCTCCCGGATGAATACTCAAGTTACTCCGATGTCCCTCTTCCAATATCATCTTTTTCAAATCCGCATCATCGGGAATACAAATACGACCTCGAAACCTCAAAACTCCTAATTCATCAACTTTGAAATCTTCATTTCCATTCGTCATCAAATCCACAAATTTCAAATCCAACTTTTGCTTTTCACACACCGTAGTAAGGAAATCATTCGTGACATGCAACATTCCCAGCTTCACACTACTCGGTGTTAACTCACAAACCAAACTCAAATCTCTAAAGTTCTCCAAAAGTTCCCACTCTCTAACCATCAAGGTAGACACGTGCAACGACTTCCGACTTAAAGCATCGGCTACCACATTCGCCTTACCCGGATGATAATTTAAACCAAAATCATAGTCCTTCAAAAGTTCTAGCCATCTCCTTTGCCTCATATTCAATTCCTTTTGATCAAACAGATACTTCAAACTCTTGTGATCGCTAAAAACTTCGAATCTTGCACCATAAAGATAGTGCCTCCAAATTTTCAAAACGAACACTACGGCCGCTAACTCCAAATCATGAGTAGGATAATTCTTTTCATGCACTCTCAACTGTCTAGAAGCATACGCCACGACCTTCCCATCTTGCATCAATACACCACCCAATCCTGACAAAGAAGCATCGCAATAAACCACAAAAGGTTCCGTAGGATTCGGCAAAATCAAAACTGGCGCTGTTGTTAGCCTTCTCTTTAATTCCATGAAACTCTCTTCACAATTAACATCCCAAATAAAAACCTTTCCTTTACAAGTCAACTGCGTTAACGGAAGTGCTAACTTTGAAAATCCTTCGATAAACCTCCGGTAGTAACCGGCCAAGCCCAAAAAGCTTCGAATTTCCGTAACTGATCTTGGAGTCTCCCATTGCATTACCGCATCGATCTTGGATGGATCCACACTAATACCATTTCCGGAAATAATATGCCCAAGAAAACTCACCTCCGACAACCAAAACTCACACTTAGACAACTTTGCGTACAACTTCTTCTCTTTCAAAATCCGCAACACAATCCTTAAATGTTCTTCGTGCTCCTCTCGAGACTTAGAATAAATCAAAATGTCATCGATAAACACTACCACAAAACGATCCAACTGCTCGTGGAAGATACGGTTCATATATTCCATGAAAACACCCGGCGCATTAGAAACTCCGAATGGCATCACCGCATACTCATAGTGACCATATCGTGTTCTAAAAGCCGTCTTCGAAATATCTTCTTCCTTAACCCGAATCTGGTGATAACCGGATCTCAAATCAATCTTACTAAAAACACGGGCTCCAACCAATTGATCCATCAAATCATCAATTCTTGGAAGCGGATACTTGTTCTTAGTTGTCACCTTATTCAACTGCCGATAATCAATACACAATCGCATACTACCATCCTTCTTCTTTACCAACAATACCGACGCACCCCAAGGAGAAACACTTGGTCTTACAAATCTCTTATCCAACAAATCATTCAACTGCTTCTTCAATTCCACCAACTCCGATGCCGACATCCGATACGGGGCCATCGAAATCGGTCTAGTACCCGGAACTAGATCAATAGAAAATTCAACCTCTCTCTTTGGCGGCACATCCGCAACATCTTTCGGAAACACTTCAGGAAATTCACAAACCACAGGAAACACGTCGAGCTCAACTTTGCTCTCCACCGACAACGATGCAAACAAACTAAACAACAGAGCTTCGTCCGCTAAAAGTTTCTTCAACTCTTTAGTGGAAAGAAAACTCTCGTTCTCACCATCTTCCAAAGAAGGAAACCTTACTAACTTGTGATAGCAATCCAGATGAACCCTATTAAATTGCAACCAGTTCATACCCAAGATTACGTCCAAACCTTCCAACGGCAAACACACTAAATCCATAACGAAGTCCTTACCATACATGGTCAAAGGACAACTTGCACACACCAAAGAAGTAGTTACCGACCCCGAAGCGGGAGTCCCAATAACCATACCACTACTCAAAGAAACCATACACAAATCCAACCGCTTAGCACACGCAAGAGAAATGAACGAGTGAGTCGCTCCAGTATCAATAATAGCAACTAAAGGCATATCATTAATAAAGCATGTACCTTTAATCAAACGATCTGCCGCATTAGTAGCGTCTGAACCTGCTAATGCGAAAACTTTTCCGCCCGCCGGAGCTTGCTTAGGTTTGGTACAATTCGGGCTAATGTGACCCACCTCGCCACAATTAAAACACTTCACAGCATTCTTTCTACACTCTGCTGCATCATGACCAAAGAGTCCACAGTTGGAACACTTCGCCTTGAACTTTCCACAATCATAAGACTTGTGGCCCATCATGCCACACTTAAAACATTTGATCGCACCAGAACCTCCTCCGGGTCTCCTATCAAAGCTTCCCCTATGTTTGCCCTTTTCAGCAGGCGTCACATAAGGTCCGCTTCGTACTTGCTGCTTCCCTCTCCTCTCGCTCAAACCCTTATAATGAGTAGAACGAGCTCTACTGTCTTCTTCATAAATTCTACAACACTCGGTCAAATCCGAAAATCTTCGTATCCTTTGATAACCCACCGCTTGCTTTATCTCAGGACGCAAGCCATTCTCATACTTGATACATTTGGAAAATTCCGCCGTAACCGCATCATAGTGAGGGTGAAACTTCACTAACTCAATAAACTTAGCGGTGTAGTCCACCACCGACATATTACCTTGTTTCAACTCCAGAAATTCCATTTCTCTCTTCCCTTTAACACTTTCGGGATAATACTTCCTTAGAAACTCAGCACGAAATAAATCCCACGTAATCTCCTCATCGTCGACCTCAAGAACTTGCCTCATGCTGACCCACCAGTCATCGGCCTCTTCTCTCAGCATGTGAGTCCCTAGTCTCACCTTATTCCCTTCAGCACAATCCATCACCCTAAAGATCCTCTCAATTTCCTTTAACCATATCTGAGCACCATCCGGATCAAATCTCCCTTTGAACACCGGTGGTTGGTTCTTCCTGAACTCATCATTCGCATTCACGTTAGGTGCACCCTGCACAGCTCTGGCCATAGCCTCTAACGCCGCTGCCATAGCATTGTCATTACGACCTGCCATATTCTGAGGATTCCCAAAAATAACAACAAGGTTAAACAACCGTTCAACCAACACAACAACAAGACAGACACGACTGACTCAACACTGCTCTGATACCACTTAATGTAACACCCCCTTTCTATACCCCCAAATTAATACAATAAATCAATTAGGCACTTAGAATATTTATTTCATCAGAGTTTAATTAAAACATGGTATAAAAAGGCGCATCACATTATCATGAAATTAAACACATACGATATCTGCTCAAGATAGATATGGAACAATGGGTAACCCACATCTCAATATTTAGACTAATAGCGGAAACATCCAAATATTGAATCAATCACATTCATAAAAGTATATACAATCATCAGTTAATTCATGCTTTACAACATATCCACCGCAGATACATACACATATGTATCACAAAAGAATCAAAACAAATGTAACTCCAAAAGAGTCAAAGGCTTCCTAACTACCCAGATGTTACATATCAGAACCATTGACCAAAAAGAATGAAGACATCGCTTCACCAAAAAAAGAACCTCCAGCTTCCTACTCTGCAATGCCTCATAGAGCATTATAAAACAGCAGAAGGGTGAGAAACAATATCATAACAGTTAATGCATAAAATTGTATATATACATATATCCATAATTGCACCAGTCATACTCAATTTATGTTCTCACCACATTAAGCATATACAATTAATCATGTCTCTATACATACACAAGAATATTCACTATATGTTCATCCAGACAATCATATATAACATACACAGTTATATTCATTCAACTAATGCATCATACACAGATGACTCATGCAACTCATAGAGACCGACACACGACTCTATGCAGATGCAAATGCGGTACCGACTCATTCAACAAATTCCCTAAGGAATCGAGTATTCAGCAGATCCTCCATGGGATCAAGTACTCAGCAGATTCTCCACGGAATCAAATATTCATCAGATTCTCCACGGAATCGAATATTCAGCAGATCCTCCACGGGATCAAGTACTCAGCAGATTCTCCACGGAATCAAATACTCTAGCCAATCCTCCACGGGATTACATGTTATGACCGATTCTCCGAGGAATCACACAATGCAACCGATTCTCCAAGGAATCTAATATAACCATCGTATCATACGAGGTTCTGCAAATCCTCCGAGGGATCATTCAACACAAAAATGCATGCTATGCTCACAAACATACTCATTGCATTTATCACATACATAGCATATATCTATCATGCATTCACATTATACACCATTCCACACATGGTTTACACACATATCAGCCTATCAATGCGTTTCTATTCAATTCGGGCAAATACACAAGATTATCAAATATTCAAGATTCACCATTTACTCTACATTCTAGGATTAACGCCTTGCGGCCACCCACAGCACGACATGTCAAAATAGTTCACACATCGATCATTCATATAGGCATTAATCATAATTGAATCAACCAAACATCATGCTATAAACAAACAGCAAAAACAAATAACACTGCCAGGTTCGCCAACCTTCGCCTGGCGAAGCCACGCAGCGAAAGCTCGCTGGCCTTCGCCTGGCGAACTTCCCAGCGAAGTCCACTGGGAGTAATTCTGGGATTACTCGCTGAGGCTCGCTACACACTCGCCTGGCGAACCTTCGCCAACTCACATCGCCTGGCGAACTTGCCAGCGAATACAGGGCATTAGTTCTGACTTGCTTCGCTACAGCTCGCTGGGCTTCGCCTGGCAAAACTTCGCTGCCATTCGCCTGGCGAACTTGCGAAGACAGAACTTCCATGGCTGTCTCAAAGCCCCAAACTCCATACAACCGACCGATTAAATCCAAACCAGTCACAGTAGCACAACTCAACCATCACCTGACTAAACTACATCGTCTAATCCGAGTTCTAACCGATTAAAACCTCACTCCACTCACAAAACCAACTTCTAACCTAAGTGGAAAAAGAGTAGAAACTCTACAAAATCCACACACATACACATACAATCATATACATTAAAGAGATGATGGAGTTTCACACCCTTACCGATCGATTGCAAGCTTTGGTGATGATCCCTTGATGATTCTAGGTTTTCCTCTCTACTTTCTCTTCTCTTTCTCTTCTCCTCTTTTCCTTCTCTTGTTTTTCTTCTTATGTTACTATCTTTCTTCCTTTTCCTCTCTTATTCTATTTCTATCTCTATTTCTTTCCTCTCAAATTCTTTCCAACACTTATCAATCAATTCTCACACTAATTGCTAAATGTCTAAAATGCCCTTTTTACTCTAATCCCCCGAAAACTCTCCGAATCGGTAAAAATAGATAAAAGAAGCAAACACCACATATCAATATATAATTTCTCAATTTAAAACAACCATCAAATAAATAAATTAAAAGACTCAACAATTAATGGGAATTCAGAATCGGGGCGTTACACTCGCAGTGTGTACTGATGTGGCCCTTCTCACCATAGTTGTAACAGGTAGGCATAGAGACTCGGCAATCAGCCATCACATGGCCTGCCTTACCACACTTGAAACACTTCTTCGCCTCATGAAAACAATCATCAGCACGATGACCCATGCCACCGCACCGGAAATACTTCACACCAGCAGACACTCTTCTTTCTCTAGGCTTCTTATCAGCAGCAACCTTAAACTTCCCCTTATCAGTAGGAACACTGTAAGGAGTACCACCAAACCTTTGCTTACCCTTACGATCATTTGCAGCCTTCTGCTTACCAGCTCAGGATAATCCCTGATCTTTTGACAAGCTATTCCCATCTTCACTTTCGGACGCAACCCATTCTCAAACTTCAAACACTTGGAGGTCATCACTCCGTCAGTATTGTAATAAGGACAATACTGCACCAACTCTTCAAACTTAGCCGCATACTCGGCCACCGTCATATTGCCCTGCTTCAGCTCTAGAAATTCTATCTCTTTAGCACTTCTGATATCCTCCAGAAAATACTTCTCCAGGAAACCAGTGCGAACAACATCCCAAGTAATTGGAGTTCCTGCAGTCTCCAACCTCTGGCGACTGTTGTCCTACCAAGCTTCAGCTTTTCCCTCTAACATGTGAGTACCGAACCTCACCTTCTGCTCATCGCTACAACCCATCATTCTACAGATCTTCTTAATCGCCTTAAGCCACTTCTGTGCCGCTTCAGGGTCCAAAATTCCTCCTTGAAATGTCGACGGCTTGTTACTCTGAAACTGCGCCAAATCCCTGAATTGCGCACCCGCAGCGTGGTTCTGATTAGCAACCACCTGCGCCATCGCTTGCATAGCTGCAGCCAACGCAACATCATTCCTTCCCACCATACTGCTCAACAACAACAATGCCAGGTTAACAGAAAAACAAACAAACTCTATCCTACAGACAGACTCAACTACTACACTGGCCGAACGAACCAACCTGCTTTGATACTAGCTTGTAACACCCCGTTTCCCAAAAATAAAATAAAACAATTAAATCAAGCAATTATCAGAGTTCTTCCCAAAACGGAATGTCAAGATCACCAAAAATTTCCACAAAACACCGCTTTAAATAATTTTCAACAAAAATGCAGCGGAAAAATTTGTCATATAAATATATACATAAACATCATCTATATCAATTCGGCCATCCGCCAAAAATATACAAACATATACATATCCAAAGATTCAACAAAACATTATATGACACAGAGTCAAACAAAATCACCAGACAGGTAAATAACTCCCAAAAGCCCCGTGTTACATATCAGAGCATCCCTACGACTCGACTCACCATAATCCAAGCTAGCTACGCACCTGGATTGTCTGTACTTCCGAAGAAGCACAGACCACAACAACATCAACGGGTGAGAAATCACGATAAAAAATATAACGATAATAATGTACATGAATAAAAGGCAGTAAATCACACAACTATCATTCACATACATCGACCCAGACCTACTGTCCCATACTAACATAGCGTATAAGACAATGCAACCCAACCCATGATATGCGGTACCGACTCAACAACAACACCGATGGGCACCAGACCATCAACACTTCCCGAAGAAACATATCATCATCACCGATGGGCACTAGGCCATCACCCTCCACACAGGAGCACATCATAAACAAGATAGATCACTTACGCTCCCCGGAGACATGATCTATCCCTCACAATCACCGACAGACACTAGACCATCACCCTCCACACAAGAGCACATTATCACTACCGATGGGCACCGGGCCATCACCCTCCACACATGAGCACATTATCACTACCGATGGGCACCGGGCCATCACCCTCCACACAGGAGCACATCATCACACCATGCTATGCATAACCCCAATGCACAACACACAACATCAAATACACTAAGTGTACACGATTCTACTGATCACATTTCATCACACATCATATATATATATATATATATATATATATATATATATATATATATATATATATATATATATATATATATATATATATATATATATATATATATATATATATATATATATATATATATATATATATATATATACATATATATATATATATACATATATATATATATATACATATATATATATATATATATATATATATATATATATATATATATATATATATATATATATATATATATATATATATATATATATATATATATATATATATATATATATATATATATATATATATATATATATATATATATATATATATATATATATATATATATATATATATATATATATATATATATATATATATATATATATATATATATATATATATATATATATATATATATATATCACACATCACCACATACATGTATCATATTGTACACCAATCAAAATATTCTAATCAAATGAATAACACGGAAATTACATTCCAACACCACACATATACTCACCACAACTCACCAACAATCTCGTAATTAATACATGACCAGCAAGGGTCCAACAGGACAAGAAAGCGGAACAGAACAGCAGCAAAAATTCAACTTCTGTCGAGCTCGCTGGCACATTCGCCTGGCGAATCCCCGCAGCGAATGCTCGCTAGAGCTCGCCCGACAAAACCCCTGGTGAAGCCAGACAGTGGCTACTGGCAGCACTCGCTGCCTAGTTCGCCTGGTGAAGCCTAGCAAAGGCTCGCCCCCCCCCCCCCCCCATTCGCTCAGCGAATGTTGGCGAATACCTGCGATTTCAGAAAAATCCCACTGTGCAGAAACAACAACTCTCTCCGAATTCGCCCGATTATGCGCAAACCAGCTTCTAACACAACTAACCAACATTCTACGACTTAACTACAAAATCCATTCTCGATTTCACCTGATAAAATCTCAGTTCTACTCAATTGCTCAATTTCGGCTTAAAAACGGTGTTGCGGTGGAAATAAGATCACAAACTATTAACGAGTTTGAATCGCAATTCAATTCACAACCGCTCTTTGATTTATCCGAAGGAAAAGGTCAAAAGAGGGAAAACCTATTTTGCATCGTAAACACAATGCGGGGAAAGATCTAGGGTTCGGGGGTTGGTTAAATTTAGGGAAGGTATTAGCACCCTAAACTTCTGTAGTACTCTACAGGAACCTTTTGTTCAAATGTTTACTATTTGCTTTATTTATTTGCTTAAGGTATATGCACAAAGGATTAAAAGTGAGAAAAAAGACCTAGGGGTTAATTCTAAGTTTACTCGGCAAGACATCGCATCTTGTGCCTACGTATCCTTACGGGAGTGGAATCAGAGTAATCGTAGTTCCCCTCAAAAGGGAGGTTAGAGACTTCTTGACTGTAGTCAAGGCCTCAAGGGGAATAAACGCATCTTAAGGACACGCTTACGGGGAGTGTAGAAACTCCAAATCTCTACGTTAAAATGTTAAGTTGTAATTAGGGTTAAATTAGGGATTCCACGGCGAGAAACCCTAAAATGAGCGCGGCGGCTCTTTGACCTAATGCTAGGGGTAAAGTTGTAATCTTGCCTGCGGCGAGGCATTTATGAAAAATTAGGGTTTGTAAGGGTGTAGTTTTGAGGTTTTGAAGTTGAGGACTATTGGCGCGGCGACCAAAAGCTAGACCTAACCTTCGGATGATGTGATAGAATAATATTGATAAAAATGTGAGAAATTTAAATCATGCCAGCGGAAATAAAATGCGGAAAGGTAAATCCATACAAACAGAAATTTAAAGACAGAAAGTAAGCGCGATTTTTAAGATTCGCGAGGTTACATAAGAAGAGCAGTTACAATTATGATACGTAAGCTAAAAAACAAATTGCGATAAACATATAAAGCTGTAAAAAATGACAAACAGAAATCGTTTGTGTGGGTTAGGCGGAATGAGGCTAAAATTAAACAAAGCAAGTATTGTACATCTGTCTTTTTGAGAATTTCTGGTTTATGAATTTCAATGATGGCATAATTTTAATAATAATATATAAAAAGTTTTGAGGAATTTCCTTAAAAATTTTATTATTATCTGAAAAGTGGGACTCCATTATTTATTTTGAAAAAAAGGTTTTCTGTTAATATTTTAAAAAGGACATTAATTATAGAAAAGGTTTTTGGTTTATTAATCCTTAAAAACAACAGGTTTTATTTAATTTAATTTTGAAAAGGGTTAATCTAAATACCTGATTTTTTTTATAATTAGTTTTGATAAAAAATGGTTTGATTTTTTTAAAAAAGTTTTCAATTGTTAACCTCAAAATAAAATATAAAATTAAATATAATATGACATAAAGAATGAAGGGAAGTGGAATTGGGTCAGGACACTGGGCGATGAACTCCCACCCGACTCGGTCCAACTTCCAAACTCGATCATGGTGAAACAAAGCTTAGGGTTTAAACCCCAACATCTCGTCGGCGGCGCCGTGCATGGACTTTCTTCCGATTTTCGCTTACCTGCATCAAGTAAATCAAGCAACAATAACAGCCATTAATAAATCAATTACATTAAGACGGGTTCTCGCTGCGGTTTCGTCGGTGGGGCTTCGAGGGTGATTTCCGGCGAGGATGCCTGATAACGAAAGAGATGGAAGCTTTAATGGATTTTGATGGCGACGAAGATGAGTATCTCTCCTTTTCTGTATTTTAGGGTTTTTTGAAATTGGGACCGTGTTTGAAACTGGGGCCTGATGTTTTATGATTATCGTCCCTCTCTTTTTCGTTTTAGGGTTTCCGCTTCCCTTTATACTACTTTCGAACCCGTGGGCTTGGACCTCCTTCCGATTTTATGTTATTTGAAAACTGATTCTCAATGATTGATTTCTTTCTGGATTGATTGGAGATTCATTTCAATTAATTTGTGGGATGCTGATTGTGATTTCCTTTCCTTTTTCAGGTTCTCTTGATTGGATTTTGTTGATTTGATTTGAGATAACTTCCGTTCTGTTTGATTTGTTGAATACTCATTGAATGACAAATTCAATCTCTGATTTGTTGTGTTAAATGCTGGTCTGTCCATGCTCAAAGTTTTTGAGGATCTGAATAAGATCTTTTTCGAATATTCTTCTTTCGCAATGGGTATGTTCTGATTGATTTGTTAACTCTGAATTATTGTTTTGGCAGGGAATGAATAGCAGTGAACTTGGGCCAAGGTGAAACTAGCAGCCCAGAGTTTGGTTTATGGGGAATTCACCGGATTTGAGGATTAGGGTGATGTTCTTTGGAGACTTGCACTCGTTCCTGCTCTGAGACTAAACTCTTCTCTTCGACTCAAAATTGTCCATACCGACTGGGGTTTTGTAGATACCACTAGTGGATTTAGGAGTCTGTAGGTTCCTGTATCGACCTGTATGTCCTGCATGTGAATAACTAACGTTGGGTTAGTTAATTTTGTTTGGTAAGAAAAGACAACACCCTGCTTCACTCCTTGGATTTCCTTGAGCATATCTGATGATGATGTATTGGTTATGCAGGTTATAGGCTGGTGTAAGGTGCCTCCTCCTCATTTGTCCTTGTTGCTGATATTGCTACTCGTATTGTTGATTCTACAGCATCTGATGTTCCTGGCGTTCCAGTTGGGGCTAAAGCGTAGTGGATCCTGACTGATAGGTTTTTTAGGTTTGTCTAGATCACACTCACCCTATCTTGTGAGGATAATGAATTGATGATGGTTTGCTGATGAGTGTTAATATTATTCTTGCAGGGAGCTCAAAAGGGGACCTGTTGCAGGGAGTTTGCAGAATTTCCTTGCTTAGCATCTACACTTTTATTTGGTTGAATTTTACTCAATGTGATTTGTTGTGTTGTTGCTAAACCAGACAAAGAACTATGTTGCGAGCCTGCAGCATTGTTCTGCTGTATAGTTGTCGCAGAACCTTGTAAGTTTGATGGCTGCATCTGAGAGATCATTTGATTTTCATGAGACTGTACTGAAGTAACTTGAGATTGTGACTGTGCTGTTGAAGACTTATGAGTTGGGGAAGCTGTCCAGGTTGCAAGGACAAGATGGGTTTCCTAGGCCTAACTGAACTTATGAGATTTACAATCTGCTTTTCTATGCTCTTAATTTTCTTTGAGACTAGGCGTAATGATGTGCTTAGGAATCTGTAGGAATGTTATCATGCGTTCTGGAATTATTCTGTATTGCTTCAACCTTTCCACCTGATCTGACTTGGGTTGTTGAGGGGGTAGAATCATACTGCTGCTAATTCCCCATTAGGTGAGCCTGTCCTAATGTTTTCTTGAAAGAGACTGATAGAAGTTACTTGTCTGGTTGTGTTTTCATTTTATGTATATCTTATGCTTTCTGAACATTTTCCTTATGTGTGATTCACTCTCTATAGTCTGAGATTGGACTAATTGATTATTGTGAGGGTGGCAAAGTTCGGGGACTAACAGGGCCTATGCAGAGACCTTGATTTGATGGGGGTTTTCCAAGCAAATTATGTGCAGAAGGTTGTTTTAGTGAGTAATGTTATCGACATTCTCGTCAAGTTCATCGCTTATTGCTATACTCCTGGCTTCTGGACTAGACTCGAATGGTAACAGCAGAGTTCTATTCCCAACGGCCTGTTGATGTTCATGTTGTTATTGCAGGTTGTAACTCGTGTTGCTTGGCTTGTTGTAGCTGATATTGGTTCTACGGTTTTGTAGCCTGTTTCTTGAACTGAACTGTTTTAAACTCTGTTATGAAATTGGGGTTGCAGAATCTTCTGATACCTTGTCCTATGTTATTTTGCCGCAGCTTGTTGTGTGTCTCATTCTTCTGTACATGGTTCAGAACTGATGCTGCTCATGAACTATTTAGGCTTTGAGTTCCAAATTCTGAATCTGACATTGATGCGTTTGTGGCTTTTCAGGTGTAGGAAACTTCGGAACCAAAGCGACTCAGACCTGCCGGCATCCGGGTCTGAGTCCAAACTTGCCCATGTTGCCTTATTCTCGTATCAGTTTGGAAATCCAATCGCGGCAAAACGAATCAGCCCCACTTCTTTTATTTTTTTCTATCTCTCGGATGTCCCGTATCGATAAGAACAAGCATTACCTGATCTGACGCCCACGGCGCGGATCGGTAACGGGGGTAGGACGCAGCTTCGGTTGTGCCACTCCCGGCACTCGATGATGACATTGTTCTGAGAGTGTCAAGAAACTTCTAACATTTTTCTACATTGTTCGTTTTCTTTTTGATGTGCAGGTTAGTCGAGATTTGCGGCGAAACTTAAAGACAGCATGAAGACCCTTAGGAACTTTTAGGATTTAGGATAGATGCTTATTGACTTAATGTAATTTTTTGTGAAACAATTCAAATTCACTTATCAATTTGTAAATTATAAATATTTATGAAATGAAATTCAACAAATATTCATATTTACTTTCTCACTTGTAAATTCAAATTATCCATGAATACTAAATTCCTTCTTGAGTTATAGCTTATAAGTACTTATGAACACAAAGTTCAAACTTACTTCTCTTTTGCCTTTTATAAATGATATCCCGCCATATAGTTATATCCAAACAAATTCAAATTAAAATCTCGCTGATCACATCACTTCTCAAAATAACCATAACAGTGCCCACTTCTTTTTCAAACCAACTTCATCGGCACCTTGACCTAATTGGCAAATAAATGCCTCAGAACGTAAAACAGCCCGTTTTCAGAGAATTGGTAGAACTTGTGTAAAATGACCAAAATACCCCTGGGACCAAATCTGCAAAACAGACACCTCCATGACTTGTTAGTGGTTAGCAAATGTTCATAGGAGATGGTATGCGAAATGCCTGACTAAATGTAAGGGTAAAATTTGGGGTATTACAGTTGCCCCTATTTAAATAGCTACACCGGACGATTTGAGTGACAGAGACTCGAGGAATCGTGGTGGAGAGATTTAAATATAGATAACCGAAAATTTTGCCCTTATATGCGACGATATGCAATGCTACGGACAAAAACCGGAACGTCTTAATGCAGATGATGCCATGACTATAATATGATGCGTATGCTGGAATAATGAATGCGAAAATGCTGACGAACATGACGACACCGGGGCAGACGCCACGAGAGGAACTCACTGGGGAAAATGACGCGCTGAGATATGGTACAACACTGGGGAAATCTAAAATGATAGTCAACTGGTGCGAATGACCAATTGTCACTTTTAGAAAAGGAATGAGATCCTTGAATGGAGATGGTACCTATGCGACGGCCTCCACTGGGGAACCTAAAAATACAACTGGATCACGTACGATTGTAAGATCGATTACAGAATGCTGGAGCATTGAGCAAAGAAATAACATCCAAGCTTCTATAAACTACCCCTCGTGACAGGATCAAACGGACTTTTCGGACCTCCGTAGCAAATATACAGGGTAAAGACCGACTGTATGCCAAAATAAATGGACTTTGATGGGAATTGCCCTGATAAGCTCCTCGGGGGAGAACTGTCACTTATCGTTGGAAGGGACTTATGCGCAAAAAATGGATAAGCACTCCAATAAAGAGGCTGCTGCTTATCTGATAAATAAATCTCCTCGCATTTTAAGGTCGGCGCCTGGAATACGATTCTGATTTTTCTCTTACTGCTTCAAGATCATGTTCTCCTGAACATGAAAAGGGTAAACTGAACTTCCTCATACTTCAGGATCGTGCTCTCCTGAATATGAAACTGGATGACTGAATATACTCATATTTCAGAATCGTGCTCTCCTGAATATGAAACTGGATGACTGAATTTCTTCATATTTCAGAATCGTGCTCTCCTGAATATGATTTGGTTGTAAATGAATTTTTCCATACTTCAGAATCGTGCTTTCCTGAATATGAAACTGGGTAATCGAACTTCCTCATAACTCAGAATCGTGCTCTCCTGAATATGATTCCGCTCCTTCTTTTACTAAAGGATAAACGAACTTCTTCATAACTTCAGAATCGTGCTCTCCTGAATATGAAACTGCTCAAACCTCCCCGTAACTCAAGATCGTGCTCTCCTGAATACGATTTGGTTCAAACCTCAAGACGGCAGGTAAATGGAAGCCCAACTGCTCCATGGAGATGGCCATTTGCTGCGAGCCATAACGAGGATATGATCGACTTCTTAGGTGAGAAATGTCGTATGTTGATGCTGTAAAATGTAAAGTGTAAAAGGTTGTAACATGTAGGATTGTAAAGTGTTGTACTGATATATTTTCCAGGCGCGAACTGGCGTGTATCTGTAAAGGATTGTAGTTGATTTTCTTGAAAGATAGTGCAAAATAAATGCACGTCCGGGTACAATGATAAACTTCTCAAGCGAGATAGTCGCGTATCCGTCAGTGTATGGTGAAAATTTTAGATGGTGCAAAATAAATGCACGTCCGGTTGGGATTGACGACCGACAAGACTGAGATTCAATCTAGGATCGAGCTAGAAAGAAGACTGGAAATCAAAACTCCATCGAGGGAATGATCTCGAAGGGTAAATATCTAATCCTGGCGAGGAAAGATAGCTGAAGTAACCGTCATCCACGAGGATCGAGCTCTGTGGGGAAACTGGAAACAAGTAAGCATTTTATGCTTAGGGCTGACAATCTATTTGGAGAGAATGGACAAACCCCAATTACTCGGTGGTAACGACCAATGATGGAGACACGATGAACCTGTGCATGTTATCGCGTATGTTAATGGATATGTTAATATGAATGTATGTTGACGTCTATGTATGTAACTATGCAAGATGTTATGAAATGAGTATGTAATGAGTATGTAATGAATATGAAATGAAATAGGCATGTGATGCTTATGCCCTTGCGTATACTGACAAAACAGACTAGAGACGAGGCGAGAGATGAAATAAACATCTCGACGGAAAGACCCTGCGTTCCCGGCAATCAATACGTCAATCATGGGTAAGAAAGATCAATGGTAGAGCCAAATCTGGTTTTAAAGTTCTGAATTCTCTGGGGAGAAGGTAATCTGCTTGTGGTGTACAGTATCACGTCTTCACATGGGGAGAAGAAAACCTGAGGGACACTTTTAAGTTACCCCAAGAAGAAGTTGTCAGCTTATAGTCTCTCTGGGGACTACACTGGGCAATGGTTTGAAAGTGTTTCTGCAATAATGATATTTCCGGGGAATGAAGAGATCCTGTCGGAATTTCCACTAGTCAAAGTAATTTATTACATTTCAAATTTGTTTGTTTTTTGAAAAACAGTTTTGAAAAATCTACAATGCACCTTTCATTTTCAAATTTTAAGAATAAACGCATTTTGCATAACAATAGAAAATAAAGAGCAATGCACCAAGGAATGTAAGTAACGAGATGGTATCTTTTATTAAAGGGTGGCTGCTTGCTGAAGGCATAGCTCCACAGATGATTACATTTTGAAATTGGCAACATGGGAAAAAGGTTACATTGAATCCAATAACACCTACTGACACTACCAACTAAGACTAATCCAGAATCCTGCTTCGGGCAAGGATGAAAGAACTGAAACATGGCTCTCATGCGGAAAGTGTGTTTGAGATAATCAGTGTCTTCTGATGCAATGAAATGCCTTTGTCCCTAACTTTTGCCTGGACCGCCCTTTCGGGTTTTCAATCCACCGAGACGCTCTTTTTTGCCTAAGCCGCCCTTTCGGGTTTTCAACTTAGCGAGCTTTTTATTATTATTATTTTTTCATCCCTTACTTTTGCCTAAGTCGCCTTTTGCAGGTTTTCGACTTAGCGGGTTTTTAGGCATAATATTTTCGGACTGCATCAGAATTCACGGGATGTGCTAGTTCTTCACCGTCCATTGTCGTAAGTATTAGAGACCCTCCGGAGAAGACAGTCTTTACAACGAATGGGCCTTCATAATTGGGCATCCACTTTCCACGCATATCTTTGTGTACTGGCAAGATCTTTT
Organism: Lathyrus sativus; assembly: GCA_963859935.3. Classification (NCBI taxonomy): domain Eukaryota; kingdom Viridiplantae; phylum Streptophyta; class Magnoliopsida; order Fabales; family Fabaceae; genus Lathyrus; species Lathyrus sativus. The sequence goes on from OZ012736.1 coordinate 71,737,545, forward strand.
TGAGTACGAGCTCTCCTTGACGGAACTCACGGATACGAATCTTCTTATCAAACGCTCTTTTCATCCGTTTCTGATATAATTGCCCATGGCACATGGCTGTCAAACGCTTCTCGTCAATGAGATTCAACTGATCCAATCTGTCTTGAACCCACTCAGCTTCCTCAAGTTCAGCCTCCATTAACACTCTTAGCGAAGGTATCTCTACTTCGATGGGGAGCACGGCGTCCATTCCATATACCAGTGAGAAAGGTGTTGCCCCTGTCGAAGTTCTCACCGAGGTTCTGTACCCATGCAAAGCAAACGGTAACATCTCATGCCAATCTTTGTAAGTCACAACCATCTTTTGCAGGATCTTCTTGATATTCTTATTTGCAGCTTCAACGGCCCCATTCATCTTAGGACGGTACGGAGAAGAGTTATGGTGAGTGATCTTGAAACTATCACACAGCTCTTTCATAGTCTTATTATTCAGATTGGTGCCATTGTCAGTTATTATCCGGCTTGGGACTCCATAACGGCAGATAATCTCTTTCCTGATGAAACGGGCAACCACTTGCTTGGTCACGTTGGCGTAGGAGGCAGCCTCTACCCACTTGGTGAAATAATCTATAGCAACGAGGATAAAACGATGTCCATTAGAAGCTTTCGGCTCGATTGCCCCAATCATGTCAATGCCCCACATAGAGAACGGCCATGGTGAAGACAACACATTCAACGGTGACGGAGGTACGTGCACTTTATCAGCATAAATTTGGCACTTATGGCATTTTCTAGCGTATTGGATGCAGTCGGCTTCCATGGTTAACCAGTAATACCCAGCTCTTAACATCTTCTTGGACATAGCATAACCATTGGCATGGGTTCCGAAGGTCCCCTCATGAATTTCCTGTAGTAATATGTCCGCTTCCCGTTTATCAACACATCTGAGCAGGACCATGTCGTGATTTCTCTTGTACAACACACCATTACTGATAAAGAATTTGGACGACAATCTTCTCAGTGTCTTTTTGTCCAGACCAGTAGCACCATCAGGATACTCTTGCTTGACGAGATAGTTCTTGATATCGTGAAACCAAGGCTTTTCATCCACCTCAACTTCTTCGACCGACTGACAATAAGCGGGCTCAACTTTGCGCTCAATATGGATAAGAGGTGCTTCATTAACGAACTTAACTTTCCACATGGATGCTAACATGGCTAAAGCATCAGCTACGTGATTCTCGGATCTAGGAACATGCTCGAACTCTACCTCGTCGAAATACTTGATCAGCTCAATGATATAGTCTTTATAAGGGATTAACTTCTCATTCTTCGTTTCCCATTTGCCTTGTACTTGGTAAATAACCAAAGCTGAGTCGCCACTTACTTTAAGAAGTTTGATTCGGAGGTGAATTGCTGCTTCGAGGCCGAGGATACACGCTTCATACTCTGCGACGTTATTAGTGCACTCAAAGTCCAACCTTGCTGTAAATGGAGTAAATCCACCCTTTGGGTTCATCAAAACGGCGCCTATACCATGCCCATTGAAATTTGAGGAACCATCAAACATCATCTTCCACCAAAGACCTGGTTCTGGACCTTCGCTCGGATCTGGCTCTTCACAATCTCTTTTAATCAACAAAATATCCTCATCGGGAAAATCGAGCTTAAGAGGTTCATAATCTTCTACTGGCTGGTCTGCAAGATAATCAGATAAAATACTACCCTTAATCGCCTTCTGGGGTACATACTGGATGTCATATTCGGATAACAACATGTGCCAACGGGCTAGCCTCCCGGTTTGAGCAGGTTTTTCAAAAATATACTTGATCGGATCCATTTTAGAAATCAATAACGTGGTATGACAGACCATATACTGTCGAAGGCGCTTTGCGGCCCATGCCAATGCACAACAAGTTTTCTCTAATGGTGAATACCTGTTTTCGCAATCGGTAAACTTCTTGCTCAGGTAATAAATCGCATGTTCCTTTTTCCCAGTCTCATCATGTTGTCCAAGCACACAACCCATAGACTTCTCGAGCACAGTAAGGTACATAAACAACGGCCTTCCAGGTACGGGCGGGATCAGAATAGGGGGATCTTGCAAATAACCTTTAATCTTCTCAAACGCTTTCTGACAATCTGGGTTCCACTCAACTGTCTGCCCCTTGCAAAGCAACTTGAATATCGGCTCACAAGTAGCGGTCATATTAAAGATAAACCTGGAAATGTAATTCAGACGTCCCAGAAAACCCCTAACTTGCGTCTCTGTTCGCGGAGCCGGCATATCTTGAATGGCTCGGACTTTGTCAGGATCCACCTCAATCCCTCGCTGGCTAACAATGAAACCAAGCAATTTTCCGGATCTGACACCGAAGGTACATTTTGCAGGATTCAATTTCAACTTATATTTCCTGAGTCGTTCAAACAGCTTCACCAAATGGTCTAAATGCTCCTCTTCACTCTGAGATTTGGCTATCATATCGTCCACATACACCTCAATTTCTTTGTGCATCATATCATGAAAAAGAGTGGTCATAGCACGTTGGTAAGTTGCCCCTGCATTCTTTAAACCGAAGGGCATGACTTTGTAGCAGAAAGTTCCCCAAGGAGTAATGAAAGTAGTCTTCTCTCGATCATCGGGATCCATCTTGATCTGATTATAGCCGGAGAAACCATCCATAAATGAGAACAACGCAAAACTGGCTGTATTGTCTACCAGTGTATCAATATGTGGCAGAGGGAAATCGTCTTTCGGACTTGCTTTATTCAGGTCCCTGTAATCCACACACATCCTAACCTTACCGTCCTTCTTAGGTACTGGCACAATGTTGGCAACCCAATCTGGATATTTTGCGACTGCCAAGAAACCTGCATCCAACTGCTTTTTAACCTCATCTCGAATCTTCAAAGCCATGTCGGGTCTCGTTCTTCGAAGCTTTTGTTTGATAGGCGGACAATCTGGCCTAAGCGGCAACTTGTGAACAACAATATCCGTGTCTAGGCCCGGCATATCTTGATACGACCACGCAAACACATCAACATACTTTTTTAACAACTCAATCAGCCTCGGCCTAACCTCCGTCCCAAGCATTGCACCAATCTTGACCTCTTTCTTGCTCTCATCTGTACCGAGATTAATTAAGTCCACCTGCTCTTTATGCGGTTGAAGCTCTGTGTGCTCGTACTCAATCAATCTTGTCAATTCCGCGGGTACTTCAAGATCTTCTTCACCCTCGTCCTCAGCTTGATTGATGGGTGCATCCCAGTCAGGAGTGTCAGCAAAGTCATTGGATCCAACAAGGTTTATGATGTCTCTGCATGATGGAAGGCTTACTTAATTAAAATGCTCGAAGATATGTAAGAATGAAATGCTGTTTTTTTTTATTATTATTTTTTGGAAGAAAAGGTTGCCAATCTCATTTTTAAAAGTGAAAACAAAAAACGCAGATGGACAAAGTGGAATCGAACAAAATACTTTTATTAATATCTTTTTATGAATGAAAGGTGGCCCGACAAAACGACCCTATAGCCTTGGGCAGAGCTACAGACTTTTATTTGAAAATGTAAATGAAACTTAAAAAAACAATTACTTTGACAAGGGAAAAATAACAGGGATCTCTACGGCCTCCCAGTTGTTCAAAACTGCATCACCCTTAAACACCAGGTTGCTCAGCTCTTCATTTTCTTCACAGTCGCTGATGGCATTGACTTGGAAACCTCCGCTGACAAATACTTCTTGGATAACCTTCGGACGCCCTTCGACAGTCGTGGCAGCTCCATTCTGAGTTGGTTTGTAACCCAACCCAGAGCGATCAGTCTTGGTCTTGACATCAATTACCTCTCCCCAACCTTCAGGAATGCCCCTGTCAATTGTTGATTTGGTACTCTTCAGAGATGCAAAAGATGGATTACCCTGACCCACTGTCTCTTCGACTTCTAGCAGAACAACATTGGCGATCTCAAGTGCTTGAAAGGAGATTTCTAAAGCATTCTCATCGGCCTCGATGTAACGGAAAGAGGACAGGTTACTGACCATCAGATCTTCCTCACCGTGTATAATAACCAACTTTCCATCGATCACGAACTTCATCTTCTGATGTAAAGTTGAGGTCACTGCCCCAGCGGCATGGATCCACGGCCTTCCAAGTAAACAACTGTAGTTGGGATTAATGTCCATGACTTGAAACGTGATATTAAAGACTTGCGGACCAATCAGGATAGGAAGCTCAACCTCCCCCATTACCGACCGGCGAGAACCATCGAAAGCCTTGACGACCAAAGGAGTAGGTTTCAACACAGTCTCTTTACAAGCCAACTTATCAAGAACCCTCTTGGGTAGAACATTCAGAGAAGAGCCGGTGTCCACTAGCACTCTCGCTAAATTGTCCTCTTGACATTTTACCGATATATGTAAAGCACGATTATGGTTCGGACCCTCCTTCGGTAACTCTTCATTGCTGAAACTGAGGGTGTTACAAGCGGTTAAATTGGCAATCACACTATCAAACCGACTGGTGCTAATATCTTGATCCACATGTGCTTGAGTCAAAACCTTCTGCAAGGCCATCCTATGAGCGGGTGAATTCATTAACAGAGATAGAATTGAGATCTTGGAAGGAGTCTGATGAAGTTGATCGATAACTTTATAGTCACTTTTCTTGATGATCCTCAAAAATTCGGCATCTTCATCATTCGTGACGGCTCCCTTACCTTTGTCTTTGGCAGGCACAGGGATATTAGTGGTCTCCTTAGGTGGATCCTCATTAGAATGGGGAGTGTACACACGGCCACTGCGAGTCATCCTGCTTGCCTCTGCGATATTGGTCACCGTGCCCTTAACCTCTTCATTTGGAATAACCTTCCCAGACTCCTTGTCGATCATAGTCACGTCATATTTCCAAGGCACCGCTTTAGGATCACTGAAAGGAAACGGACTCGGTCTTCGAATAACTATAGGCTTAGGCTGATTCACTTCAGGGATAAACGGCTTTGGTATATCGAACACGGGATTGGCGGAGCCTGCCCCTGATAAATTAAACACTGGTACCTTACCCTTTGATTCAGGCTGATGGAAGACAGGCTCAACCACAGCGACCTCATCCTTCTTGGCTTGGCTTGTCACTTGTAAAACACCCTCATTAATTAACCTCTGAACATCATTCTGAACCAACACACAACGCTTAGTACTGGCTTCACAACTTACACATGCAACGTGGGAAGTATCTACTAAACCAGCTTCAAACAGTTTCGAATGGAACATTTTGAGAGGAGTCTTAATCTGTTCAACGTCAAGGGCATAACCTTCTTCCGAATCAGCACCAATGGCATTGACACTCTCATGGTTAGGAAAAGGGTTCTTCTTAACATTTGGTTGAGGATCTTCAAATGACAAAATCTTCTTTTCCAATAGGTCCCTGACAATATTTTTGAGAGCATAACAATTCTCCAGATCATGGCCAGGCGCACCCTCATGAAATAAACAGTGAGCGGCGGCGTTGTAATTGGCGGGTAGAGGATTAGGAGGCGGACCCAAAGCCCGAGTAGTGATTAGACCTTGCTTGACCAAAGAGGGATACAACTCGGTGAAAGTCATTGGAATCGGCGGACAAGGTTTATACGTTCTTCTGTTCGGCATATTCTGGCGAGGAGCCGGACTCTTTGGCTGTTGAGGAGCAGGAGTATTGGGTGCCTGTAGGTAGTTGACAGGAGGCGGATAAACAGGAGGTTGTTGCATAGGTTGATACATGGGAACCTGTTGATTGAAAGAAGGTGTAATAGCTGCCACATAGGGTTGTTGAGCATACTGGACTGGGTACCCTTGAGGTTGAGCATAACCTTGCGGATGCCGATAAAAGCGTTCCCTTGGTCTACCAGAGGATATAGCATTAGTCTCACTCTCCTTCTTTTTCTGGGAGCTATACGGAGGTTTCTTCGGCTGATCCTTAGAAGCGCCATGATTATTTGTCATTTTACCATTCTTCATACCCAATTCAATCTTGACACCCACAGCAACGATGTCGTAGAAATTTGAAGTCACACTACCCACCATTCTCTCATAAAATTCTGGACGAACCGTGTCGACAAACCAATCAGCTAACTCTTTTTCGGACAAAGGAGGTTCTACCTGTGAAGCAGTCTCTCTCCACCTTTGAGCATACTCTTTGAATGACTCAGAATTCTTTTGTGACATACTCAGCAACTGTCTTCTGTCAGGAGCCAGATCCATATTGTACTTGTAGTGTTTGATGAAAGCGTCAGATAAATCTTGAAAGCTCTTAACGCGGGACTGGTCCAAAGTTAAATACCACTTGGAAGAAGCACCCTTCAAACTGTCTTGGAAGCAATGAATCATCAGTTTATCATTCTCAACATGGGCAGCCATTTTGCGATAATACATGATCAGATGACTCTTAGGACAGGTGGCACCTTCATAACGATCGAAGTTCGGAGTTTTGAACTTCGGGGGAATAACCAAACCTGAGACCAAACAAACATCCCTTGCAGCAGCCCCAAAAATTTGATCACCCTCTACCTTTTTCAATCTCTGGACGATAGTGTTTACTTCCTCACGAAGCTTATCATGTTTCTCATAACCCTCAACATTCTCATCAAGATTATCAAAAACTGTCTCATCGAAGTACGGTTGCGCACGAGTGTGTACAACAGGTGGTGCAAAGATAGGAGCCCCCCTAGAAACTTCAGAAAACAAGGGCACGGCTTGCTGAACAGGTTGATTAATCGGAACAGTGGCTTGAGGAGGCACAAAACCGGGAGCGAGACCATAAGGTGGGTCCCTTGCTACGGTCACACTTGGTGGAGGGTCCACAGTAACGCCGGTAATCTCAGAAACAACAGTGGGCTGGGTATCCATCTTAGCATTCATGACATGTAACAATTCCATCATACGCCCCATACCCCCTCGAAGGTCTTCAAGTTCATTGCTAAGGTGATCAATCTCTTTTGCCTGATCCTCCATTCTTTTCCGAGTTTGAGCTCTGGTGTTGTATTGGTGCCGAGAACTCAGGGTGACAGAACTGGAAGGTGAGAGAACCGAGTGTGAGAAATCGGGAGACACATGCAATGCAAAAAAGTAAATGATGCTAAAATGTGAATGTAAATGAAGATTTCATGGAATTCAAAACATTAATTAATGTCGTGGGGTACCAAAGAAATCTTTTTCTTGTCTTCTCATTTTATATATATTTTTTATTTATTTATGGTATCCCGCGATATCCATAAATGGTGTTTGAACTCCATGAAATACAATGCGATGAGATGCTTAATGGATGCAATGCATGAAAACACACAAAGTCCTAGGTTAAAGGCTTGCATGAGGTTCAAAGGCAAATACCCTCCCCTGAAGTTAGATGGTTCATCCTGTCCTACAAAAGTAACCAGGTTCTAAGGGATCTCAATATCATTGATCCTTCACCAGGGTGGTTGTTCAGAAGGCAACTGACTTGCCAACCAAAACCCTCCAAGTTTAAGATCTCAATGAGCGTAGTATCGAGTGTCAACCAACTTCAGTCTGCACCAAAGCCGGCTACCTCACTACCTTCTAAAGGCCAAGATGAGTTAACTAGGGTTCTAAAAGTCAGTTAGTGCATTGACAACATATGGCAGCCTCAATATTATCCTCAACTTGACTTAAGGAATATAAGCACCAACCAAGAAGTCGCACTAACTATGGCCACCAGATCAACCGCATCGATATACGTCGTACAGTTTCCTTGGTCTATTGCCATTTACCTAAGGTACACTAGATCCGGGCGTAGGACTCATCTCACAGCACAAGGAACAGTCCCACAATCAAGGCACAAATATATACATGTAAATGAATAATAACACAGATAGTAATAAATATGAACAGGTTAGGGACAACCCTCAAAAGTTAGGAGTCCCCAGTGAAGTCGCCATTTTCTGTTGCGGTGGAAATAAGATCACAAACTATTAACGAGTTTGAATCGCAATTCAATTCACAACCGCTCTTTGATTTATCCGAAGGAAAAGGTCAAAAGAGGGAAAACCTATTTTGCATCGTAAACACAATGCGGGGAAAGATCTAGGGTTCGGGGGTTGGTTAAATTTAGGGAAGGTATTAGCACCCTAAACTTCTGTAGTACTCTACAGGAACCTTTTGTTCAAATGTTTACTATTTGCTTTATTTATTTGCTTAAGGTATATGCACAAAGGATTAAAAGTGAGAAAAAAGACCTAGGGGTTAATTCTAAGTTTACTCGGCAAGACATCGCATCTTGTGCCTACGTATCCTTACGGGAGTGGAATCAGAGTAATCGTAGTTCCCCTCAAAAGGGAGGTTAGAGACTTCTTGACTGTAGTCAAGGCCTCAAGGGGAATAAACGCATCTTAAGGACACGCTTACGGGGAGTGTAGAAACTCCAAATCTCTACGTTAAAATGTTAAGTTGTAATTAGGGTTAAATTAGGGATTCCACGGCGAGAAACCCTAAAATGAGCGCGGCGGCTCTTTGACCTAATGCTAGGGGTAAAGTTGTAATCTTGCCTGCGGCGAGGCATTTATGAAAAATTAGGGTTTGTAAGGGTGTAGTTTTGAGGTTTTGAAGTTGAGGACTATTGGCGCGGCGACCAAAAGCTAGACCTAACCTTCGGATGATGTGATAGAATAATATTGATAAAAATGTGAGAAATTTAAATCATGCCAGCGGAAATAAAATGCGGAAAGGTAAATCCATACAAACAGAAATTTAAAGACAGAAAGTAAGCGCGATTTTTAAGATTCGCGAGGTTACATAAGAAGAGCAGTTACAATTATGATACGTAAGCTAAAAAACAAATTGGATAAACATATAAAGCTGCAAAAAATGACAAACAGAAATCGTTTGTGTGGGTTAGGCGGAATGAGGCTAAAATTAAACAAAGCAAGTATTGTACATCTGTCTTTTTGAGAATTTCTGGTTTATGAATTTCAATGATGGCATAATTTTAATAATAATATATAAAAAGTTTTGAGGAATTTCCTTAAAAATTTTATTATTATCTGAAAAGTGGGACTCCATTATTTATTTTGAAAAAAAGGTTTTCTGTTAATATTTTAAAAAGGACATTAATTATAGAAAAGGTTTTTGGTTTATTAATCCTTAAAAACAACAGGTTTTATTTAATTTAATTTTGAAAAGGGTTAATCTAAATACCTGATTTTTTTTATAATTAGTTTTGATAAAAAATGGTTTGATTTTTTTAAAAAAGTTTTCAATTGTTAACCTCAAAATAAAATATAAAATTAAATATAATATGACATAAAGAATGAAGGGAAGTGGAATTGGGTCAGGACACTGGGCGATGAACTCCCACCCGACTCGGTCCAACTTCCAAACTCGATCATGGTGAAACAAAGCTTAGGGTTTAAACCCCAACATCTCGTCGGCGGCGCCGTGCATGGACTTTCTTCCGATTTTCGCTTACCTGCATCAAGTAAATCAAGCAACAATAACAGCCATTAATAAATCAATTACATTAAGACGGGTTCTCGCTGCGGTTTCGTCGGTGGGGCTTCGAGGGTGATTTCCGGCGAGGATGCCTGATAACGAAAGAGATGGAAGCTTCAATGGATTTTGATGGCGACGAAGATGAGTATCTCTCCTTTTCTGTATTTTAGGGTTTTTTGAAATTGGGACCGTGTTTGAAACTGGGGCCTGATGTTTTATGATTATCGTCCCTCTCTTTTTCGTTTTAGGGTTTCCGCTTCCCTTTATACTACTTTCGAACCCGTGGGCTTGGACCTCCTTCCAATTTTATGTTATTTGAAAACTGATTCTCAATGATTGATTTCTTTCTGGATTGATTGGAGATTCATTTCAATTAATTTGTGGGATGCTGATTGTGATTTCCTTTCCTTTTTCAGGTTCTCTTGATTGGATTTTGTTGATTTGATTTGAGATAACTTCCGTTCTGTTTGATTTGTTGAATACTCATTGAATGACAAATTCAATCTCTGATTTGTTGTGTTAAATGCTGGTTTGTCCATGCTCAAAGTTTTTGAGGATCTGAATAAGATCTTTTTCGAATATTCTTCTTTCGCAATGGGTATGTTCTGATTGATTTGTTAACTCTGAATTATTGTTTTGGCAGGGAATGAATAGCAGTGAACTTGGGCCAAGGTGAAACTAGCAGCCCAGAGTTTGGTTTATGGGGAATTCACCGGATTTGAGGATTAGGGTGATGTTCTTTGGAGACTTGCACTCGTTCCTGCTCTGAGACTAAACTCTTCTCTTCGACTCAAAATTGTCCATACCGACTGGGGTTTTGTAGATACCACTAGTGGATTTAGGAGTCTGTAGGTTCCTGTATCGACCTGTATGTCCTGCATGTGAATAACTAACGTTGGGTTAGTTAATTTTGTTTGGTAAGAAAAGACAACACCCTGCTTCACTCCTTGGATTTCCTTGAGCATATCTGATGATGATGTATTGGTTATGCAGGTTATAGGCTGGTGTAAGGTGCCTCCTCCTCATTTGTCCTTGTTGCTGATATTGCTACTCGTATTGTTGATTCTACAGCATCTGATGTTCCTGGCGTTCCAGTTGGGGCTAAAGCGTAGTGGATCCTGACTGATAGGTTTTTTAGGTTTGTCTAGATCACACTCACCCTATCTTGTGAGGATAATGAATTGATGATGGTTTGCTGATGAGTGTTAATATTATTCTTGCAGGGAGCTCAAAAGGGGACCTGTTGCAGGGAGTTTGCAGAATTTCCTTGCTTAGCATCTACACTTTTATTTGGTTGAATTTTACTCAATGTGATTTGTTGTGTTGTTGCTAAACCAGACATAGAACTATGTTGCGAGCCTGCAGCATTGTTCTGCTGTATAGTTGTCGCAGAACCTTGTAAGTTTGATGGCTGCATCTGAGAGATCATTTGATTTTCATGAGACTGTACTGAAGTAACTTGAGATTGTGACTGTGCTGTTGAAGACTTATGAGTTGGGGAAGCTGTCCAGGTTGCAAGGACAAGATGGGTTTCCTAGGCCTAACTGAACTTATGAGATTTACAATCTGCTTTTCTATGCTCTTAATTTTCTTTGAGACTAGGCGTAATGATGTGCTTAGGAATCTGTAGGAATGTTATCATGCGTTCTGGAATTATTCTGTATTGCTTCAACCTTTCCACCTGATCTGACTTGGGTTGTTGAGGGGGTAGAATCATACTGCTGCTAATTCCCCATTAGGTGAGCCTGTCCTAATGTTTTCTTGAAAGAGACTGATAGAAGTTACTTGTCTGGTTGTGTTTTCATTTTATGTATATCTTATGCTTTCTGAACATTTTCCTTATGTGTGATTCACTCTCTATAGTCTGAGATTGGACTAATTGATTATTGTGAGGGTGGCAAAGTTCGGGGACTAACAGGGCCTATGCAGAGACCTTGATTTGATGGGGGTTTTCCAAGCAAATTATGTGCAGAAGGTTGTTTTAGTGAGTAATGTTATCGACATTCTCGTCAAGTTCATCGCTTATTGCTATACTCCTGGCTTCTGGACTAGACTCGAATGGTAACAGCAGAGTTCTATTCCCAACGGCCTGTTGATGTTCATGTTGTTATTGCAGGTTGTAACTCGTGTTGCTTGGCTTGTTGTAGCTGATATTGGTTCTACGGTTTTGTAGCCTGTTTCTTGAACTGAACTGTTTTAAACTCTGTTATGAAATTGGGGTTGCAGAATCTTCTGATACCTTGTCCTATGTTATTTTGCCGCAGCTTGTTGTGTGTCTCATTCTTCTGTACATGGTTCAGAACTGATGCTGCTCATGAACTATTTAGGCTTTGAGTTCCAAATTCTGAATCTGACATTGATGCGTTTGTGGCTTTTCAGGTGTAGGAAACTTCGGAACCAAAGCGACTCAGACCTGCCGGCATCCGGGTCTGAGTCCAAACTTGCCCATGTTGCCTTATTCTCGTATCAGTTTGGAAATCCAATCGCGGCAAAACGAATCAGCCCCACTTCTTTTATTTTTTCTATCTCTCGGATGTCCCGTATCGATAAGAACAAGCATTACCTGATCTGACGCCCACGGCGCGGATCGGTAACGGGGGTAGGACGCAGCTTCGGTTGTGCCACTCCCGGCACTCGATGATGACATTGTTCTGAGAGTGTCAAGAAACTTCTAACATTTTTCTACATTGTTCGTTTTCTTTTTGATGTGCAGGTTAGTCGAGATTTGCGGCGAAACTTAAAGACAGCATGAAGACCCTTAGGAACTTTTAGGATTTAGGATAGATGCTTATTGACTTAATGTAATTTTTTGTGAAACAATTCAAATTCACTTACCAATTTGTAAATTATAAATATTTATGAAATGAAATTCAACAAATATTCATATTTACTTTCTCACTTGTAAATTCAAATTATCCATGAATACTAAATTCCTTCTTGAGTTATAGCTTATAAGTACTTATGAACACAAAGTTCAAACTTACTTCTCTTTTGCCTTTTATAAATGATATCCCGCCATATAGTTATATCCAAACAAATTCAAATTAAAATCTCGCTGATCACATCACTTCTCAAAATAACCATAACAGTGCCCACTTCTTTTTCAAACCAACTTCATCGGCACCTTGACCTAATTGGCAAATAAATGCCTCAGAACGTAAAACAGCCCGTTTTCAGAGAATTGGTAGAACTTGTGTAAAATGACCAAAATACCCCTGGGACCAAATCTGCAAAACAGACACCTCCATGACTTGTTAGTGGTTAGCAAATGTTCATAGGAGATGGTATGCGAAATGTCTGACTAAATGTAAGGGTAAAATTTGGGGTATTACAAACGGTAACTACCGAAAACCCCAAATCACCCAAACAAACACATGCAATGATTCAATCATACCAGCAACAACTCAGAATTCACAACATCATAACAATCAGTTCATCAACATCTATGGGGTTAGGGAAATCCCCTTCTACATAGAATTCATGCAATACCAAATTTTACTAAAAACACGGGCTCCAACCAATTGATCCATCAAATCATCAATTCTTGGAAGCGGATACTTGTTCTTAGTTGTCACCTTATTCAACTGCCGATAATCAATACACAATCGCATACTACCATCCTTCTTCTTTACCAACAATACCGACGCACCCCAAGGAGAAACACTTGGTCTTACAAATCTCTTATCCAACAAATCATTCAACTGCTTCTTCAATTCCACCAGCTCCGATGCCGACATCCGATACGGGGCCATCGAAATCGGTCTAGTACCCGGAACTAGATCAATAGAAAATTCAACCTCTCTCTTTGGCGGCACATCCGCAACATCTTTCGGAAACACTTCAGGAAATTCACAAACCACAGGAAACACGTCGAGCTCAACTTTGCTCTCCACCGACAACGATGCAAACAAACTAAACAACTGAGCTTCGTCCGCTAAAAGTTTCTTCAACTCTTTAGTGGAAAGAAAACTCTCGTTCTCACCATCTTCCAAAGAAGGAAACCTTACTAACTTGTGATAGCAATCCAGATGAACCCTATTAAATTGCAACCAGTTCATACCCAAGATTACGTCCAAACCTTCCAACGGCAAACACACTAAATCCATAACGAAGTCCTTACCATACATGGTCAAAGGACAACTTGCACACACCAAAGAAGTAGTTACCGACCCCGAAGCGGGAGTCCCAATAACCATACCACTACTCAAAGAAACCATACACAAATCCAACCGCTTAGCACACGCAAGAGAAATGAACGAGTGAGTCGCTCCAGTATCAATAATAGCAACTAAAGGCATATCATTAATAAAGCATGTACCTTTAATCAAACGATCCGCCGCATTAGTAGCGTCTGAACCTGCTAATGCAAAAACTTTTCCGCCCGCCGGAGCTTGCTTAGGTTTGGTACAATTCGGGCTAATGTGACCCACCTCGCCACAATTAAAACACTTCACAGCATTCTTTCTACACTCTGCTGCATCATGACCAAAGAGTCCACAGTTGGAACACTTCGCCTTGAACTTTCCACAATCATAAGACTTGTGGCCCATCATGCCACACTTAAAACATTTGATCGCACCGGAACCTCCTCCGGGTCTCCTATCAAAGCTTCCCCTATGTTTGCCCTTTTCAGCAGGCGTCACATAAGGTCCGCTTCGTACTTGCTGCTTCCCTCTCCTCTCGCTCAAACCCTTATAATGAGTAGAACGAGCTCTACTGTCTTCTTCATAAATTCTACAACACTCGGTCAAATCCGAAAATCTTCGTATCCTTTGATAACCCACCGCTTGCTTTATCTCAGGACGCAAGCCATTCTCATACTTGATACATTTGGAAAATTCCGCCGTAACCGCATCATAGTGAGGGTGAAACTTCACTAACTCAGTAAACTTAGCGGTGTAGTCCACCACCGACATATTACCTTGTTTCAACTCCAGAAATTCCATTTATCTCTTCCCTTTAACACTTTCGGGATAATACTTCCTTAGAAACTCAGCACGAAATAAATCCCACGTAATCTCCTCATCGTCGACCTCAAGAACTTGCCTCATGCTGACCCACCAGTCATCGGCCTCTTCTCTCAGCATGTGAGTCCCTAGTCTCACCTTATTCCCTTCAGCACAATCCATCACCCTAAAGATCCTCTCAATTTCCTTTAACCATATCTGAGCACCATCCGGATCAAATCTCCCTTTGAACACCGGTGGTTGGTTCTTCCTGAACTCATCATTCGCATTCACGTTAGGTGCACCCTGCACAGCTCTGGCCATAGCCTCTAACGCCGCTGCCATAGCATTGTCATTACGACCTGCCATATTCTGAGGATTCCCAAAAATAACAACAAGGTTAAACAACCGTTCAACCAACACAACAACAAGACAGACACGACTGACTCAACACTGCTCTGATACCACTTAATGTAACACCCCCTTTCTATACCCCCAAATTAATACAATAAATCAATTAGGCACTTAGAATATTTATTTCATCAGAGTTTAATTAAAACATGGTATAAAAAGGCGCATCACATTATCATGAAATTAAACACATACGATATCTGCTCAAGATAGATATGGAACAATGGGTAACCCACATCTCAATATTTAGACTAATAGCGGAAACATCCAAATATTGAATCAATCACATTCATAAAAGTATATACAATCATCAGTTAATTCATGCTTTACAACATATCCACCGCAGATACATACACATATGTATCACAAAAGAATCAAAACAAATGTAACTCCAAAAGAGTCAAAGGCTTCCTAACTACCCAGATGTTACATATCAGAACCATTGACCAAAAAGAATGAAGACATCGCTTCACCAAAAAAAGAACCTCCAGCTTCCTACTCTGCAATGCCTCATAGAGCATTATAAAACAGCAGAAGGGTGAGAAACAATATCATAACAGTTAATGCATAAAATTGTATATATACATATATCCATAATTGCACCAGTCATACTCAATTTATGTTCTCACCACATTAAGCATATACAATTAATCATGTCTCTATACATACACAAGAATATTCACTATATGTTCATCCAGACAATCATATATAACATACACAGTTATATTCATTCAACTAATGCATCATACACAGATGACTCATGCAACTCATAGAGACCGACACACGACTCTATGCAGATGCAAATGCGGTACCGACTCATTCAACAAATTCCCTAAGGAATCGAGTATTCAGCAGATCCTCCATGGGATCAAGTACTCAGCAGATTCTCCACGGAATCAAATATTCATCAGATTCTCCACGGAATCGAATATTCAGCAGATCCTCCACGGGATCAAGTACTCAGCAGATTCTCCACGGAATCAAATACTCTAGCCAATCCTCCACGGGATTACATGTTATGACCGATTCTCCGAGGAATCACACAATGCAACCGATTCTCCAAGGAATCTAATATAACCATCGTATCATACGAGGTTCTGCAAATCCTCCGAGGGATCATTCAACACAAAAATGCATGCTATGCTCACAAACATACTCATTGCATTTATCACATACATAGCATATATCTATCATGCATTCACATTATACACCATTCCACACATGGTTTACACACATATCAGCCTATCAATGCGTTTCTATTCAATTCGGGCAAATACACAAGATTATCAAATATTCAAGATTCACCATTTACTCTACATTCTAGGATTAACGCCTTGCGGCCACCCACAGCACGACATGTCAAAATAGTTCACACATCGATCATTCATATAGGCATTAATCATAATTGAATCAACCAAACATCATGCTATAAACAAACAGCAAAAACAAATAACACTGCCAGGTTCGCCAACCTTCGCCTGGCGAAGCCACGCAGCGAAAGCTCGCTGGCCTTCGCCTGGCGAACTTCCCAGCGAAGTCCACTGGGAGTAATTCTGGGATTACTCGCTGAGGCTCGCTACACACTCGCCTGGCGAACCTTCGCCAACTCACTTCGCCTGGCGAACTTGCCAGCGAATACAGGGCATTAGTTCTGACTTGCTTCGCTACAGCTCGCTGGGCTTCGCCTGGCGAAGCTTCGCTGCCATTCGCCTGGCGAACTTGCGAAGACAGAACTTCCATGGCTGTCTCAAAGCCCCAAACTCCATACAACCGACCGATTAAATCCAAACCAGTCACAGTAGCACAACCCAACCATCACCTGACTAAACTATATCGTCTAATCCGAGTTCTAACCGATTAAAACCTCACTCCACTCACAAAACCAACTTCTAACCTAAGTGGAAAAAGAGTAGAAACTCTACAAAATCCACACACATACACATACAATCATATACATTAAAGAGATGATGGAGTTTCACACCCTTACCGATCGATTGCAAGCTTTGGTGATGATCCCTTGATGATTCTAGGTTTTCCTCTCTACTTTCTCTTCTCTTTCTCTTCTCCTCTTTTCCTTCTCTTGTTTTTCTTCTTATGTTACTATCTTTCTTCCTTTTCCTCTCTTATTCTATTTCTATCTCTATTTCTTTCCTCTCAAATTCTTTCCAACACTTATCAATCAATTCTCACACTAATTGCTAAATGTCTAAAATGCCCTTTTTACTCTAATCCCCCGAAAACTCTCTGAATCGGTAAAAATAGATAAAAGAAGCAAACACCACATATCAATATATAATTTCTCAATTTAAAACAACCATCAAATAAATAAATTAAAAGACTCAACAATTAATGGGAATTCAGAATCGGGGCGTTACACTCGCAGTGTGTACTGATGTGGCCCTTCTCACCATAGTTGTAACAGGTAGGCATAGAGACTCGGCAATCAGCCATCACATGGCCTGGCTTACCACACTTGAAACACTTCTTCGCCTCATGAAAACAATCATCAGCACGATGACCCATGCCACCGCACCGGAAATACTTCACACCAGCAGACACTCTTCTTTCTCTAGGCTTCTTATCAGCAGCAACCTTAAACTTCCCCTTATCAGTAGGAACACGGTAAGGAGTACCACCAAACCTTTGCTTACCCTTACGATCATTTGCAGCCTTCTGCTTACCAGCTCAGGATAATCCCTGATCTTTTGACAAGCTATTCCCATCTTCACTTTCGGACGCAGCCCATTCTCAAACTTCAAACACTTGGAGGTCATCACTCCGTCAGTATTGTAATAAGGACAATACTGCACCAACTCTTCAAACTTAGCCGCATACTCGGCCACCGTCATATTGCCCTGCTTCAGCTCTAGAAATTCTATCTCTTTAGCACTTCTGATATCCTCCAGAAAATACTTCTCCAGGAAACCAGTGCGAACAACATCCCAAGTAATTGGAGTTCCTGCAGTCTCCAACCTCTGGCGACTATTGTCCTACCAAGCTTCAACTTTTCCCTCTAACATGTGAGTACCGAACCTCACCTTCTGCTCATCGCTACAACCCATCATTCTACAGATCTTCTTAATCGCCTTAAGCCACTTCTGTGCCGCTTCAGGGTCCAAAATTCCTCCTTGAAATGTCGACGGCTTGTTACTCTGAAACTGCGCCAAATCCCTGAATTGCGCACCCGCAGCGTGGTTCTGATTAGCAACCACCTGCGCCATCGCTTGCATAGCTGCAGCCAACGCAACATCATTCCTTCCCACCATACTGCTCAACAACAACAATGCCAGGTTAACAGAAAAACAAACAAACTCTATCCTACAGACAGACTCAACTACTACACTGGCCGAACGAACCAACCTGCTCTGATACTAGCTTGTAACACCCCGTTTCCCAAAAATAAAATAAAACAATTAAATCAAGCAATTATCAGAGTTCTTCCCAAAACGGAATGTCAAGATCACCAAAAATTTCCACAAAACACCGCTTTAAATAATTTTCAACAAAAATGCAGCGGAAAAATTTGTCATATAAATATATACATAAACATCATCTATATCAATTCGGCCATCCGCCAAAAATATACAAACATATACATATCCAAAGATTCAACAAAACATTATATGACACGGAGTCAAACAAAATCACCAGACAGGTAAATAACTCCCAAAAGCCCCGTGTTACATATCAGAGCATCCCTACGACTCGACTCACCATAATCCAAGCTAGCTACGCACCTGGATTGTCTGTACTTCCGAAGAAGCACAGACCACAACAACATCAACGGGTGAGAAATCACGATAAAAAATATAACGGTAATAATGTACATGAATAAAAGGCAGTAAATCACACAACTATCATTCACATACATCGACCCAGACCTACTGTCCCATACTAACATAGCGTATAAGACAATGCAACCCAACCCATGATATGCGGTACCGACTCAACAACAACACCGATGGGCACCAGACCATCAACACTTCCCGAAGAAACATATCATCATCACCGATGGGCACTAGGCCATCACCCTCCACACAGGAGCACATCATAAACAAGATAGATCACTTACGCTCCCCGGAGACATGATCTATCCCTCACAATCACCGACAGACACTAGACCATCACCCTCCACACAAGAGCACATTATCACTACCGATGGGCACCGGGCCATCACCCTCCACACATGAGCACATTATCACTACCGATGGGCACCGGGCCATCACCCTCCACACAGGAGCACATCATCACACCATGCTATGCATAACCCCAATGCACAACACACAACATCAAATACACTAAGTGTACACGATTCTACTGATCACATTTCATCACACATCATATATATATATATATATATATATATATATATATATATATATATATATATATATATATATATATATATATATATATATATATATATATATATATATATATATATATATATATATATATATATATATATATATATATATATATATATATATATATATATATATATATCACACATCACCACATACATGTATCATATTGTACACCAATCAAAATATTCTAATCAAATGAATAACACGGAAATTACATTCCAACACCACACATATACTCACCACAACTCACCAACAATCTCGTAATTAATACATGACCAGCAAGGGTCCAACAGGACAAGAAAGAGGAACAGAACAGCAGCAAAAATTCAACTTTTGTCGAGCTCGCTGGCACATTCGCCTGGCGAATCCCCGCAGCGAATGCTCGCTAGAGCTCGCCCGACAAAACCCCTGGTGAAGCCAGACAGTGGCTACTGGCAGCACTCGCTGCCTAGTTCGCCTGGTGAAGCCTAGCAAATGCTCGCCCCCCCCCCATTCGCTCAGCGAATGTTGGCGAATACCTGCGATTTCAGAAAAATCCCACTGTGCAGAAACAACAACTCTCTCTGAATTCGCCCGATTATGCGCAAACCAGCTTCTAACACAACTAACCAACATTCTACGACTTAACTACAAAATCCATTCTCGATTTCACCTGATAAAATCTCAGTTCTACTCAATTGCTCAATTTCGGCTTAAAAACGGTAACTACCGAAAACCCCAAATCACCCAAACAAACACATGCAATGATTCAATCATACCAGCAACAACTCAGAATTCACAACATCATAACAATCAGTTCATCAACATCTATGGGGTTAGGGAAATCCCCTTCTACATAGAATTCATGCAATACCAAATTTTAACCGATTCTTCCCCCCTTACCTCAAATGCAGCTTTGATCGAAGAAACTTCAAGAATCCACAACCTAGCTTCCTCTTGCTTGATCGAGCTCTCACTCTCTTGATCGGGTTCTTCTCTTTTTCACTTCTACCGTTTTCTTCTCCCTCTCACGATCGTGTTTCTTTCCTCTTTCCTTTTCCAATTTCCCCTATTTCCCTTAATCCCAAATTCTCCTTATAATCCAGATAATCTCAATTAATAAAATCCTCATTTTCTTTGAATCCAAAATTAATATAAAACTTCATAACATTAATAATAATAATAATAATAATATCAATATTATTATTAATTATCAATTATTATCATTATCAATTATATGATATTAATATTATGTTCCTTATTTCTCAACACTTCCACACAAAGCACGCCGATAAGTAAAAATAACACCGGAATTGAATTTGTTTGAGATGTGTATTGCACTAAAGTCTATGATATAAGATTGAATACTTTGCAAGATCGACCCAAGACAGGACGTATACAAAGCACTCTAGACATGGTAAGGAGAGACTCCAGCTTATCACTTCTCATGTGCTTAAGGCTCGTGGCGCACAATACTCATCATATTTATTAAGTGTTTTGATTTTTTTTTAAGTGAGAAGAAAGAGACGCATGGAAGGTCTAAGGGGAACTCGGTCCTAAAGTTGGGATGCGAAAGGAATTTCTATCATAATGTTAGCATGCATGGTTTAACACATAATGTCTATCCTACTCCAAGCTTAATAAAAAATTAAGTTGGACTATAAGGCCCTAAGGGAACATGCAAAGGCAAGCAAAAACCAAGAGAATAAACCAAAAACAGTAGCAACAATAACGCTTCAGCTCAGCGCCGCAATAAATTCCACCAGACAAGCAAGACAACATTTAACAACATGCATTCTCATAATAGAATAGGTGTAAAAAGCAGCAAGACATATAAGGCAACATTTTATAGCATGTATTTGCAGAACAGAACAGGTGTATAAAGCATAGTCAGCATGCATGCATTCATCAATGAAGCAATTAAACATGAGCATGAACATGCATCTAGAATACAACAACCAATTATATGTACAAACAAGTATCATCATCAAACATCTTAAATATGCAACACCAACAAGCAATTGCCAAAAGATCAAAGACTTAGTGTGCACATGTATTCATAATGCAACAAGAGAGCATGCTTCAAGCATTTTCATTCATCAACAATATGTACAAACAAGTCTCAACATCAAACATCTTGAATATGCAATACCAACAAGCAATTGTCAAAAAATCAAACACTTAGCGTGCACATGTATTCACAATGCAACAAGAGAGCATGCTTCAAGAATAATATGAATGTTCATCCACAACTAAGCATTTAAAGTGAACATGCATTCATAAATCAAGCAAAGTAAACATCAAGAGCAAAGAAACATCAATGTGCACACGATTAATCAAGAATGCAAACAATTAATCACGAATCATGAGGTTTAGACATGAAAAGCAATTTTCAGCAACTTAATCACTTAATTACCACATGTTAGGGCGTGCACTTATTCACAAAAAAATCACATCAAATAGCAACAATTAAACACCAATTAACTCTATCACACATCAAGATCACAAATCAAGTCAACCGATGGATAAATTAACACCAAAAACTACAAGATCTACATTGTGAAATGCAAAATAAGCCAAAATGAGATGTAGAACTAAGAATTACCAACTTAACAAACCGAGATTTTCTTTGGTGATTATTGCAAATAGAATTTGATGCTTAGAAACAAAGAAATCCAGAGATCTAAGAAGCTTTAGCAATAAAAATTGAAGATCAATGCAATAATCCAAAAATAATTAAAAAAACTCTTCAAGAAGTGATTCTAAAATTCAAGCAAGATCCAAACAAACTTCAAACTTAGAATTGAACAATGGAAGATGATGCAATGGAGGTTTAACTCAAGGATTCACAAATTGCAATGCACAATTTGTGAAGCTTATGGTTGTGGAGCTTTGGTGAGGGTTTTGAAATGAGAGAAAAATGAGGGGAAAATGAGAGAGAAAATGAGAATTGGGAAGGAAATAAAAGTATGAAAGTTTCAAAATGAACTCATATGAAAAATAACCGAGTTTGGGAGTTTAAATACACCAAAAAATGGGTCAGCACGTGCGACTGGTTGACCTTTCGCTACTCTGTGCGTCGACCTGAAGATGGGTTTGTTGAACTGAAGGTCTTCTATGCATCAACCTGAGGGTCGACCTGAAGCTGACAGCAAGCTTCAACACCTTTTTTTCAACCTTATGTCTTCATAAGTTTTGATCCATGCATATTTTGAAGTTGATTTCTTCTACAAATTTGTAGCATATGATGTTATCTCCAATTCTAGCATTGGTTTGCAAAAAAACCCTAATTCAACAACTTTTGGGAATTTCTTGATTTCTCTGGACCAAACCCCATAATAACATGGATGATGACTTGAAAAGCCCATGTTTGACCTAAAAACTCAAGAGTTGACATTTGTAGATGTCGCTACCGCAAAAATAAGGTGCTGGCAAAACAGAAGAGTCGCCACCTTTCGTTATTTATCCCTCAGAACGAGAAAGGAAACGATCGTAAAAACCTGACGAAAAGGTATAAGACAAGGTCATCGCAACCATTGTCTGGGTTCGGGAGTCGATTACGCAAGGGGAAGGTATTAGCACCCCTCACGTCCATCGTACTCGATGGGATCCACGCTTGTTTTGTTTACTTGACGGGTTGGTTTTATCTATCTACCTATCAAGGCTGGCTTAAAAAAGAAAAGAAAATGACTCGGCATATCTATCTACCTATCAGCTAACTACAGGTTATGGGGAAGGTGGCTCGCCAATACATCGGTATTGTGCCTACGTACTCTCAACAGATATGAGAGATCAGAGCTTACGTAGTTCGGGATAATACGGATTACGGGAGTTCAGATTCATCTGTTTTATCGAGTAGGGTTAACAAACAGTTCCAGCAGTTTGGTGTACGCAGCTCGACCCTTGGAGACTTAAGCGTTACCGTTTGCGGTAGAACTGAGAGTTAACGACACTCTTTTCTTCAGAAAAGCTTTCCTTTGAATTATGGGCCCACGGGGCAAAAAGGTTTGAAGTTCGTTTTCTGTCTTTTACGGAAGAACTGTTTTTTATGGATATTTGCAACCAATATCGCACTAGAGACTATGAACTGAGAGTGAATGTGTCGCATGTCATCCAAAGGGTGCCATTCTAAACATCCAAGTTGTTGAAAAGAACTCTCCAACAACTCTTTCTCAGGTAACTTAAGGCTCGTAACGTACGACGTCAGTTAACCTTTATTACTGTATTTTGATTTGTTTGAGATGAGAAGAGAGAACGGGCTCAACTAAAGGGAGACTATCAAGTCCTACTGTTGTCATGCCAAGGATTCATCCTATGGTTGAGGTTTGAAATAGGGAACTCCTAGAAGTTATCATGCATAGGTTTCAACCTAAAGTTCTATCATCGCTTCCTTATCAATGGAAGTGAGAGTCCTAGGGGATCATATCAATGATAAACAGAAACAGATAAAGCATCAGCTAAGACAGTAAATAGTAAACAACTGTAAAATGCATGCAATGCAAGTGAGGGAGGAAATGTGTGGGGCATCAGCCTCCACAAGCTCGTCTCAACCTCAAGCCAGATATGAATAACTGCAATCATACAGGAAGAAATAAAATGCTATCAAGCAAACACAATCACTGCAATCATACAGAAGAAATGCAATAATATACCATCAAGCACACACAAACCCCATAGGCAAGGGAGCAGAGCTCTACCGAATACCCGCAAGCAAAGCCACATAGTAAAAATACAAGCAGAGGGAGCAACTCAACCTCTAGTGCAATCATGATCCTAGATTAAATCAGTCTAGATATGGACTTATTCTAATGCATCAAGCAAATCAGACAAGTCACATCAATACAGTTGCACAGCAAGCAAACAGACAGGAAAGGAAACAGATCAACAGCTTCCACAGCTTCACAGCAAAACTCCTCTGACATCAGTTCAGTCTTCAGTCCTCAACCAACCTTCAAGGCTATCAACTTCAATAGAAAATGTCAACTTGCTTCTTCCAAGCCTCCAACATATCAAACATAGGTGTCAACTCATCCTTCTTCTTCAAGCTTCAGCTCTAAGTGGACTCCACCCTCAAGCTTCACTCCTATCTGCAAGTATCAACTTGGCTCCTGCAGGCTCTCAATGTATCAACATAAGTATCAACTTATCCTTTATTCCTCAAGCCTCAGCTCTTCACTCAATCTCAATTGAATCTTCTTCATAAGTGTCAACTTGTTCTTCTTGGTCTTCAAGTTCAGCTCTCCCCTCTTCACCAGTATCAACTTGTTCCTCTTCATCTACAAGCTTCAGCTTCTCAGAGTAATCTTCAAACACAAAGAAGTATCAACTTCATCCTTCAATCTTCTTCAAGCAAGGAACTCCATCCTCTAACAATGGAGAAAGATTCATCTATCAAGAGCAAAGTTGGGATGATTGGTAGCAGAGTGAAGACCAAAGGTCACCACTAAGCATCCTGTCATCAGAGAAAGGGACCCTCAAAGGTTCTACCAACTTGCAAAGAGCCACACATCCTACCAAAGGAGGGATGAGGCCTTTACAAAGGGACCTTACATCATAGGGAAGAATGGAATTGATCAACATATTCCATGTTTATGAAGAAAGAGAATCTATCTAGAAGCTCTGCCTTCAAACCCTAATCTTACCACCTAATCAACACTACACCAAAAGAAGGGAAGATCTTCACATCCAAGCTTCTTCAAGCAATCCATTACATCTTCAACTTGTCTTCAACATCATCCAAGAGCAAGAGAGATAGAACCCTAATCTAAGGGAACTAAAGAAGTCATTCTAGTTGAGGTAGTGCATAGAATCATCTAAAGTTAGCACCTAAACTAAAATAATAAAAAAATAGTAAACTATATTGTAAATTCCTACAAAAATTCCTAAGGGATCCTAATCCAATCATGAATCTACCATACAAAAATCAAAGGTGGAGTCATCCATCTAGTTCTAAAAATAAAATCTAAGCCATAAGGTATCAACCATAAACCCTAAAAATGGAGCACCTAAAGTTTCAACCTAGAACTACCACCTACATTCATCACAAAAATGTGAGAAAAATCTATGGGGAGCATGCATATCTATGCTAACTAACAAAAAATCAAGGCCAAAATCATCATCACATGGTCAAACCAAATTCAACAAACTCAAGCATCAAACATGATTATTTTAATATCAGTTAAAATGTAAAAAATCCCATAAAATCATAAAATGCATGAAATAATAATATTTTTTATCTAAAAAATACTAGATCCTATCATGAATCCAATGCAAAAAGAATGGGATTAATTGAGTTATTTTTCCATTTTTTATGATTTAATCACTAACCATGAATAAAATGAAAAAATAATGAAAATCAAAATAAAATAAACATGCGCGTGGTGTAGATAGCAAGGTAATCCAGTTCATTTTAGCAATTGGGCCATAAGGGGGGTGGGAGTATCAACAATTGCATAAAGCCCAAAACCACAGATTAATGAAACGCTGCGTCTCATTTACTTCAGAAATCCTTCACAAATTTCATGCACGCGTGGTCGTTGGATGGGGTCTTCAGTCAAAGTCCAACTACAATCTGATGGCTACCAAGTCATCTTCCCCAATTTGAATCCCTGAAACTTAGGTCACCTGCGCGCCATAGTCATCGTCGGTGACTTTCTCCGGTCATCTTCTCACAACCATAACTTGCTATAGAATCCACCATAGGCCACGATTCCTTGATGAAACTCGTCCCAAATCTCACAAGGAGTCCATTCATGCCCTTAATTCAATCTAAATCCTCAAGATTGGCAAGAACACCATCTCAACCGAAAATGGTAACAACCCTAATTGGTCACTAACTCTCAAATTAATGATCCATAAACCTTCCTACATCAATCCACAATGCATCTAACACCCTAATTCTTCTTAATTCTACCCAATTTAAGCTGGAGATTGAAAGTTACTAACCTGAGAATTTCGTGTGCACAGAGGTAGTAAACCTTCAAATCAAGCTCTCAAATGCTCCGGACTCCTTCAATGAATCAATTCAAAGCTTCTATATGCAATGGAATGGATGGAAATGCTCTGGATTCTTGGAACCAACTCTGAGTTGCAAGTGACAAAATCTGAGATCAAGAACACTATTCAGCCACGAATTTGCCTTGATTATGATCTGGAATCATTCACTAGCATCCATGGAAGTGATTGCACTCAAGAAAATGGATGGAAAGTGAAGAAAATAGTGTAACCGAATTCAGTTGCAAGCAAGAAATTTTCACACTCAATCTCTATTCTCTCCTTCAATTATCACCAACCTTGGCCTTGGATCACCTCAGCATCATATATAGACCATGTATGGATGATCTAGAAAGCTATAGATCCTTCTAATGAGAAATTCAATATCTCACTTCATGGAAATTTCAATCTCATGGTGTGTTCATAACAGCTCATGTTGGCAGCTTGTATTCACCCTCATTCTCTTCCAATTTCTCTCCTAATGGTATTTTGGATGTGTTTGGATTGAAAGAAGCCTTGGTTATGCCTTGAATTTTGGTTTGGCAATTGTTACTTAAGATGTAAGTAACCACTTTTCAAAGCAAGTCCACAAATTAAACCTCAATTCAAAAACCCCAATTTCCATCTTTGGTTCATTTGAAAATCATCCTTATTTTAGGCCATTTTTGCAACTTTGAGCTACAAGCAATTCCAACCTCTCATGACCTCTTGGCTAGCCTTAAAACATCATTTTGAACAAGTTTTATGTTGGACATTTTCTCATTTGAAGCTTGCAAATAGGAGTTATGGCCTTATGGTTGAAATGACCTATAATCTCCAAATGACCAAAATACCCTTGACTTGTCAAAGCCATAACTTGAGTTCTACAAATCCTATCAAGGACTTCTAGTACTCTCTAGAAAGCTAAGAGGATAAGGAACAACATTAATGTTGACCAAAAGTTCATAGGAATCATCCTTCTAGGGAAAACGTTTCATGCAAGTTGGACAACTTTCAAGCTCCAAATTCACATACCTCAGATGACCTGTAACTTGCCAAAGTCATAACTTGAGTTCTACAAATCCTATCAAGGACTTCTAGTACTCAAATTAAATATAAGATCGTGCTCTACAACATTCATGTTGGGGGAAAGATGAGATGACAATCACATCTTGAGTTAAATTGCCTTGAAGATAGGGGTCAAACTAGGGGATTTTACACTGTCAAGCCTTGGAAACCCTAGCCTAAAACTTCTCAAACTCTTCAATAATGATGAGTTAACCTTGGAATCATCCTTATAACATCTCAATGCATCAATCCATGATTACATGGCTCTTGGATTAAGGCTCCACCTTCTCCAAATCATCAGTTGACTTAGGGTTGACCCAGTCAAACCCTAACTGCACCACTCATGGCTGAGGCTTCTTAATCTTGCACAATGACCTGTCTAGGCCTCAAAGTGCTCTTCAACAATTCTCATGAGCTCTCTCAAGACCTCAAGTCCATCCTCATGGCCTCAAAATCATTTGATGGCTTTCCACAACTCTCAAGTTAGGAGGCTCACACTCTTGGCTTCAATCACTCTCTCTGAGGATCTTTTAATTCTCTGACAAGGATATCAAATCTTGAACATATGAATAACCTTCTTATCTAGCTTCATAATCTTGTAGTTCTTGGTTTGTAATCATACCTCTTGATCTCCTTCATACATGTCAATGAAATGCAAATGATAATGAAATGAAACACAAGCTAGGTAAAGAAATGTTGGGCAAATTTTGGGGTGCAACAGCTGCCCCTATTCAAACGGATTGGACCTGACTGGGTGAGAAGCAAACGACTCTCAAACAATCAAGGTAAAAGACGGTTGAATACCAACAAACCCGGAAATGTTCCAAATGCACAAGTACACGGTACTATGATGGGGACAAATCTTCGGAAACTGAAATAATAGCTGAACGACAACTAGCTGGAGAAATACTGATCTGAATCTCCGTCAGGATGATTCTTTGATTTATCTGATATCATTGCATCCTCAAATCATCGAGGGATCACTGGTTACACGATAACGGGTGATTTGTGAAGCACGCACGATACTTTGATTGTTAGGAACATCTTTAAAAACTGAGCATGACAGTTGCACGACAACTCTGCTGGGGAATTGGTCACACGGTAACCGGCGATACACGATCGATCATGCCGTCAGGCATCAGAATTCCTCGAGACTCATCAGATCATTGGGGACTTTTTAACAATCAAGTTAATTATGCCATCGGGCATTCAAAGAAATTTTCGGGCGTCAGCCGGGCTTCATCAGTAAGTCGGGAATAGAATTCCTGGGTCAATCATGAACCAAATAGGGATATCTCAGCCATTACCATCAGGCACTCTGCATTGACGGGGAGGACTGCTTTGACCTTGCAGCTGGACTTCATCAGTAAGCCAGGCGATCCAGTACTACTGCCAGACTTCAATCATCAAGTCTTCAAGGGAAACTTTAGCTTCTCTGCTCAACAACCTGCTGGGGATGACACATCTTCGCTGGGGATTCTAGAGAACTATCAAGTAACTCTGTTTCGGGTGGTTCAGAAATCATTCCGGGTGGATCAACTCTGCTGCGGACTTCAAGAATCATCTTGGACAAATAACTCCGCCGGGGACTTCAAGGATCATCCTGAACCAATAACTCTGCTGGAGATTTCAGGAATCATCCTGAGCAAACACTCTGCCGGAGATTTCAGGAATCATCCTGAGCAAATACTCTGTCGGGGAATCTAAGCATCAACTTGATCAACCCTCTCTGGCGACTTCACTGGGGATTTTAAGAATCATCTTAAGCAATCGACTTCGCCGGGGAATTCGGGAATCATCTTGGGCGAACGACTTTGCTGGGGGGAATTCAAGAATCATCTTGAGCCACACAACTCTTCTGAGATTTCAGGAATCATCCTGAGCAGACACCCTGTCAGGGAACACCTGCAAAACAAGAATGGTAACAACCTAGCTCATGTTTCATATGCACATGATCGACAATGGCGCAATGCTCCACATGGTGGAAATGCTACGCATTTTTAGGTTAAATGCCATGCAATCATGCAAAATGCTATGACCCCATCAACAAAATAAATGCTGACGGGAGAATCCTCCTGTCAAGGAGAAATGACCACTCTGGTGGAGAGGAGGAATCATCCTGCCAAGGAGAAGAAGCTACACCAATCTCAATTGGACTCCGCCTGGGGAAACGATCTTCAGTCGACTGCTGCAGGGGAACAAAGTTCTACGAGAACCTGAACCCGCTCAACCGGGTGTACGGACCATAATTGCTGAGGAAAACGATGTCAATCGCAGAAATAAACTGCATGACCTTCGCGGCTAAAACTTTCCTGGAGATAACGACTCCGATGGGGAAATACAGCATCGGCCATTCAACACTCTATTGGGGAGCACCAATCATGGCCCGAATGGCTTCCAAGGACTCGGATCTCTTGGGGATTTTCCCGCTCGGCTGGGGAAGAAGGAATCATCCTGCTTGCTGGGGAGAGTACGACTCGATGGGGAATCTCAATTCCGCTGGAGACTTCAGTCTTGAACTATCAATTGCTGCACACTTCAGTATGTGACTCAGCTGGGGAGACGAAGATCCTTCAGGGTACATCTGATTGGGGAGAGAACCTTCTCTGCCTGGGGAGACACATGTCAATGCTTACGATCCCCTGTTCAAACTCCACGGGGAGACGCTACTGAACTTGCTGAAGAGGAAGGAATCATCCTGCTTGGGGACGCGTATGGCGAACTGCCTGGTATATGCTACACCTGCAACAACACAAACAAACAGACAAGATACCCTTCTCAAAGGGACCTATCAAGGTTATCATCTTGTGACAATATTCAAGTAATTCATTGTTTCAACAATCAGTGGTCTAGGCCAGTAAGTTTATGTATGCGCATTTTATCAAAAACATCAGCGTTCTTTTTCACAAACAAAACAGATAAATGCTAAACAGACAAACAGAATTGCTGAATAGTATACATTTTATTGATAACGAACCCCTGAATGGGTAAAAATGTTTTACAACAGATGCAAGCTCCTGGAATGAGGAAGCTGCGCAAAAATAAAACATAAATATACATCAGTATATATACAAATGTTGGCAATGAGGCGTAGACGAACACCATGAGTTGATCCCTCTATGACCCACTCGACTTCGATACTTCTCCGACGCTTCAGCTTCAGAAGAGATTGATTCAGATAAACGGCCCCCAGGTCCTCCAAACCACTAAACAATGAAAGTCCATACGCGGAACGCAATCATTTGCTCTTTCAAATCCCTAACTTTTGCCTGAACCGCCCTTTCGGGTTTTCGATTCACCGGGATACCCTTTTTTGCCAAAGTCGTCCTTCCAGGTTTTCGACTTTGCGGGTGTACATTCTTTTCTTTTATATCCCTAATTTTTGCCCGAACCTTTTTCCTTTTTTATGGTTCGCCGGGATGCCCCATTTTTTCCTGGATATTCTTTTTCTTTCCAGCAGGTCATTTTTTAAGCAAAGTATTTTTTAACTGCATCCGCGTTCACCAGGGATGCAAAATCTTCGCCATCCATCGTGGATAACAACAAGGATCCTCCCGAAAAGACCTTGCTGACGATGTACGGACCTTCGTAATTAGGAGTCCACTTGCCCCGGTGATCGGAGTGTGGAGGAAGAATCTTCTTCAGAACGAGATCACCCGTCTGAAAGCTTCTAGGACGCACCTTCTTATCATAAGCTTTCTTCATTCGGCTTTGGTACAGACGACCATATGCAATCGATGCTAACCTCTTCTCGTCCATCAGGCTGAGTTGGTTTAGTCGGTTCTTAACCCATTCTGCCTCATCGAGTTTCACGTCAACCAAAACTCGCAAAGAAGGGATCTCAACTTCTAACGGTAGGACAACTTCCATACCGTACACCAGTGAGAAAGGAGTTGCCCCGGTTGATGTACGTACCGTGGTACGATAACCGTGAAGTGAAAATGGCAACATCTCGTGCCAATTCTTGTAGGTCACAACCATCTTCTGTACAATCTTTTTGATGTTCTTATTGGCCGCTTCAACGGCGCCATTCATCTTCGGCCGGTAAGGAGATGAGTTGTGGTGTTCAATCATGAAACTCTGGCACAGCTCCTTCATCATCTTGTTATTCAGATTCGAACCATTATCAGTATTGATCCGCTCGGGAATTCCGTAACGACAGATGATGTCCCTCTTTATGAATCTAGCCACCACCTGCTTGGTCACGTTAGCATATGAGGCTGCCTCCACCCACTTTGTGAAGTAGTCGATAGCTACTAGAATGAAGCGATGACCGTTAGATGTAGTGGGCTCGATCTTGCCTATCATGTCGATGCCCCACATGGAGAACGGCCATGGGGAGGACATGACATTTAACGGGCACGGCGGCACATGAATCTTATCAGCATAAATCTAGCATTTATGACATCTCTTCGCGAATTTAAAGCAATTCGATTCCATCGTCAGCCAGTAATATCCTGCTCTCAGGATCTTTCTTGTCATAGCATGCCCGCCGACGTGCGTACCAAATGTGCCTTCATGGACTTCTTCCATGAGCATACTCGCTTCTTTCTCATCTACACATCTGAGTAGCACGAGATCGTGGTTTCTTTTATACAAAACTCCATCAAGATTGAGATAAAAATTTCCAGACAGCCTCCTCAGAGTCTTCTTATCCTGGGTTGACGCTCCCGCAGGATATTCCTTAGTCATAAGGAAAGTCTGGATGTCATGGAACCATGGCTTGCCATCGGAGGCTTCCTCGATCGCAAAGACGAATGCAGGTCTATCAAGACGAGAAAGGACAATTCTTGGAGCTTCATTCTAAAAATTTACTTTATACATTGAAGCCAACATGGCTAAGGCATCAACCATCTGATTTTCGGCCCTGGGCACATGATGGAGTTCCACTCGATCAAAGAACGGAAGCAGCCTTCTGGCATAGTTCATGTACGACACCAGATTCGATTGATGAGTCTCCCACTCCCCTTTAATCTGGTTAATCACAAGTGTCGAGTCACCATATACATCTAGGCTCTTGATTCTTAGATCAATTGCTTCTTCTAGACCCATGATGCATGCTTCGTACTCTGCTTCGTTTTTGGTGACCAGAAACGTCAGTCTCGCGGTGAACAGGACATGGGATCCGTGGGGAGTCGTGATGATCGCCCCAATGCCATTTCCATAAGAATTAACCGCCCCGTCAAATATCAATTTCCATTGGGATTTACTGTCTGGACCCTCGTCGGGCAACGGTTCATCACAATCTTTCGCTTTAAGAAACATGATATCCTCATCAGGGAATTCAAATTTCATCGGCTGATAATCTTCGATTGGCTGTTCGTCTAGGTACTCAGATAATACGCTTTCCTTGATGGCCTTCTGGGAAACGTACTGAATGTCATATTCCGTCAACACCATCTGCCATCTGGCAATCCTGCCCGAAAGCGCTTGCTTCTCGGAGACGTACTTGATCATATCCATCTTCGAAATTAACATGGTCGTGTGATTGAGCATGTATTGTCGTAAACGTTTGGCAGCCCAGGCTAGTGCGCAACACGTTTTCTCCAGCATCGAGTAACGAGATTCACAATCTGTGAACTTTTTACTCAAATAGTAAATGGCGTGCTCCTTTCTGCCCGTCTCGCGTGTTGACTGAGAACACACCCCATACTATTCTCAGGAACTGTCAAGTACATGATTAAGGGTCTTCCGGCCACTGGGGGTATCAAGATCGGAGGTTCCTGTAGATACTGTTTTATCTTATCAAATGCCTTCTGGCAATCCTCGTTCCAGATAATCGCCTAATCTTTCTTTAGCAGTTTGAACATCGGTTCACACGTGGCTGTGAGCTGAGAGATAAACCTTGCAATGTAGTTTATTCTGCCCAGGAAACCACGAACTTCTTTTTCTGTTTTTGGCGCTGGCATCTCTTATATTACTTTTATCTTTGCAGGATCAACCTCAATGCCTCTTTCAGTCACGATAAACCCCAGTAGTTTTCCAGACCGTACTCCGAAAGTACACTTGTTAGGATTCAGCCTCAACCTAAACTTCCTAAGCCTCTCAAAAAGCTTCAGCAAATTGACCAGATGTCCCTCCTCCGTTTGGGACTTCGC
The DNA here is from genome assembly GCA_963859935.3 of Lathyrus sativus. Taxonomy (NCBI): domain Eukaryota; kingdom Viridiplantae; phylum Streptophyta; class Magnoliopsida; order Fabales; family Fabaceae; genus Lathyrus; species Lathyrus sativus. Next base: position 71,770,834 of record OZ012736.1, read on the forward strand.
AATCATGTCATCAACATAGACTTCAATCTCATGATGAATCATGTCATGAAACAAAGTAACCATGGCTCGTTGGTAAGTGGCCCATGCGTTCTTCAGACCGAAAGGCATTACCTTGTAGCAAAATGTTCCCCAAGGTGTGATAAGCGTAGTTTTCTCCATGTCCTCCGGCGCCATCTTGATCTGATTGTAACCGGAGAAGCCATCCATGAACGAAAACACGGAGAACTGAGTTGTACTGTCGACCAACACATCAATATGGGACAGCGGGAAATCATCTTTGGGGCTCGCCCTATTCAAATCCCGATAATCGACGCACATCCGCACCTTACCATCCTTCTTCGGTACAGGCACTATATTGGCGACCCACAGAGGGTAAGTAGTGACCGCTAAGAAGCCAACATCAAGTTGTTTCTGCACTTCCTCTTTGATCTTAACGGCCATATCTGGTCGTGTCCTCCTAAGCTTCTGCTTGACGGGAGGACAATCTTCTCGCAGCGGCAAGTGATAGACCACGATGTCAGTGTCAAGCCCGGGCATATCTTCGTATGACCAAGCAAAGACGTCACTATACTCTCTTAGCATCTCGACCAATCTCTGCTTGACATTACTCTGCAACGCGGCCCCTATCCTGACGTTCCTGACAAGTTCTTCAGAGCCCAGATTCACAATCTCGATCTCTTCTTCGTGAGGCAGAATAACTTTCTCTTCTTGTTTCAACAAGCGGGCCAACTCTTCGGGAAGTTCTTCGTCTTCATCAATCTCTTCTTCGGCTTGATAGATCGGGCAATCGAAGTCGAAGTGAGTCGTAGAAGGTCCAGAGTCAATGTCATCTGTTATGTGGATCCTGCAATAACAAGGGTTAAGCTTAAAACAAGGATATGCAAGTTAGTGTCGCTTGCGCGAAAATAAGGTGTCGGCACAACAGAAGAGTCGCCACCTTTCGTTATTTATCCCTCAGAGCGGGAAAGGAAACGATCGGAAAAACCTAATGAAGAAGGGCAAGACAAGGTCGTCGCAACCATTGTCTGGATTCGGGAGTCGGTTACGCAAGGGGAAGGTGTTAGCACCCCTCACGTCCGTCGTACTCGACGGGATCCACGCTTGTTGTGTTTACTTGGACGGGTTGGTTCTATCTATCTACCTATCAAGGCTGGCTTAAACAGAAAAGAAAAATGACTCGGCAAAGCGTCGCACTTTATGCCTACGTATTCTCATCAGAGGACGAGAAATCAGAGTCAACGTAGTTCGGCCTACGACGGATTATGGGGAAGGTAGCTCGCCAATACGTCAGTATTGTGCCTACGTACTCTCAACAAGCATGAGAGATCAGAGCTCACGTAGTTCGGGACAATACGGTTTATTTCCTGTCTTTTACGAAAGAAGTGTTTTTTATTGTGTTTGCGATTTCAATCGCACTAAAGACTATGACCTAAGAGTGAATGCGTCGCATGTCACCCGAAGGGTACCATACTAAACATCCAGACTATGGAAAAGAAACTCTCCCACAATCCTTTCTCAGGTAGCTTAAGGCTCGTAACGTACGAAAGAAATCATTCATGATTACTGTATCTTAAACTGTTTTGAGATGAGAAGAGAACAGGCCCAACTAGGAGGGAGACTATCAAGTCCTACTGTTGTCATGCCATGGATTCATCCTATGGTTGAGGTTTGAACAGGGAACTCCTAGAAGTTGTCATGCATAGGTTTCAACCTAAATTTGTATCATCAATTCTTTATCAAAGGAAATGAGAGTCCTAAGGGATCATGTCAATGATACACCAAGACAGACAAAGCATCAGCTTAACAGTAAAATGCATGCAATGCAAGTGAGGGAGGAAATGTGTGTGGGGCTTCAGCCTCCACAAGCTCATCTCAACCTCAAGCCAGAATGGATAACAGTAATCGTACTGAAATATAAAACATGCTATCAAGCAATATACAGTAAACTGCAATCATACAGAAAAAAATGAAATGAAATGCCATCAAGCAAACAAAACACATGGGCAAGGGAGCTGGGCTCTACCGAATACCCGCAAGCAAAGCCACACAGTAAAAATAAAAGCAGAGGGAGTAACTCAACCTCTAGTGCAATCATGCTCCTAGATTTTACCTATTCTAGATATGAACTTATTCTAATGCATCAAGCAAGTCAAACAAAACACATCAATACAGTAAAAGAAAAAGAAGAAAGCAGATCAACTCCTCTCTCAACTCCAAGCTTCAGCTCTTCCAACAATAACTCAGTCTTCAGACTTCCATCACCCTTGACAAATACCAGGTTCCAACCCTTCAACATAAGTTTCAACTTATCTTCTCCTTTAAGCTTCAGCTTCTTGATCAGCTCCACCTTCAGGCTTCACCTAATCTTCAGGGGTCTTTAAGTATCAACTTGCTTTTGTTGCTCTTCAAGCTTCAGCTGGAATGGCAATACTCAAGGATTCATCCTCTTCCACACTCTTCATTGAAGTCTTCATCATCAAACTCAAGCTCAACATTTCCCAAGATAATCAAACCAGAGGAAATCACTTACTGGATAAGCTGGGGATATTGAACTGCTTATTGACCACCAAAGGTGACCTATAAGGGTTCAACATCAAAGGAATGGTTCCCTCAAAAGTTCTACTTCCTAGGTACAATCACTTATACCTCCAAAGGAGAGAGGTGTATACCATGGAAGGACCTTGAATCATAGGGAGGAATGGAGGTGGAAGATGCCATCCATGTTTAAGAAGGAACTTAACTAGGTCTAAACTCTTCCTAATCCCTAACCCTAGAACACTCAACAAAACAAATAAGATCAAGCTCTCAAGCTCCTCAATGCTCCTCAATGCTCCTACTATGCTCCTCTTTACTCCTACTATGCTCCTCAATGCTCCTACTATGCTCCTCAATGCTACTCCAAGCAATACCAAGCTCTCCAAGCCCACAAAGCAAAGCAAACAAAAATACAAGCCCACAAGGGCAACACAAACAATCATCAACTACAAAAATCACTTAAGAATAGTATACTACTATATTAAAATCTAATATAATTTCTAGGGGATCCTACATACCTACCCTTAATACCCTTATATGCCCCAATGTCTAACTTGACCTAGAAACCCAATATTCTAGTGTTGTTGTGGACCTATGTTAAGGATTAACCTAATTCTATACAACCTAAAATCATCTAAGCAAAACTAATCAAAACTTCATCACAAAATTATGTAATAAATCCAGGGGGGAGCTAAAGTCCTAATCTAACTATCCTAAAAAGAATGGCCTAAAAATACTAAGGGAACTACCTAAAAAAAATTCTACAAATTCAGGTATCAACATAAAAGAATATAAAAGCAATTAAAGTAGAAAATACGTAAAAAATACTAAAAATGCATGAAATGCAAATATTTTTATTTGATAATTTTCTAGACATGAATATGAAATGGGAGCGAAAATTCCCACTTAAAAATCATTATTTTTCCATTTATTATGATTTTTCAAAGATTAATGGAAAATGGAAGAAAATGAAATCAAAATATGAAACTGGGGTGCAGATAGTAACCAGATGCCGTTCATTTCATCAATGGGCTAAAAATGGGGGGTGCAGGTAGTCATGCGCGCTAGGCCCAATTTAAGTCAGAAAATCAATTAAAAGAGAATGGAAAATGGAAAATACACGGTGCGAATAGAAATGATTTCCAGTTAAATTTCACAATGGGCCAGGATTGGGGGTGTTGGTAGTGATCCTCTTACTAAGGCCCCAAGAAGATCCTTTAATGAAACAGAGCGTTTCATGACTCAGGGTTTCCCTCTTCAATTTAAATCAAATCTGGTCCGTCAGATCTTAGTCTCAGTCAATGGTCCTCTCACGATCCAATGGTTATGAACTCACCACTAACCTCCAGTTAGGGTTTGCTGCAACTTCTCCATGGAAACAAACTTCCATCCATTCGTGCTCTCTCGTTTCTTGCTCAAATTCAACAATCCAAAGCACTAACATGCTCCATTTTTCATGCTGAATAAAACCATAACCCTAGATTACACTGAAACCTCCTCCAACATGAAACACGATTCAAGATTGAAATTATGGTCAATCCTCAACTTCAACAATTCTTGGATTTTCTTGCATCAGAATACTCACCAACTCACACTGAATGAAATTAGCTATCTAATTCGTGCTATGCCTCATTATACCACGAGTTCTTGATCATCAAAGAAATGGTGTCCAATATTCAATCTTCATCAATTGATCCCTAACTCTCCAAAATCCATCTCCTATGTGTCTCTAACCTTTCTACACTAACAATTATGCCTAAAGATGCATAAATTATGGTGTAATGGAGAATTTGCAAACCTGGTATTTCTTGATCAACAGATGGTGAAAACCTCCACTTCAAGCCTTGAAATTCTTCAGAAAGTTTCCTTGGATGCTAATCTTGCTACTGTTTGCAAAAGATTTGAGGGAGAGTGCTTGAATCTCAGAATTCGATTCTGACTTGCTTCGTTGAAAATTCAATTGCCAACTTCTCAATTCACCATGGATTTGCTCTCAACTTGATCTGCACAGCTTCACTATCATCAATGGAGTGTGTATGAATGGAAAGAATGAATGGAAATCGTTCAGAATAGGGAATTCACTTTCAACTTGCAATGGAGGCAATTGAAATGACCAACTCTCTCTTCTCTTAAATCTTACACCAACCTTGCATCTGAGCAAGTTCTACATGTTATATAGAGTGGTTTAGAATCATCTAGAACCATCTAGAACCTTTCCATGAGAAAATGGAAATCTCATGTCATGACATTATGAATTCACTTCTCCTTATGTGCTATCTCATGCCAAGCCTCTTGTAACCTTTGATTCTGACTTGAAATTCTCCCCACATGAGATGTATGATGTGTTGAGATGCATAACTAACTTGTTTATTGAGTTTTCTCATGTTTTGCCTTTGTGCCTTAAGATGCAAGCAAGCCATTTCCAAAGCAGCCCTATGATCTAGGCCTCAAATCAAAATTGTGGCTGAAACATTGTTTTTAGAATGTCTTTTAGAGTCAAAATGACCTATTATATGACATGGTTTGGATGTGTAACTTGGGATTTCCAATTTTCAATTTCAACTTATTTAACTTATGCCTCCATTTTAGGCCATTTTTATCACTTTTTGATACAAGCCTTTTCAACATCTCATGACCTCCCTACTAGCCTTAAAACATCATTCTAAGCAAGTTTTATGTTGAAGATTTTTCAATTTGAAGCTTGGAAATAGGAGATATGGCCTTATGCTTGAAATGACCTATAATATCCAAATGACCAAAATGCCCTTGACTTGTCAAAGCCATAAGTTGAGTTCTACAAATCCTATCAAGGACTTCTAGTACTCTCTATAAAGCTAAGAAGATGCTATACAACATTCATGTTGACTAAGAGTTCATAGGAATCATCCTACTAGGGCAAAAGTTGGATGCAAGTTGGGTGACTTTCAAGGACCCATATTCACATACCTCAGATGACCTGTAATTTGTCAAAGTCATAACTTGAGCTCTACAAATCCTATCAAGGACTTCTAGTACTAAAATTAAATCTAATAACAAGCTCTACAACATTCATGTTGTGGGGAAGATGAGATAACAATCACATCTTGAGCTACACTGCCTTGAAGATAGGGATCAAACTAGGGGATTTTACACTGTCAAGCCTTAGAAACCCTAGCTTAAAACTTCTCAAACTCCTCAATCATGATGAGTTGGTCTAGGAATCATCCTTATAGCATCTCAATGCATCATTCCATGATCACATGGTTCTTGGATTAGGTCTCAACCTTCTCCAAATCATCAGTTGACCTAGGGTTGACCCAGTCAAACCCTAATTCCACTACTCATGGCTGAATCTTCTGAATTCTTGTGCAATGACCTCTCTAGGCTTCATGATGGCTTTAAATACATCTCATAAGCTCTCTCAAAGCTTCAAGTCCACCCTCATAGTCTCAGAATCATCTGCGGGGCTCCCACAACTCTCAAGTTATGAGACACACAACCTTGGTTTCAACCAATCTCTCTGAGGATCTCTTGAGTTCTCTGACAAAGATATCAACCTTTGAACACTTGAACAACCTTCTTGGATAGCTTCAAAGTCTCATACAACTCTTGCTGGGTAATCATAACCCTTGATCTACTGCCTACATATCAATGAGATGCAGATGATGAATGAGATGAACCACAAGCTAGGTAAATAAATGTTGGTCAAATTTTGGGGTGCAACAGCTGCCCCTATTCAAACGGCTTGAACCTGACTGGGTGAGGCTAACGACTCTCAGCCAATCGAGGTGCGAGACGGTTGAATACCGATGAACCCGGAAATTTGCCAACTACACAAGCACACGATACTCTGATGGGAACAAATCTTCGAACACTGGAATAATAGCTGCACGACAACTAGCTGGAGAATTGGTCACACGGTAACTGGTAATATATAGTCGATCATGCCATCAGGCATCACGATTCCTCAGGACTCTTTAGGTCAACCATCAGGTTGATCATGCCATCAGGCATTCAAAGAAAACTGTCGGGCATCAGCCGGACCTCAACCATCAGGTTGATCATGCCATCAGGCATCCAAAGAAATTTGTCGGGCATCAGCCGGACTTCAACCATCAGGTTGATCATGCCATCAGGCATCCAAAGAAATTTGTCGGGCATCAGCCGGACTTCAACCATCAGGTTGATCATGCCATCAGGCATTTAAAGAAACTGTCAGGCATCAGCCGGACTTCAACCATCAGGTTGATCATGCCATCAGGCATTTAAAGAAACTGTCGGGCATCAGCCGGACTTCAACCATCAGGTTGATCATGCCATCAGGCATTTAAAGAAACTGTCGGGCATCAGCTGGACTTCAACCATCAGGTTGATCATGCCATCAGGCACTCCGTATTACTGTCGGGCATCAGCCGGACTTCATCAGCAAGTCGGGAATAGAATTCTTGGTCAATCATAAGCCAACTAGGAACATCTAAACCTCTGCCATCAGGCACTCTGCATCAGCTGAGAGAACTGCTTCATTAACACGGTCAGACTTCATTCATGGAGTCTTCAGGGGAGGTTTCAACTTTGCCGTTAGAAACCTGCTGGGGATGACGCATCGCCGCTGGGGATTCTGGAGAACTATCAAGTAACTCCGCTCCGGGGGTCCAGAAATCATTCTGGATGAATCAACTCTGTTGAGGACTTCAAGAATCATCTTGGACAAATAACTCCGCCGGGGACTTCAAGAATCATCTTGAACCGATAACCATTCTAGAGATTTCAGGAGTCATCCTGAGCAAACACTCTGTTGGGGATTTCAGGAATCATCTTGGGCAACCTTTACTGGGGACTCTAAGTATCAACTTGAGCACTCAACTCTGGAGACTACATTGGGTACTTAAGAATCATCTTAAGCACACGGCCCTGCTGGGGAATTCAAGAATCATCTTGAACCGAAGACTTCGCTGGGGACTTCAAGAATCATCTTGAGCAAGCGGCTTTGTTGGTGAGGGTGTCGGGAATTATCCTGAGCAATCAATTCTGCGGCGGAACACCTACAAAACAAGAACGGTAACAACCTAGATCATGTTTATTATGCGTATGCTTCGGCAATGGCACAATGCTCCACACGGTGGAAATGCTATACGTTTATGATAAATGCTATGCAATCATGCAAAATGATGCGATCCCGTCAGCAAAATAAATGCCGAAGGGGGAATCCTCCTGTCAAGGAGAAAGAACTACTCAAATAGAGGAATCATCCTACTGAGGAGAACATGGTCACGCCAATCTCAATTGGACTCCGCAGGGGGCACAACTTCAGTTGACTACTGCCGGGGAAACAACTTTAGTTGACTGCTGCAGGGAAACGAAGTTCTACGGGAACCTGGACCTGTTGAGGGAAAGCGATGTCAATCGCGGGAATAAACTGCATGGCCTTCATGGCTACTTCTCTGGAGATGACGACTCTGTGGGGAAACAACTTCGACTGTTCAATCTTCCACTGGGGAGAACCAATCATGGCTTGAGCAGCTTCCAAGGATTCGGCTCTCTTGGGTATCTGCAAACTCGGCTGAGGAAGGAGAAATCATTCTGCTTCTCTGGGGAGATTACGACTCTGGTGGGGAATTTCAATTCCGCTGGAGACTTTAGTCTGGCCTATCAGTTGCTGCACACTTCAGTGAACGAATAGTTTCCTACAAAACATGCACTTGTGACCCGGTGCTGGGGGGTGAACACGCGCTTCGGCGCCTGACTCAGCTGAGAAGATGACATTCCTTCAGGATGCATCTGATTGGGGAGAGAATCATCTCTGCCTGGGGAGACATATCAATGCTCACTATCTCGCGTTCAGACTCTACGGGGAGAGGCTACTGAACTCTGCTGGAGAAGGAGGAATCATCCTTCTTCGGGATGCGCACGACGCACTGTCTGGAATATGCTACACCTGTAACAACACAAACAAACAGACAAGATACCCTTTTCAAAGGGGCCTATCAAGGTTATTATCTCGTGACAATATTCAAGTAATTCATTGTTTCAACAATCAGTGGCCTAAGCCAGTAAGTTTATGTATGCGCATTTTATCAAACACATCGGCGCTCTTTTTCGCAAACGAAACAGATAAATGCTAAACAGACAAACAAAATTGCTGAATAGTATGCATTTTATTGATAACGAACCCCTGAATGGGTAAAAATGTTTTACAACAGAGGCAAGCTCCTGGAATGAGGAAGCCGCACAAAAAATAAAACATAAATATACATCAGTATATACAAATGTCGGCAACGAGGCGTAGACGAACACCATGAGTTGATCCCTCTATGGCCCACTCGACTTCGATACCTCTCCGATGCTTCAGCTTCGGAAGAGATCGATTCAGATGAACGGCCCTCAGGTCCTCCAAACCACTAAACAATGAAAGTCCACACGCGGAACGCAGTCATTTGCTTTTTCAAATCCCTAACTTTTGCGTGAACCGCCCTTTGCGGGTTTTCAGTTCACCGGGATACCCTTTTTTTCCGAAGCCGCCCAGTGTAGGTTTTCGACTTCGCGGGTGTACATTTTTCAATTTATATCCCTAATTTTTGCCCGAACCTTTTATTCTGTTTTTGGTTCGCCGGGATGCCCCTTTTTTGCCTGGACTCTCTTTTTTTTTTGTCCAGTGGGTCACTTTCAAGCAAAGTATTTTTTAACTGCGTCCGCGTTCACCGGGGATGCAAAATCTTCACCATCCATCGTGGATAACAACAAAGCTCCTCCCGAGAAGACCTTGCTGACGATGTACGGACCTTCGTAATTCGGAGTCCACTTGCCCCGGTGATCGGAGTGTGGAGGAAGAATCTTCTTCAGGACGAGATCACCCATCTGAAAGCTTCTAGGACGCACCTTCTTATCATAAGCTTTCTTCATTCGGATTTGGTATAGACGACCAAATGCAATCGATGCTAACCTCTTCTCGTCCATCAGGATGAGTTGGTTCAGTCAGTTCGTAATCCATTCTGCCTCGTCGAGTTTCACATCAACCAAAACTCGCAAAGAAGGGATCTCCACTTCTAACGGTAGGACAACTTCCATACCGTACACTAAGGAGAAAGGAGTTGCCCCGGTCGATGTACGTACCGTCGTACGATAACCGTGTAGTGCAAATGGCAGCATCTCGTGCCAGTCTGTCGCTTGCGCGAAAATAAGGTGCCGGCATAACAGAAGAGTCGCCACCTTTCGTTATTTATCCCTCAGAGCGGGAAAGGAAACGATCAGAAAAACCTAACGAAAAGGGTAAGACAAGGTCGTCGCAACCGTTGTCTGGGTTCGGGAGTCTGTTACGCAAGGGGAAGGTATTAGCACCCCTCACGTCCATCGTACTCGACGGATCCTCGCTTGTTGTGTTTACTTGGACGGTTTGGTTTTATTCTATTTACCTATCAAGGCTGGCTGAAAAAGAAAAGAAAAATGACTTGGCAAAGCGTCGCACTTTATGCCTACGTATTCTCATCAGAGAATGAGAAATCAGAGTCAACGTAGTTCGGCCTACGAAGGGTTATGGGGGAAGGTAGCTCTCCAAGACATCGCCATCTTGTGTTTATGTACTCTCAACAGGTATGAGAGATCAGAGCTCACGTAGTTCGGGAAACTACGGTTATTTCCTGTCTTTTACGAAAGAAGTGTTTTTTATTGTGTTTGCAATTTCAACCGCACTAGAGACTATGACCTGAGAGTGAATGCGTCGCATGTCACCCAAAGGGTACCATACTAAACATTCAGACTGTGGCAAAGAAACTGTCCCACAATCCTTTCTCAGATAGCTTAAGGCTTGTAACGTACGAAAGGAATCATTCATGATTACTGTATCTTAAACTGTTTTGAGATGAGAAGAGAACAGGCCCAACTAGGAGGGAGACTATCAAGTCCTACTGTTATCATGCCATGGATTCATCCTATGGTTGAGGTTTGAACAGGGAACTCCTAGAAGTTGTCATGCATAGGTTTCAACCTAAAATTCTATCATCAAATCCTTATCAAAGGAAATGAGAGTCCTAAGGGATCATGTCAATGATACACCAAAACAGACAAAGCATCAGCTTAACAGTAAAATGCATGCAATGCAAGTGAGGGAGGAAATGTGTGTGGGGCTTCAGCCTCCACAAGCTCATCTCAACCTCAAGCCAGAATGGAATAACAGTAATCATACTGAAATATAAACAACATGCTATCAAGCAATAAACAGTAAACTGCAATCATACAGATAAAATGAAATAAAATGCGATCAGGCAAACAAACCACATGGGCAAAAGAGTTGGGCTCTACCGAATACCCGCAAGCAAAGCCACACAGTAACAATACAAGCAGAGGGAGCAACTCAACCTCTAGTGTAATCATGCTCCTAGATTCTACCTATTCTAGATATGAACTTATTCTAATGCATCAAACAAGTCAAACAAAACAGAGCAATACAGAAAAGAAAAAGAAAAGAACAGATCAACCCCTCTCTCAACTTCAAGCTTCAGCTTTTCCAACAGCAACTCAGTCTTCAGACTTCAATCACTCTTGACAAACATCAGTTTGCTTTTCCAGGTTTCACCCTACATCATGAGTTTCAACTCATCTTCTCCCTTAAGCTTCAGGTTCTTTGATCAGCTCCACCTTCAGGCTTCACCTAATCTTTAGGGATCTTCAAGTATCAACTTGCTCTTGTTACTCTTCAAGCTTCAGCTGGAATGGCAATGCTCAAGGATTCATCCTCTTCAATACTCTTCAATGAAGTCTTCATCTTCAAACTCAGGCTCAACCTCTCTCAAGACAATCAAACCAGAGAAAATCACTTACTGGATAAGCTGGGGGATATTGAACTGCTTATTGACCACCAAAGGTGACCTATAAGGATTCAACATCAAAGGAATGGTTCCCTCAAAAGTTCTACTTCCTAGGTATATCACTTATCCCTCCAAAGGAGAGAGGTGTATACGATGGAAGGACTTTGAATCAGAGGGAGGAATGGAGGTGAATGATACCATCCATGTTTGAGAAAGAAGTTGTCTACATCTAAACTCTTCCTAATTCCTAACCCTAAAACAACAAAAAGAAAAGAAGAACAAGCTCTCAAGCTCCTCAATCCATCTTCAAGTCTTCTACTATGCTCCTCAATGCTCCACAATGAGATACCAAGCTTTCCAAGCCCACAAAGCAAAGCAACTAAAGCAAACATGCCCTAAAGGCAACACAAACAATCAACCAATACAAAAATCAACTAAAAATAGCATACTATTATATTAAATCCTAATATAATTTCTAAGGGATCCTACATACCTACGCTAAATACCCATATATGTCCCATGGTATAAATTGTCCTAAAAACCCAAAATCTAAAGTTATTATGGACCTATGTTGAAGTTTTAACCTAATTCTACACAACCTAATGGCATCTAACCAAAAATATCCTAAAAATCATCACAAAAATATGGAATTAATCCAGGGGGAATCTAAAACGTATATCTAACTACCCTAAAAAGATTGAACTAAAAATACTAAGGGAACTACCTAAACTAAATTCTACAAATTAATATATCAACATAAAAGCATTAAAAAGCAATTAAAGAAGAAAATATACCAAAAATATTAAAATGCATGATATGGAAAATGTTTTTTGTTTTATATTTTTCTAGACAAAAATATGAAAAGGGAGAAAAAACTCCCATTAAAAAATATTGATTTTTCTATTTGATATGATTTTCTAAAATATGAAATAAAATGGAGGAAAATAAAAGTGAAAACATGAACATGGGGTGCAGGAAGTAATAATATTCAGTTCAATTCCATGCGTGGGCCCAAACTGGGGGGTGCACATAGCATGTGCGCCTGGGCCCAATGTTTAACCATAAAATCAAATAAAATGAAAAGAAAAACATAAAAAGCGCGGTGCGAATAGAAGCGAATCTCAGTTCAAAATCCAATTGGGCCTCACATGGGGGTGCTGATAGCCATTATCACTCAAAGCCCAGAAACCTCTTTAATGAAACGCAGCGTTTCAACCTGCTTTCAGAATTCCCTCCAACAATTCAATAAAATCTCGGCCATTGGATCATGAAAGGGTCAACAGTCAGCGCTTGCATCGGATGGCTGTAGGATCGTCTTCTTCCTCACGCCCTAGGGTTTGTAACTTCCATGAAAACACAACTCCATGCACCAAACTTCTACCAATTTGTGTGGCCTCAAATCTTCATCAAATTCCAAAGTGTAAAACACAATCTTGATCTATTTTCCACGCTGAATACGACTATGGTGTTGGATTTCATTGAAACGATCTCTACCATGCAACCCGAAGGTGCAACCAAACCAATCTCAAAATATGACCAATCTACATCTTCAACCAAACTCATATTTCTTTACATGAAAATGATCCTTGCATTATACTAATCAAAATCAGCCATCAATCTTGCATTAACACTCATTATATAACACGTTCTTGCTCCATCAAGAAATGGCATCCATGGATGAAACTTCACCAATCACTCCTAAACTCATCAGAAATGATCACCTAATTGTCTCTAACAATTCTAAACTAATAAATTAACCTAACCATGCCTAGATTATGAGGTAGAGATGATTTTGCAAACCTGGCTTCTTGGTATGGTGGATGATGAAACCCTAGCTTTCAAGGCTTGAAACACTTCAAGAATGCTCCTTGAATGATGAAAACTCTTCTGTTTGCAAAAGATTTGGAGGAGAGAGCTTGTACTTCAAGATCCAATAACAATTGCTTCTTTGCAAATCCAATGTGAACACCTTCAATTTTTCATAGATGGAGCTTCAAACCAGTATGCATACACTCAGAAAGATCTATGGAGAAGGTTTGTGAAGAAAAAAGGGATTGCAATGAAGAAGAATCAAGAGATTGAATGTGACTTGCAATGGAAGCTTTTGGATTTCACTATCTCTTCTCTACACCAATTAACACCAACCCTGCATCTGAGCAAGTTGCACACATCTTATAGAGAGGTTTAGAATCATCTAGAACCCCCTAGAACAATCTAATGAGAAAATCATCTTTTCATGTCATGGTATTTTGGATTCTCATTCTCCTTGAATGGTATCTCATGCCAAATGCCTTGCAACCTTGGTTTCTGATATGAAATTCTCCTTACATGAGATTTAGGGTAAGTTGCAATGCATATCTTCCTTGTTTATTGAGTTATTTTGAGTTTTGGTTTGGTATCTTATTATGCAAGTAATCAAATTCCAAAGCAGCCCTATGATGCAAGCCTCAAATCAAAATTGTGGCTGAACCATTGTTCTTAGAATGTCATTTGGAGTCAAAATGACCTATTACATGACATGGTTTGGACTTATAACTTGGGATTTATGATTTTCAACTTCACTTGAATTAACTTATGCCTCATTTTTAGGCCATTTTTATCACTTTTTGATATGAGCCTTTTCAACATCTCATGACCTCCCTACTAGCCTTAAAACATAATTCTAAACAAGTTTGATGTTGAAGATTTTTCCATTTGAAGCTTGGAAGTAGGAGATATGGCCTTATGCTTGAAATGACTTATAACTTCCAAATGACCAAAATTCCCTTGGCTTGTCAAAGCCATAAGTTGAGTTCTACAAATCCTATCAAGGACTTCTAGTACTCTCTAGAAATATAAGAATATGCTCTTCAACATTCATGTTGACCAAGAGTTCATAGGAATCATCCTACTAGGGCAAACGTTGTCTGCAAGTTGGGTGACTTTCAAGGACCCAAATTCACATACCTCAGATGACCTGTAATTTGTCAAAACCATAACTTGAGCTCCATAAATCCTATCAAGGACTTCCACTACTCAAATTAAATCTAATAACAAGCTCTACAACATTCATGTTATGGGGAAGATGAGATGACAATCACATCTTGAGCTAAACTGCCTTGAAGATAGGGATCAAACTAGGGGATTTTACACTGTCAATCCTTAGAAACCCTAGCTTGAAACTTCTCAAACTCCTCAATCATGATGAGTTGGTCTAGGAATCATCCTTATAGTATCTCAATACATCATTCCATGATCACATGGCCCTTGGATTAGGTCTCAACCTTCTCCAAATCATCAGTTGACCTAGGGTTGACCCAGTCAAACCCTAATTCCAACATTCATGGCTGAATCTTCTGAATTCTTGTACAATGACCTCTTTAGGTTTCATGATGGCTTTCAAGACATCTCATAAGCTTTCTCAAATCTTCAAGTATATCCTCATAGTCTCAGAATCATCTGAGGAGCTCCCACAACTCTCAAGTTATGAGGCACATAACCTTGGTTTCAACCAATTCCTCTGAGGATCTCTTGAGTTCTCTGATAAAGGTATAACCTTTGAACATTGAAATAACTTTCTTGGATAGCTTCAAAGCCTCATATAACTCTTGATGGGTAAATAAATGTTGGTCAAATTTTGGGGTGCAACAGCTGCCCCTATTCAAACGGCTTGAACCTGACTGGGTGAGGAGCGAACGACTCTCAGCCAATCAAGGTGCGAGACGGTTGAATACCGATAAACCCGGAAATTTGCCAACTGCTCAGGTACTGGAATAATAGCTGCACAACGACTATCTGGAGAAATACTAATCTGACATCGCCGTCAGTTATCCACATTCAATTCCTCTGACATCGCCATCAGACAACCACAACACCCAACATCGCCGCTGGAAGACTAAATCACCTGACATCGCCGTCAGAAACAAACACATATCCAACATCGCCGTCAAACGACCGAAATACCCAACACCGCCGCTGGAGAACTAAAGGATCTGACATACCCAACATCGCCGCTGGAAAACTGAAGAATCGAGAAACACCCAACATCGCCGCTGGAAAACTAAATCAACGGACATCGCCGTCAGAAACCAACATCCAACATCACCGCTGGAGAATTGAAGAATTTGAGGAAGCCTCAACATCGCTGCTAGAACACTAAATCAACTGACATCGCCGCCAGACACAAATAAAATACCCAACATCGCCGCTGGAAACGAACAAATATCCAACATCGCCGTTGGAGAACTAACTCACCTGACATCGCCGTCATAAACAAACATCCAACATTGCCACCGGAGAACTGAATCATTTGACATCGCCGTCAGAACACTAACATAACTCTGAGAAACATCCAACATCGCCGCTGGAAACGAGCATAATCTAACCTCGCCGTCAAAACAAATCTCTAACATCGCCGCTGGGGAGCTAAAGAGTCTGACATCGCCGTCGGACAACCGAAATACCCAACATCGTCGCTGGAGACAAACATCCAACATCGCCACTGGAGAACTAAATCAACTTGACATCGCCGTCAAAAACAAACCATCCAACATCGCCGCTGGAGAATCAAATCTACCTGACATCGCCGCCAGAAACAAACCATCCAACATCGCCGTTGGAGAATCAAATCTACCTGACATCACCGCCAGAAACAAACCATCCAACATCGCCGCTGGAGAATCCAAAATACTCTGACCTCGCCGTCAAGAATAACCATCCAACATCGCCGCTGGAGAACTGAAGATACTCTGACATCGCCGCCAGAAACAAACATCCAACATCGCCGCTGGAGTTACAAAGGATCTGACGTCGCCCTCAACCAACATCCAACACCGCCACTGGAGAACTCGACATAATCTGACTTCGCCGTCAAAACAACGTCCAACATCGCCGCTGGAAACAAGCATAATCTGACCTCGCCGTCAAAACATCCAACATCGCCGCTGGAAACAAACATAATCTGACCTCGCCGTCAGAACAAACATCCAACATCGCCGCTGGAAAGCTAAAGATAATCTGACCTCTCCGTCAACTTTTAACATCCAACATCGCCGCTGGACAACTACAAAGGGTCTGACATCACCGCCAGAAACAAACATCCAACATCGCCGCTGGAGTAACAAAGAATCTGACCTCGCCGTCAGGATGAAGAAACTTCAGTGGGGAATTGGTCACACGGTAACCGGTAGTACATAGTCAATCATGCCATCAGGCACTCAAAGAACACTGTCGGGCATCAGCCGGACTTCAACCATCAGGTTGATCCTGCCATTAGGCATTCAAAGAAACTGTCGGGCATCAGCCGGACTTCAACCATCAGGTTGATCCTGCCATCAGGCATTCCACATTAGCTGAGATAACCGCTTCATTAACACGGTCAGACTTCAATCATGGAGTCTTCAAAGGAGATTTCAACTTCGCCGTTGGAAAACCTGCTGGGGAGGATGCTTCGCCGCTGGGGAATCTGGAGAACTATCAAGTAACTCCGCTCCGGGGGTCCAGAAATCATTCTGGAGGAATCGACTCTGCTGAGGACTTCAAGAATCATCTCGAACGAATAACTCCGTCGGGGACCTTAAGAATCGTCTTGAACTGATAACCATTCTGGAGATTTCAAGAATCATCCTGGGTAACTCTTGCTGGGGACAAACCAATCATGGCTTGAGCAGCTTCCAAGGATTCGGCTCTCTTGGGGCTTCAGGAATCATCCTGGGCAACCTTCATTAGGGACTGCGCTGGGGAGCTTAAGAATCATCTTAAGCGAATGGCCCTATTGAAGAATTCAAGAATCATCTTGAACTGAAGACTTCGCTTGGGATCTCAAGAATCATCTTGAGCAAGCGACTTCGTTGGGGAGAACGTCAGGAATCATCCTGAGCAACTGATCCTTCGGCGGAACCTCCTGCAAAACAAGAACGGTAACAACCTAGATCATGTTTATTAGGCATATGCTTCGGCGCCATGCTCCACACGGTGGAAATGCTATGCGTTTATGATACATGCTATGCAATCATGCACAATGATGCGATCCCGTCAGCAAAATAAATGCCGAGGGGGAAATCCTCCTGTCAAGGGGGAAGAACTACTCAGATAGAGGAATCATCCTGCTGAGGAGAACATGGTCACGCCAATATCAATTGGACTCCGCAGGGGACACAACTTCAGTTGACTGCTGCGGGGGAAACAACTTCAGTTGATTGTTGCATGGGGACGAAGCTCTACGAGAACTTGGACCTATTGAGAGAAAGCGATATCAATCGCATGAATGAACTGCGTGGCCTTCTTGGCTACTCTTCTGGGGATAAGACTCTGTGGGGAAACAACTTCAGTTGATGAACACTCCACTGGGGAAAACCAATCATGGTCTGATCAACTTCCAAGGATTCGGCTCTCTTGGTGATCTGCAAACTCGGTTGAGGAAGGAGAAATCATTCTGCTTCGCTAGAGAGAGTACAACTCCGGGGGAAATACGACATCAGCTGTTCAACGCTCTGCTGGGGAAAACCAATCATGGTCCCAACTGCTTCGCTGGAGAGTACAACTCTGATGAGGAATTTCAATTCCGCCGGGGAAGAAGGAATCATCCGACTTCGGGGGAGAGTACAACTCTGCAGGGGAATACAGCATCAGCTGTTCCAACACGCTGCTAGGGAAGAGGGAATCATCCGACTTCGGGAGAGAGTACGACTCTGGTGGGGAATCTCAATTCTGCTGGAGACTTCAGTCTGGCACCATCAGTTGCTGCATACTTCGGCGTATGAATAGTTTCCTACGAAACCTGCACTTGTGACCCGGTGCGGGGGGAGAACACGAGCTTCGGTGCCTGAACATTTCTATGAAACCTGCACTTGTGACCCGATGCTGAGGGAGAAAGAAATCATGCTTCGGCGCTTGACTCAGCTGAGGAGGTGACGTTCCTTCAGGATGCGTCTGCTTGGGGAGAGAATCATCTCTGCCTGGGGAGACATATCAATGCTCACTATCTAGTGTTCAGACTCTGCGGGGAGAGGCTACTGAACTCTACTGGAGAAGGAGGAATCATCCTGCTTCAGGGATGCGCACGGCGCACTGTCTGGAATATGCTACACCTGTAACAACACAAACAAACAGACAAAATACCCTTCTCAAAGGGACCTATCAAGGTTATTATCTCGTGACAATATTCAGGTAATTAATTGTTTCAACAATCAGTGGCCTAGGCCAGTAAGTTTATGTATGCGCATTTTATCAAAAACATCGGCGTTTTTTTTCCCAAACAAAACAGATAAATGCTAAACCGGCAAACAGAATTGCTGAATAGTATGCATTTTATTGATAACGAACCCCTGAATGGGTAAAAATGTTTTACAACAGAGGCAAGCTCCTGGAATGAGGAAGCCGCGCAAAAATAAAACATAAATATACATCAGTATATACAAATGTCGGCAACGAGGCGTAGACGAACACCATGAGTTGGTCCCTCTAAGACCCACTCGACTTCGATACTTCTCCGACGCTTCAGCTTCGGAAGAGATTGATTCGGATAAACGGCCCTCAGGTCCTCCAAACCACTACCAATGAAAGTCCACACGCGGAACGCAGTCATTTGCTTATTCAAATCCCTAACTTTTGCGTGAACCGCCCTTTGCGGGTTTTCAGTTCATCGGGATACCCTTTTTTGCCGAAGCCGCCCAGTGTAGGTTTTCGACTTCGCGGGTGTACATTTTTTCAATATATCCCTAATTTTTGCCTGAACCTTTTATTCTGTTTTTGGTTCGCCGGGATGCCCCTTTTTTGCCTGGACTCTCTTTTTTTATCCAGCAGGTCGCTTTCAAGCAAAGTATTTATTAACTGCGTCCGCGTTCACCGGGGATGCAAAATCTTCACCATTCATCATGGATAACAACAAAGCTCCTCCCGAGAAGACCTTGCTGACAACATACGGACCTTCGTAATTCGGAGTCCACTTGCCCCGGTGATCAGAGTGTGGCAGAAGAATCTTCTTCAGGACGAGATCACCCGTCTGAAAGCTTCTAGGACGCACCTTCTTATCATAAGCTTTCTTCATTCGGCTTTGGTACAGACGACCAAATGCAATCGATGCTAACCTCTTCTCGTCCATCAGGCTGAGTTGGTTCAAGCGATTCGTAATCCATTCTGCCTCGTCGAGTTTCACATCAACCAAAACTCGCAAAGAAGGGATCTCCACTTCTAATGGTAGGACAGCTTCCATACCGTACACTAAGGAGAAAGGAGTTTCCCCGGTCGACGTACGCACCGTCGTACGATAACCGTGCAATGCAAATGGCAGCATCTCGTGCCAATCTTTGTATGTCACAACCATCTTCTGAACAATCTTCTTTATGTTCTTATTGGCGGCTTCGATGGTGCCATTCATCTTCGGCCGGTAAGGAGATGAGTTGTGGTGTTCAATCTTGAAGCTCTGGCACAGCTCCTTCGTCATCTTGTTATTCAGGTTCGAACCATTATCAGTAATGATCCGCTCGGGAATTCCATAACGACAGATGATGTCCCTCTTTATGAATTTAGCCACTACCTGCTTGGTCACATTAGCATACGAGGCTGCCTCCACCCACTTGGTGAAGTAGTCGATAGCTACCAGAATGAAGCGATGACCATTAGATGCAGTAGGCTCGATCTTGCCTATCATGTCGATGCCCCACATGGAGAACGGCCACGGGGATGACATGACATTCAACGGGCACGGTGGTACATGAACTTTATCAGCATAAATCTGGCATTTATGACATCTCTTCGCGAATCTGAAGCAATCTGACTCCATCGTCAGCCAGTAGTATCCTGCTCTCAGGATCTTCCTCGTTATAGCATGCCCGCCGGCGTGCGTACCAAATATGCCTTCATGGACTTCTTCCATGAGCATATTCGCCTCTTTCTCATCTACACATCTGAGTAGCACGAGATCGTGGTTTCTCTTATACAACACCCCATCAGGATTGAGATAAAAGTTTCCAGACAGCCTCCGCAGAGTCTTCTTATCCTGGGTTGACGCACCCGCAGAATACTCCTTAGTCATAAGGAAAGTCGGGATGTCGTGGAACCATGGCTTGCCGTCGGCGGCATCCTCGATTGCAAAGACAAATGCCGGTCTATCAAGACGCGAAAGGACAATTCTTGGAGCCTCATTCCAAAAATTGACTTTATACATTGAAGCCAACGTGGCTAAGGCATCAGCCATCTGATTTTCAGCCCTGGGCACATGATGGAGTTCCACTCGATCGAAGAACGGAAGCAGCCTTCTGGCATAATTCATGTATGGCACCAAATTCGATTGACGAGTCTCCCACTCCCCTTTAATTTGGTTGATCACAAGCCCTGAGTCACCATATACGTCTAGATTCTTGATTCTCAAATCAATTGCCTCTTCTAGACCCATAATGCATGCTTCGTAATCCGCCTCATTGTTGGTGACTGGAAACGTCAGTCTCGCAGTAAACGGGATGTGGGATCCGTGGGGAGTCGTGATGATAGCCCCGATGCCACATCCATAGGAATTAACCGCTCCATCGAATATCAACTTCCACTGGGATTTCCTATCTGGCCCCTCGCCGGGCAGCGACTCATCGCAATCCTTCGCTTTGAGAAACATAATATCCTCGTCAGGGAATTCAAATTTCATCGACTGGTAGTCCTTGATCGGCTGTTCGGGAAGGTAATCAGACAATACGCTGCCCTTGATGGCTTTCTGGGACACGTACTGAATATCATATTCTGTTAACACCATTTGCCATCTGGAAATCCTGCCTGAAAGAGCCTGCTTCTCGAAGACGTACTTGATCGGATCCATATTCGAAATTAGCATAGTGGTGTGATTGAGCATGTACTGTCGTAAACGTTTGGCCGCCCAAGCTAGTGCACAACACGTCTTCTCCAGCATCGAGTATCGAGATTCACAGTCAGTGAACATTTTACTCAAATAGTAAATGGCATGCTCTTTTCTGCCCGTCTCGTCGTGCTGACCGAGAACACACCTCATACTATTCTCCAGAACCGTCAAGTACATGATTAATGGCCGTCCAGCCACTGGGGGTATCAAGATTGGAGGTTCTTGAAGATACTGCTTTATCCTATCGAATGCCTTCTGACAATCCTCATTCCAAGTAATCGCCTGATCTTTCTTTAAAAGCTTGAACATCGGTTCACAGGTGGCTGTGAGCTGAGAGATAAACCTTGCAATGTAGTTTATTCGGCCCAAGAAACCACGAACTTCTTTTTCTGTTTTCGGCGCTGGCATTTCTTGAATGGCTTTTATTTTCGCAGGATCAACCTCGATACCTCGTTCACTAACGATAAACCCCAACAACTTTCCGGACCGCACTCCGAAAGTGCATTTGTTAGGATTCAGCCTCAACCTGAACTTCCTAAGCCTCTCAAAAAGCTTCAATAAGTTGATCAGATGCTCTTCCTCCGTTTGGGACTTTGCAATCATGTCATCAACATAGACCTCGATCTCATGATGAATCATATCATGAAACAAAGTTACCATTGCTTGTTGGTAAGTGGCCCCTGCGTTCTTCAGACCGAAGGGCATTACCTTATAGCAAAATGTTCCCCATGGGGTGATAAACGTTGTTTTCTCCATGTCCTCCGGCGCCATCTTGATCTGATTGTAACCGGAGAAGCCATCCATGAACAAAAACACGGAGAACTGGGCTGTGTTGTCGACCAACACATCGATATGAGGCAACGGGAAATCATCTTTAGGGCTCGCCCTATTCAAATCCCGATAATCGACGCACATGCGTACCTTACCGTTCTTCTTCGGTACAGCCACTATATTGGCGACCCACGGAGGGTAAGTGGTGACCGCTAAGAAGCCAGCATCGAGCTGTTTCTGCACTTCTTCTTTGATCTTAACAGCCATGTCTGGTCTCGTCCTCCTAAGCTTCTGCTTAACGGGAGGGCAATCTTCTCGCAACGGCAATTGGTGGACCACGATGTCCGTGTCAAGTCCGGGCATATCTTCGTATGACCAAACAAAGACGTCACTATACTCTCGAAGCATCTCAACCAATCTATGCTTGACATCACTCTGCAGCGCAGCCCCTACTCTGACATTTCTGACGAGCTCTTCAGAACCCAGAATTTACGATCTCAATATCCTCCTCATGAGGCAGAATAACCTTTTCCTCTTGTTTCAACAAGCGGGCCAACTCTTCCGGAAGGTCTTCGTCTTCATCAATCTCTTCCTCGACTTTATATATCGGGCAATCGAAGTCGAAGTGAGCCGTAGAAGGTCCAGAGTCGATGTCGTCTGTTATGTGGATCCTGCAATAACAAGGGTTAAGTTTAAAACAAGAATATGCAGGTTAGCACAAACCCCATTGCCATTTTACTGTTTTTCAAAACAAATATAAAACAAGAATAACAGAGAACACAATATTCGAATACGAAGAAAACGCCTTTGATTTATTTACAAAATGCATGTACATAATCCAACAAGGCCCTGACAATAAAACCGCTATTCCCCGGGTAGGACATAGGGTTGTACAATGATTAAAAAAAGTAAATCATTACTCTTCACTTGTCAGCTGGATGATATCCTTGATGGTCCAATTGTCGAGGCCCTTGCCCGGCTTGCTTGGCTGAATCCAAGAGTCGAGATCACAATCGCTATCCCCGCTGTCTTCAGACGCCGCGTTGATGCTTTCGAAAATCACTCCGCCACTGGTAAATAGGATCGGCCCCTTACCCCGTGACACACTGCTAGACGAAGAAGAAGAAGCTTCAGCTTCAGGGGAATACCCCAATCCAAACTTATCCTGCTTGTTTGGTATCTCCAAAATATGCCCCCAGCCTGGGGTGGATCCGGCTTCGACGACGGCCCGAGCTTCTTTGAACGAGGAGAGATTCATCTCTGGCTTCTCTGTGACGACAGGAGCTACCTCTTTCACCTTGACGGCTTCAAATGCTTGGCAGAGAGTTTCATGGATTTCGCCATCCATTTCAACATACTTAAAGGATGACAAATGGCTCACCATTATGTCCTCCTCACCGCAAACGGTTACTATGGTTCCCCCGACAGCATATTTGAGATTTTGGTGCACCGTGGAGGTCACGGCACCCGCAGCATGGATCCATGGCCGACCTAAGAGGCAACTGTAGGCAGGCATGATGTCCATGATATAAAAGACCGTGTCAAACGTTTCCGGACCGACTTGTATCGGCAGGGTCAACTCCCCGAAAACGTGGCGCTTAGTTCCGTCAAACGCTTTCACCACCAGATCACTGGGTGTGCAAAGCAATCCGCGAGTGTCCAACTTCATTAATGCCTTCTTCGGAAGCACATTATGTGACGAACCCGTGCCCACCAGGACATGCGACATGATTGTGCCTCTGCACTCTATCGAGATGTGCAAGGCGCTGTTGTGATCTCTCCCTTTAGGAGTCAGCTCTAAATCTGTGAAACCTAGCCCGTTGCCAGCATTAACATGGGCTACCACCTCTTCTAGATGATTCACTGGTATCTCTTGCGGTACGTAGGCAGCGTTCAATACCTTCAGTAGCGCGTTGCGGTGGGCTTCAGAACACAGCAACAAGTTGAGAATAGAAATCTTCGAGGGCATCTTTGACGAGCAAATCTTTCTCTACCCCACACGGGGCTTCCTCGACGACTTTGCTTTTACCCTTATCAGCCGCGTCATCTCTGACCACTTTATCCGCCACAACCTCCGTCGGTGCAAATACTCTTCCGCTTCGGGTAATACCACTGATTCCTGCGAGATTCTGCACAGTCGACCCATATGGTTCCAGCTCTAACTTTTGACCGTTGCAATAGACTTCAGCCCCATAATGCCACGGAACGGCGTTAGTGCTCTCGAATGGTATCGGCTCAGCTTTGGTAATAGTGATTATGGGCGGTCGGGGGGCAGAAATAGTTATTGGCCGGCGAGGAATGGTGATGGTGGCGACTTCATCGGCCTGCTTCAACACTACCTCTCCTGATACATTTTCAGCCCTCTGGCTGAACTGCAAAATACCCTCAGTCATCAGACTTTGGATTCCTTCTACCAGCTGCTCACATCCATCAGAATGTGTAGCACAGTCCATGCATAACTCTCTGCATCCTGGAAAGAACCCTCTTTTCAACAACTTAGCTTTGACGAAGCTAAGCGGCGTCTTTAAGTCTTTGACATCAGTCAACAGATCTGCACTCTCTTCTTTGATAATGGCATTCACTCCGCCGCCCCCTATGATTCGGCATAGGGTTTTTCGTAACATTGGGCATATTATCGGAAAAGTTAATAATCTTGGCATCTACCAGGTCCTGCACCTTGTGCTTAAAGGCTTTGCAGTTCTCGATTGTGTGGCCTGGTGCCCCTGTGTGGAAATCGCAAGTAGCATTTGCGTCGTACCCTGGTGGAGGTGCCCCTGTCAAGGGAGCCATCGTCCTCTTCTGAACCAACTGAAGCTGAAGCAAAGTCTGCAAGAGTTGCGTGTACGACATGGGTACTTTCTATATCTCTATTGATTCTGCTGCTGCTGCGGAGCTGTTGGGATATTTATACTGGTTATCTGCTGCTGATGGCCCTTGCCCTTCCTTCGAGCGCGGGTCACAGCGCTTGCCTCTCCTTCTCATCGTTTACTAGCATAAGGTTTCTTTCCACCTCCTCCAGCTGAGGAGGACTCACCTTGGATTTTCCCGATCTTGATACCATTCTCGACGTGCTCGCCCATGGTAATGAGAGCTGAGAACGTCCCCGACATACCGCTGACTAAATTTTCATAGTAGACCCCTGGGAGGGTAGCCACAAACATCTGCACGAGCTTGTGCTCAACCATCGGCGGTTGAACCCGAGCAGCCAACTCACGCCACCGCTGGGCGTACTCCTTAAATTCTTCATTATTCCACTGCGAAAGGTTCTGGAGCTGAACTCGGTTCGGGGCCAAGTCGCTATTGTACTGATAGTGGAGGACAAACGCTTCAGCGAGATCCTTCCATGTGCGCACGCTAGTGGGCTCCAAACCCATGTACCACTCGAGGGATGGCCCGGAAAGGCTATCTTGGAAGAAGTGCATCAGCAACTTCTCATCTTCAGAATAGGCAGACATCTTTGTATAGTACGATCGCAGGTGGACACGAGGGCAGGTGGTGCCCTTATATTTCTCAAAGTCAGGCACCCAGAACTTAGGAGGTACCTTGAAATCAGCAATTAACCCCAGCTTGGACATATCAACGCCCAAAGTATTCTGATTCTCAATATCTCTCATTTTATCTTCAAGTGCTTTGAATCTGAGCCGCGCTTCAGCATTCAGCTCCCCTTCCGCACCTCTTTGAGAAAATACATCATCTTGATGATCCTCAAGCCATGGTTGAGGCACCAACAGATTCCCGACGCCAGCATTGCCGTTGACCGGCCCGATGTTGACATTAGCTCCCAGACTACCATTGCCGACACCCGTTGTATTGAGTCTGATGTTGGCCATCACATTGCCATTAGCACTGCCGTTGCCCCCGGCAATAGGAACACCATTCTGCGGAGTATCAACTGGTGGAGGAGTAGGCACAGCCCCGCCATGAAGTATGTCGTTACTATCAACCCTGGAGATCAAAGGTTGAACAAAAGTCCGGAGCTGGTCCTGACCATTGGCGACCACCTACATAAGTTCCATAAAGCGATCCATCCTTTCGCGGAGCTCCTGGACATCTGTCTGCACTTGATCCATGATCCTAGTCTGATTAGCTCGAGTTGAATAATGGTGAATTAGCCTCTGATCAATCCTGGAATCACCGGGAATAGCCTGGAACCTGTAAACCTGAAAAAACCTGCAAACACTAAAGGTTAGGAAAAACAACAAAATGTACGCCATGCAAATGCTTCATGCAGATGCATGCGTGTGTCTGTGTGTTTGGGAGATTTCCCCCGATCCTAGTGCCTGAGTGCCAGTGCTGACAATAATAATAAGAAGAAGTCCGAGCCCAATCATGGAAACATCAATCTCATATATAAAGGAAAGCCTATCAAGGCAGTACATAGCATCAGCGAGTACAAGACAAATCAACAGCGTGACCTCAGCCAACAAGCCTGGTGATGGTCAACATACAACAAAGATCAAAACAAAAGGAATACAACTAGTCAAGTACGGCCACGGGCGCAATACTCTGCTAATAACTCCTTCGTCTCTGGATGATCTGGCAAAGTGAGCAACCCCTCAACGAGTAGTTCCCTCTGCACAATGGTATACTGAAGTCCCTGAACTGAACTTTCCCATGCTCCTTCGCCGAAGCAATCTTCTAATTTCCGCTTCTTGGACTCAACCGTCAGCTTGCGCTCCTTCAGGTTAGCGAGAGCTTTGTTGAGTTGGCCTTCGGCGGCGTATCTGCGGGCGGTTTCTTCATCAAACCTCTGCTCACTGTCCTTCAGCTCGGCTTCCAGCTTGGAGATCTGCAGCATCAGCTTATCCTCCCGCTCTTTCCTGGTGGCCAGGGAAGCCTTCCAGTGTTGGTCGAACTTGGATATCCTCCGATATGCCTCGTCCAAATGCTGCTTCTTCGTAGCTAGTACGTCGTTGACTGCCCTGAAGTCTTGACCCATGCGTTCCCGCTCGGCTATTTGCTTCGTCAGGTCTGTACCTAGCTGGTTCACCAACTCTGTCTGCCTTTTGAAAGAATGAACGACCTCGTTCCTTTCGCTTCGAAGTTGAGCTAACTCCTTCTCCAGTTCTGCGTTCGCCCGCTTCAATTCATCCCGCTCAGCTAATACCTGGTTATGCTGATGAATGGGCACAGTAGTAGGCTCTTCGACCATTGGAGGACCTTCTGACCTGGCATGAGGAAACGGCATCCCTATAGCATTGGCTTTGGCTCTGATCCAAGTCGTATACGGAGGGTAGGCTTGATTGTTGCTTTTTCCCAGCAAAGGCTTTCCTCTCTTACTGATACTATTCCATGCACGCTGAAGCTTGGACAAAAGATCCCCTTCTAGAATACCCGTGAGGTACAGAGATTCCTGTACCTCTTCCTCCTTCGGTGGAGTCCTCAAAGCATACGCGAACTGTCGAACCAACAACGACGGATTGTAATTTATACAGCCCTTCCTACCTATCAGAGGTACATTAGGAAACCCGCTGCAACTGAAGATCACCTCAGTACCCAACCTGTCTATGTCGAACCAATCAATATCCTCTGCAGATAAACTCGTCAGACGCTCAGGCCACTCAGCTGTGGCTGCAGACAAGACAAAAGGACCCCTCTTGGGCAGATGGCTATAAAGCCATTTATACAGCAAGGGTACACAGCATGAGACATTCTTCCCCCTCCTGTTCTCATTCTTGTAGTGGATTGAGTGATAGACATCTCCGATCAAAGTAGGGACGGGATTCCCTGAAGCAAAGATGTGAAACGCATCAAAGTCTACAAAATCGGGCATGTTGGGGAACAGGATAATGCCATATATGCACAAAGCGAGGATGGCATTGAACGCGTCCCAACATCCATCCTTGGCACACTGCTGAGCCTTAACCACCAGAAACTGCAAGGAGAACCCAGGAACCTTGTTCCAACTAGTCAATACTAACTCTGAGGCGTCCAAATAAAGTGAAGGAGCTAAACCAGCCAGATCAGGCTCAGCATCCATGTGGACGAAAGGCATCTGCCTCTTGATAGGCACACCTAGCAAATCAGCATACTCTTCCAGCGTCGGCGCGAGAACGAAGTCCTGAAAAGTGAAACATCTCAGCGGAGGGTCGTAGAACTGCAACAGAGCATGCAACCCATTCAACTCGAACGCAGAAGGCTTGCAAACCAAACTGAGCAACCTGCCATAAGATTTTCTGAACTCATCCTTCACAGAATCACCTGCTAGAGCTATCAAACCAGTCAACTTAGCCACATCGGGGGTAGGAAACTTGTACGCAACGGTCTTCCTGAGAGAGGCCATAACAATACAATAGGAGGCAAGAAATCCTGGATCGGGGAAACGGTACCTGCAACACAGACACACGTTAATGAAATGCAGATGAACATGCAAACTAATGCAAAATGCAATCATGCAATAATATATCCGGATAGCTGGTGTTGTGGAGATTTTGTATCAACAAAACCACGACTACTGATGAGAAGAAAACCCCGGTGTCGGACCACAGATCTGATCTGCCAAGAACAACCATCTGATAGGACCATATACATAGGATCACAACTCTGCTCTGTCAAGAACAAATGTCTGATAATAAGGACCTCAGATGTATGATCAAGAAATATCTGCTGATGAGGTCTTCAGACCCCAAACCAAAAATCTGCTATATCAAGAACAAACATACATCTGCTGATGAGATCTTCAGACCCCACTCAAAATCTGCTCTATCAAGAACAAACAACATCTGCTGATGAGATCTTCAGACCCCACTCAAAATCTGCTCTATCAAGAACAAACAACATCTGCTGATGAGATCTTCAGACCCCAAAAATCTGCTTTATCAAGAGCAAACAACTGATGACAAAACTCTGCTCTCTCAAGAACAGACTGTCGCGGTGAAATTTGGATACCAAACTATTGATTAGTTTGAATTGTTAATTCAATTTGCAACCGAACTTTGATTTGTCCAAAGGAAGGGATAAAGATCGAAATTCCCACAATGCAATGCACATGCAAGGTTAGATTGTTATAGGTTCGGGGGTTGGTTAAACTTAGGGAAGGTATTAGCATCCTAAGTTTCTGTAGTACTCTACAGGAACCTCTTGATTTATATTTGTTTATTGCTAATGTTTATTTGCTTAATGGTTGAAAGACCTAGGGGTTTATTTCTAAGTATACTCGATAAGATGTCACATCTTATGCCTACATATCCTTACGGGAGTGGAATTAGAGTATCTGTAGTTCCCCTAAAGGGTTAGAGGAGTTCTTTGACTGTGGTCAAAGTTCCTACAGGTTTAGGGTAGTTGATTGATTGATTTTAGGAGAAGAGATGAGTCTTCATGTTAAGGGAGATGTAACCACCATAAATGTAAGGGGGTTGTAGGAAATGGTCTTTGCATCATCTTAAGAAAAGGTCTTAAATACTCGGATTTGTTTGACGAGTATACCCTTATCGCTCTTAAGGCAAAGTCCTTACATGTTTGATTGTATTGTTGTGGGGTGGAGATTATATCTCGCTTAAGATGATTAACATCTATTCTCTAATTTTGAATAAGTTGTATTGTATTGTTGTTTTGTTTCTATGTTGTAAAGATTAAGGTCCTTCCTATGGGGTAGGTCCTAAACTTAAGTGATCAACTTGAATGGGATCAAGGATCGAATGGGTTATGATGCATATGATGTGCGACTACACACAACGTTGAATTATGTGTAGGTTTTTCCTTTGGACGGAATGCGATGCATAAATTGGTAATGTAAAATTGCGGAAGGTAAATTGCAAGAATAAAACCATACACATACGCATGAAAGCGCTAGGTGAATGTGTGCATTGTGAAAAATGAAAGTGGATAAAGATAAACAAAATATACGCATGAAAGCACTAAGTGTAGGTGCATGTGTCGTGAGTGGATGTGCACGATTGATTTGTTTTTACGCTGTTAATTAATTTTAGTTTGAATTATTTTTAGTGAAATGTTGTATTTGATTATTTTGGGCAGATTGATTTTAAGCGGGAAGTTGTATTAGTTTAGCGAGTTGATTTTAATGATCAATTTGAGGAAAAAAATTAGATTAATTTAATAAAAAAAGTTTAGATGCGCGTTAATTTTTAAATAAATTGGATTCAATAAATAAAAATGTTTTCAGATATTATCATAAAAGAAATTAATTTAAATTGAGTAAAAGGTTTATTATAATTATCCTAAAAGTTGTTTTAGGTGTGAAATAAATTTAAAGCAAAGAGGATATATTACTATTTATTTAAATTACTAGTCAAAATTTAGTTATTTAAACGGTTGATTTTAAAAAAAGATTATTAGTTTAATTTTATAAAAGGTTGATTAAGATGTTAATAAATTTAATAAGAAACTTACTAAAAGGTTGATTAAGGGTTGTTAGTTAATTAAAGTTATGGTGTACGGTGGATGGGTGATTAAGTGTCGTGTGTGGTAGATATATGATTGTATTACAGTTAAGAGAAAAAGGTAAAAAACGAAAACAGAGAAACCCTAGACTCCAATTCCCCTCGCCGTCATCCTCTGCTTTCCGCTCCCTCTCGCCGACTCTCTCTCTCGTTATAAACATATCCTCGTTTCTCCTTCTTCTTTTCCGTTTTAACACCGAAATTTTGGAACGACGACTGATGATCAGGTTCCTCTTGCTAATTTATGCTTGCGGCGGTCAGAGACGGTTCGGTGGGATGAAAAGATAAGTTTCCCTTTGGCTCCAATTCTTAGGTTACGAAATTTAGAATTTTTTTTGAGGTAATTTTCGGGTTCTTACGATAGGGGTCCTTTTTCCGATCTCAATCTTCTCTTTATATAGCTCTTGAACGAGAACAAATTTGAATGATAACTTGAATGCTGATTGATTTGGTTTAGGGATTTCCTTTTTGGGTTGATCTCGATTTGGAAAGTATTCCTATTTCGTTTGATTTTGTTGAATGCTTGTTAATGAGATTTTCAATCTCTGATCTGTTGTGTTAAATGCTTATCTGTCTAGATTCAAAGTTCTGGAGGATCTTTTTCGAATCTCTTTCTTTTGCAATGAGTATATTCTGATTAACTTGCTAACTCATGTTTGGTATTCGACAGGTGTGAACATCAATGGTCTTGGGCTGAAAAGGGGAATTGGAAGCCCAAGGAGGAAAACTCGCGTTTGAGGTGTTTGGTAGGAGCTTTCACGAAGAAATGTGATACAGGGTATATTCCTTCCAAACTCAACTCCATTCTTCTGCTATAGTTCTCCTGAACTAGTATGTGTCTGTTGATGACGTCGTTGGTATTGGTGTTCCTAGGACCCTCAGCGTAACATGGTGTCCCCTCCCTATCTGTGTAATGAATTACTCAATGAAGGCCTTTCCATGTCACAAAGAAATATCTTGGATTCGTGTTTGGTGAACTAACGTATGAAGCAAGTTGAACTTGTTGATTGGAATCTGAAATGTCACTGCTGAAGTCTATACTGAGTCTGCAAGTTTTGTGGAAAGATTGGGTATACTTTGGTTCATTTTGATCACTTTTAATACTCATTTAAACCCAAGTCAGTTTCCAACCTCTTGTTAGTGCAACTGTCAGCTATACCTTTCCCTTGGTGTCATCCGAATGAAGGCCAGTTGCCGACTCCGAACCAAGAACTCCATGGGCAGGATGTTCAATCTTGCAGCGAGCACTTTTTGCTAGGAATGTATGCAACACCGCTTCTTCTCACAAGGTACCCACAGGTCGTTAGAGGTCAGTAATGCATGTATTGTAGTAGATGAAAGTTTAGGAAACACCCCTCTCAGTTCTATGCCGAAACATAATTAACCTTGTGACATGGAATGGTGTTGTCAGGACTAGGACATATGTTTGATTATGTTTAACTATTGTGAGTAAGGTTACCCTGTTTTCTTTAGTTTCTAAAAAGGTCAGTTTGACAGGTTGCAAAAATCGCTCTGGATTTCGGACAGTTGTGGGTATTAAACATGATGGTTTTGAAGGTGCGGCTGCTGTTGAGTTTGTTCTCATCATTATGTTCGCATTTTAGTCATTAATTCGTTCTGATATTTGCGAAGATTGATATGAACTGAATTGTGAACTACAGGAAATGTTCGGATGTCCGGTTGGAGCAGCTGATGGATTTCTTCATGTTTATCTTTCCAAGCAAATCATCTATTCACTCTCTGATTCACTATCTTCTGAATCCATGTACGTATCAGGACCGGGAGATGAAGAACCTTCCTCAAATTGGCTGCTATATTCTTCTGACAAAGTAAAGACAATTTCTTGAGCGTGGTTAGCTGCAACAGCTGCTTGTAGAAGTTGGAGTGAATTCTTTGCAACAAATAGCAGTTTTTAGCAGGTGATCTCAACAAAACCGAATTTGGTGTTTACGCACGAAGTTGTATCAACACTGATCTTTTGTAATGTTTATTTTGCAGTAACTGGTCGTCTTTACAATTCTTGAGTAAGATCATGATCTCTTTTTAGGTCTATAACCAAATGGGCGTCATCAGTGGCAGAAGACTGCTCATGTTGAAAAGAAGGTTAAGGTTGTAACAAGCCCTGGTGTTAATGCGACTCCCACTCGAGACTCAGAAGCGGCATTCGGAGCATAATCTGGAGTTGCGGATTAAATTGAAGAATTGATGCGAAGCATCCATTGTGCCTTATAGCAATAGTCTCTTTTGAAATGTAAAATATAGTTGGTATGTTGCCGGGATGACACTGTAGTGTCATGAACTCTTAACTGTCTTCTATTTCTGTTTTTTTATGCTCACGCCCATTATCTCTTGTTGCAACAGGTCCTGATGAAATAGCGAGTTGGGGCCGGGGTTAGCACAACTGTGAGTTCGTTGTGGTCATGATGAGGTGAAGTTCTAACCATTCTTTGTTCATTAACACAACCCAATCTAATATTAATCTTTGAAAAGCATTCAATGTAAATCGAGTTGTAATCACTCGCAATCCTCAAATCAACCTAAAGCATGCGCTGACTTGAATGCAGGCATCGAGTTTGAGGGGTTATTATTAGTTGTAGCAACAACTGAATCCATGGCTTGATGTGGAGAGAGGCTGGTGATATCCTGCTGTGACAGCTCTGCTTGATGAACTATATGGAAGCAATTATTCACTATAGTTGGATGCCATGACTTCACTGGGTATTCACTATAGTGCAAATGTTTTGAGTCTATGGAAGCAGTGTCATCTATCCTGAATTTGATTGCATCTTCGGTAAATTTCATCTTAGCATCAAGTGTATGTTTTTGTTAGCCCTTTCAATGACCTCTTCTTTTAATCGTATTACTCAGTGCAGAATCTGAACTTCGTTATCATTTGTAGAGATGGCCAATAATATTCCATCCTTGCTGAATCTAATACATGGAGAAGCCGATAATCTACCATCTGCATCAATATTTGTCGACAAGCTAGTATTACCCATGTCCCCTATGCTAGAAATGGTCTCACTTTCATGTAGTTCTCCTCGTAGTTGTTGTTGCATAATTTGTCCATTCGTAGATCAGTCATGGAATATGCGGTGATATTTCAAACAAAACTCATTTTATGGTAGTGTCAAGACTTATGCGGAACGTAGATGACGGAGGTCTCGCATAGCACTCCAGGTTGGGGCTGTTGCTACTCTCAGACTGAGGAACCAAACAGAATGTGCTGTTGGAGCTGAATACTGGTTAGCTCAATATAACCAAGGCTTTCAATCCATGTTGAAAGAATGGCAATCAGAGAATGAAGGCATTATCTCTCCTATTTCGACACTTATGCCGCGATGAGTGACCTCACACATAATCCAACTGTCCATGGTATTACTATCATTACTCTCAAATATCTCTGTGAGATTTCTATTTGTTTCTTCGTATTACTAGGCTTAAACGATACTAATTTACCATGACATGAATCGTAACATTGTACAGGATTGCACTAGTTCATATAACAACATGTTGTTGTGAATTTTGACACTAAAAGGAACTCTGCACTTATTTCAGGATTTACATATGTGAAAGCAGCTTGTTGTGGACTTGGAGGCTTCGAACAAAGTGACAGGTCGCATCACGGCAGAGTCAGCTTGTTAGACTCGAGTAAATTCTTCTGATGTTGAGTTGCGCTTCTGGATGCGGTGCTATAAATCAGGTATTAATTTCTTAACTTGCTGCGAGGTTGGGCACCTGTGTAGCTTTTAGTATGCTCACCAATAAGTGCTTAGAACCTCTGAATCTCTTGAAAATCTTGTTTTTATGGTTGAATCTTTTGAACCCTTCCTTGAAGGTTATGAGGTAAATAGATTGTTTGAACCTTGACAACATAGTCTAAATGTGAAGCGAGACAGTTTTGAATTGTGTCACACATCGTAACACTTGATATTTTTCAATGTTGTGCAGGGAAATTATCTTGTCGTATTTAAACTTGCAGCCATGGCCAAAATCCGTGAGAAATTAGTGAAGAAACTTACGACGTGAAGGTTTGTAGCGACTAGGTGATCCGACTATGATCAATGTCGGTTGAAGCTTCGGCCATTGAGAGACCCCTCCAACAGTTTTGATTACGGGTGCCGGTATTTGTTGTGACGGTGTTGGTGTTCGCCAAAGCTTAAAGGTCTGGTCGTGCCATTTAGTTTAGAAACTCTTAAGTCCTCACGCTATGTAATCATGCGCAATACCTTTTCCAGGAAAACAACTGGTTGTAGCTTTGTACTAGGGGATGATGATTATTGCTTGCAAATACCTGTGTAAAAGTCATTTGTCTTGAACTTAAAATTTAAGTCTGATCACATTTGAGTTCCAGCACAGCGTGAACTTGAGCTTTGTTTCTCTCATACTTATATTCTTGTAGCTTCATCAATCAATTTCATTTGAAAGTTTCTCCTTTTTCCAAGTCATTAGCCTTAACGCAGGAACCATAACATGTGGGCCACAAAAAGTTCAATCTATTAAAAACCGGGCTAGACTTAGCCACGAATAATATCCTTTTGCAATGAGCTGCAAACACCTCTAGAGGTTTGTGTTACACCAAACCAAAATCTTTTGGATTAGGATTTTAATGAGGGCTACGTGAAACTATCGTCCAGCTTGGATAGTTCGGATAATCCCGGTCATGCCACTTTACGCCTGTTCTTTGGAGGGCCGTGAACCTTTTCTGTTTAGCTTGAGCTTGATATCGAATACGTGTGGATCCTTATGACTTGAGTAACAACTAAAAGTCTTCTCATGGCTTGAATTTGGTCATAGTAGACAACTCTAGACAACAAAATGGCATAAAGCCCAATCCATGAATAATAGGCCTTTATATGTATCACTTCGTGATTCCCGGAACTTCCAGCAGTGAAACACTTCACAAAACAAACAAACAAACCGGTTAAAATGGTTAGTTATGTGCAATGATCGACTATGAGGAACGCCATCTCCTTTCGGTATTACCACGTCTGCACAAATCGGTTAGTCACAAAAAAAGTATAAATGTTAAAATAAAGTCGAATAACAATAAAAAATGCGCAAAGAGAGGTGGTATCTCGTGGTCAAAAATTAGGGTGCAACAGATGCCCCTATTTAAGTTACTCCTATTCGGAGATATGGAGATCGAAATTTCCGTCTCGACGAGATAGGAGGGACTTAAATACAAACATTTGCGCAAATTTTTGGCCCTAAGAGGCCACCGAATGAGGATGATATGCAATGACATGAAGATGCAAGACGAACAAATCTGTGAGGAAGAGGTCATAGGGGATGAACTGGATACGACGTGCTAGACAGAAGAGCAACAGACCCAACAAGGCGGGACCCTCCGAGGACAGGAATTAATCATCAACGGGATATCTCCAGAAGTGCAGCAATCACTCATACATCAAGGATGCGGTGATTTTGACGATTTGTGATCGAAAGATACTTTTACTACCAATGTGGTGGTCAGTATTAACTCAAAATGGATCCTTTTGATTGGGGCGCAATGTATTCTTCGCCATTTTTTATTATTTTGTAACTCAGCTGAAACGGTAAAATGTGTAACCTCCCCGAGCGTCATGGTACAGGGACCATGGGCTGGTCTCAGTCTTTGATGTCATTGTAGTTGTAGATGTTGTTGTAGTTGTAGAACTTCCCCTTGCATCATGGTATGGGAACCATGAGCTGGTCTCGGTTCCTGATGTCAAACTTCCCCTTGCATCATGGTATGGGAACCATGAGCTGGTCTCGATCTCTGATGTAGGACTTCCCCGAACGTCATGATATGGGAATCATGAGCTGGTCTCGGTCTCTGATGTAAGACTTCCCCGAACGTCATGATATGGGAATCATGAGCTGGTCTCAGTCTCTGATGTAGGACTTCCCCGAACGTCATCATATGGGAATCATGAGCTGGTCTCGATCTCTGATGTAGGACTTCCCCGAACGTCATGATATGGGAATCATGAGCTGGTCTCGGTCTCTGATGTAAGACTTCCCCGAACGTCATGATATGGGAATCATGAGCTGGTCTCAGTTCCTACCCAAAATGATGGAAACTCGTGAGAGCATCTTCACAAATAGGGGTTGTAAATTTGTTGTAGATTTGTAGATTGTAGACTTTCGGCTATGAGCCATAGTGTCATTGTAGATTGTATGTTGTAATTTGTTGTAGAACTGCAGAATTGTCAATGTAAATATTGTCGATGTAATTTGCAGTTGTGTAACTTTGTAGATGTAATCTTGTAAATATAGCATTTGTATATGTAGTTTGTATTGTATTGGCAATTTGCAGAATATGCACCGGGGATGCTCAAAGGAGTTGTAAACCGGTTGATCTGTGGAGTGTCCTCTTGTAAGGAGATATATCGTTGATTGTACTCGTAATGAACTCTCTGGGGAAGATCATTTCTGAGGAGTATCTTTGCTGTAATTGTAAGATATGTGAAATTGTTGTAGCAGAAATCCTCAAATAGGGAAGTACCTGTAATGTCCCTTGTTTTGTCTTGATAATCTTGAAATAATCCACTGGGGAAGGACAGATCGTCTTGAGGAAATTGTTGTTTGTCATTTTGGAAATAAATCTGCCCAAAGCGAGTTGCTCAAATAAAGAGATCTTCTGTCATTCAACTGTAAGTTGTTGAGGAGATCTTGTATTATTGTCGAAGAAGCGTCACGTCTTCAATGGTGATCCTTATGATGTCAAAGTGCAAAATAAATGCACTCTTGATCCATGCTCAAAAGCTGGAGATGTTCATAGTGTGATTGCCAAAGACCAAAGTTCAATTCGGGAAATAACCGAAGAGAAACTGTCAAGCAAGACTCAACCATAGAGGCATAAACTCCAATGGGAATGTACTGAAACAACTGTCTTCCACGAGGATCGAACTTCGTGGGGAAATAGAAATATTGAGTTTCTTTGCTTAGGGCTGACAACTCTATTGGAAGGAATAAGACACGCCCAAATACCCAAGGGTAAACGCGATCGAAGAGATAGAGTAAAACACACATAAAGATGCACACATGCTAATGTTATGCTTTCTACTTATATGATATGCGTATGCTTATGCTGACAACACAAACGAAAGCAATGACTGAAGGTGGGATAAACATCTCGGGACAAACATCCGACCAATCTTCAAAGATAGAAGTATCACTGGGGGATATGCGGAGAACCAAATGTAGGGTCTCGATCCTGCTTCAAAACTTCAAAATTTCTCTTGAGGAAAAGTGATCAATCCATTTGGGGATGTAACATCTTGATAAGTTTGGCACGTTGTATGAAATTGTAGACGGAGGTACCCAAACCGAAGTTTCATAGGGGATAAAATAAATATCCTGGGTCTTCGTGGTTGTTGAACATGTTGGGGTTGAGCTTCCTGAGGATGAAGTATACATCTTTTTTTTTGCTCCAATCTTCCAATGCCCCAAGTCACATAGTTTAAGAGAAAAACGTCTCGAGAGGATTTTATAGAAAACATGATGTCCAAATGCCCCACTGTTTTCAAACTCTCGGAGAGATTCGCCGAATCTCGACGTAACTTCCCTTGATTGGCGGTATAACTGAGTCTTCCAAATTGTGCTTTAGATGAAGCCAAGACTGGTGTGAACCCAACCTCTTAGAAGGAAACTTGCCCCAAGTCTTCAAAGTCTTCAAGTACCAATATCAATGTATGTGTGTAACCTTTCTAAGATGTCAAGCGCACTTTAGCAAGTCAGAAATGTTAATTTCAAAAAGAGTAATGTAACACACGTTTGTCTTGAAGTTTTGAAAAGGGGTATCGCAATAACTTGTGATCGAAACCACTTGGTAGGATACAAATCGAACATTATTTATAAAGCCGATTTAATTTTAGCATAGCTCAAGGAGTCAGGAAACAATATCTCATCGGGTATGCTTTCGAACTAACCTTACTTCAATTAGGACTTTGAGGGTCGTATATGGGTTTAATTTATGACTTGTAGAATGGAGGTAGAAAGGGTTAGTATATTTGTGCCCACCCAATTTTTGAAGATGTTCATTATTTTTGAGATTACCCTGCCCCAAGTTAAGAGAATGAGGTTTCAGTTTGGGAAAAAAAAGGTCTTTTCTCAAGGCTTAAAAGAAAGGGTTGACTATTTTGGTGTTTAGGAGGTTTAAAATAATGCCTTACATCATCAGTAGGGTTTTTTATTCGAAGCATACAACAAGAGATCATATGTTTTACTTCATCATCCTCCTTCCAATTCTCTGTCAGAGCAAGAGATCGGGTAAAAGTCGGCATTATAAATAATTTTGAAAAAAAAATAATTTGAGTGAAAACGAATGGATTTCTTCAAGACAAACATGTTATTGCATTACTTATTCAAAACAGAAAGTTCTTACATGCCAAAAATACTTTTAACCAAAGAAATAAACACACAAACAAACGAAAGAAATAGAAAGTTGTTCCGGAGTTTTCACTTATATCAGCGTAATGGTATTCCATTCATGATCGGTCTTTCTCCTTTGAATGTTAGCACTTCATTATCGATCATTTCTTGAACTTTCCCTTGAAAAACTTTGCAATCTTCGATCGAATGCCCCAACACTCCATCGTGAAATTCACAGCTGGTGTTTGGGTTGAACCACGGCGGGTGAGAGTTCATGGTTCTAGTCTTTCTAGGTGTCATTACCGAGTTTCAGATGAAATAAAACCATAATTGACGGTAAGTCAATGGGATAAGATCAAACCAATGAGTCTCTTCTTTCAGAGTATTCAGAGGTACTATCTGATTCGGAAACTGTTTTCGAACATGTCGATGCTGATCTGGAGATGGCGTCCTTCGCTTAGGAGGTAATTGCTGCTCGCGCTGAGCGGGCATTGCATACTCATGTTGAGGGCGGGATATCGGAGTTGTGGATCCTATGGACGGTTCATTGTCACCTGTTTTATCTGGAACTATTCCCAAACTGTAATTGTATTGCTTTACAAAAGCAACATCTAAGTCTTCCCAGGACTGAATGTGGTTCCTTTGTAGCTTCATATACCATGTTAACGGTGCTCCACCAAAACTTTCTTGAAAGCAGTGAACCATTAGTTTGTCGTTCCCAAGGTAAGCAGTCATCTTCTGACAAAACATCATCAAATGATACCTTGGACAAATCGTACCTTTGTACACTTCGAAGGAGAGCATTTGGAATCCCAGGGGGACAACTAGGTTTGGAACTAGGCGCAGGTCACGAGCATAAAAATCAGGTGCACGGTTCCTCTTCATCATTTTCCATCGTTCCTTGAAGTCACGAAACTCATTCTCGAATGCTATAAGCCCAGGATCGTCCATTTCCTTTTCAGCATGAACAGCAAACGGGTTGTCTCGCATAGGCTGAAGTTGCGCGGGTACAAAGTCATCAGAGGGACGGTGAAATGTCGGTTTAGACCTTACTCTGAAGTTAGTCGTGTGATCCATATCTTCGTTCTCTATCCTTTAATGATACTTCAGGCTTGGTCAGATGGTCGAGACGGCGACTGACAGCAAAAGATGGAAAACCGAAATGAGCCACAACAAAGGAAAGACACATGCACAAATGTAAAATGCCATGCTAAATGCAGAATGTTAATGCGAAAATGCAGATGTAGGAGGAGACTTCAAGAAACTCAAAGTGTTTTTCAGTATTATAATGTAGAATAACTGAAAAACTTTTTATTCTTGAGAAACAATGTAAAGCAAAGTACTCTTTTAAGAGTTTATTACATCGAAAGCAAAAAGAAAACTTAGAACTTTATCCCACAGTCTTCTCCTTTGTACGGAGCTCCTCGGTCAGTTGATCAATACGCTCCTGCAGCGTCGCTTTCTCGATGATGAGTCGTTCCACACACTCCTTCCAAGCCATGGTAGTTGAGGGGATATCATCACTAGTGACAACACTTGAAGAGGCATGAGGAGAAAATAAATCTCCTTGCGCCTTTTTCTTTCTGGCAACTTCTATTTCCGGAGTCTTTTGAAGTCTTTCCTTCTCTACCTTGAGGGTTAAGAACTTATTCTTCCAAGCAGTCCTCAATTTTCGGGCTTCATCTAAAGCAATCTTTACTTGT
Organism: Lathyrus sativus; assembly: GCA_963859935.3. Lineage (NCBI taxonomy): Eukaryota > Viridiplantae > Streptophyta > Magnoliopsida > Fabales > Fabaceae > Lathyrus > Lathyrus sativus. The sequence continues at coordinate 71,811,203 of OZ012736.1, forward strand.
TCTATTTCGTCCACATCGAACCAGTCGGGGTCATGAGGAGATAATACCATAGGTTCATGGAAAGGAAAAGGCATCTTGAGATCGAGAGCCCTTTCTCTCACCCAATGTAGATAATCCTCAAAAACAGTACAACTGGGGTATGCCGAAGCAGCTGTTCCTTCCATATCAATATATTTCCATGCATAAATGATGACAGTCTTTAGGTCTAGATCCTCTTCTCCTTTGAAATAGATCTTTTCCCACGAAACCGGGTCGGGCACTTGGATCATAGGATGTCCAAACTGTCTACGGGCCAAAGCGGGATTGTAACTTATACATCCTTCTCTTCCAATAAGCGGTACATTAGGGAATCCTCCGATGCTAGGAATCATAGGCGCGCCTCCATAGGCGGGACCATGCCAAACAATGTCCGAATGGGTGAGGGCCATAAGTATCTCGGACCATCGAGGTGTCGCTACTTCGTCCCACAGGGACGGATGCCAAGTCAAACGAGCGATGAACCATGAGTACAACAAGGCGGTACAACATACAATGTATCCTCCTCCTTCGGCATTCTTCGAGTGAATCGAGAAGTACGTATCAACAAGCAAGGTGGGTACTGGATTCTTGAGTATGAACAGCTTGATCGCATCCATATCAACAAAATTGTCAATTTTAGGGAACCAGAAAGTCCCATAAACCAACAAAGCGAAATTGGCTTCCAAGATGAGAACCTCCTTTCTTTCAGCATGGTAACGGACTTTTTTGATCAAAAAATCAGCGGGGAATCCAAGGACTCCTTCCTTGGTGGTTAGGTGTGTTTGAACATCTTAAAGACTGAGATGAGTAGCATTTGCAATTTCTCGGTGACTAGGCGTTTCTTCCCTTCCGGTGAATAGGGGTCGAACAGTCACAGGCATCCTCAAGAGTTCTGAGTACTCTTCCAAGGTCGGCATCAATTGGTAGTCCGGAAAAGTGAAGCAGTGATACATGGGGTCATAAAATTGAACCAATGTTTCCAACAATCCCTCTTTCATCCTCAGCTCGAGGAAACGAAAGACTCCTCCATATTCTGCTGCGAAGGCAAAGCGATCCTCGACGAGTTCGGCTAGTTCTCTCAAGCTTTCGATGTTGGGACTCTGAAAAGTGTACTTCAGGGTTTCTCTTCTGAAATCCATGATTACAACACCTACAGAACGAAATTGAGTTTCTTGAAGTGAACAAGGGAAAAGAATGCAATGTAAGATGATTAGGACTTCATGGGATTCCTCTATTTATGGGCATTGCGGTAAAAGGAAACGTTTTATTAAATTTGAAACGGACTACATAAATATTCTTTTGAAGAGTCCCAAATAAAAGCTAAATAAAAGCTAGTAAAGACACTAAAGAAGCTTTGAATGATGCTGCTTGAGCTGCTTTTCTAGTTGCGTCTTCTCACGGATAAGGTTGTCCACAATTAGTTTCCAAATAGTACATTGCGGGTCGGAGAAAAATAAATCCTCCATGACCTTCCTCTTCTTGCAGGGGAGTAACTCTTCATCCTTTAACTGTAGCTGCTTCTGGAGTTCATCCCTCTCCTTTTGAAGTTCAGCCTTCTGCTTCTGACATTCATCATTTTCTGCCATTGCTACATGGTACTTGTTCTTCCAAGATTCCAACTCGTGTTGAGACTTCCTTAAAGACACCTCTAACTCCTCGGCTTCAGACATAAAGACATAAGTGGGCTCTCTCCTTGGAGCTATGGGATCTTGACGGGAATAGGGCATCTTTAGCTTGGTTGCCCTTTTTCTGACCCACTGGAGGTATGGTTCTAAAGACACACAGTTAAGCTTCCCTAGACTTCTCTTCCCCTTCTTGTGTACACTACGCCATGCATTTAGAATCTTTCCTCGGAGTTCCATATCATTTTTGAAAAATATACCCTCTACTTGAACACTCTTGGGAGGTTCCATCAACGGGTATCCCAACTGTCGACGAGCTAAAACAGGATTGTAGCTGATTCCTCCATCAAAGCTGAGCAATGGTACATTAGCAAAATCACCACAACTATCAATGATTAATACTCCATCATACACTCGGTTGTACCAATCAATGTCGGAATGGGTCAAAGCCATAACTCTTGGAGACCAATGCTCTTTGCCAATGTTTGTAAAAGAGCTAGACTTCGGCAAGTGCGAAATAAACCACTTGTAAAGTAAAGGTACACAGCAAGTAATCATCCCTCCATCACGAAGGTTTCGGAGATGTATAGAGTGATATGCATTTCCCAACAGAGTTGGCACTGGGTTGTTCTTCATAAAGATCTTGAATGCTTTGAGATCGATGAAGCCTTCAAAACTCGGGAATAGAAACAACCCATAAACAAGCAAAGCAAAAATTGCCTCAAACGGAGCCTTATTAGAGTAATCAGCATAGAATGAAGCCTTCTCGATTAGGAAACTTGTCTTTAAACCAAGAATTCCATCCTTAGTAACTAGGTTGGCTTTGACGTCAAATACCTTCAAACGGAGGGCTTTAGCAATATCTTTCTCATCGGGGTCCTTTTCCAAGAAGGGAAAAGGAGATTCCTCAAGGACAGGTAGACCAACCAAAAAAGAATACTCTTCCAATGTAGGTAGCAACTGGAAATCTGGAAAGGTGAAACAATGGTAGAGAGGATCATAGAACTGTAGCAGAGTGGCGAGAAGTCCTTAATTTACTGAGCAACCCAACAAAGATATCAGCTTCCCATACTTGTTCTTGAATTCTTCTTGATCTTTGATGAAACCCCATAACTTCTTTAGGTCATCCAATTTGGGACTCTTAAAAGTATAATTCATAGTATGTCTTTTATTTGAAGCCATAGTGACCTGCAATGTTCATAAACGAAAGTAAATTCCATGAAGTCCAATGCAGAATGATGTTACATGAATGCAGCAAACACAAATATAAACAAACAAGGGGCGCCCTAGGTTTGCAACGAGCATGGAGTAAAGGTGTACCCTTCCCAAAGGTTTAAAGGTTGTTTGTACCTGCAGAACAAGGTTCTAAAGGGACTCAGAATCATCAGCCATCCATCGGATATTATCAATTTCCCAATTACTCGAGGATTAATAATATTCTCAAGAGAACTTCTTTTGAGTGTAGCTTCGCGTAGCACTATTTCGGAAGTACTTCCTCATAGTCTCGCACCACGTCCTAATAAAGGCCAAAGTTGGGTTAAGGTAACTACAGTCCTCAATATCATAGGCTCCAAAGTCGAAAATAATGAGTGTCTTTACGATTGCTCGTTCAACAGTACTATTTCGAAAGGGCCTCAATTGAGCGGGATTCTCGATTCAACTTAGTAGGGATTCAACCCCCTATAAGCCTCCTCGACTATATCACCATCCTATCTTAATTTCTCTCAAGTTCGGGTGTATAACTTTATCTCACCACTCAAAGACAACAATCCCAAAAGAAATACAAGAAAAAGCATATAAACGATTAATCAAGTAGGCAGATATATAAAGCAGTAAACAAATAAAATAAGATAGGGAAACCCACTAGAGATCTCCCTAGTGAAGTCGCCATTTCTGTCGCGGTGAAATTTGGATACCAAACTATTGATTAGTTTGAATCGTTAATTCAATTTGCAACCAAACTTTGATTTGTCCAAAGGAAGGGATAAAGATCGAAATTTCCACAATGCAATGCACATGCAAGGTTAGATTGTTATAGGTTCGGGGGTTGGTTAAACTTAGGGAAGGTATTAGCATCCTAAGTTTCTGTAGTACTCTACAGGAACCTCTTGATTTATATTTGTTTATTGCTAATGTTTATCTGCTTAATGGTTGAAAGACCTAGGGGTTTATTTCTAAGTATACTCGATAAGATGTCGCATCTTATGCCTACATATCCTTACGGGAGTGGAATCAGAGTATCTGTAGTTCCCCTAAAGGGTTAGAGGAGTTCTTTGACTGTGGTCAAAGTTCCTACAGGTTTAGGGTAGTTGATTGATTGATTTTAGGAGAAGAGATGAGTCTTCATGTTAAGGGAGATGTAACCACCATAAATGTAAGGGGGGTTGTAGGAAATGGTCTTTGCATCATCTTAAGAAAAGGTCTTAAATACTCGGATTTGTTTGACGAGTATGCCCTTATCGCTCTTAAGGCAAAGTCCCTACATGTTTGATTGTATTGTTGTGGGGTGGAGATTATATCTCGCTTAAGATGATTAACATCTATTCTCTAATGTTGAATAAGTTGTATTGTATTGTTGTTTTGTTTCTATGTTGTAAAGATTAAGGTCCTTCCTATGGGGTAGGTCCTAAACTTAAGTGATCAACTTGAATGGGATCAAGGATCGAATGGGTTATGATGCATATGATGTGCGACTACACACAACGTTGAATTATGTGTAGGTTTTTCCTTTGGACGGAATGCGATGCATAAATTGGTAATGTAAAATTGCGGAAGGTAAATTGCAAGAATAAAACCATACACATACGCATGAAAGCGCTAGGTGAATGTGTGCATTGTGAAAAATAAAAGTGGATAAAGATAAACAAAATATACGCATGAAAGCGCTAAGTGTAGGTGCATGTGTCGTGAGTGGATGTGCACGATTGATTTGTTTTTACACTGTTAATTAATTTTAGTTTGAATTATTTTTAGTGAAATGTTGTATTTGATTATTTTGGGCAGATTGATTTTAAGCGGGAAGTTGTATTAGTTTAGCGAGTTGATTTTAATGATCAATTTGAGGAAAAAAATTAGATTAATTTAATAAAAAAAGTTTAGATGCGCGTTAATTTTTAAATAAATTGGATTCAATAAATAAAAATGTTTTCAGATATTATCATAAAAGAAATTAATTTAAATTGAGTAAAAGGTTTATTATAGTTATCCTAAAAGTTGTTTAAGGTGTGAAATAAATTTAAAGCAAAGAGGATATATTACTATTTATTTAAATTACTAGTCAAAATTTAGTTATTTAAACGGTTGATTTTAAAAAAAGATTATTAGTTTAATTTTATAAAAGGTTGATTAAGATGTTAATAAATTTAATAAGAAACTTACTAAAAGGTTGATTAAGGGTTGTTAGTTAATTAAAGTTATGGTGTACGGTGGATGGGTGATTAAGTGTCGTGCGTGGTAGATACATGATTGTATTACAGTTAAGAGAAAAAGATAAAAAAACGAAAACAGAGAAACCCTAGACTCCAATTCCCCTCGCCGTCATCCTCTCCTTTCCGCTCCCTCTCGCCGACTCTCTCTCTCGTTATAAACATATCCTCGTTTCTCCTTCTTCTTTTCCGTTTTAACACCGAGATTTTGGAACGACGACTGATGATCAGGTTCCTCTTGCTAATTTATGCTTGCGGCGGTCAGAGACGGTTCGGTGGGATGAAAAGATAAGTTTCCCTTTGGCTCCAATTCTTAGGTTACGAAATTTAGAATTTTTTTTGAGGTAATTTTCGGGTTCTTACGATAGGGGTCCTTTTTCCGATCTCAATCTTCTCTTTATATAGCTCTTGAATGAGAACAAATTTGAATGATAACTTGAATGCTGATTGATTTGGTTTAGGGATTTCCTTTTTGGGTTGATCTCGATTTGGAAAGTATTCCTATTTCGTTTGATTTTGTTGAATGCTTGTTAATGAGATTTTCAATCTCTGATCTGTTGTGTTAAATGCTTATCTGTCTAGATTCAAAGTTCTGGAGGATCTTTTTCGAATCTCTTTCTTTTGCAATGAGTATATTCTGATTAACTTGCTAACTCATGTTTGGTATTCGACAGGTGTGAACAACAATGGTCTTGGGCTGAAAAGGGGAATTGGAAGCCCAAGGAGGAAAACTCGCGTTTGAGGTGTTTGGTAGGAGCTTTCACGAAGAAATGTGATACAGGGTATATTCCTTCCAAACTCAACTCCATTCTTCTGCTATAGTTCTCCTGAACTAGTATGTGTCTGTTGATGACGTCGTTGGTATTGGTGTTCCTAGGACCCTCAGCGTAACATGGTGTCCCCTCCCCATCTGTGTAATGAATTACTCAATGAAGGCCTTTCCATGTCACAAAGAAATATCTTGGATTCGTGTTTGGTGAACTAACGTATGAAGCAAGTTGAACTTGTTGATTGGAATCTGAAATGTCACTGCTGAAGTCTATACTGAGTCTTCAAGTTCCGTGGAAAGATTGGGTATACTTTGGTTCATTTTGATCACTTTTAATACTCATTTAAACCCAAGTCAGTTTCTAACCTCTTGTTAGTGCAACTGTCAGCTATACCTTTCCCTTGGTGTCATCCGAATGAAGGCCAGTTTCCGACTCCGAACCAGGAACTCCATGGGCAGGATGTTCAATCTTGCAGCGAGCACTTTTTGCCAGGAATGTATGCAACACCGCTTCTTCTCACAAGGTACCCACAGGTCGTTAGAGGTCAGTAATGCATGTATTGTAATAGATGAAAGTTTAGGAAACACCCCTCTCAGTTCTATGCCGAAACATAATTAACCTTGTGACATGGAATGGTGTTGTCAGGACTAGGACATATGTTTGATTATGTTTAACTATTGTGAGTAAGGTTACCCTGTTTTCTTTAGTTTCTAAAAAGGTCAGTTTGACAGGTTGCAAAAATCGCTCTGGATTTCGGACAGTTGTGGGTATAAAACATGATGGTTTTGAAGGTGCGGCTGCTGTTGAGTTTGTTCTCATCATTATGTTTGCATTTTAGTCATTAATTTGTTCTGATATTTGCGAAGATTGATATGAACTGAATTGTGAACTACAGGAAATGTTCGGATGTCCGGTTGGAGCAGCTGATGGATTTCTTCATGTTTATCTTTCCAAGCAAATCATCTATTCACTCTCTGATACACTATCTTCTGAATCCATGTACGTATCAGGACCGGGAGATGAAGAACCTTCCTCAAATTGGCTGCTATATTCTTCTGACAAAGTAAAGACAATTTCTTGAGTGTGGTTAGCTGCAGCAGTTGCTTGTAGAAGTTGGAGTGAATTCTTTGCAACAAATAGCAATTTTTAGCAGGTGATCTCAACAAAACCGAATTTGGTGTTTACGCACTAAGTTGTATCAGCACTGATCTTTTGTAATGTTTATTTTGCAGTAACTGGTCGTCTTTACAATTCTTGAGTAAGATCATGATCTCTTTTCAGGTCTATAACCAAATGGGCGTCATCAGTGGCAGAAGACTGCTCATGTTGAAAAGAAGGTTAAGGTTGTAACAAGCCCTGGTGTTAATGCGACTCCCACTCGAGACTCAGAAGCTGCATTCGAAGCATAATCTGGAGTTGCAGATTGAATTGAAGAATTTATGCGAAGTATCCATTGTGCCTTATAGCAATAGTCTCTTTTGAAATGTAAAATATAGTTGGTATGTTGCCGGGATGACAGTGTAGTGTCATGAACTCTTAACTGTCTTCTATTTCTGTTTTTTTTTATCCTCACGCCCATTATCTCTTGTTGCAACAGGTCCTGATGAAATAGCGAGTTGGGGCCAGGGTTAGCACAACTGTGAGTTCGTTGTGGTCATGATGAGGTGAAGTTCTAACCATTCTTTGTTCATTAACACAACCCAATCTAATATTAATCTCTGAAAAGCATTCAATGTAAATCGAGTTGTAATCACTCGCAATCCTCAAATCAACCTAAAGCATGCGCTGACTTGAATGCATGCATCGAGTTTGAGGGGTTATTATTAGTTGTAGCAACAACTGAATCCATGGCTTGATGGGGAGAGAGGCTGGTGATATCCTGCCATGACAGCTCTGCTTGATGAACTATATTGAAGCAGGTATTCACTATAGTTGGATGCCATGACTTCACTAGGTATTCACTATAGTGCAAATGTTTTGAGTCTATGGAAGCAGTGTCATCTATCTTGAATTTGATTGCATCTTCGGTAAATTTCATCTTAGCATCAAGTGTAAGTTTTTGTAAGCCCTTTCAATGACCTCTTTTTTTAATCGTATTACTCAGTGCAGAATCTGAACTTCGTTATCATTTGTAGAGATGGCCAATAATATTCCATCCTTGCTGAATCTAATACATGGAGAAGCCGATAATCTACCATCTGCATCAATATTTGTCGACAAGCTAGTATTACCCATGTCCCCTATGCTAGAAATGGTCTCACTTTCATGTAGTTCTCCTCGTAGTTGTTGTTGCATAATTTGTCCATTCGTAGATCAGTCATGGAATATGCTGTGATATTTCAAACAAAACTCATTTTATGGTAGTGTCAAGACTTATGCGGAACGTAGATGACGGAGGTCTCGCATAGCACTCCAGGTTGGGGCTGTTGCTACTCTCAGACTGAGGAACCAAACAGAATGTGTTGTTGGAGTTGAATACTGGTTATCTCAATATAACCAAGGCTTTCAATCCATGTTGAAAGAATGGCAATCAGAGAATGAAGGCATTATCTCTCCTATTTCGACACTTATGCCGCGATGAGTGACCTCACACAGAATCCAACTGTCCATGGTATTACTATCATTACTCTTAAATATCTCTGTGAGATTTCTATTTGTTTCTTCGTATTACTAGGCTTAAACGTCACTAATTTACCATGACATGAATCGTAACATTGTACAGGATTGCACTAGTTCATATAACAACATGTTGTTGTGAATTTTGACACTAAAAGGAACTCTACACTTATTTCAGGATTTACATATGTGAAAGCAGCTTGTTGTGGACTTGGAGGCTTCGAACAAAGTGACAGGTCGCGTCACGGCAGAGTCAGCTTGTTAGACTCGAGTAAATTCTTCTGATGTTGAGTTGCGCTTCTGGATGCGGTGCTATGAATCAGGTATTAATTTCTTAACTTGCTACGAGGTTGGGCACCTGCGTAGCTTTTAGTATGCTCACCAATAAGTGCTTAGAACCTCTGAATCTCTTGAAAATATTGTTTTTATGGTTGAATCTTTTGAACCCTTCCTTGAAGGTTATGAGGTAAAGAGATTGTTTGAACCTTGACAACATAGTCTAAATGTGAAGCGAGACAGTTTTGAATTGTGTCACACATCGTAACACTTGATATTTTTCAATGTTGTGTAGGGAAATTATCTTGTCGTATTTAAACTTGCAGCCATGGCCAAAATCCGTGAGAAATTAGTGAAGAAACTTACGACGTGAAGGTTTGTAGTGACGAGGTGATCCGACTATGATCAACATCGGCTGAAGCTTCGGCCATTGAGAGACCCCTCCAACAGTTTTGATTACGGGTGCCGGTATTTGTTGTGACGGCGTTGGTGTTTGCCAAAGCTTAAAGGTTTGGTCGTGCTATTTAGTTTAGAAACTCTTAAGTCCTCACGCTATGTAATCATGCGCAATACCTTTTCCAGGAAAACAACTGGTTGTAGCTTTGTACTAGGGGATGATGATTATTGCTTGCAAATACCTGTGTAAAAGTCATTTGTCTTGAACTTAAAATTTAAGTCTGATCACATTTGAGTTCCAGCACAGCGTGAACTTGAGCTTTGTTTCTCTCATACTTAGATTCTTGTAGCTTCATCAATCAATTTCATTTGAAAGTTTCTCCTTTTTCCAAGTCATTAGCCTTAACGCAGGAACCATAACATGTGGGCCACAAAAAGTTCAATCTATTAAAAACCGGGCTAGACTTAGCCACCAATAATATCCTTTTGCAATGAGCTGCAAACACCTCTAGAGGTTTGTGTTACACCAAACCAAAATCTTTTGGATTAGGATTTTAATGAGGGCTACGTGAAACTATCGTCCAGCTTGGATACTTCGGATAATCCCGGTCATGCCACTTTACGCCTGTTCTTTGGAGGGCCGTGAACCTTTTCTGTTTAGCTTGAGCTTCATATCGAATACGTGTGGATCCTTATGACTTGAGTAACAACTAAAAGTCTTCTCATGGCTTGAATTTGGTTATAGTAGACAACTCTGGACAACAAAATGGCATAAAGCCCAATCCATGAATAATAGGCCTTTATATGTATCACTTTGTGATTCCCGGAACTTCCAGCAGTGAAACACTTCACAAAACAAACAAACAAACTGGTTAAAATGGTTAGTTATGTGCAATGATAGACTATGAGGAACACCATCTCCTTTCGGTATTACCACGTCTGCACAAATCGGTTAGTCACAAAAAAAAGTATAAATATTAAAATAAAGTCAAATAACAATAAAAAATGCGCAAAAAGAGGTGGTATCTCGTGGTCAAAAATTAGGGTGCAACACAGACATACACCTGATGATAAGATCCTCTGATCAAAAACCCGCTCTATCAAGAACAGACATATCTGCAACTGAGAAACCCTGGTACCAACACAACTGATTCACTGTCAAGAAAACCAGGTAGTCTGAAGGTCAAGGTTTCCTGCAATAAACCCAATCCCACTCACAGGTATGGACCTAAACTGACTCAAGGTACGACATCCTATGCGTTCATCAGCGTCACAGACTTTCAAGAGGGGTGATACGATACCCAGAAGGTGTGGCATCCCCAGCTCATGAAGCGGCCTCACTTAGCTGAATCACAAATGATCGGTCCCCAGAGTCGACAATCCACCAAGCCAGCAACCGTCTCAACCCAAAGGGTTGAAAGTGAAGCCAACCGGATGAACCTCGTCTGAGCGTGGATTTCATGAGACACTAGTGCCTGCAAAGCAAGCACGCGCCCACTAATTTCCACTCTAAGTCTATAGTGCACTCAAGCCTGGGTCTGGCTTCTCACTCATCAGAACTCCCATCCCACAACAACACAAATAATCATATTATACTGAATATAAAATGCGGGAAATAAAGTGCGAGAAGTAAAATGCGATAAATAAACGTAACTCAGCAAGTAAACATACAAGCGTTAGGATTGACTCGCATAGGGAACCGGAAAACCAAAGATTCTGGGTTCGATCCCCAGCAGAGTCGCCAGCTGTCGCTTGCGCGAAAATAAGGTGCCGGCATAACAGAAGATTCTCCACCTTTCGTTATTTATCCCTCAGAGCGGGAAAGGAAACGATTGGAAAAACCTAACAAAAAAGGGTAAGACAAGGTCGTCGCAACCGTTGTCTGGGTTCGGGAGTCGGTTACGCAAGGGGAAGGTATTAGCACCCCTCACGTCCGTCGTACTCGACGGGATCCTCGCTTGTTGTGTTTACTTGGACGGGTTGGTTTTATTCTATCTACCTATCAAGGCTGGCTGAAAAAGAAAAGAAAAATGACTCGGCAAAGCGTCGCACTTTATGCCTACGTAATCTCATCAGAGAATGAGAAATCAGAGTCAACGTAGTTCGGCCTACGAAGGGTTATGGGGGAAGGTAGCTCGCCAAGACATCGCCATCTTGTGCCTACGTACTCTCAACAGGTATGAGAGATCAGAGCTCACGTAGTTCGGGAAACTACGGTTTATTTCCTGTCTTTTACGAAAGAAGTGTTTTTTTATTGTGTTTGCGATTTCAACCGCACTAGAGACTATGACCTGAGAGTGAATGCGTCGCATGTCACCCAAAGGGTACCATACTAAACATCCAGACTGTGGCAAAGAAACTCTCCCACAATCCTTTCTCAGATAGCTTAAGGCTTGTAACGTACGAAAGGAATCATTCATGATTACTGTATCTTAAACTGTTTTGAGATGAGAAGAGAACATGCCCAACTAGGAGGGAGACTATCAAGTCCTACTATTATCATGCCATGGATTAATCCTATGGTTGAGGTTTGAACAGGGAACTCCTAGAAGTTGTCATGCATAGGTTTCAACCTAAAATTCTATCATCAAATCCTTATCAAAGGAAATGAGAGTCCTAAGGGATCATGTCAATGATACACCAAAACAGACAAAGCATCAGCTTAACAGTAAAATGCATGAAATGCAAGTGAGGGAGGAAATGTGTGTGGGGCTTCAGCCTGCACAAGCTCATCTCAACCTCAAGCCAGAATGGAATAACAGTAATCATACTGAAATATAAACAACATGCTATCAAGCAATAAACATTAAAATACAATCATATAGATAAAATGAAATAAAATGCCATCAGGCAAACAAACCACATGGGCAAGGGAGCTGGGCTCTACCGAATACCCGCAAGCAAAGCCACACAGTAACAATACAAGCAGAGGGAGCAACTCAACCTCTAGTGCAATCATGCTCCTAGATTCTACCTATTCTAGATATGAACTTATTCTAATGCATCAAACAAGTCAAACAAAACACAGCAATACAGAAAAGAAAAAGAAAAGAACAGATCAACCCCTCTCTCAACTTCAAGCTTCAGCTTTTCCAACAGCAACTCAGTCTTTAGACTTCAATCACTCTTGACAAACATCAGTTTTCTTTTCCAGGTTTCACCCTACATCATGAGTTTCAACTCATCTTCTCCCTTAAGCTTCAGCTTCTTTGATCAGCTCCACCTTCAGGCTTCACCTAATCTTCAAGGATCTTCAAGTATCAACTTGCTCTTGTTACTCTTCAAGCTTCAGCTGGAATGGCAATGCTCAAGGATTCATCCTCTTCAATGAAGTCTTCATCTTCAAACTCAGGCTCAACCTCTCTCAAGACAATCAAACTAGAGAAAATCACTTACTGGATAAGCTGGGGGATATTGAACTGCTTATTGACCACCAAAGGTGACCTATAAGGATTCAACATCAAAGGAATGGTTCCCTCAAAAGTTCTACTTCCTAGGTATATCACTTATCCCTCCAAAGGAGAGAGGTGTATACCATGGAAGGACTTTGAATCACAGGGAGGAATGGAGGTGAATGATACCATCCATGTTTGAGAAAGAAGTTGTCTACATCTAAACTCTTCCTAATTCCTAACCCTAAAACAACAAAAAGAAAAGAAGAACATGCTCTCAAGCTCCTCAATCCATCTTCAAGTCTTCTACTATGCTCCTCAATTCTCCATAATGAGATACCAAGCTTTCCAAGCCCAAAAAGCAAAGCAACTAAAGCAAACATGCCCTAAAGGCAACACAAACAATCAACCAATACAAAAATCAACTAAAAATAGCATACTACTATATTAAATCCTAATATAATTTCTAAGGGATCCTACATATCTACCCTTAATACCCATATATGTCCCATGGTCTAAATTGTCCTAAAAACCCAAAATCTAAAGTTATTATGGACCTATGTTGAAGTTTTAACCTAATTCTACACAACCTAATGGCATCTAACCAAAACTATCCTAAAAATTATCACAAAAATATGGAATTAATCCAGGGGGAACCTAAAACATATATCTAACTACCCTAAAAAGATTGAATTAAAAATACTAAGGGAACTACCTAAATTAAATTCTACAAATTAATATATCAACATAAAAGCATTAAAAAGCAATTAAAGAAGAAAATATACCAAAAATATTAAAATGCATGATATGGAAAATGTTTTTATTTTATATTTTTCTAGACAAAAATATGAAAAGGGAGAAAAAACTCCCATTAAAAAATATTGATTTTTCTATTTGATATGATTTTCTAAAATATGAAATAAAATGGAGGAAAATAAAAGTGAAAACATGAACATGGGGTGCAGGAAGTAATAATATTCAGTTCAATTCCATGCGTGGGCCCAAACTGGGGGGTGCACATAGCATGCGCGCCTGGGCCCAATGTTTAACCAGAAAATCAAATAAAATGAAAAGAAAAACATAAAAAGCGCGGTGCGAATAGAAGCGAATCTCAGTTCAAAATCCAACTGGGCCTCACATGGGGGTGCTGATAGCCATTATCACTCAAAGCCCAGAAACCTCTTTAATGAAACGCAGCGTTTCAAGCTGATTTCAGAATTCCCTCCAACAATTCAATTAAATCTCGGCCATTGGATCATGAAAGGGTCAACAGTCAGCGCTTGCATCGGATGGCTGTAGGATCGTCTTCTTCCTCACGCCCTAGGGTTTGTAACTTCCATGAAAACACAGCCCCATGCACCAAACTTCTACCAATTCGTGTGGCCTTAAATCTTCATCAAATTCCAAAGTGTAAAACACAATCTTGATCTATTTTCCACGCTGAATACGACTATGGTGTTGGATTTCATTGAAACGATCTCTACCATGCAACCCGAAGGTGCAACCAAACCAATCTTAAAATATAACCAATCTACAACTTCAACCAAACTCATATTTCTTTACATAAAAATGATCCTTGCATTATACTAATCAAAATCAACCATCAATCTTGCATTAACACTCATTATATAACACGTTCTTGCTCCATCAAGAAATGGCATCCATGGATGAAACTTCACCAATCACTCCTAAACTCATCAGAAATGATCACCTAATTGTCTCTAACAATTCTAAACTAATAAATTAACCTAACCATGCCTAGATTATGAGGTAGAGATGATTTTGCAAACATGGCTTCTTGGTATGGTGGATGATGAAACCCTAGCTTTCAAGGCTTGAAACTCTTCAAGAATGCTCCTTGAATGATCAAAACTCTTCTGTTTGCAAAAGATTTGGAGGAGAGAGCTTGTACTTCAAGATCCAATGACAATTGCTTCTTTGCAAATCCAATGTGAACACCTTCAATTCTTCATGGATGGAGCTTCAAACCAGTATGCATACACTCAGAAAGATCTATGGAGAAGGTTTGTGAAGAAAAAAGGGATTGCAATGAAGAAGAATCAAGAGATTGAATGTGACTTGCAATGGAAGATTTTGGATTTCACTCTCTCTTCTCTACACCAATTAACACCAACCCTGCATCTGAGCAAGTTGCACACATCTTATAGAGAGGTTTAGAATCATCTAGAACCCCCTAGAACAATCTAATGAGAAAATCATCTTTTCATGTCATGGTATTTTGGATTCTCATTCTCCTTGAATGGTATCTCATGCCAAATGCCTTGCAACCTTGGTTTCTGATCTGAAATTCTCCTTACATGAGATTTAGGGTAAGTTGCAATGCATATCTTCCTTGTTTATTGAGTTATTTTGAGTTTTGGTTTGGTATCTTATTATGCAAGTAATAAAAATTGTGGCTGAACCATTGTTCTTAGAATGTCATTTGGAGTCAAAATGACCTATTACATGACATGGTTTGGACTTATAACTTGGGATTTATGATTTTCAACTTCACTTGAATTAACTTATGCCTCATTTTTAGGCCATTTTTATCACTTTTTGATATGAGCCTTTTCAACATCTCATGACCTCCCTAATAGCCTTAAAACATCATTCTAAACAAGTTTGATGTTGAAGATTTTTCCATTTGAAGCTTGGAAGTAGGAGATATGGCCTTATGCTTGAAATGACTTATAACTTCCAAATGACCAAAATGCCCTTGGCTTGTCAAAGCCATAAGTTGAGTTCTACAAATCCTATCAAGGACTTCTAGTACTCTCTAGAAAGCTAAGAAGATGCTATTCAACATTCATGTTGACCAAGAGTTCATAGGAATCATCCTACTAGGGCAAAGTTTGTCTGAAAGTTGGGTGACTTTCAAGGACCCAGATTCACATACCTCAGATGACCTGTAATTTGTCAAAACCATAACTTGAGCTCCATAAATCCTATAAAGGACTTCTACTACTCAAATTAAAGCTAAGAACAAGCTATACAACATTCATGTTGTGGGGAAGATGAGATGACAATCACATCTTAAGCTAAACTGCCTTGAAGATAGGGATCAAACTAGGGGATTTTACACTGTCAATCCTTAGAAACCCTAGCTTGAAACTTCTCAAACTCCTCAATCATGATGAGTTGGTCTAGGAATCATCCTTATAGTATCTCAATACATCATTCCATGATCACATGGCCCTTGGATTAGGTCTCAACCTTCTCCAAATCATCAGTTGACCTAGGGTTGACCCAGTCAAACCCTAATTCCACCATTCATGGCTGAATCTTCTGAATTCTTGTACAATGACCTCTCTAGGTTTCATGATGGCTTTCAAGACATCTCATAAGCTTTCTCAAAGCTTCAAGTCTATCCTCATAGTCTCAGAATCATCTGAGGAGCTCCCACAACTCTCAAGTTATGAGGCACACAACCTTGGTTTCAACCAATTCCTCTGAGGATCTCTTGAGTTCTCTGATAAAGGTATAACCTTTGAACATTGAAATAACTTTCTTGGCTAGCTTCAAAGCCTCATATAACTCTTGATGGGTAAATAAATGTTGGTCAAATTTTGGGGTGCAACAGCTGCCCCTATTCAAACGGCTTGAACCTGACTGGGTGAGGAGCGAACGACTCTCAGCCAATCAAGGTGCGAGACGGTTGAATATCGATAAACCCAGAAATTTGCCAACTGCTCAGGTACTGGAATAATAGCTGCACGGCGACTATCTGGAGAAATACTAATCTGACATCGCCGTCAGTTATCCACATTCAATTCCTCTGACATCGCCATCAGACAACCACAACACCCAACATCGCCGCTGGAAGACTAAATCACCTGACATCGCCATCAGAAACAAACACATATCCAACATCGCCGCTGGGGACATAGAGAATCTGACATCACTGTCAAACGACCGAAATACCCAACATCTCCGCTGGAGAACTAAAGGATCTGACATACCCAACATCGCCGCTGGAAAACTGAAGAATCGAGAAACACCCAACATCGCCGCTGGAAAACTAAATCAACGGACATCGCCGTCAGAAACCAACATCCAACATCACCTCTGGAGAATTGAAGAATTTGAGGAACCCCCAACATCGCCGCTGGAACACTAAATCAACTGACATCGCCGCCAGACACAAACAAAATACCCAACATCGCCGCTGGAAACGAACAAATATCCAACATCGCCGCTGGAGAACTAACTCACCTGACATCACCGTCATAAACAAACATCCAACATTGCCGCCGGAGAACTGAATCATTTGACATCGCCGTCAGAACACTAACATAACTCTGAGAAACATCCAACATCGCCGCTGGAAACGAGCATAATCTAACCTCGTCGTCAAAACAAATCTCTAACATCGCCGCTGGGGAGCTAAAGAGTCTGACATCGCCGTCGGACAACCGAAATACCCAACATCGCCGCTGGAGAACTAAATCAACTCTGAGAAACATCCAACATCGCCATAAATCTGGCATTTATGACATCTCTTCGCGAATCTGAAGCAATCTGACTCCATCGTCAGCCAGTAGTATCCTGCTCTCAGGATCTTTCTCGTCATAGCATGTCCGCCGGCGTGCGTGCCAAATGTGCCTTCATGGACTTCTTCCATGAGCATACTCGCCTCTTTCTCATCTACACATCTGAGTAGCACGAGATCGTGGTTTCTCTTATACAGAACTCCATCAGGATTGAGATAAAAATTTCCAGACAGCCTCCTCAGAGTCTTCTTATCCTGGGTTGACGCACCCGCATGATACTCCTTAGTCATAAGGAAAGTCTGGATGTCATGGAACCATGGCTTGCCGTCGGCGGCTTCCTCAATCACAAAGACAAATGCAAGTCTATCAAGACGAGAAAGGACAATTCTTGGAGCTTCATTCCAAAAATTGACTTTATACATTGAAGCCAACGTGGCTAAGGCATCAGCCATCTGATTTTCCGCTCTGGGCACATGATGGAGTTCCACTCGATCAAAGAACGGAAGTAGCCTTCTGGCATAATTCATGTACGGCACCAAATTCGATTGACGAGTCTCCCACTCTCCTTTAATTTGGTTGATCACAAGCGCCGAATCACCATATACGTCTAGGTTCTTGATTCTCAAATTAATTGCCTCTTTTAGACCCATGATGCATGCTTCGTACTCCGCCTCATTATTGGTGACTGGAAACGTCAGTCTCGCAGTAAACGGGATATGGGATCCGTGGGGAGTCGTGATGATCACCCCAATGCCGCTTCCATAGGAATTAACCGCCCCGTCGAATATCAACTTCCACTGGGATTTCCTATCTGGCCCCTCGTCGGGCAACGGCTCGTCGCAATCCTTCGCTTTGAGAAACATAATATCCTCGTCAGGGAATTCAAATTTCATCGGCTGGTAATCCTCGATCGGCTGTTCGGCAAGGTAATCAGACAATACGCTTCCCTTGATGGCCTTCTGGGACACGTACTGAATATCATATTCCGTTAACACCATTTGCCATTTGGCAATCCTGCCCGAAAGAGCCTGCTTCTCGAAGACGTACTTGATCGAATCCATCTTCGAAATTAGCATAGTGGTGTGATTGAGCATGTACTGTCGTAGACGTTTGGCAGCCCAGGCTAGTGCACAACACGTCTTCTCCAGCATCGAGTAACGAGATTCACAGTCAGTGAACTTTTTACTCAAGTAGTAAATGACATGCTCCTTTCTGCCCGTCTCGTCGTGCTGACCGAGAACACACCCCATACTATTCTCAAGAACTATCAAGTACATGATTAATGGCCGTCCAGCCACTGGGGGTATCAAGATTGGAGGTTCTTGGAGATACTGCTTTATCTTGTCAAATGTCTTCTGGCAATCCTCATTCCAGATAATCGCCTGATCTTTCTTTAAAAGTTTGAACATCGGTTCACACGTGGCCGTGAGCTGAGAGATAAACCTCGCAATGTAGTTTATTATGCCCAAGAAACCACGAACTTCTTTTTCTGTTCTTGGCACTGGCATTTCTTGTATCGCTTTTATTTTCGCAGGATCAACCTCGACGCCTCGTTCGCTCACAATAAACCCCAGTAACTTTCCGGACCGTACTCCGAAAGTACATTTGTTAGGATTCAGCCTCAACCTGAACTTCCTAAGCCTCTCAAAAAGCTTCAGTAAATTGACCAGATGTCCCTCCTCCGTTTG
Source organism: Lathyrus sativus (assembly GCA_963859935.3). Classification (NCBI taxonomy): domain Eukaryota; kingdom Viridiplantae; phylum Streptophyta; class Magnoliopsida; order Fabales; family Fabaceae; genus Lathyrus; species Lathyrus sativus. Next base: position 71,829,899 of record OZ012736.1, read on the forward strand.
GGACTTCGCAATCATGTCATCAACATAGACTTCAATCTCATGATGAATCATGTCATGAAACAAAGTTACCATTGCTCGTTGGTAAGTGGCCCCTGCGTTCTTCAGACTGAAAGGCATTACCTTATAGCAAAATGTTCCCCAGGGAGTGATAAACGTCATTTTCTCCATGTCCTCCGGTGCCATCTTGATCTGATTGTAGCCGGAGAAGCCATCCATGAACGAAAACACGGAGAACTGGGCTGTGTTGTCGACTAACACATCGATATGGGGCAACGGGAAATCATCTTTAGGGCTCGCCCTATTCAAATCCCGATAATCGACGCACATTCGTACCTTACCGTCCTTCTTCGGTACAGACACTATGTTGGCGACCCACGGAGGGTAAGTGGTGACCGCTAAGAAGCCAGCATCAAGTTGTTTTTGCACTTCTTCTTTGATCTTAACGGCCATGTCTGGTCTCGTCCACCTAAGCTTCTGCTTAACGGGAGGGCAATCTTCTCGCAACGGCAAGTGGTGGACCACGATGTCCGTGTCAAGTCCGGGCATATCTTCGTATGACCAAGCAAAGACGTCACTATACTCTCTTAGCATCTCGACTAATCTCTTCTTGACATCACTCTACAACGCAGCCCCTATCCTGACGTTTCTGACGAGCTCTTCAGAACCCAAGTTCACGATCTCAATCTCCTCCTCATGAGGCAGAATAACCTTTTCCTCTTGTTTTAACAAGCGGGCCAACTCTTCAGGAAGGTGTTCGTCTTCATCAATCTCTTCTTCGGCTTGATAGATCGGGCAATCGAAGTCGAAGTGAGCCGTAGAAGGTCCAGAGTCGATGTCATCTGTTATGTGGATCCTGCAATAACAAGGGTTAAGTTTTTTAAAACAAGGATGTGCAGGTTAGCACAAACCCCATTGCCATTTTACTGTTTTTCAAAACAAATATAAAACAGGAATAACAGAGATCACAAAATTTGAATACGAAGAAAACGCCTTTGATTTATTAACAAAATACATGTACATAATCCAACAAGGCCCTGACAATAAAATCGCTATGCCCCGGGTAGGACATAGGGTTGTACAATGATTGGAAAAAGTAAATCATTACTCTTCACTTGTCATCTGGATGATATCCTTGATAGTCCAATTATTGAGGACCTCGCCTGGCTTGCTTGGCTGTATCCAAGAGTCGAGGTCACAATCGCTATCCCCGCTGTCTTCAGATGCCGCATTGATGCTTTCGAAAATCACTCCGCCACTGGTAAACTGGATCGGCCCTTTACCTCGAGACGCACTGCCAGACGAAGAAGAAGCTTCAGCTCCGGGAGAATATCCCAACCCAAACCTATCCTGCTTGTTGGGTATCTCCAAAATACGCCCCCAGCCTGGGGTAGATCCAGCTTGGACAACGACCCGAGCTTCCTTGAACGAGGAGAGAGTCATCTCTGGCTTTTCTGTGACTACAGGAGCTACTTCTTTCACCTTGACAGCTTCGAACGCTTGGCAAAGAGTCTCATGTATTTCGCCATCCATTTCCACATACTTAAAGGACGACAAATGGCTCACCATTATGTCTTCCTCGCCACACACGGTTACTATGCCTCCCCCGACAGCATATTTGAGCTTTTGGTGCAACGTGGAGGTCACGGCACCAGCAGCATGGATCCACGGCCGGCCCAAGAGACAACTGTAGGCAGGCATGATGTCCATAATATAAAAGACCGCGTCGAACGTTTCCGGACCGACTTGGATCGGCAGGGTCACCTCCCCGAAAACGTGGCGTTTAGTTCCGTCGAACGCCTTCACAACCAGATCACTGGGTGTGCAGAGCACTCCACGAGTGTCCAACTTCATTAACGCCTTCTTCGGAAGAACATTAAGCGACGAACCCGTGTCCACCAGCACGTGCGACATGATTGTGCCCCTACACTCTATCGAGATGTGCAGGGCGCTATTGTGATTCCTCCCTTTCGACGTCAGCTCTAAGTCTGTGAACCCTAGCCCATTTCCAGCATTCACATGGGCTACGACCTCTTCTAGCTGATTCACCGATATTTCTTGCGGTACGTAGGCAGCGTGCAACACCTTCAGCAGCGCGTTGCGGTGCGCTTCAGAATACAGCAACAGGTTCAAGATGGAAATCTTCGAGGGCGTCTGATGGAGATGGTCTACAATCTTGTAGTCACTCTTTTTGATCAACCGCATAAACTCCTCGGCATCTTTGACAAGCAAGTCTTTTTCTACCCCACACGGGACTTCTTCGACGACTTTGCTTTTACCCTTATCGGCCGCATCAGCTCTGACTGCTTTATCCGCCACAACCTCTGGTGGTGCAAACACTCTTCCGCTGCGAGTAATGCCACTGATTCCTGCGAGGTTCTCCACAGTCGACCCATACGGTTCCAGCTCCAACTTCTGTCCGTTGCAATAGACTTCAGCCCCATAATGCCACGGAACGACGTTAGTGCTCTCGAATGGTATCGGCCCAGCTTTGGTAATAGTAATTGTAGGCGGCCTGGGCGCAGAAATAGTTATTGGCCGGCGAGGGATGGTGATGGTGGCGACTTCATCGGCCTGCTTCAACACTACCTCTCCTGACCCACCTTCAGCCCTCCGGCTAAACTGCAGAATCCCCTCAGTCATCAGACTTTGAATTCCTTCAACCAACTGCTCACATCCATCAGAATGTGTGGCACAGTCCATGCATAGTTCCCCGCACCCTGGAAAGAACCCTCTTTTCAGCAACTTAGCTTTAACGAAGCTAAGCGACGTCTTGAGATCTCTGACGTCAGTCAACAGATCTGCACTCTCTTCTTTGATAATGGCGTTCACACCACCTCCCTTATGATTTGGCATAGGATTCTTTGTGACATTGGGCATATTATCGGAGAAGTTGATGATCTTGGCATCTACCAGGTCCTGCACCTTGTGCTTGAAGGCTTTGTAGTTCTCGATTGTGTGGCCTGGTGCCCCTGAATGAAAATCGCAAGTGGCATTTGCATCGTACCTTGGTGGAGGTGCCCCTGTCAAGGGAGTCATCGTCCTCTTCTGGACCAACTGAAGTTGTAGCAAAGTCTGTAACAATTGCGCATACAACATGGGCGGTGCCTCGAAGTGACGGTTTGCCAAAGATGCCCGATTCTGGTATTTTCTATATCCCTGTTGATTCGGTTGCTGCTGCTGCTGCGGAGCTGCCGGGATATTTATACTAGCTATCTGCTGCTAAGGGCCTTTGCCCTTTCTTCGAGCGTTAGTCACATCGCTCGCTTCTCCTTCTCGTCTCTTGCCAGCATAAGGTTTCTTTCCACCTCCTCCAGCTGAGGATCACTCACCTTGAATTTTCCTGATCTTGATCCCATTCTCGACGTGCTCACCCATGATAATGAGAGCCGAGAACGTCCCAGACATACCGCTGACTAACTTTTCATAGTAAACCCCCGGGAGGGTGGCAACAAACATCTGCACGAGCTCGCGTTCAACCATCAGCGGCTGAACCCGAGCGGCCAACTCACGCCACCGCTGGGCGTACTCCTTAAATCCTTCATTATTCCTCTGCGACAGATTCTGCAGCTGGACTCGATTCGAGGCCAAGTCGCTATTGTACTGGTAATGGTGCACAAACGCTTCAGCGAGATCCTTCCATGTGCGCACACTAGTGGGCTCCAGACCCATGTACCACTCGAGGGATGGCCCGGAAAGACTGTCTTGGAAGAAGTGCATCAGCAACTTCTCGTCTTCGGAATAAGCAGACATCTTCCTGTAGTACGATCTTAGGTGGACACGAGGGCAAGTGGTGCCCTTATATTTTTCAAAGTCCGGTACCCTGAACTTGGGAGGCACCTTGAAATCAGCAATTAATCCCAGATTGGACATGTCAATGCCCAAAGTATTATGATTCTTGATGTCTCTCATTTTATCTTCAAGTGCCTTGAATCTAAGCCGCGCTTCAGCATTCAGCTCCCCTTCAGCACCCTTCAGAGAGAACACATCATCCTGACGATCCTCTAGCCAGGGCTGAGGCACAAACAGATTCCCGACGCCTGCATTGCCGTTGCCCGGCCCGATATTGACATTAGCTCCCAGACTCCCATTACCGACGCCCGCCGTATTGAGTCCGATGTTGGCCATCACATTGCCATTAGCATTGTCGTTGCCCCCGGCCACGGGGACACCATTCTGCGGAGTATCAACTAGTGGAGGAGTAGGCACGGTCCCACCGTGGAGTATGCCGTTGCTATCAACCCTGGAGATCAAAGGCTGAACCTAAGTTCTGAGCTGGTCCTGGCCATTGGCGACCACTTGCATGAGCTCCATGAAGCGATTCATCCTCTCGCGGAGCTCCTGAACATTTGTTTGCACTTGATCCATGATCCTGGTCTGATTAGCTCTAGTCGGATAACGGTGAATTAGCCTCTGATCAATCCTGGAACCATCGGAAACAACCTGGGACAACGTGTAAACCTGGTAAACACAGAAGGGTTAGGAAAAACAACAAAATGCTCGTCATGAAAATGCTTCGTGCAAATGCATGCGTGTGTCTGTGTGTTAGGGAGATCTCCCCCGATCCTAGTGCCTGAGTGCCAGTGATGATAATAATAATAAGAAGAAGTCCGGGTCCAATCATGGAAACGACAATCTCATATATAAAGAAAGCCTATCAAGGCAGTACATAGCATCAGCGAGTACAAGATGAATCAACAGCGTGACCTCAGCCAACAAGCCTGGTGATGGTCAGCATACAACAATGATCAAAACAAAAGGAATACAAATAGTCAAGTACGGCCATGGGCGCGATACTCTTCTAACAACTCCTTCGTTTCTGGATGATCCGGCAGAGTGAGCAACCCCTCGACGAGTAACTCTCTTTGCACAATGGTATACTGAAGACCTTCGACCAAATCTTCCCCATGCTCCTTCGCTGAAGCAATCTTCTAATTTCCGCTTCTTGGACTCAAACGTCAGCTTGCGCTCCTTCAGGTTAGCGGGAGCTTTGTTGAGCTGGCCTTCGGCGGCGTATCTGCGGGCGGTTTCCTCATCAAACCTCTTCTCACTGTCCTTCACCTGGGCTTCCAGCTTGGAGATCTGTAGCATCAGCTTATCCTCCCGCTCTTTCCTGGTGGCCAGGGAAGCCTTCCAGTGCTGGTTGAACTTGGATATCCTCCGATATGCTTCGTCCAAGTGCTGCTTCTTCGTAGCCAGTACGTCGTTGACAGCTTTGAAGTCTAGACCCATGCGTTCCCGCTCGGCTATCTGCTTAGTCAGGTCTGTACCTAGCTGGTTCACCAACTCTATCTGCCTTTTGAAAGAATGAACGACTTCGTTCCTCTCGCTTCGGAGCTGAGCTAATTCCTTCTCCAGTTCTTCGTTTGCCTTCTTCAATTCATCCCGCTCGGCCAACACCTGATTATGCTGCTGAATGGGCACAGTAGTAGGCTCTTCAATCATTGGAGGGCTTTCTGGCTTGGCATGAGGAAACGGCATCCCTATAGCACCTACTCTGGCTCTGATCCAAGTCAAATATGGAGGGTAGGCTTGACTGTTGCATTTTCCCAGCAAAGGCTTCCCTCGCTTACTGATACCATTCCACGCGCGCTGAAGCTTGGACAACAGATCCCCCTCTAGAAGACCAGTGAAGTACAGAGATTCCTGTACCTTTTCATCCTTCGGCGGAGTTCTCAAAGCATACGCGAACTGTCGAACTAGCAACGATGGATTGTAGTTTATACAACCCTTCCTACCTATCAAAGGCACATTTGGAAACCCGCTGCAACTGAAGATCACCTCAGTACCCAACCTATCTCTGTCGAACCAGTCAATATCCTCTACAGATAAACTCATCAGACGCTCGGACCATTCAGTTGTGGCTGCAGACGAGACAAAAGGACCCCTCTTGGGCAGATGGCTATCAAGCCATTTGTAGAGCAAGGGTACACAGCATGAGACGTTCTTCCCCCTCCTATTCTCGTTTTTGTAGTGGACTGAGTGATTGACATCTCCTATCAAGGTAGGGACGGGATTCCTTGAAGCAAAGATGTGAAACGCATCAAAGTCTACAAAATCGGGCATATTGGGGAACAGAACGATGTCGTATATGCATAGAGCGAGGATGGCATTGAACGCGACCCAACATCCGTCCTTGGCACACTACTGAGCCTTACCCATTAGAAACTGCAAGGAGAACCCAGGAACCTTATTCCAACTAGTCAATACTAATTCGGAGGCGTCCAGATGAAGTGAAGGAGCTAAACCAGCCAGATCAGGCTCAGCATCCATATGAACAAAAGGCATCTGCCTCTTGATAGGCACACCTAGCAAATCAGCGTACTCTTCCAGCGTAGGTGCGAGAACGAAGTCCTGAAAAGTGAAACATCTCAGCGGAGGGTCGTAGAACTGCAGCAGAGCGTGCAACCCATTCAACTCGAACACAGAAGGTTTATGAACCAAACTGAGCAATCTGTCGTAAGATTTTCTGAACTCATCCCTCACAGAATCATCTACTAGAGCTATCAAACCAGTCATCTTAACCACATCGGGGACAGGGACCTTGTAAGCCACGGTCTTCCTCAGAGAACCCATAACAATACAATAGGAGGCAAGAAATCCTAGATCGGGGAAAACGGTACCTGCAACACAGACACACGTTAATGAAATGCAAATGAATATGCCAACTAATGCAAAATGCAATCATGCAATAAGAGATCAGGGCAACTGATGCGACGGAGATTCTGTATCAACAAAACCATAATATTGCTCTATCAAGAATGACCACTGATAAGAAGAAACCCTGGCGTAGGACCACAAATCTGATCTGCTAAGAACCACCATCTGATAGGGCCATATACATAGGATCGTAATTTTGCTCTGTCAAGAACAAATGTCTGATAATAAGGACCTCTGATGTATGATCAAGAAATATCTGTTGATGAGGTCTTCAGACCCCAATCAAAAACCTGCTCTATCAAGAACAAACGCACAGCTGCTGACGAGATCTTCAGACCCCAATCAAAAATCTGCTCTATCAAGAACAAACAACATCTGCTGATGAGATCTTCAGACCCCAATCAAAAATCTGCTCTATCAAGAACAAACAACATCTGCTGATGAGATCTTTAGACCCCAATCAAAAATATGCTCTATCAAGAACAAACAACATCTGCTGATGAGATCTTCAGACCCCAATCAAAAATCTGCTCTATCAAGAACAAACAACATCTGCTGATGAGATCTTCAGACCCCAAAAATCTGCTTTATCAAGAGCAAACAACAGATGACAAAACTCTGCTCTCTCAAGAACAGAATGTCGCGGTGAAATAAGGTGCCGGCACAACAGAAGAGTCGCCACCTTTCGTTATTTATCCCTCAGAGCGGGAAAGGAAACGATCGGAAAAACCTAACGAAGAAGGGTAAGACAAGGTCGTCGCAACCATTGTCTGGATTCGGGAGTCGATTACGCAAGGGGAAGGTGTTAGCACCCCTCACGCCCGTCGTACTCGACGGGATCCACGCTTGTTGTGTTTACTTGGACGGGTTGGTTTTATCTATCTACCTATCAAGGCTGGGTTAAACAGAAAAGAAAAATGACTCGGCAAAGCGTTGCACTTTATGCCTACGTATTCTCATCAGAGGACGAGAAATCAGAGTCAACGTAGTTCGGCCTACGACGGATTATGGGGAAGGTAGCTCGCCAATACGTCAGTATTGTGCCTACGTACTCTCAACAGGCATGACAGACCAGAGCTCACGTAGTTCGGGACACTACGATTTATTTCCTGTCTTTTACGAAAGAAGTATTTTTTATTGTGTTTGCGATTTCAATCGCACTAGAGACTATGACCTAATAGTGAATGCGTCGCATGTCACCCAAAGGGTACCATACTAAACATCCAGACTGTGGAAAAGAAACTCTCCCACAATCCTTTCTCAGGTAGCTTAAGGATCGTAACGTACGAAAGAAATCATTCATGATTACTGTATCTTAAACTGTTTTGAGATGAGAAGAGAACAGGCCCAACTAGGAGGGAGACTATCAAGTCCTACTGTTGTCATGCCATGGATTCATCCTATGGTTGAGGTTTGAACAGGGAACTCCTAGAAGTTGTCATGCATAGGTTTCAACCTAAATTTCTATCATCAATTCTTTATCAAAGGAAATGAGAGTCCTAAGGGATCATGTCAATGATACACCAAGACAGACAAAGCATCAGCTTAACAGTAAAATGCATGCAATGCAAGTGAGGGTGGAAATGTGTGTGGGGCTTCAGCCTCCACAAGCTCATCTCAACCTCAAGCCAGAATGGATAACAGTAATCGTACTGAAATATAAAACATGCTATCAAGCAATATATAGTAAACTGCAATCATACAGAAAAAAAATGAAATGAAATGCCATCAAGCAAACAAACCACATGGGCAAGGGAGCTGGGCTCTACAGAATACCCGCAAGCAAAGCCACACAGTAACAATACAAGCAGAGGGAGTAACTCAACCTATAGTGCAATCATGCTCCTAGATTCTACCTATTCTAGATATGAACTTATTCTAATGCATCAAGCAAGTCAAACAAAACACATCAATACATTAAAAGAAAAAGAAGAAAGCAGATCAGCTCCTCTCTCAACTCCAAGCTTCAGCTCTTCCAACAGTAACTCAGTCTTCAGACTTCCATCACCCTTAACAAATACCAGGTTCCAACCCTTCAACATAAGTTTCAACTTATCTTCTCCTTTAAGCTTCAGCTTCTTGATCAGCTCCACCTTCAGGCTTCACCTAATCTTCAGGGGTCTTCAAGTATCAACTTGCTTTTGTTGCTCTTCAAGCTTCAGCTGGAATGGCAATACTCAAGGATTCATCCTCTTCCACACTCTTCATTGAAGTATTCATCATCAAACTCAAGCTCAACATTTCCCAATATAATCAAACCAGAGGAAATCACTTACTGGATAAGCTGGGGATATTGAACTGCTTATTGACCACCAAAGGTGACCTATAAGGGTTCAACATCAAAGGAATGGTTCCCTAAAAAGTTCTACTTCCTAGGTACAATCGCTTATCCCTCCAAAGGAGAGAGGTGTATACCATGGAAGGACCTTGAATCATAGGGAGGAATGGAGGTGGAAGATACCATCCATGTTTAAGAAGGAACTTAACTAGGTCTAAACTCTTCCTAATCCCTAACCCTAGAACACTCAATAAAACAAATAAGATCAAGCTGTCAAGCTCCTCAATGCTCCTACTATGCTCCTCAATGCTCCTACTATGCTCCTCAATGCTACTCCAAGCAATACCAAGCTCTCCAAGCCCACAAAGCAAAGCAAACAAAAATACAAGCCCACAAGGGCAACACAAACAATCATCAACTACAAAAATCACTTAAAAATAGTATACTACTATATTAAAATCTAATATAATTTCTAGGGGATCCTACATACCTACCCTTAATACCCTTATATGCCCCAATGTCTAAATTGACCTAGAAACCCAAAATTCTAGTGTTGTTGTGGACCTATGTTAAGGATTAACCTAATTCTATACAACCTAAAATAATCTAAGAAAAACTAATCAAAATTTCATCACAAAATTATGGAATAAATCCAGGGGGGAGCTAAAGTCCTAATATAACTATCCTAAAAAGAATGGCCTAAAAATACTAATGCAACTACCTAAACAAAATTCTACAAATTCAGGTGTCAACATAAAAGAATATAAAAGCAATTAAAGCAAAAAATACGCAAAAAATACTAAAAATGCATGAAATGCAAATATTTTTATTTGATAATTTTCTAGACATGAATATGAAATGGGAGCAAAAATTCCCACTTAAAAATCATTATTTTTCCATTTATTATGATTTTTCAAAGATTAATGGAAAATGGAAGAAAATGAAATCAAAATATGAAACTGGGGTGCAGATAGTAACCAGATGCAGTTCATTTCATCAATGGGCTAAAAATGGGGGGTGCAGGTAGTCATGCGCGCTAGGCCCAATTTAAGTCAGAAAATCAATTAAAAGAGAATGGAAAATGGAAAATACACGGTGCGAATAGAAATGATTTCCAGTTAAATTTCACAATGGGCTAGGATTGGGGGTGTTGGTAGTGATCCTCTTACTACGGCCCCAAGAAGCTCCTTTAATGAAACGGAGCGTTTCATGACTCAGGGTTTCCCTCTTCAATTTAAATCAAATCTGGTCCGTCAGATCTTAGTCTCAGTCAATGGTCCTCTCACGATCCAATGTCTATGAACTCACCACTAACCTCCAGCTAGGGTTTGCTGCAACTTCTCCATGGAAACAAACTTCCATCCATTCGCGCTCTCTCATTTCTTGCTCAAATTCAACAATCCAAAGCACTAACATGCTCCATTTTTCATGCTGAATACAACCATAACCCTAGATTACACTGAAACCTCCTCCAACATGAAACACGATTCAAGATTGAAATTATGGTCAATCCTCAACTTCAACAATTCTTGGATTTTCTTGCATCAGAATACTCACCAACTCACACTGAATGAAATTAGCTATCTAATTCGTGTTATGCCTCATTATACCACGAGTTCTTGATCATCAAAGAAATGGTGTCCAATATTCAATCTTCATCAATTGATCCCTAACTCTCCAAAATTCATCTCCTATGTGTCTCTAACCTTTCTACACTAACAATTCTACCTAAAGATGCATAAATTATGGTGTAATGGAGAATTTGCAAACCTGGTATTTCTTGATCAACAGATGGTGAAAACCTCCACTTCAAGCCTTGAAATTCTTCAGAAAGTTTCCTTGGATGCTAATCTTGCTACTGTTTGCAAAAGATTTGAGGGAGAGTGCTTGAATCTCAGAATTCGATTCTGACTTGCTTCCTTGAAAATTCAATTGCCAACTTCTCAATTCACCATGGATTTGCTCTCAACTTGATCTGCACAGCTTCACTATCATCAATGGAGTGTGTATGAATGGAAAGAATGAAGGGAAATGGTTCAGAATAGGGAATTCACTTTCAACTTGCAATGGAGGCAATTGAAATGACCAACTCTCTCTTCTCTCAAATCTTACACCAACCTTGCATCTGAGCAAGTTCTACATGTTATATAGAGTGGTTTAGAATCATCTAGAACCATCTAGAACCTTTCCATGAGAAAATGGAAATCTCATGTCATGACATTATGAATTCACTTCTCCTTATGTGCTATCTCATGTCAAGCCTCTTGTAACCTTTGATTCTAACTTGAAATTCTCCCCACATGAGATGTATGATGTGTTGAGATGCATAACTAACTTGTTTATTGAGTTTTCTCATGTTTTGCCTTTGTGCCTTAAGATGCAAGCAAGCCATTTCCAAAGCAGCCCTATGATCTACGCCTCAAATCAAAATTGTGGATGAACCATTGTTTTTATAATGTCTTTTAGATTCAAAATAACCTATTATATGACATGGTTTGGATGTGTAACTTGGGATTTTCAATTTTCAATTTCAACTTATTTAACTTATGCCTCCATTTTAGGCCATTTTTATCACTTTTTGATACAAGCCTTTTCAACATCTCATGACCTCCCTAATAGCCTTAAAACATCATTCTAAGCAAGTTTGATGTTGAAGATTTTTCCATTTGAAGCTTGGAAATAGGAGATATGGCCTTATGCTTGAAATGACCTATAATATCCAAATGACCAAAATGCCCTTGACTTGTCAAAGCCATAAGTTGAGTTATACAAATCCTATCAAGGACTTCTAGTACTCTATAGAAATCTAAGAAGATTCTCTACAACATTCATGTTGCCCAACAGTTCATAGGAATCATCCTACTAGGGAAAAAGTTGGATGCAAGTTGGGTGACTTTCAAGGACCCAGATTCACATAACTCAGATGATCTGTAATTTGTCAAAGTCATAACTTGAGCTCTACAAATCCTATCAAGGACTTCTAGTACTCAAATTAAAGCTAAGAACAAGCTCTACAACATTCATGTTTTCGGGAAGATGAGATAACAATCACATCTTGAGCTAAACTGCTTTGATAGGGATCAAACTAGGGTATTTTACACTGTCAAGCCTTAGAAACCCTAGCTTAAAACTTCTCAAACTCCTCAATCATGATGAGTTGGTCTATGAATCATCCTTATAGCATCTCAATTCATCATTCCATGATCACATGGTTCTTGGATTAGGTCTCAACCTTCTCCAAATCATCAGTTGACCTAGGGTTGACCTAGTCAAACCCTAATTCCACTACTCATGGCTGAATCTTCTGAATTCTTGTGCAATGACCTCTCTAGGCTTCATGATGGCTTTCAAGACATCTCATAAGCTCTCTCAAAGCTTCAAGTCCACCCTCATAGTCTCAGAATCATCTGAGAGGCTCCCACAACTCTCAAGTTATGAGACACACAACCTTGGTTTCAACCAATCTCTCTGAGGATCTCTTGAGTTCTATGACAAAGATATCAACCTTTGAACACTTGAACAACCTTCTTGGCTAGCTTCAAAGTCTCATACAACTCTTTCTGGGTAATCATACCCCTTGATCTACTGCCCACATATCAATGAGATGCAGATGATGAATGAGATGAACCACAAGCTAGGTAAATAAATGTTGGTCAAATTTTGGGGTGCATTAGTTAGCACAAACCCCATTGCCATTTTATTGTTTTTCAAAAAAAATATAGAACAGGAATAACAGAGATCACAACATTTGAATACGAAGAAAAACGCCTTTTGATTTATTGGTAAAATGCATGTACATAATCAAACAAGGCCCTGACAATAAAACCACTATGCCCCGGGTAGGACATAGGGTTGTACAATGATTGGAAAAAAGTAAATCATTACTCTTTGCCTATCACTTGGATGATATCCCTGATGGACCAGTTGTTGAGGCTCTCACCTGGCTTGCTTGGCTGGATCCAAGAGTTTAGGTCGCAGTCACTGTCTTCGCCGTCTTCAGACACTGCGTTGACACTTTCAAATATCACCCCGCCACTGGTAAACTGGATCGGCCCTTTACCTCGTGACGCACTGCTAGAAGAGGAGGCTTCAGCCGTAGGAGAGTATCCTAACCCAAACTTGTCTTGCTTGTTAGGTATTTCCAGAATCTGCCCCCAGCCTGGGGTAGATCCGGCTTGAACAACGGCCCTGTCTTCCTTGAAGGAAGAGAGAGTCATCTCTGGTTTCTCAGCGATTACAGGAGCTACGTTCTTGACTTTGACAGCTTCGAACGCCTGACATAGGGTTTCATGGATTTCCCCATCCATCTCAACATATTTGAAGGACGACAAATGGATCACCATTATGTCTTCCTCGCCACAAACAATCACAATGCTACCTCCGACAACATACTTGAGTTTCTGGTGCAACGTGGAGGTCATGGCTCCAGCAGAATGGATCCATGGCCGGCCTAAGAGACAGCTGTAGGCAGGCATGATGTCCATAATATAGAAGACGGCGTCGAACGTTTCCGGCCCAACTTGGATTGGTAGGGTCACCTCCCCGAAAACATGACGTTTGGTTCCATCGAACGCTTTCACAACTAGATCACTGGGTGTGCAAATCAATCCGCGAGTATCTAACTTCATCAATGCTTTCTTCGGAAGAACATTGAGTGATGACCCTGTGTCCACCAGCACGTGAGACATAATCGTTCCCCTACACTCTATCGAGATGTGCAGGGCGCTATTGTGGTTCCTCCCCTTCGGCGCCAGCTCCAGGTCAGTGAACCCTAACCCATTTCCAGCATTCACGTGGGCTACGACCCCTTCCAACTGGTTGACCGATATTTACTGCGGTACATACGTGGCATTCAACACCTTCAGTAGCGCGTTGCAATGTGCCTCAGAACACAGCAACAAATTCAGGATGGAAATTTTCGAGGGTGTTTGATGGAGATGATCCACGATCTTGTAATCACTCTTTTTAATAAACCTCATAAACTCTTCGGCGTCTTTGACAAGTAAGTCTCTCTCTACCCCATGAGAGGTCTCTTCAACGACTTTACTCTTTCCTTTATAAGTTACATCAACTTTGTCCGCTTTGTACGCCACGATCTCAGGTGGAGCGAGCACTCTTCCGCTGCGAGTGATTCCGCCGATTCCCGCTAGGTTATCCACACACGACCCTGATGGTTCTAATTCCAACTTCTGTCCGTTGCAGTAGACCTCTGCCCCGTAATGCCACGGGACATCATTGGTGCTTTCAAAGGGTATCAGCCCAGCTTTGGTGATGGTAATCGTGGGCGGTCTGGGTGCAGAAATAGTTATCGTCCGACGAGGGATGGTGATGGTGGCAACCTCACCATCTTGCTTCGGCATTACCTCTCCCGATTCGCTTTCGGCCCTTCGGCTAAACTGCAGGATTCCTTCGGTCATTAGACTTTGAATCCCCTCTATCAACTGCTCACATCCATCAGGACTTGTCTCACAACCCATACACAACTCTCCACAACCTGGAAAGAAACCCCTTTTCATCAGCTTAGCTTTAACGAAGCTAAGCGGTGTCTTCAGATCTATGACGTTAGTCAACAAATCCAAGCTCTCGTATTCGATAATGGCATTTACTCCACCTCTCTTATGATTTGGCATAGGGTTCTTCGTGACATTTGGCACATTATCTGAGAAATTGATGATCTTAGCGTCCACCATATCCTGCACCTTGTGCTTGAAGGCTTTGCAATTTTCTATTGTGTGGCCTGGTGCCCCTGAGTGAAACTCACATGTTGCATTCGCGTCATAACCTGGCGGAGGTGCCCCTGTCAAGGGAGCCAAGGTTCTCTTCTGGATCAGCTGTAACTGGAGCAGAGTCTGTAATAGCTGAGCGTAGGACATGGGTGGTGTCTCGAGGTGACGGCTCGACAGAGGTGCCCTGTTCTGATACTTTCTGTACCCTTGTTGATCCGTCTGCTGCTGCTGCTGCTGCTGTGGCTGTTAGACTGCCGGGATAGTTATATTGGCCACCTGCTGGTGAGGGCCTTTGCCTTTTCTTCGAGTATTGGACACGGCGCTCGTCTCTCCTTCCCTCCTTTTGCCACCATAGGGCTTCTTTCCTCCTCTAGCTGAGGACAGATCACCTTGGATTTTCCCCAACTTGATCCCATTTTCAACGTGCTCACCCGTGATAATAAGATTTGAGAAGCTTCCGGACATACTGCTGACCAATTTCTCATAGTAAACCCCTAGGAGGGTAGCTACGAACATTTCCACAAGCTCGCGTTCAACCATCGGCGGCTGAACCCTGGCTGCCAATTCACACCACCGCTGGGCGTACTCCTTGAACCCTTCATTATTCCTTTATGACAGATTCTGCAATTGGACCCGGTTCGGAGCCAAGTCACTGTTATATTGGTAGTGGTGCACGAATGCTTCAGCAAGTTCCTTCCACGTGCGCACACTGGTAGGTTCCACACTCATATACCATTCCAGGGAAAGCCCGGACAGACTGTCCTGAAAGAAGTGCATCAGCAACTTCTCGTCCTCAGAATGAGCGGACATTTTCCGATAATATGATCTCAGGTGGACGCGAGGGCAAGTGGTTCCCTTGTACTTTTCAAAGTCAGGTACCTTGAACTTGGGAGGCACCTTGAAATCAGCAATCAGTCCCAACTTGGACATATCAACGCCCATGGTGTTCTGGTTCTCGAAGTTCCTCATCTTGTCCTCGAGTGCCTTAAACCTCAGACGTGCTTCAGCGGTCAGCTCTCCTTCAGCACCTCTTTGCGAGAACACATCTTCCTGACGGTCTTCTAACCATGGCTGAGGCCCATACAGATTTCCAACACCTGCGTTGCCGTTGCCCAGCCCAACATTGACATTAGTTTCAAAATTCCCATTACCGACGCCGGTCGTATTACCATTTAGTCCCATGTTAGCGATTACATTGTCGTTGGCACTGCCATTCCCCCCGGTCACGGGGATGCCATTCTGAGGAGTTTCAACAGGTGGAGGGGTTGGAACAGTCCCACCATGGACTACATCATTACTGTCAACCCTTGAAATCAGAGGCTGGACCAATGTTCTGAGTTGATCCTGGCCGTTGGCAACCGCTTGCATGAGCTCCATGAAGCGGTCCATCCTTTCTCGGAGTTCTTGAACGTCATTCTGCATTTGCTCCATAACTCCGGCTTGATTTGCTATGGTCGGATAGCGGTGGATAGGTCTCTGATCAATCCTGGAATAACCTGAAACAACCTGTATACACAGAAAGGTTAGAAACAACAACAAAGCACTCGTTATGCAAATGCTTCATGCAAGCGTGTGTCTGTGCGTTAGGGAGATTTCCCCCCGATCCTAGTGCCGGAGTGCCAGTGCTGATAATAAGAAGTCTGAGTCCAGTCGTGGAAATAACATCTCATATATATAAAGAAAGCCCATCAAGGCAGTACACAATGTCACTGAGTACAAGCAGAATCAATAGCATGACCTCGACCAACAAGCCTGGTGATGGTCAGCATACAACAATGATCAAAACAAAAGGATTACAAATATAGTCAAGAACGGCTACGGGCGCGAAACTCTTCTAGCAGATTCCTCGTTTCTGGATGATCAGGTCGAGTGAGCAACCCCTCGATGAGTAGCTCCCTCTACATAATAGTGTATTGAAGACCTTCCACTGAGTCTTCCCATGCTCCTTCGCCGAAACAATCTTCTAACTTCCGCTTCTTGGATTCAAACGTCAGTTTGCGCTCCTTCAGGTTAGCAAGAGCTTTGCTGAGCTGGCCTTCAGCGGCATATCTGCGAGCAGTTTCTTCATCAAACCTTTTCTCACTAGCCTTCACCCGGGCTTTCAATTTGGAGATCTGCTGCTTCAGCTTATCCTCCCGTTCTTTGTCGTTGGCTAGAGTGGCTTTCCAATGCTGGTTAAACTTGGATATTCTCCGATACGCTTCATCCAGATGCTGCTTCTTAGTGGCCAGTACATCATTGATAGCTTTGAAGTCTCGACCCATGCGCTCACGCTCAGCCATCTGCTTAGTCAAATCTGTCCCTAACTGATTCACCAGCTCTGTCTGCCTCTTGAAGGAATGGACGGCTTCGCTTCTATCGCTTCTGAGTTGAGCCAATTCTTTCTCCAGTTCTTCATTTGCCTTTTTCAGCTCATCTCGCTCAGCCAACACCTAATTATGTTGCTGAATAGGCACAGTGGTGGGCTCTTCAATCACTGGAGGGCTTTCTGGCTCGGCAGGAGGAAACGACATCCCTATAGCACCTGCTCTGGCTCTGATCCAAGTCACATACGGAGTGTAGGCTTGGCTGTTACTCTTCCCCAGCAATGGTTTTCCCCGCTTACAGATACCATTCCAAGCGTGCTGAAGCTTAGATAACATATCCCCCTCTAGGAGACCAGTGAGGTACAGAGATTCCTGCACCTCTTCATCCTTCGGCGGAGCTCTCAAAGCATAAGCAAACTGTCGGACCAACAGGGATGGATTATAATTTATACAGCCCTTCCTTCCTATCAAAGGCACGTTCGGAAACCCCCTGCAGCTGAAGATAATCTCGGTACCCAACCTATCTCTATCAAACCAGGCAATATCCTCCGCTGACTGACTCATCAAACGCTCAGGCCACTCAGCTGAAGACGAAGTAAAGGAACCCTTCTTAGGTAGGTGACTATCAAGCCATCTATAGAGCAGGGGTACACAACATGAGACATTCTTACCCCTTCTGTTTTCGTTTTTGTAGTGAACGAAATGGTAGACATCTCCTATCAAGGTAGGGACTGGATTCCCTGATGCAAAGATGTGAAAGGCGTCGAAGTCTACAAAGTCGGGCATATTGGGGAACAGAATGATGCCATATATGCACAGAGCGAGAATGGCGTTGAACACGATCCAACAACCGTCTTTGGCACACTGCTGAGCTTTTCCCACTAAGAACTGCAAGGAGAAGCCGGGAACCTTGTTCCAACTAGACAAGACCAATTCCGAGGCATCTAGATGAAGTGAAGGAGCTAAGCTAGCCAGATTAGGCTCAGCATCCATGTGAACAAAAGGCATCTGACTCTTGATAGGCACACCTAACAAATCAACATACTCCTCTAGTGTGGGCGCGAGAACAAAGTCCCAGAAAGTAAAGCATCTCAAAGGAGGATCGTAGAACTGCAGCAGGGCGTGCAAGCCATTCAACTCAAACACAGAGGGTTTACGAACCAAACTGAGCAGTTTACCGTAAGACTTTATGAATTCATCTCTCACAGAATCATCTGCTAAAGCAATCAAACCAGTCAGCTGAACAACGTCAGGAGTGGGGAGTTTGTAGGCCACAGTCTTCCTCAGAGAACCCATAATGGCACAATAGAAGGCGAGAAAACCTGAATCGGGGGAAGCGGTACCTGCAACACAGACACACATTAATGAAATGCAAATGAGTATGCAAAGCAATGTAAAATGCAATCATGCAGCAAGAGATCAAGACAACTGTGCTGTTGAGGAGATGAAGGTGAAGATTCTGTGTCAACAAAACCACAATACTGCTCTGTCAAGAACAACCCTATCTCTGATGAGAAGAAAACCCTGATATCGGACCATAAATTCTGCTTTGTCAAGAACGAACACACATCTCATAATAAGGACCTTTGATACAAGACCATAAATCTGCTCTATCAAGAACAATCATACATATGACAATAAGGACCTTTGACACAGGACCAGAACTCTGCTCTGTCAAGAACAAATATACATCTGATGGTGAATGTCCTCTGATCCCAACCAAAACCTGCTCTCTCAAGAACAAATACACATCTGATGATGATAACCTCTGATACCAACAAAACTGATTCACTGTCAAGAAAACCAGGTAGTCTGAAGGTTAAGGTTTCCTCCAACAAACCCAACCCTGCTCACAGGTATGGATCTAAACTGACACAGGTTCAGCATCATATGCGGTCATCAGCGTCACAGACATTCAAGAGGGGTGATACGATACCCAGAAGGTGTGGCATCACCATCTCCTGAAGCGGCCTCATTCAGCTGAATCCCAAATGATCGGTCCCCAGAGTCGACAATCCTCCTAACCAACAACCCCCTCAACCTAAAGGGTTGAAAAAGAAGTCAATCGGGAGAACCTCGCCTGAGCGTGGATTTCATGAGACACTAGTGCTTGCAAAGCAAGCACGCGCCCACTAATTTCCACAACTAATGCTAGGTACACTCAAGCCTGGGTCTGGCTTCTCACTCATCAGAATGTCCCTCCCACAACAGCATAAATAATCATATCATACTGAAAATAGAAGGCGGGAAATAAAACGTGATAAACAAACACAACCCAACAAGTAATCATGCAAGCGCTAGGATTGACTCTCGCAGGGGACGTTGGATCCCCAAACTGACTCACATAAGGGACGTTGGATCCCAGGAAACTATCAATTCCCCAGCAGAGTCGCCAGCTGTCGCTACCGTGAAAATAAGGTGCCGGCAAAATAAAAGAGTCGCCACCTTTCGTTATTTATCCCTCAGAACGGGAAAGGAAACGATCGGAAAAACCTGACGAAAAGGTATAAGACAAGGTCATCGTAACCATTGTCTGGGTTCGGGAGTCGGTTACGCAAGGGGAAGGTATTAGCACCCCTCACGTCCATCGTACTCGATGGGATCCAGGCTTGTTGTGTTTATTGGACGGGTTGGTTTTATCTATCTACCTATCAAGGCTGGCTTAAAAAAGAAAAGAAAATGACTCGGCAAAGCGTCGCACTTTATGCCTACGTATTCTCATCAGAGAATGAGAAATCAGAGTCAACATAGTTCAGCTAACTACGGGTTATGGGGAAGGTGGCTCGCCAATACATCGGTACTGTGCCTACGTACTCTCAACAGATATGAGAGATCAGAGCTTACGTAGTTCGGGATAATACGGATTACGGGAGTTCAGATTCATCTGTTTTATCGAGTAGGGTTAACAAACAGTTCCAGCAGTTTGGTATACGCAGCTCGACCCTTGGAGACTTAGGCGTTACCGTTTGCAGTAGAACTGAGAGTTAACGACACTCTTTTCTTCAGAAAAGCTTTCCTTTGAATTATGGGCCCACAGGGCAAAAAGCTTTGAAGTTCGTTTTCTGTCTTTTACGGAAGAACTGTTTTTTATGGATGTTTGCAACCAATATCGCACTAGAGACTATGACCTGAGAGTGAATGCGTCGCATGTCACCCAAAGGGTGCCATTCTAAACATCCAAGCTGTTGAAAAGAACTCTCCAACAACTCTTTCTCAGGTAGCTTAAGGCTCGTAACGTACGACGTCAGTTAACCTTTATTACTGTATTTTGATTTGTTTGAGATGAGAAGAGAGAACGGGCTCAACTAAAGGGAGACTATCAAGTCCTACTGTTGTCATGCCAAGGATTCATCCTATGGTTGAGGTTTGAAACAGGGAACTCCTAGAAGTTATCATGCATAGGTTTCAACCTAAAGTTCTATCATCGCTTCCTTATCAAAGGAAGTGAGAGTCCTAGGGGATCATATCAATGATAAACAGAAACAGATAAAGCATCAGCTAAGACAGTAAACAGTAAACAACTGTAAAATGCATGCAATGCAAGTGAGGGAGGAAATGTGTGGGGCATCAGCCTCCACAAGCTCGTCTCGACCTCAAGCCAGATATGAATAACTGCAATCATACAGGAAGAAATAAAATGCTATCAAACAAACACAATCACTGCAATCATACAGAAGAAATGCAATAATATACCATCAAGCACACACAAACCCCATAGGCAAGGGAGCAGAGCTCTACCGAATACCCGCAAGCAAAGCCACATAGTAAAAATACAAGCAGAGGGAGAAACTCAACCTCTAGTGCAATCATGCTCCTAGATTAAATCAGTCTAGATATGGACTTATTCTAATGCATCAAGCAAATCAGACAAGTCACATCAATACAGTTGCACAGCAAGCAAACAGACAGGAAAGGAAACAGATCAACAGCTTCCACAGCTTCACAGCAAAGCTCCTCTAACATCAGTTCAGTCTTCAGTCCTCAACCAACCTTCAAGGCTATCAACTTCAATAGCAAATGTCAACTTGCTTCTTCCAAGCCTCCAACATATCAAACATAGGTGTCAACTCATCCTTCTTCTTCAAGCTTCAGCTCTAAGTGGACTCCACCCTCAGGCTTCACTCCTATCTGCAAGTATCAACTTGGCTCCTGCAGGCTTTCAATGTATCAACATAAGTATCAACTTATCCTTTATTCCTCAAGCCTCATCTCTTCACTCAATCTCAATTGGATCTTCTTCATAAGTGTCAACTTGTTCTTCTTGGTCTTCAAGCTTCAGCTCTCCCCTCTTCACCAGTATCAACTTGTTCCTCTTCATCTACAAGCTTCAGCTTCTCAGAGTAATCTTCAAACACAAAGAAGTATCAACTTCATCCTTCAATCTTCTTCAAGCAAGGAACTCCATCCTCTAACAAGGGAGAAAGATTCATCTATCAAGAGCAAAGTTGGGATGATTGGTAGCAGAGTGAAGACCAAAGGTCACCACTAAGCATCCTGTCATCAGAGAAAGGGACCCTCAAAGGTCCTACCAACTTGCAAAGAGCCACACATCCTACCAAAGGAGGGATGAGGCCTTTACAAAGGGACCTTACATCATAGGGAAGAATGGAATTGATCAACATATTCCATGTTTATGAAGAAAGAGAATCTATCTAGAAGCTCTGCCTACAAACCCTAATCTTACCACCTAATCAACACTACACCAAAAGAAGGGAAGATATTCACATCCAAGCTTCTTCAAGAAATCCTTTGCATCTTCAACTTGTCTTCAACATCATCCAAGAGCAAGAGAGAGAGAACCCTAATCTAAGGGAACTAAAAAGTCATTCTAGTTGAGGTAGTGCATTAGAATCATCTAAAGTTAGCACCTAAACTAAAATCAAACAAAAATATTAAACTATATTTTAAATTCCTACAAAAATTCCTAAGGGATCCTAATCCAATCATGAATCTACCATACAAAAATCGGAGGTGGAGTCATCCATCTAGTTCTAAAAATAAAATCTAAGCCATAAGGTATCAACCATAAACCCTAAAAATGGAGCATCTAAAGTTTCAACCTAGAACTACCACCTACATTCATCACAAAAATGTGAGAAAAATCTATGGGGAGCATGCATATCTATGCTAACTACTCACAAAAAATCAAGGCCAAATTTATCATCACATGGTCAAACCAAATTCAACAAACTCAAGCATCAAACATGATTATTTTAATATCAATTAAAATGTAAAAAATCCCATAAAATCAGAAATTGCATGAAATAATAATATTTTTTATCTAAACAATACTAGATCCTATCATGAATCCAATGCAAAAAGAATGAGATTAATTGAGTTATTTTTCCATTTTTTATGATTTAATCACTAACCATGAATAAAATGAAAAAATAATGAAAATCAAAACAAAATAAACATGCGCGCGGTGTAGATAGTGATCGCGACTTTCTATGTCTAATACAAACTAACTGCAAGTACACAGTCTATCGCGTAGTAATAATAGATATCGATCCCACAGGGATTCGTAATCAAACTAGTGTTCTCGGGAGTTACTATGTTTAGCTAGGTAGAATATGTTTAAGGGAATAAGATTGTCACTAAAAGGGAACTAAGAATGTTACTTAGATTATAAATGATTGAATCGATATATAGTAATTGTGTTCTTCAGGGATTTGACAAGTCACCGGTGTATGAAATAATTTTCAGAGTTTATTTAAGCAGAAAATAGTGATTTAAAGATTCTCGCCTCACGATGGTTATTGACGCTAATCATAATCCTAAGGGCCAAACGTACACTTTCATATCCCGTTCGGGGTTAAAATCATTTTTTGGAAATCTCTAAGTTCTAATTCATTTTAAAGTGCTTTCGCTGTTATTAAAATGAATGACTGGTGTTTACTATCTGACCTTACCGCAGCTTTCGCTTGTTGGTTCGTATCTTAATTAATTTCCCACTTTCGTGGCAAAACTACTTTTAAATAAGTTCTCGCTTTCGCGACGAAGGTTATTCAGTAAATCAATTTTAAACACTCAGACCATAAATTACTTTTGAAAAGAAAGTTTTTCCAACCAGTTGTTATCAAATCCCATTCGAATTATTACTACATATCGATTACCTAAGTTTAGCTAGACATGGATTTGGGAAAGATAAAACATAAATAAAAATAATAAATAATGATTTGCATTATAATAAAACTGGAATCGATTGAAATGAGAAACCTGTAAATATTCCAATTGGCCTTTGGGCAGATCCTCCACAGATGTTGGCAGGATTCTGATCTCTATGCCAATTTGATCGTACAATGAAAGTAGAAATTACAGAAGAATGAAAATGGAATACCGAAGAAATAAAGAGAAACGAATAAGAATATAAAACTGGAAAATATGATCTGGAAATAAATTTGGCAGCACTTCGTTGTATGAATGCAGCACCCTTTCTGAGGTCCCTTTCTTCCCTTTTTATAGAAGTGGAATTTCAATGGTTATCATTGAAGATGATGGACTTTGAGGCAGATAATTTAGGAAGTAGTGGTCGACTCTGTGGGAATTGGAACTGATTCTTTAACGTGTAATTGAAGTGGGGCGTTTTTGCCTGCATGACGGTCGTCACAAGGTGTGACGGTCGTCACCCATGTGACGCCCGTCATGTAGCTGTGACGGTCGTCACATCAGCAAAAACAGTCTTCTGCGCTTTTCATGATGTTTTCACTCCTTTTTCGTCCATATTTCATCTGAGATTGCTTCTTTTCTTCATGTTGCCTTGTTTAGACGTGATCGTTGAATACCTGCAAAACATCAGACAAATAACAGGAAATAACCCGAAATCGGATCGAAAATGGTTAAACTTTGGTTGAATTATGCATCAAAATATATATACGATTTCGTGTTATCAAACTCCCCTAAGCTTGAACCTTTGCTTGTCCTCAAGTAAAACATGAAAAAGTCGGCAAGCACGAGGCAGCTTCTTCGTTCGCAGAGTTGGGAAAAACCGGGATTCTTGGTAAGAACAAGATGAGTATCATGACGACACTGGACTACAAGTCTTCGGAGGTCTCCTTTTTATGCAAATCGGTCCCAGTCATGCTACTGTAGCTTGGTGTCAAGGTTCTCGCGGCAAGTTCGCCCTGTTTGTTCTAGCGCAATCACATTAAGCCCGTTGTCCATACACTTTCATGGCAAGTCGACCTGTTAGTGAATATGATCTCATTTCTATTTTTGATCTTCTTCATTGATCATAAGCTTATGTCATTGATTTTTTTTTCCAATGAGTTTTCGTGCCGTTGGGCTAAATGCTCGGGTGAGGAGCACCTAACTTAGAAGGAAACGTGTCTTATATTTTTGGGCTATTTAGCTCTCTTTTCATGATTTTTCATCTTTTTGGAGATCATACACTTATTTGCATCAGTCGCTCGCTTAGAAGTGTTTTAGGATGGTGCTGACTGCTAGTATAAACTACTTAGGGTTGAGTTTGCGTAGACACTTGAGACTTTGGTACACGTAGGTAGTGAAACCGACTCGCATAAACCGGAGATCTAAGGTGTCTGGATGGTACTGGTTTTGTTAGAACTGTCGTTTCCTCGGAGTTTCAAAACTTGTTTTGAACTCGGGTGCGTTCTCGTGATGCTTTTGCTTTTGAGGAACGAACGAAAGTTGTTGTTTACGTTGAATAATGTGGGGATGTTTGTGTAACGGGAAAAGTATATATAGACGAGCTTTTTTTTTATTGCTAAAAATAGAAAGTGTTTAAATAGAAATTACGAAATTCAAAGTACAGTGGAATGGAAATAAAGGAAATTCAGAGTACGGTGGAATGGAAATAAAGGCTCCGCTCCCACGCTATCTCAATCATTGTCCTCACTAATTTTTGAAGCATGCGAGAGGGAGATACAACTGAAATGAAAGTACAAATAATTGAAATATAGTAAACAAAGAAGGAGAAATGGAAAATCTAGTCACGGCCTCTGTCACGTCCGCGCTGGCGTCCTCTGGCTCTGGCAAGGGCTACTCTGTCCTCATAACTCATAGCTCCTGTGTGGTAGACGGTGTCTCGGAGTCCTTCGACCTGCAAAGTCAGATTCGCCAGGTTCTCAGTGATGGTAGCTTGGCCAGTTTGAAGTTGTTGCATTTGAGTCTGGTGCCAAGCTTCGAACTGGTCAGCTCGCTGATTCTGCTGCTGCAGCATCGCGAGTATCTGTGCCTGCTGGTCTAGGGAGCGGCGGAGGTCCTCTTCTGTGTAGTCTGGCACAGGATGATGGCGGCGGCGGCGAGAGGATGTACCTTTGGGAGGAGGAGGCTGCGATGCTTCTGGCTGCTCGGACCTGTCCAACTCAGCTTGGATTTCATCGTCAGAACCTTGGGTGTGGTCCTGAGTAGGAACGGCGGCAGCAGGAGGGGCAGTGAGGTCGAACAACCAGTTGGTACGGTCCTCTGGGTGTGTGCGGGTGCGTGACGGAAGGATGATGCTTCGGACAGTCTTGCCACGCACTACCGGATGGTACTTGCCGTCAGCTCGGGAGCGGATAAGATGAGAGGCTCTGCAGTGGTCGGTGTCAAGGAACACCGAGGGGATGGAACGGAGGTGCTGGAGGCGATCGCCAAGGTTCAGCCCAAGTGCAATGGCAGTGACAATCCCGCCAAAATAGAATGGCTTCGAGCCACGGTTGCAATTGGCCTGAATGTGAGCCAGCAGAAACGGAGCGGCGTTGACAGGTTCGTTGTTGAAGACGCAATGAAGGAAGAAGAGCTCTTTCGAGTTCACCTTGTGGTTGCTGTCTCTGGCGAAAATTGTGTTGCTCAACGCTCTGTGAAAGTACGGGATGGTTGGGTTATGGATATGTGTGGCGTGCAGAGAGTCCCAACCATCGGCATTAATGCCGGTCAACTGGTACCACAGCGCGAAAGCTTCGTGTTGGAACTAATCGGTGATGCGGTGGTGGGCATTGTCGCCTCAAGGTAGCCGTAGGAAGCCGGCAATCTGGTTTTGGTGCAGCTGATAGTTTGTGCCGAACATCCGGAAGCATGCGGCACCTGAGTGCTGGCTAAGTTCTCCGCTGGATGTGGCGTAAGTAAACGAACTCAATAACTCGAGAGTGAGTTGTTCGTATGTTGGCAGTGGGTTGGTGCAGAGGTTCCAGATGCCTGCTCTTTGAAGCATTCAGGTTACGCCTTCAAGGAGTCCGAGCTCCGTAAGCGAAGGAATGTGTGGATAATGAGTCGGCTGGAGCGACCTCTGATGAAATGCGATGTAGTTTGCTCGCTGTCTCTCGCCTAAGTCGCCTTCACTGAAGATAATGTTGCTGATATTTGGGGTTTCTGCATTTCTTGCCATTGTTGGATATTGAGAGGTTTCTGAAGATTGGGGTTTTTCTGCAGAGTGGGAAGAAACTGACAGAAGTGTGGTTTGAAGGTTGAGATTGGAGTTGAAATATATGGTGCAATGTGGGGAGGACGAAAATTTATAGTGGGGTAGGAGTTCTGATGATTGGGAGTGGTAATGGGGGTAGTGGGAGAGAACACGAACCCTGTTATATCAGATATCAGTTTTTGAATTCGTGACGGTCGTCACGTATGTGTGACGGTCGTCACGTATGTGTGACGGTCGTCACCCGCGTGACGCTCGTCACCCGCGTGACGCTCGTCAGGGCTCTGTGACGGTCGTCACAGCAGCAAAATCTGCAGAACGCAAAATTTTGCTCTGAGGGCGTACTCGTAGTGACTGTAAGGCTTAGTATTGATACGGTAATGTAATATAGCAGCCAACAAACAACGAATAATGCGAAAACAGAATAATTGAATAAAAACTAGAATTGAAATAACATAAAATTGAAATGATTGTATGTAGTACATAAAGAAAACTAACAATGCGAAAAATCCAAATGATTAAATGAAACTAAACTAAACTAAACTAAATCTACTGCTAAAAACTAGTATCTAGTCTTTTCGTGTCTTCAACTCATCGAACTTCCGTGCGTAGTAGTCGAGCTGGTCACAGACTAAATCCATGAAGCCTACCAGTCCGCTGTGTATGCCTGCGATGTCATCTTTTACAGTAGTCAGAGCTGCATTAACATTGTCCAATCGTAGTAGAACAGTATCCATTTTGTCGTTGTTCTCCTCAGGGATAGGCTCAGGATAGGTGTTGTAGTGCGGAGGGGTCATAGGATCTACTTTAGTTTCGGATGCAGCATCCTCATAGTACATATAGTCGTGTGCCTCAGAGATGTGGTCACTGTCATACATATAGTTCTGTGGTGTTGACTGAGGTGAAGGAGGTCCCATAGGCTCGTCCAGTTCATAAAGCCAGTTGTCCTTATTGTGGATACTTGTCATCTGATGATCAGAAAGTGTGAATAGCTGTACTGGTTTTTCGTTAATGAGGTACTCATACGGTCCAGGTCCTATAGTTCCTAGAATACGCCTGTTAAAGCAGAATTGTATGTTCATGGGTCGGATGGTGCCAAAACGAGTGCTTGCATTTAAGTGGAATCTAAGGCCAAGCTCGTGGGCAATCATTGTCACGAGGCCTCCTATAAGGATAGGTGTCTGAGGTTCCTGCGTGAGGTGTTTGAAAGATCTCATCATGAAAGGCACTGCATTTACTGTACGTCCCTGAGAAGCACAGAACATGATGAATAACTCCTCTTTAGATACTGCAGTAATATTTTCTTCTTTCCCAAACAGGGTGTAAGCTAGTATCTTATGGAAGTATCTGAAGGCTGGGTTATGGATATCATCATTATACATTTTGTCTGGTTCAGGGTGATAGTCGCCTGTAATTCTACCCCAGAATTGATCGAGTTGAAAATCAATATCGTCATCTTCTGCACTGATGAACACATGCGGTCCGCTAGGAAATCCTAGGAGGTTAGCTAGTGACATCCGGCTATGGGTTTGGTCCATTCCAAATAATCGGAAGGTAATCAGTTATGTGTTGGATCCAAAGCCATAGTTGGGTATATATCTGAAAGAACTCAGGAATTCATAGGTAAGATTCTTGTAGGTAGCAAAACGTGTTTTCAAAGCAGTGTTCTCCCAACCCAGTTGATTGAACAGGTATTGAATGCTATCCGTGATTCCTAGTTTATCCATGGTAGACTTATCATAATACAGCGTTAAGGCGAATTCTCTTTCAGCTAGTGCTGCAAATCTTGCCTTTTGAGCTAGTCCTCTAAAGTGAACCTTTGTGAAGTTGTACTCGGCCATACTCGCAGGTAATTCGGAGAAAACAGAAGGAATGTTTTGAAGACTTTAAAAATCCTGAAAAGTTTAAAACAGGAGTTTGAAGTCAGGATTTTTGAAAACAAAAAGCGGTAGAAACAAAAGACAAAAGAGAAAAATAAAATAAAAGTATGAAAACAAACGAAAGTAGAAAGTAGTAGTAATTATAAGTTTAGAATTTTTGTTGGATTTTCAAAGTAAAAGTTTAAAGGAAAAAATGAAATACAATAACGAGGGAAATTGGGTTGCCTCCCAGTAAGCGCTGTTTTTAACGTCTAAAGCCTGACGATAGCTTGGTGAGAAGCTATTAGGGTGTTTGAGCTGGAAGCTCAAGCAATGTTATATTGCTGACTTGAGGACTGCTGTCGTCCTTATTGTAATGTTTTAGACGTTGCCCGTTGACGATAAATGGTGCATTCGTCTTATCGGTAATTTCGACAGCTCCACTCTGAAGTACTTTAGTCACTTCATAAGGTCCAGACCACCTAGATTTTAGTTTACCTGGGAAGAGTTTTAATCTTGAATTAAAGAGCAATACGATGTCTCCCACACTGAATTGTTTCCTGACTGAACGTTTATCATGCCACTTTTTAGTTCGTTCTTTATAGATACGGGCATTTTCGTAAGCGTCTAATCGAAGTTCTTCCAATTCGTGTAAGTTCAAGATTCGCTTTTCTCCTTCCTCGGTGTAGTTGAAATTGAGTTTCTTAATGGCCCAGAAGGCCTTATGCTCTAATTCTACAGGGAGATGGCAGGATTTGCCATAAACTAATTTGTAGGGGGTAGTACCTATTGGTGTCTTAAAAGCGGTCCTATAAGCCCATAAAGCTTCTTGTAGCTTTGACGACCAATCTTTCCTTGAGGTAGCGACAGTCTTTTCCAATATCTGTTTTATTTCTCTGTTCGAGACCTCTACTTGTCCGCTAGTTTGCGAATGATAAGGTGTAGCTACTCGGTGTCGGACTCCATATCTAGAGAGAAGTTTATCGAATATTCGCGATATGAAGTGAGATCCGCCGTCACTAATGACGAGTCTGGGTACACCGAATCTAGGAAAGATTGTGTTTTTGAAGAGTTTGATTACTACTCGTGCGTCGTTTGTTGGAGCGGCTATGGCTTCTATCCATTTAGACACGTAGTCGACAGCGACGAGTATGTAGTTATTACCAAAAGAAGGTGGGAAAGGTCCCATGAAATCTATTCCCCATACGTCAAAAATTTCTACCTCTAAGATTCCTTTCTGAGGCATTTCATCGCGTCGTGAGATGTTGCCAGTTCGTTGGCATCGATCACATTTTAGCACAGCGATGTGAACGTCTTTCCAGAGGTTAGGCCAGAATAAGCCGGCTTGGAGAATCTTAGCGCACGTCTTGGATGTACTAGCATGACCACCGTATGGTGATGAATGGCATTGGGAAATGATATTTTCTATTTCTTCCTCTGGGACACAGCGACGGTATATGTTGTCGGCCCCTCTCTTGAAGAGTAGAGGTTCGTCCTAATAATAGTGTTTCAGATCGTGGAAGAATTTCTTCTTTTGTTGATAAGTGAGGTCTGGTGGAAGCACGCCTGCAGCGAGGTAATTAACGATGTCAGCATACCATGGTAATGTGACTTGGGCATAGACGGCTTCTACGGCTTTTTCGAATTCTGGATCTTTCGAGATTGAGTTGGGTATGTCACTTTCTAATTTGGCTATCAGACGTTCGTACGGGAAATCGTCATTTATCGGTACTGGTTCGTGTCTGATGCCTTCTATTCGGGATAAGTG
Organism: Lathyrus sativus; assembly: GCA_963859935.3. NCBI lineage: Eukaryota > Viridiplantae > Streptophyta > Magnoliopsida > Fabales > Fabaceae > Lathyrus > Lathyrus sativus. The sequence continues at coordinate 71,859,854 of OZ012736.1, forward strand.
ATCTGCAACAACGTTCTCGGTTCCTTTCTTATCTTTGATTTCTAAGTCAAACTCTTGTAATAACAGGATCCATCTCAATAGTCTTGGTTTGGCATCCTTTTTGCTTATTAGGTACCTTATGGCAGCGTGGTCTGTGTATATGATAATTTTTGCTCCTACTAAGTAAGAACGGAATTTGTCAAGCGCAAATATAACTGCTAGAAGTTCCTTTTCTGTGGTAGCGTAGTTCATTTGGGCAGGATCTAAGGTTCTACTGGCATAGTAGATGGCATGGAGTTTCTTGTCCTTCCTTTGTCCTAGAACTGCGCCTACGGTATAATCACTCGCATCGCACATGATTTCGAACGGTAGTCACCAATCTGGTGGTTGCATGATTGGTGCAGTGATAAGGGATGATTTTAATGTTTCGAATGCTTTTAGACAGTCGTCGTCGAAGACGAACTCAGCATCTTTCATCAACAGGCCGGTTAGAGGCTTTGTGATTTTCAAAAAATCTTTTATAAATCTTCTGTAGAAACCGGCATGTCCTAGAAAACTCCGTATTTCTCGTACGAATTTTGGAGGTTAGAGATCTTTTATAATCTCTATTTTAGCTTTGTCTACCTCAATTCCTCTATCTGATATGACATGGCCTAGAACTATTCCTTGTCGGACCGTAAAATGGCATTTTTCCCAATTTAGGACGAGGTTTACTTTTACGCAACGTTCTAAGACCATTTCTAAGTTTTGTAGGCATCCTTCGAAACTTTGTCCACATACCAAGAAATCGTCCATAAATACTTCCATGATGTCGTCTATGAAATCTGAGAAGATTGCCATCATGCATCTTTGGAAGGTTGCTGGAGCATTACAGAGTCCGAACGGCATTCGGCGGTAAGCAAAAGTACCATAGGGACAGGTGAATGTAGTCTTTTCTTGGTCATCAGGATGGATGGGAATTTGGAAAAATCCTGAGTAACCATGTAGATAACAGAAGTATGAATGTTTGGCTAATCTTTCCAACATTTGGTCTATGAAGGGTAACGGGAAGTGATCTTTGCGCGTAGCCTTGTTAAGCTTCCTATAGTCAATGCACATCCTGCTTCCAGTCACGACTCTTTTTGTTATTGATTCGCCTTTTTCGTTTTTAACCACAGTGACTCCTCCTTTCTTTGGTACGACATGAACTGGGCTGACCCATTCACTATCGGATAGATGATTCCTGCATCTAGCAATTTCTTTACTTCATCTCTGACTACAGTGCTCAGGATGGGGTTCAGTCTTCTCTGATGCTCTCGAGAGGTTTTAGAATCTTCCTCTATTGTAATTCGATGCATACAGATTGAAGGGCTTATACCTTTTAGATCGCTTATGTTATAGCCTAACGCGGTGGGGTACTTCTTTAGGACTTCTAATAGCTTTTCAGTTTCTGGTTGTTCTAAGTCGGCGTTGACTATCACTGGTCTTTTTAGTTCATCGTCTAGAAATTCATATCTAAGGTTTTTGGGTAGTGTTTTAAGTTTTAAAGATGGGTTCTTCGGACCTGGCATATGGTTTGGGGTCAGTGCTAAGCTTTCGCTTAGGCTGTCGTCTTTATACGGTTTACGCCAATCATCGTCTTCAGAAATATCGGGTATTTGAATCTTTATTATTTCTGAATACGTGGTCTCTTCGTTCTCAAGTTCTCTTATGCATTCGTCAATTTCGTCTATTAAATAGCAGGTATCGTCTATGGCTGGTGCTTGTAAGAACTTGGTGAGAATGAACTATATCTTTTCTTCTCCTACTTTGAATGTTAGCCTTCCTTTCTTCACATCTATAATCGCTCCGGCTGTAGCTAGGAACGGTCTTCCTAGGATAATTGGGGTTACAGTATCTTCCTTGATGTCCATGATTATGAAGTCGGTTGGAATGTAGAATTGTCCTATGCGTACTGGAACGTTTTCTAGTATTCCGACGGGGTATTTTACTGATCGGTCAGCTAATTGTACGGACATTTTGGTTGGTCTGAGGTCTCCCATATTCAGCTTTTTGCATATAGATAAGGGCATAACACTGATATTGGCTCCTAAATCGCATAGAGCTTTGTCTATTACGAACTTTCCTATGACGCAGGGTATGGAGAAACTACCTGGGTCTTTTAATTTAGGAGGCATGCGGTTTTGAATAATAGCGCTACACTCTGCAGTAAGTGTAACTGTTTCGTTATCCTCGATCTTTCTCTTATTCGACAGGATTTCTTTGAGAAATTTAGCGTATGACGGCATTTGAGTTATCGCTTCTGTAAAAGGAATAGTAATATTCAGCTGTTTAAGGAGCTCTACAAAATTCTTAAACTGTCCTGAAGTTTTGGAGTTTATCAGTCTTTGAGGGTAAGGAATAGGTGGTTTATATGGCGCTGGAGGTGCTTGAGTTTTTTCACTTGCGGTATCCTCCTTCTCGTTGTCTTCCTTCTTCTCTAACTCGGATTCCTTTTCTGCTTGTTCAGTTGGTTTTTGTTGCATGGCTGAGTTTTCGGTCCTCGGATCGATCGGTTCGTCCAATTCTTTTCCACTTCTTAATAATACAGCATTTGCTTGGCCTTTTGGATTCTGTTCGGGTTGTCCAGGAAATGTGCCAGCAGGTGCGGCAGCAGAGGCTTGTTGTTGAGCCACTTGTGATATCTGTGTTTCTAACATTTTGTTAAGGGTGGCTAACGCGTCTACTTTTCCGGTCAACTGTTTAATTTGCTCGCTAGTGTGTATGTTTTGATTCAGGAATTCTTTGTTTGTTTGAGCTTGAGTAGCTATGAATTTTTCCATCATCAATTCGAGGTTTGATTTCCTAGGTGCATTCTGAGCAGCTGGTTTCTGATATCCTGGCGGAGCAGTAGGCATTTGCAATGCATTTTCGCTTTTGTAAGAAAAGTTTGGATGATTTCGCCAACCTGGGTTGTAGGTATTTGCGTAAGGATTTCCTTGAGCATAATTTACCTGGTCTGGTGGGATTCCGTCTAGCAATGGGCATTCGGGCGCATTATGAGTGGTGCTTCCGCATAACTCGCAATTTGGAGTTACGGCAGCGACGGTTGCAGTGGGGTTAACGGTCAGACTATCTATCTTCTGTGCTAGAGCATCTACTTTAGCGTTGAACTTTTCAAGGCTGCTGATCTCGTACATCCCACCTTTCGCTGTGGTTTTCTCTGTTGGAGTGCGTTCACCTCCCCATTGGCAATGGTTTTGTGACATGTTTTCAATTAATTGATAGGCTTCATCGTATGGCTTATCCATAAGTGCACCGCCCGCGGAAGCGTCTATTGTCAATCTAGTATTGTATAGAAGCCCATTATAGAAAGTATGGATTGTCACCCAGTCTTCTAAACCGTGGTGAGGACATGTTCTCATCATATCTTTGAATCATTCCCATGCTTCGTAAAGAGATTCAGTATCTTTTTGTCAAAATCCGTTGATTTGAGCTATAAGCATAGCAGTTTTGCTTGGCGGAAAATATCTCGCTAAAAAGACGTTCTTCAATTGTTCCCACGTCGTAACGGAGTTGGACGGTAAAGATTGTAACCATGTCCACGCTCTGTCTCTAAGAGAGAATGGGAAAAGACGAAGTCTTATCGCGTCTAGAGTTACTCCATTTGCTTTCACTGTGTCTGCGTATTGTACAAACTTCGTTAGATGTTCATTCGGATCCTCAGTTGCGTTTCCTGAGAATTGGTTTTGTTGTACAGCTGACAGCAATGATGGTTTCAGCTCAAAATCATTTCGGGTAATTGCTGGGGCAGCAATGCTACTTCTAGGCTCCATCTAAGAGGGTGTAGCGTATGCCTTCAGCGGTTTGTTTGGAGGTCCTTCAGCCATCGTTGGTTCTTCTTCGGATTTGGGAATGGGAGTGAGAGGATCGGGAATGTTATGTTTGAGTTGGTACTCAATGATTCGGCTTCTTAGATGTAAGAAGCGTTCTAGTTCTGCGGCTGAAGGTTTCAAGATATCGCCTGGTGAGCGATTACTTGGCATACAATCGACAGCACTAGTAAAGGAAAAAATGAAAATTGCTAACCTAGTCTATACGGCGTAACAGAAGGTTACACTATTGACTAAACGGGTCCCCGGCAACGGCGCCAAAAACTTGATCGCGACTTTCTATGTCTAATACAAACTAACTGCAAGTGCACAGTCTATCGCGTAGTAATAATAGATATCGATCCCACAGGGACTCGTAATCAAACTAGTGTTCTCGGGAGTTACTATGTTTAGCTAGGTAGAATATGTTTAAGGGAATAAGATTGTCACTAAAAGGGAACTAAGAATGTTACTTAGATTATAAATGATTGAATCGATATGTAGTAATTGTGTTCTTCAGGGATTTGACAAGTCACCGGTGTATGAAATAGATTTCAGAGTTTATTTAAGCAAAAAATAGTGATTTAAAGATTCTCGCCTCACGATGGTTATTGACGCTAATCATAATCCTAAGGGCCAAATGTACACTTTCGTATCCCGTTCGGGGTTAAAATCATTTTTTGGAAATCTCTAAGTTCTAATTCATTTTAAAGTGCTTTCGCTGTTATTAAAATGAATGACTGGTGTTTACTATCTGACCTTACCGCAGCTTTCGCTTGTTGGTTCGTATCTTAATTAATTTCCCACTTTCGTGGCAAAACTACTTTTAAATAAGTTCTCGCTTTCGCGACGAAGTTTATTCAGTAAATCAATTTTAAACACTCAGACCATAAATTACTTTTGAAAAGAAAGTTTTTTCAACCAGTTGTTATCAAATCCCATTCGAATTATTACTACATATCGATTACCTAAGTTTAGTTAGACATGGATTTGGGAAAGATAAAACATAAATAAAAATAATAAATAATGATTTGCATTATAATAAAACTGGAATCAATTGAAATGAGAAACCTGTAAATATTCCAATTGGCCTTTGGGCAGATCCTCCACAGATGTTGGTAGGATTCTGATCTCTATGCCAATTCGATCGTACAATGAAAGTAGAAATTACAGAAGAATGAAAATGGAATACCGGAGAAATAAAGAGAAACGAATAAGAATATAAAACTGGAAAATATGCTCTGGAAATAAATTTGGCAGCACTTCGTTGTATGAATGCAGCACCCTTTCTGAGGTCCCTTTCTTCCCTTTTTATAGAAGTGGAATTCCAACGGTTATCATTGAAGATGATGGACTTTGAGGCAGATAATTTAGGAAGTAGTGGTCCACTCTGTGGGAATTGGAACTGATTCTTTAACGTGTAATTGAAGTGGGGCGTTTTTGCCTGCATGACGGTGGTCACAAGGTGTGACGGTCGTCACCCGTGTGACGCCCGTCATGTAGCTGTGACGGTCGTCACATCAGCAAAAACAGTCTTCTGCGCTTTTCATGATGTTTTCACTCCTTTTTCGTCCATATTTCATCTGAGATTGCTTCTTTTCTTCATGTTGCCTTGTTTAGACGTGATCGTTGAATACCTGCAAAACATCAGACAAATAACACGGAAATAACCCGAAATCGGATCGAAAACGATTAAACTTTAGTTGAATTATGCATCAAAATATATATACGATTTCGTGTTTTCAGATAGCAAGGTAATCCAGTTCATTTTAGCAATTGGGCCATACGGGGGGTGGGAGTATCAACAATTGCATAAAGCCCAAAACCACAGATTAATGAAACGCGGCATTTCATTTACTTCAGAAATCCTTCACAAAGTTCATGCACGCGTGGCTGTTGGATGGGGTCTTCAGTCAAAGTCCAACTACACTCTGATGGCTATCAAGTCATCTTCCCCAATTTGAATCCCTGAAACTCAGGTCACCTGCGCGCCATAGTCACCGCCGGTGACTTTCTCCAGTCATCTTCTCACAACCCTAACTTGCTATAGAATCCACCATAGGCCACGATTCCTTGATGAAACTCGTCCCAAATCTCACAAGGAGTCCATTCATGCCCTTAATTCAATCTAAATCCTCAAGATTTGCAAGAACACCATCTCAACCGAAATTGGTAACAACCCTAATTGGTCACTAACTCTCAAATTAATGATCCATAAACCTTCCTACATCAATCCACAATGCATCTAACACCCTAATTCTTTTTAATTCTACCCAATTTAAGCTGGAGATTGAAAGTTACTAACCTGAGAATTTCGTGTGCACAGAGGTAGTAAACCTTCAAATCAAGCTCTCAAATGCTCCAGACTCCTTCAATGAATCAATTCAAAGCTTATGTATGCAATGAAATGGATGGAAATGCTCTGAATTCTTGGAACCAACTCTGAGTTGCAGGTGACAAAATCTTAGATCAATAACACTATTCAGCCACGAATTTGCCTTGATTATGATCTGGAATCATTCACTAGCATCCATGGAAGTGTTTGCACTCAAGAAAATGGATGGAAACTAAAGAAAATAGTGTAACCGAATTCAGTTGCAAGCAAGAATTTTCACACTCAATCTCTATTCTCTCCTTCAATTATCACCAACCTTGGCCTTGGATCACCTCGACATCATATATAGACCATGTATGGATGATCTAGAAAGCTCTAGATCCTTCTAATGAGAAATTCAATATCTCACTTCATGGAAATTTCAATCTCATGGTGTGTTCATAACAGCTCATGTTGGCAGCTTGTATTCACCCTCATTCTCTTCCAATTTCTCTCCTAATGGTATTTTGGATGTGTTTGGATTGAAAGAAGCCTTGGTTATGCCTTGAATTTTGGTTTGGCAATTGTTACTTAAGATGTAAGTAACCACTTTTCAAAGCAAGTCCACAAATAAAACCTCAATTCCAAATTGTGGCAATACCAATGTTCTTAAAATGTGTTTTACAATCAAAATGACATATTACATCCTTGGTTTGGACATGTAGATCAAAAACCCCAATTTCCATCTTTGGTTCATTTGAAAATCATCCTTATTTTAGGCCATTTTTGCAACTTTGAGCTACAAGCAATTCCAACCTCTCATGACCTCTTGGCTAGCCTTAAAACATCAATTTGAACAATTTTAATGTTGGACATTTTCTCATTTGAAGCTTGCAAATAGGAGTTATGGCCTTATGGTTGAAATGACCTATAATCTCCAAATGACCAAAATACCCTTGACTTGTCAAAGCCATAACATGAGTTCTACAAATCCTATCAAGGACTTATAGTACTCTCTAGAAATCTAAGAGGATAAGGAACAACATTCATGTTGACCAAAAGTTCATATGAATCATCCTTCTAGGGCAAACGTTTCATGCAAGTTGGACAACTTTCAAGGTCCAAATTCACATACCTCAGATGACCTGTAACTTGCCAAAGTCATAACTTGAGTTCTACAAATCCTATCAAGGACTTATAGTACTCAAATTAAAGCTAAGATCATGATCTACAACATTCTTGTTGGGGGAAAGATGAGATGACAATCACATCTTGAGTTAAATTGCCTTGAAGAGAGGGGTCAAACTAGGGGATTTTACACTGTCAAGCCTTGGAAACCCTAGCCTAAAACTTCTCAAACTCTTCAATCATGATGAGTTAACCTTGGAATCATCCTTATAACATCTCAATTCATCAATCCATGATCACATGGCTCTTGGATTAAGGCTCCACCTTCTCCAAATCATCAGTTGACTTAGGGTTGACCCAGTCAAACCCTAACTGCACCACTCATGGCTGAGGCTTCTTAATCTTGCACAATGACCTGTCTAGGCCTCAAAGTGCTCTTCAACACTTCTCATGAGCTCTCTCAAGACCTCAAGTCCATCCTCATGGCCTCAGAATCATCTGATGGCTTTCCACAACTCTCAAGTTAGGAGGCTCACACTCTTGGCTTCAATCACTATCTCTGAGGATCTTTTAATTCTCTGACAAGGATATCAACTCTTGAACATCTGAATAACCTTCTTAGCTAGCTTCATAATCTTGTAGTTCTTAGTTGGTAATCATACCTCTTGATCTCCTGCATACATGTCAATGAAATGCAAATGATAATGAAATGAAACACAAGCTAGGTAAAGAAATGTTGGGCAAATTTTGGGGTGCAACAGTAGAGCATCAGTTGACTTTTTAATCAAATGAATCCAATGCCTCCTCTATCCACTTCAAAAACTCTTGAAACGATTTACGGTGAACCATGATACATGTAGAGTACCTTTGAGATGTGTATTGAAAGAAACATGTTTTTCTCAAGAAAATAATCATAAGTTTCCTTTGCCCAAAACCCTAGGTCAGAGCCACTAAGAGCTTGATCAAATGAAACCTTTGAAACCAATACAACCCTAATCCTCAGATGATTGGGTAAACTTGTTGAGATACTTTGAAGAGTATGAAGACCTTTGTAGCTTAAGAATACCATGATGTTGAGGACATCTCCTTGCTCAATATTACCTTGAAAACCAACTCCTCATCTTAAGGAAAACCAAGATACCTTGATCCCATGCCTCAGGAACAATGCAATGCATAAATGAAAATGCAAATGAAATGAAGCATAAGCCAAAAAGGTTAAAAAAAGAGAGAGCAAATTTTTGGGTGCAACAACTTCGCCTATTCAATTAACCTAAACCTAAATGTGGGAAAGCAGCAGCTTTCAAACATTCGAGGTAGAAGGTGATTGAATACCAAAAGAACCGCGAAATTTGCACTCTGCGGGGAGAGAAAAAGGACGTTTGGACACTAGTCCAAAACTGGATTTACAAAAAGGTTGGTTAAGAACCAGAAGGGGCTTAGGTCAACGAACCTACGACATAAAGCGAAAAGAAGATGACTCCGCTGGGGAGGGAGAAATCTTAGGCAGACCACTCTACAGAGGCAAATGTCAGATGCTTGGAAGAAAAATCCGCTAGAGAGATACATTGTCAAATGGATTTGACAGAAAGAAACTGACCTCATCAAATGGATTCTACGGAATGAAAAATTTCACCGAAGAAATACATCGTCAAAGGGATTTGACGGAAAGAAAACTAACCTCGTCAAAGGGATTTGACGGAATGAAAAACTGCACTGAAGAAACACGTCGTCAAATAGATTTGACAGAAAGAAAGCTAACCTCGTCAAAGGGATTTGACGGAATGAAAAACAGCACCAAAGAAACACATCATCCAAGGGGTTTGACGGAAAGAAAACTGAAATGAAGCAACACATCATCAAAGGGATTTCACGGAAAGAAAACTGAACCAAAGAAACACATCATCAAAGGGATTCGACGAAAAGAAAACTAAATAAAAATTGACATCATCAAAGGAGTTTGATGGAAACGTCTGTTGAGGATATGTCACTATCTTGATTAAAGGTTGATTCGGGCTTCCGCGCAAGGTACCAAATCTGGATTATGCTCCGCATGCATGTTCGATTTTCTTTCTATGGCGTAATACTCCATACGAAATGGAAATACTACGAATTTGGGGATGCAATGCAAATGATGCTCATGAGATGCAAAAGGACCACTCCAACAAAGGAAGTACTAAAGAACCAAAGTCAACACCGCTAGGGATGACAAATTGAACTATCTCCGGGGTCATAAATTCTACTAGAGAATCCAACCAAACTTCCATTTTGTAGGAAAACAGGAACAACAGATGAGTGCTGGGGAAATATCACCGAGATTCCGATCTTCTGATCCTTCGTGAGGAGGTATACTACCTTTGTTGGGGGGGGGGGGGAAATGCCAATGACGATTGGGCTTTGACCAGCTGGGGAAACCATCCACTATTGGGCTTCCATCTACTGAGGAAATCAATATCCAGATCTGCCGGGGAATAATAATTAATGATGCCCACTCTGCTAGAGGACCACACTGAGCCTACTTCTCTGTTGGTTACAATGTCTAGTGATGCCAACTTCATTGGGGAACATCCGCAGGCATAATACTCCACTGGGAACTGCTGATACGGGTTGTACTACCCTGTTGGAGGATTACCATTTACTTTGCTGGAAAAAGATAAGACCTGTTATCTTGTTAATAAACCAATCCAACTGGAACTATCCATCACCTTACTCTACTGGGGATAAGGGAGCACCACTGTTGGAGAAGTAAACATGCTCGGGATGCACAAATAAACCATCCCTATCCTGTCTGGGAAAACAAACTTCTAGAATCTCGCCGGGGAGAATAATCAGAAACTTCATAGTGCTCTGCTGGGGAATTTACACACACTGACCCTGATGAGGAAAAGATACCAGCACTCTGCGGGGGGCAAAACTCTACCGGGGATACCACGTGTTAGCTATCGACATGAATCCTTCAGAAGTGATATGACAAATTATGCCCCAGTATAACATAACCCCTAAAGGAGCCTTCCTCAGGAGATATCATGAAGACTTGAAAAATTCTTCCCCAGTATGCCGATCCCTGGAGAATTGATTATGATTAACCATTTTCTAGAAAGGATAACTTCTCGTGCTCTTGAAATGGTTTGTCTCAATATGAGCCTTTGAAGTAACTTTGCCCCTGTCTGATTGATCTTCGAGAGATTTACTAAATCTCGACTTGTCTGTCCTAGATTAAATGAATCTTGGAGTAGCTTTTCCTCCTGCCCAATAGAGTTTTCAGGCATTTTACATCTTATCTTGATCAATCCTTCCATTGCAGAAACTCTCCTTATGTCAAGTACTTACCTGAAAGTAAAACTGATCATTTTGAAAATGACAATTTTAATGCAATGCATATGACATTTATGAAATCCAAGTCTGTTCACTGGATTTAAGTTGCGACACATAGCTAACGAATAACTTATCAAAATGTCACATAAATACCAACATGAATGGTAGATAAGGAGTCATATTTGACGTGATCTTACCGAAGTATGCTTTTGAAACAACCCTGCTTCAATTAGGTCTTTTAAGGATTGTAACGTGGCCTGGGTCACGGTTTGAGAAAAAAGGATTTATGGCCCAAAGTTTATTTTCACCCACCCATTCTCCTTGATGTTCTCCAGTCCTATGTTCCGTTAATTTGGCGCAAGAGCTCACCTTTCAACAGGTTATTGAATGGTAAAAGTGATGGTCGAAGAACCCACAAGGTTTTCGAAGTGACAATCACCCTTTGGTCTTTGGTGTCTGTAGTCACACGACTTGCTCTTTATCGAGGATTTTTCTTTTGTCATCCTTTTTGCTTTTCATTCTTTTTCCTTTTTATTTCCCTAATTTTTGCCTAGACCGACTTTTATTGATTTTGAATGTCCAGCAGGATGCCCTAATTTTTTTTAAGTCACTCGCTTTCGAGTTTTTGACTTAGCAGGCTTTCTTTCTTTTTCTTATTTTCACTTTGGAACAAATCGTGTGACACTGATTGTCTTGATTTCTATGAAAGGGTTATGATTGCCTCATTCCTTGGATGATGAGGGATAACTATTGTGGGTTTGTGAGGGATAAGATGTGACTGATCCTCGACTGAGACGCTCCTATTTTACCTTTCTGAAATCTGAATGCATGGTCAAATTAACTGACAAATACCCAGTCCCAGGTTAGAACTCTGAAGGAAACTCCTACTTCTGGGCTTAAAGTGGTTAACTAGGGACTAACTCCTTATCTCTCCAGTGATTGGGGATTTCAAACAATGCTTGTACATCACAAACAAGGTTTTATTCAAAAGCATACAATCGGAAGTTTTGCGTCTTTCAATTTCATCATCCTCCCTTGGAATTTGCTTAAACAAGCGTTTAATATCGATAAAAAAGAAAGTATGAGTGAACACAAATGGATTAATTCAAAACATGCATATGTATTTCATTATCATTATCAATTGAAAACAGACGAGTTTTACAAATGAGTTTGCACTTAACAGAAAAGAAACTACAAATGAAAAGAAATGATATGATCTAAAGATTGCCAGCTTCGAGGAACTGAGCTTTCCTTTCTTAATTCGCTACTGAACTTGCCATCTTCAGAATTTCTCGTCGAAATCTATTTGATAACCATATCCACCTCCAATCTCGGTGATTTCTTCCATAACATGGACTGATGAACCCACACAAGTGGATGAAGGATGATTGATTTGAATGCCCTGAGGCGTGAAAGAGAACATCTCAGAGTTGAGCACCTTGCTGTATTTAGTTGAATGCCCATATGCCCTAGCACGTTAGTCACATCAGACGTTGGCCTCAAAACCTGATGCGTATGGAGGAATCACTGGATTTATCTCTTTTGGCACTATCAGTCCACCTTCGATCAAATCTGACAATACATGACAGTACAACATTGGTAGCTGTCATACCCAAAATTTTGACCCCTAGATTCTATTATCATCCTAGGTGCATCAAGCATGTGTTATCTAACCCTAACTACTTTCAAGTTTGTCTTTGTCAAGATGCAGATGAATTAGGGTTTCACACGGTCAAAATCAAGAATCCTGTGGACTGATCAGTCAAGGTTTTGGATCTTACCCTAACTACTAAGAGAATTAGAGCAATGGTGTGCAAAACCCTGATTAGGGTTTCTAGTGGAAAAAGTCAACTGTAGTTTTACTTTTGGTCTAAGTGGTCTTCCAAAGCTTGAACCATGGTCCATGATGTTTCTATGACTTATTTAAGTCCCCTCAAGAATTTCGAAAGGTTCAGAAAACCCCAGAACACTAAGGATCGATCCAGAAGATTTCAACTATTCGGTTCGTCTGTATGGAAAGTCAACTCTTTGACTTTTAGGGTTTTGACCCAAAATTGAAGTAATCAAAGTTTCCGACATCATTTTATGCCTAACTAGAGAGTTTGGTGAAGATTTAATCAAGAGTTGATGGATAACTCGTGAATCAAGAAATTAGGATTCATGAAAAAACCCTAATTACAAGCTAATTTGGAATGGTCATAACTTTCAAACCACACATCCAATTTGAGTGGTCCAAAGATGGTTGGAAAGCTCTTGAAAAGTCCTACAAGATAGTCCTAGAGGTTTGAGGTCCAAAAATTCATAGATTTAGGGTTATGATCTCATCAAGTTGTGAAGGATTTCCACACTTAGAAAATTTTCTTGTTTCTTGGCTTGTAAGACAATTTTTGCAACAAACTTCATCAGGATTTTTGACATAGTTCCCTTTGGAATTTGAACTTTGGCCAAACATGAATGTTGTATATCATATTCGAGGCTTTTTAAAAAGTAGAAGAGCATTTTCTCAACCTTTGTGGTTTGGGAGAATCGAAGAGGACAAGTTGGGGGGGTTTTCATGTCACAAAACCAAGTTTAACACTTGCATTTTGATGCATAAACCACTTAAACCTCTTCTAATAACTTGATTAACTCATTATTTGATGCTTAGGGACTTGATTGGTGCAATTAAAATACATTTCTACGAACAAAAACCAGATTTGGATTATATTAAATTGTTTATTCTTGCAAGTGGATGCAAGTGGCAAGGAGAGAGAAACTATTTGCAAATTCTGTCACAACTACATTAGCTGCACTCTTTTCTTCACTTCATGTCAACTATTTGCATGCTATTGATGATGATGAAACACATTGGGAGGTGGCTCATGCTCAGAAAAGAGATCCCAAGTTGGATTTTCTCATTTTGCTACCGAAAAGAGAAAATTTGGCAAGATGATACAATCTGCTCATACCTCTCATTTTCTAACCTTTCCTATAAGTAGAACACACTCCTCACATCCAAAAAACACCAGAATCCACTAGAAACTAAGTTGAATCTCTCTCATTTCTCTGATCACAACTTTTTTGCAAGTGGTGAAGCTTGCTTCTTTGTGAAGAAAATCTGTCTTAGCATAAACTCTGCCGTAACTCCATACAACCATCAAACACTTGAACCAACACCTCAAAAATATCACATATGATGTATTGAAGCTATTCAAACCCTCACATTCACCATAAAACTTCACATGCCAAAAGTCAACTCTCAAACCTTGAAATTTTGACTTTTCTGCACTTTCAAAGCCAAGTCACCGCCTAGACCATTTCCAATCCTTTTAACACTTCAATCATTCTCCATATAAGTTGTTAGAACTGTACAAGGCATTAAAAATTTCTTTAACACCATTTCCTAGAGTTCCACTTTGAAGCTCTTGGTGATTTCTTACAAACGAAGCCATTCTGTCAAGGCACTGTGATTGGAGGAGTTTTGATCATTTGAACATCGCATTTGGAGCAAATTGGAGCTATTTGGATCATCATCCATCAACTAGATTTCTTGTTTGGTGTTTTGAATTGAAAAAGCTACAAGAGGTAAGTATTCCAACTTGCTACTTTTGAGGTCATGTTGAATTTTGAGGTACATTGATTATGAACATTCTAGATATGTTTTATAGGTCATGTTTGAACCTTTTCTTGATCCCAAACATGAATATTCATGACTATCCATCTGTTTTGGCTTGCTAGCTCACTTTACATGTCATCTCCATATGCAACTTGTTGATTCTGGTTAGGCATAGGTGATTGGTGTTTGTAAACATCATTGATAGGTCATATGTGATATGTTTGATCACTTGTCTCATGTTAAATTGATGCATTTCTATCTGCCACCTTGTTCTTGCACAAACTTGCCACTTTTGCCACTTCACATGCTATATGTTGAATGAGATTTCCTATTGATGTATGATGCTTGTAAGCACTCTCAATATGTCTCATATGATGTGTTTGAATCATTGCTTGCTGCTTAGAACATCTGTATTGGACTGTCACTTTGCTTTTGCACATAACTTGTCATTTTCAATGATGTATTCGAGTTTTTCACATAGTTAATGATCTGAAAAAATCACCACCACCATTGGATTCCTTGTGAAAAAAATACACAATTTTCTATTTTTTTCCACTTAATTTCATTAAGTTTTGAGCAAGTTATGGTCTTTCTTGCAAATCTGCCTAGCCTTGGTCAAGTTGCCTTACTTTTTGCCCTTGTTTGCCTAGTTTTGAACCTAGTTTTAAAATGTGCATAACTTATTTGATTTTTGTCATTTTGATGCCACTAGTTTTGCATTTTTCTCCTTAATATGTCTAATTTCAATGTGAGGAGAAATAATTCAAGAATTTTTATTTTTGAAACACTTTGGTCCACTTGAATGACATGGCCTTTTTAGGGTTTTTTCTTTGGTTTTCATGAACTTTCTTGACTTGGTACTTGATTTTTCTTGTAAGATTAATCCGATATGATTCATTTTTGAATGTCTAACATGTTTATATGTTTGAAAACACTTGGATCTTTGCTTTACCATGATCATACTTGCCTTTGTGAATGTATGAATGTGAAAAGTATGCCTTGAAACTTCCTTGTGAACCATGACTTGCTCCTTGATGTTGTAACCTCAAGAACATGATCCCTTGCCATCATCTTAAATGTTCATGTGTCTTGTTAGAACCATAACATGTTTAGGTTTGTTCCTTGCCTTGGTTGTTAACATGAATTTTGTTCATATTTCCCTTTGTGAAGTTTGAATCCATGCTTGAACTGTTGTTACTTTTCTTGCCTATCCATGATTCATTGTCATCAATATATCTTGAACATGATTAAATATGCTACATCTTGTATTTAATTGATTCGTATACCATGTTTGATTCAAGTTGTAACTTGTTTGCATGAGTTTTGTTTGAATACCAATGATGGAAATGTTGTTGTTACACATGTTTCATGCTTTCCCTTGTTGGTTGTTACCTTCATGATCTTTAAACATTGTAATGTTAAATCATAAAACCTTGGTTGTTACCATGCTTCTTGTGTTTAATTTGTTAATTTATCCTACTTGTTTATCTTTATCTTTGTCAAGTTTGTTTCCCCAGTGATGGAACATTTCAGTTCTCATAAAGTTGCCTTGTTATCATCTTTGCTTAATGTTGTCACAGGCTTGCCCTTATCTTTCTTGGTTGTTACCATGCTCTTTATATCTTCATCATGTTTGAATGAATTCATATATGTGTTTAATTTTGTTTAAGTCTCCCTAAAGTGATGTAGCTTGTTAGCTCTCATACAGTTGCCTTGTTATCCCTTATTCCAAAGGAAAGTCTCTCTATTGACTTCACTGTCATAGATAGCTCATTACCCCTCCCCTTGACTTGGTTAAGTCATTAGGTCCTTTAACTTAGTTAAGTTAGAACCTATATCCATTAGACTTTGCTTTAAGTCTAAAGACCTACCCCTTGTTAGGAGTATCCTTCAATTATAACTTTAAGATAGAGTTTGTTAACTCTATGTAAGGATCATTTTCATGATTACTTACTCCTCTCTTGGCTTTTCTCAAAGTCAATCCCCTTGAGTGTTAAAATTAGATCTAGAGAGTTTTTTCACACTTTATACAAACATTTTTATGTTTGTTCCTCTTGGAGTCTTTACCATAGTCAAGTACTCCTCAACCTTAGTGAGGAGCACTACGGTTTCTCTGAATCCATCCTAGTAAGGATACGTAGGCATAAGATGCGATATCTTTGCGAGCAAACTTAAAATTATCCTTAGGTCATTACCTTAACCTTGATCCCATGACCCTATTAAACAACAACTTAGATAACTTGGCATACATACACACAAAAGGTTCTTGTAGAGTACTACAAATGTTTAGGATGTGACAACTATCCTAGGCATAACCAACCCCCGTACCCCGAAACTGTAGCATTATTGTTACATCGCACAAATGATTTTTCTTTCTTTAACCTTTCCTTTGGATAAATCAAAGCTTGTTGATGAATTTCAATGAATTAATATTCAAGTTAATCAATAGCTTGATATCTGATTCTCTCTGCAACAGAAATGGTGACTTCGCTGGGGATTGATTGAGGGTTTAGCCCACTTTGTGTGCTTGTATGCTATACATGTATATTTGTGAATATATAAACTATTTGTTTGCATTGGATCAATTGGGTGATATCTTAAGTGGTGAGATAAGTCCTAACCCAGACTTGAGTGTACACATATGATAGGATGTGGTATGATCAATAGTTGACTGTTGGGAGTAGTCCTAACATGTTTGACATACGATGTAACCACGCTCAGTTGAGACCTCTTTGAGATAATTAATGGTGTATGAGTAGTCATGCATTTCATTAGTTGTTTCAACCTGAGAGTCCGTGAAACTAAGGACCTTTAGTTACCCACTTACCCTACTTGGCCTTTTTAGAACGTAGTGCGGTGACTATGAAGGAGTAGTCCCAAAATAGTTGTTACACGATACTACACTCAGACGAGTTTATCCCACGAATATTTTTGACCCACCTGAGTAGTCATGTTGGTTGATAATATCCGAAGGATTTATCTATGACTCTGGGAACTCTTGATAAAACCCGTTCTACAAGTACAATGAACACCTTAATACATGTTCTTTGGGAGGGCATACCTTGGCTTCATGATCATAACCCCGAACCTAGGACCCTTGCTTGTTAGCATATGTATTTGTGCATTGTGTATACTTTTCTATGTGCTATGTGCACATCATATCATCATATCATCATGGCATATCATCTCGTTGCACTGGTTTTGTGAAACTCAGTCGTCTTCTTTTTGCGAAACCCTAGATATAATGGATTTTGGAAAAAGAAACACTAAGAAATACAATTTCAAGAAATGTGATTTGACGAAGTTGAGAGAGCTAGGAATGATGGTATTCGATGATTTTGGAAAAACGTACGGGAAACTCGTGACTATTATGAAGATTAGAATGGAAGAAGGGGTCCTTAGCACTTTGGTTCAGTTCTACGATCCGCTATACCACTGCTTCACCTTCTTGGATTACCAATTGATGTTGACACTGGAAGAGTACTCTTACTTCATTAGAATCCCTGTGATAGAAAATAAAACTTTTAGCGGTTTGGAGAAGTTACCCTCACCGAAAGAGATTGCTGATGCACTTCATCTAGAAGTATCTGAGATCAAAGCCAATTGTGCTTCAAAGAATGAGGTTAAAGGTTTTCATTCTAATTACTTATTGAAGAAGGCTACTTACCTTGCCAAGGAGGGTAGTGTGAAAGCATTTGAAGCGGTCTTGGCTCTATAGATATATGGGTTGGTGTTGTTCCCTGAGATAGAAGAATTTGCCAATTCAACTGCTATCACCGTGTTCTTGAATGGTAATCTGGTACCCACTTTTCTAGGTGATGTTTACCATTCCATTCATCATAGGACTCTTCAGGGAAGAGGAACTATTCTCTGTTGTGCACCCTTGTTCTACAAATGGTTTATCAATCATTTACCAAAGACAGACGCTTTCAAGGAAAATCCCAAGGGTTGGAGATGGTCTCAAAGGATTACGTCTCTAACTTAAGAAGATATTCATTGGTACAATCCCGCCTATGATCGAGGGGTCTACATTGACAGCTGTGGCTCTTTTCCAAATGTTCCACTCCTGGGAGTACAAGGGGGAATCAACTACAATCTCGCGTTGGCCAAACGTCAATTTGGATTCCTAATGAAGGATAAACCTAGCAACATCAAGTTGTCTGGTTTCTTCTACCTTAACACCGAAGCAAAAGAGAGTCTAAGGAACAATATGATTGATGCTTGGAGGAACATCCAGAAGAAAACTAAAGCTGACCTTGGGAAAAGGAATTGTGTAGCCTTTAACCCATTCACTCAGTGGGTTCAATCTAGAGCCTGTGACCTCAAGATGCCTTACCTTCCTGAAAAGAATATGCAGATTATCAACACCTCATCTTCTGCCATCCCTATTGAAAATATGGAAGAATACCAAGAGATAATTGAGAGAACCAAGCTTGAAAGGGAAACTTGGGAGAACAAGTACCATACTCTTCATTCGGAGACAACGAAATTCCAGAGAGAGCTACAAGACAAGGATGAGTTGATTGGATGGCTCGAAAGACGCTTGATTAGTGACGATGTGACAAAAGAGAATTTATTTTTCTCTAGTGCCAAGCCTACACAAAGTAATCATTAGTATTCAAATATTCCACCAACTTCTGGCGTTTGGAAATGAATAGTAGATAAGTTGGTAATGGAGAACACTATGCTGAAAAGATTGAAGAGGACGCGCGGATAGGACTCTTGTCAGATTTCTCAACCATAGGGCCTAGTCTTCTCCTTTGTTGTAGCCTCACGTTACTTGTATTGTATTTCAAAAAGTTGTGACTTTTCCCAATATAAATGAAACGAGGGTTTTGCTTCATTTTGTCTTCTGAGTTTATTAAAACCAGTTGCATCTAGCATCTTTGCATTGCACTTTGCATCTTGCTAACCATTCAAGGAATTCAAAATCTTTTTTTGCAGACATAGTAATGGCTCAAAGAAACAGGTTCACATTCCTAAGCCTGAGGTTGGAAAACTTGAGGATCTTAAAAGGCCCAGTAAGGAACTCTTCTGCTTTCTTCGTCAAGTATGGAGACCTGTTAACGTTACTGGACGTGCAAGTAAACAAGGAAATACTGCTAGCTCTCATAAGGTTTTATGATCCTCTTTACGATTGCTTCATGTTTCCGGACTTTCAGTTGCTACCAATTTTGGAGGAATACTCTATGCATCTGAAGAATCCTATGACCTTTACACCTCACTATGGAAAAGAGAGAAGACCAAATAGGAGAGATATTGCTGAGGCTCTGCACTTGGAACCCACCGACCTTCCAACCCGTTTGGACATTAGAGGTGGATTTACTGGAATGGAAGCAAGACCATTTATGGAAAGGGCTGAGTTTCATTATGGTCATGGAGATATGGGAACCTTTTAAGCTATACTGGCTTTCTTGATTTATGGCTTATATTTGTTTCCGAGTAGTCCTAAATTCATCAGCTTAGAGGCCATCAAGTTATTCATTGTCAGAAATCCCGCTCCTACTTTATTTTCTGAAACCTATTACACCATTCATAGGTGGAGGGTGTATAATCTCGGACAATTTGCTTACTGCACGACACTCTTAAGCAAGTGGTTTATTTCACATTTGCTTAGGAAGTTCCCTCTATGGAACCTAGAAGACAGTGATGTATGGGTGGAAAAGCTAGCTTCACTCTCTCACTATGACCTCAACTAGTATGACCTTGCTCATGGAGGAATAGTGGAAATACATAGCTGTGGAGATTTCTAAAACGTACCTCTGATCGACACCAATGGATGTATCAGCTACAACCCTATCCTGGCCTATCTCCAGTTAAGATATCCAACTGAGGAAGAACCAGATACATCCTTGTTAAAGACTTGCTTCTGTGAAAAAGGTAGTAACCCAGGTTTTGAAGCACGAGTCATATCTGCTTGGAATTGTCCCAACTTATAAGGAATGACTGCCGTGGAAAACCTAAGTTGTCTCGCCTCAGAGGCCTATCTGCTTTGGTCAAAGGAGATAGCGCTAAAGATGTTCTATGCCCGCTCTTATGACATTCCGCCAGTCCCGGAAGAATTTCTGTCCAGAAGAGAATTAAGGTTCACTTTAGTCAAAGCCAAACGAGAAAATGAAGAACTTCGGGAGCTGCTTCGTCAAAACCAGATGAGGGCAAGGCTGCAGGAAAGAGAAGGATCATCTTGTTAGAATGAAGGTGAGATAATACTTAGAAGGGGGATTGAATAAGTATGAAAGATTAAAACATAGAATTAAAACACAAGTATTTTTATCCTGGTTCGTTGAACTCAACTACTCCAGTCCATCCTTCCTAGAGTGATTTGCCTTTCTCAATCAAGGACTTAATCCACTATTTAATCAAACAGATTACAATAGTAACACCTAAGAACAATTGTTCTTAGTCTTCTCAAGAGCTACTGATTCCAACTGAATCCTCTTAAGGAAATCCTTTACAATCAATGTAAATCTAATACAAGAGTAAGAATGCTTCTAAAAAGCTTTTATCACAACTGTGATATTTCTCTTAAGTTTAAGTACAATGAAATTAATTCTAAGAATGAATATGAAAGTATGAGAGCTTGAATGTTTTAATTTCTTTTTAGCAAAACGTCTAACTGAAGAATTTAGCGGAGTCTTGCTTTTATAGGCAGCAGATCCAAGGTGAGCTACACGTTGAGAAGAGTGTCCCAAAAGGTCTGAGCCTTTTTGTCTTCACATCAAGTGACCTTTCCTAGAAGAAGAAAGCACAGAAAAATCCTTTTTGTCTGTGTTCTTGTGTCTAGCATAAATAAGGAAAGAGACGTTTGATTTACTCCAACGGATATAATCTTTGAATATTTCTTCTTCAGTTTTCAGCAAGTTCATCAGAGTCTAATTGAATCAGAGTCTTCTGATGATGATCAGAGCTTGCTGGATCAGAGTCTTCTGCAGCAGGTGTGCTTTCAGCGTGTTAAATATCAGAGCATATTTGAAACAGAATTTCAGTACTGGCAGCTTTGAAAAACTATGCTTTGAAACTATGCTTTGAAAAACTCTTCATACAAAATTCTTCTTTGCTTCAGATGCTTCTGACTTGCTTCAGATCCTTCTGGAGCTTCAGCTTCAGAATCTTCTGGAGCTTCTTGCTTCAGATCCTTCTGGAGGCTTCTGCTTCAGATTCTTCTGGAGGCTACGCTCAGAATCTTCTGGAGGCAGCAATCAGAATCTTCTAATATATGCATCTGGCGCTACAGAGTCTAGCTAATTTCTTGCATTCAATTCAGATTTGCTTCTGGAGTGTTAATTTCTTTACTATCTGCAGTAAAAACTCTCAAGCAAATTTTAGAGTATATAATTCTTAAATACAAAATTTCATAATAGTTATCATCAAAACATAGAGATATTATTAAGAACCAATCTGTGTTCTAACAATCTCCCCCTTTTTGATGATGACAAAAACATCAGAAATTTTGTTTAATTGAAAATATTTAAATTATAACTCCCCCTGAGATGTTGAATCTCCCCCTGAGTTAAATACAGAAAAGGAATAGAAACTTCCCTTTTGTCTTGAGTAATCTTCAGAGTTAGATCTTGTTTGTTCTTTTAACATTTGAAAGTCAGAATGTCTTGCAGAATTAGTATTAAGAGTTTGATAATAGTCATAATGATCTGAGAGACTCAAAGTTTCTTTTACAGAATGTACTTATCAAATGTTCTGAAATAGTCAGATTAAATGTTAGATAGAATAAATATGTCTGAAGTTTCATTCTGGTGAAGTTATATTAAACAGTTCAGATCTATATTTTCTCCCCCTTTTTTGTCATAAGCAAAAAGTAAAAACTTTAAAAAGACAAATAAAAGGAAACAATAAATGAGATAATTCAATGGAGAAAACTTTGATTCATTCAATAAGATCAGGTCAAGAGTACATGCATCAGAAGATATAAAAAAAATACATAGCAAACATCAGATGCTAAAAAATAGCAGAATGAAAAATGAAAATCTAAGAGTGTTTGGACAAAAGCATCTTCAATAAATCTGTAATCTCAGAGGAGGACTGCTCTTGCTTGGACATCCACTTAGCCATTGTTTCATTCTTTTGATCCTGCTTAGACATCCATTTTGTCATGTCCTCAGACTTCTTATCCTGTTTTGCCATCCAGGACTTGATCTCAGATTGACCAGCTTCCAGAGCAGCAATCTTATCTTCAAAATCTGGATGTTCTTTCTTTATCTCAGATGAAGAAGTATGATCAAGTTCTGGAGCTTGAACATAGTCAATTTCCATGGGTTCTGTAGAGTCTGGAGCATTAGAACTAGAAGGAGGGTCTACCAGAGTCATGGCTAATTGATTTTCTTCAGATGCAATTTCAGTAGTGTCTTCTGATGAGGGAGGAGCATTTGTAAGGAGCAGAGGTTCATATTTCTTGACTGTCCAGAATAGAGTTCTTGCAGCTTCAGCAAATCTGAGCTTCGCATCATCAGAACAAATGTTTTTCAGATTTGAGGCCACAGAGTTGAATCTGTTGATGAATCCATTCCATATGATATCAGATTCTTTGGCATCCATTGTTGCTGAGCATTTCTTCTGTACAGTACCTAAATACAACTGTATTTCTTGCAAAAATGATTGAAATAAATGATTAACATTAAGTCTGGGCTTAGGATGTAACAGAGTTTCCAGAGTTATTGGTTTTGGTTAGGGAGTTGGTGGAAAAAGAGATTTTTGAATGGAGATTAGAGGAGGAGGATAATATGGAATGAAAGGAATTTCAGGAGCTTTTTCTTTGGATCTGATTAAGGCATTTAATAGATGAGGTTTTGCTCTGGTGTGAAGAGTAACTACATCAAAAGGTTCATTTGAGTATGTTTGGAAGGCAGATTTGGGGGGTTCATCAGAAGCAACATTCTTATCAGATGAAATTGGTATAGCTGAAGCAACAACTTTATCAGATTTAGCAGAACAAGATATAGTTGCTAATGAATCTACATCTGACTTAGATTGAATGTAGGTGAGAATCACAGATGGAAGGGTCATTGTAAGTTTGGGTTTCAAAGGGGTGATAGGGTCAGATGGTTCAACTCTGTCATAAAAGTCTTTGAGTTTGAAACCATAAGCCAGATTATGAAACAGTGATGAAACTTGGGCACAAGAAATAGATGATCTTGGGGTAGAACTTGGAATCAGTATTTCAGATGATGGTGCAGGTGTGGGAATAGGATCTGGAATGGGAGCTTTAGAAAGTATAATGGGTTCTGGTTGGTTTACTTCAGAGTCTCGGTGAGATGGAGAGACTAGAAAGTTTGGGTGGATATAAGATTCTGAGGAGTTTGAAGAGGTGGTTGGTGTGCAGGAAGTAGAAGATACTTGAAACACAGTTTTTAAGGGTGTTACATCAAGAACTTCTGTCTCAGGTATTTTGGGTTCAGAAGTGTTGGTTGGTTCTGAAGGAATTTCAGAGGGTTTTGATGGTTGTTCTGAGATGGGTGTATCAGATGGAATTATGATTGGTTCAGATGAAACTGGAACAGGTGTTATTTTTGTAGGTTCAGATGCAGTGGGTTCAGATGATTTTGATGGTGGATTATTTGAAGGTGGTTGATTTTCAGAGGCTTTTTTTGATGGAGGTTCTTGTGGTTTTTCAGGTTGTTTTTCTTGTGGGTGCTGTTGTTATTCAGATGGCTTTTGTTGTACAGAAGGTTATGGTTGTTATTCTGTAGGTTGTTGTTCTGAGGGTTGTTTCTGTGAAGATTGTTTTTGAGGAACAAACTGTTTGATTTGGATTATTGGTTGAGATGATTGTGGTACAAAGACTTTTGGTGTTGGAATTGTTTTTGTTGGTGTTGTTGGTGTTGGAACAAATGCTTGTTTTTGTGGTGGTTTAGAAAGTGGAGCAGTAACAGAAGTATTTTGAGTAGAGGGTGGTTTAGGAACAGACTTAATATTAGAATCATTTAAAACAATTAGATTTGCAGAAGATACAGAATATTTAGTACCTTTGATTTTGATTCTCTTGGCTGATACATAAGAAGTGTCTCCAGATTCTTTCCTCTTCAAGAGCTTCTAAGGCTTCTCAGCAATCTTGACCTTCTTCTGAACAGGTGCAGCTTTTGCTTCTGATTGAGTCCCCTTTCTTTGTAGTTGTTCTTCTTCTTCTGCTGCTTCAGGGAGTGGTTGTCTTGCTAGCTGAATAATGTTTGCAGGAACAAGATTTCCTTCTTTCTTACATTCATCAATGTACATCACAACAATGTGCCTTGGTTCTTCAGCAAAGAACAGTGGAAAATCATCTACAGGAATCCTCTTCTTACTTAGTTCAGAAACATTCAGCTTCTTGGGAGCTGTTGTGAGTTCATCCACTATTTTAAGTCTCTGAAGACTTTTGGCATTCAGAGGCTTTCCCATTATGAATTCCAATTCCTCTGTAACTCCAACAACGTACAGAGCAGTGACCAATCCATTCTCAGTTAGAAGATCTGAGATCAACCTTCCAAAAGGAATCCAGGTTCTGATCTTCTGTCCTTTTTCTTTCACATACTCTCTAGAGGCATTTATATGGTTCCACAGATGCATAAAGAGAATATATGGAAGATCTACCTTGGTGCTCTGACTGAGGCAATACATGAAATATAGCTGTTCATTATTAACATAGTCTGGAGAGTTTGTTGACTTCCTATGATGGATGCATCCCATGAAGATCTTAGCCCAGATCTTGTAGTCAGGCTTCAGATCCTTGAACTTGTTAGAAGCTTGACCAGCAGTCATCACTTCTTCATACACTTCATCCATATCCACACGCCCAGCTGGCAAGTGTGAAACACCATCTGTTTCTTCATATCCAATAAGCTTTCTAATCAGATCTTCTGTGATTATAATCTCTTTGCCCAGTACAGAAGATAGGATAAACTTAGGGTAAACTGAAGCATGGATCCAGAATTCTTTCACAAGGAGGAGGTAAACTGGTCCAAAGAGTCTATCAAAGTACTTTACCCATCCTTGAGCATCTATGATAGAACGAAACTCAAAGCCATTTTCTGCAAGTGAATCAAATTCCACCATTGATTCATACAAAACTTCCAACTTTTCAACAGGGGTTAACAGCGTTCTTTTAGGTGGAGAATAAGGAGCAACACCCATGTTAGCAGATGTAACTGCATCCATTGAAGATTGGAATTGAGCAGCTGTTGAAGAAGAAGTTGCCATTGAAGATTATTTTGTCACACGCTTAGGCTTAGGGTTTTTATGCAGAGAGAAGAGAAGATGAAAATGCATAAAATTTTCTGAGATTGTGAAAAGTGTGAAAGTGAAGATAGGTCAAGTATTTATACTAAAACAATTAGGCATACCATCAGTCAGAATTTGCACGTTTGAACAAGCATTAAATGAAAAGAATAATAATCTTTTCAAACATTTATTGCTTCTGACAAATTGGGGGGGGGGGGGGGGGGAAATCAAGATTTTCACTATTCAAACTTCACCTCAAACGTCTCTTCAGTAATGTACACGCCACCTTTGCAGATTTGGTGTGACACGTGTTTGCTTGCATGTGTTCTGAATTCTCTTGAGAAATGAAACGTTAACCAACGTTCAGATCCTCTAAGGATTGTTAGTTCAGAGTTTCACAAAAAAAAAATTAATAAAATAAATAAGCAATCAGAAGAGATACTTCAGAGCATCAGGCGTTTTTGCATCTGTAAAAATTTGCTTCTGACAAATATCATTCTGGACAAAAATCCATACCAATATTTTTCAGAATAAATTTGAATCTATCTTCAACAAGGGGTTTTGTAAAAATATCTGCCCATTGATGATCTATATCAACAAAGGCTAAATTTATGATTCCCTTCTGAACATAGTCTCTGATGAAATGATGCTTAATTTCTATATGTTTTGCCTTAGAGTGTAAAATAGAGTTTTTAGACAAACATATAGCAGAAGTATTATCACAAAAGATAGAAATGTTACTTTCAAATATTTGATAATCTTCTAGTTGACTTTTCATCCAGAGCATCTGCGTGCTACATCCAGCAGCAGCAATATATTCTGCCTCTGTGGTTGAAAGTGCAATTGTGGGTTGCTTCTTGCTGTACCAAGAGATTAGATTTCTTCCTAGAAATTGACAACTTCCAAAAGTACATTTTCTTTCCACTCTGTCTCCAGCGTAGTCAGCATCACAAAATCCAACTAATTTGAAATCATCAGATTTTCTGTAACACAAACCCACATTAGAAGTACCTTTCAGATACCTTAGAATCCTCTTGACAGCTGTCAAGTGTGATTCTCTAGGATCTGATTAGAATCTAGCACACAAGCATACACTGAACAATATGTCAGGTCTAAAAGTAGTTAGATAAAGAAGAGAACCAATCATACCTCTGTAGAGCTTCTGGTCTACTTTCTTACTTACCTCTTCCTTGCCAAGTGAGCTAGTTGGATGCATGGGAGTCTTTGCCAGCTTACTATCAGTCATGTTAAATTTCTTCAAAAGTTCTTTAACATATTTGGTCTGATGTATGTAAGTGCACTCTGGAGTTTGATTGACTTGGATTCCTAGAAAGAATTTGAGTTCTCCCATCATGCTCATTTCAAATTCTGCCTGCATACATGTAGCAAACTCCTTTCCCAGCATAGTTTTGGTAGATCCAAATATTATATCATCCACATAAATTTGACAAATTAGAAGATATTTCTTAATTGATTTACAAAAGAGTGTTGTATCCACTTTGCCTCTGATGAAATTTTTCTCCAGAAGAAAATTTCCCAATCTCTCATACCAAGCTCTGGGAGCTTGTTTTAAACCATATAGAGATTTCTTTAGTTTGAAAACATGATCTGGAAATTTTTCATTTTCAAAACCAGGAGGTTGGTGGACATAAACTTCTTCTTCTATAATACCATTAAGAAAGGCACTTTTAACATCCATCTGATACAGGGTGATGTTATTTTGTGCAGCTAATGAAATAAGAAGGCGTATAGATTCTAACCTTGCCACTGGAGCATAAGTTTCAGTGTAATCAATACCTTCTTGTTGATTGTACCCTTGAGCAACTAGCCTTGCCTTATTTCTTTCAACTTCTCCTTTCTTATTCAGTTTATTTCTGAAGACCCATTTTGTACCAATTATATTGAATCCTTGTGGTCTTTGAACTAGATCCCATACATCATTTCTGGTGAATTGATTTAGCTCTTCTTGTATGGCAATAATCTAATCATTGTCTTGCAGAGCTTCATCTACAGAAGATGGTTCAATTTCTGACACCGGTCTAAATAGTGATGCTTCAGATGATCTTAGAAAGGATCTTGTTCTGATGGGATCATCTTTCTTTCAAATAATGACATTCTCTGGATGAGAAACTTTAATTCTGGATGATGATCCTCTAACTGTTGATTCTTCAGAAATGTTTAGATTGTTCATCTGAGAAGTTAAAGGAATAGCATCTGGCGTTGCTTCTGGTTCCTTCACTTGAATTTTGTCTGCTTCTGGGACTTCAGAGTCAATGAAGACTACTTTTCTATCTGCAGAGTTTTTAGACTGCTTTGGCTTTTCAGAGCCAAGATTATCATCAAATCTGACATGAATGGATTCTTCCACAATCTGTGTCTCAGTGTTGTATACTCTGTAGCCTTTAGAGCATTCAGAATATCCAAGCATGAAACACTTCTGTGCTTTGGAATCAAACTTGTTCAGATTTTCCTTAGTATTTAACATATAGCAAATACATCCAAAAGGATGAAAATATGAAATGTTGGGCTTTCTGTTCTTCCACAGTTCATAAGGAGTCTTTTTCAGAAGAGGTCTTACAGACACTCTGTTCTGAATGTAACAGGCTGTGTTGATTGCTTCTGCCCAAAAGTGTTTTGCCAGATTTGTCTCATTGATCATGGTTCTGGCCATTTCTTGCAGAGTTCTGTTTTTCCTCTCTACAACCCCATTTTGTTGTGGAGTTCTAGGACAGGAAAAATCATGAGCAATGCCATTTTCAGAAAAATATTTTTCAAAATATTTATTTTCAAATTCACCACCATGATCACTTCTGACTTTTATAATTTTGAAATCCTTATCATTCTGGACTTGCTTGCAGAAGTCAAAGAACACAGAATGTGACTCATCCTTGTGTTTTAAGAACTTTACCCATGTCCATCTACTATAGTCATCAACAATGACTAATCCATACTTCTTGCCTCTGATGGATGCAGTTTTCACTGGTCCAAACAGATCAATATGAAGTAATTCTAGTGGTTTGGAAGTAGAAACAACATTTTTTGATTTAAAAGATGATTTTGAAAACTTCCCTTTTTGGCATGCTTCACAAAGAGCATCTGAAGTGAACTTCTGATTAGGGAGTCCTCTGACAAGATTAAGTTTATTAATCTGAGATATACGTCTCATATTAATATGGCCCAATCTTCTGTGCCAGACCCATTGCTCTTCATTAACTGACAAGAGGCATTTAACATTTTGAACTTTAAGTTCAGAAAGATTTATTTTATAAATGTTGTTTTTCCTCTTACCACTAAATAGGATAGAGCCATCCTTTTGACTAATAGCTTTACAACATTTTTGATTAAAGGTAATATCATAACCATTGTCACTTAATTGACTTATGGAAAATAAGTTATGCTTTAACCCTTCAACAAGTAAAACATTAGTAATAGAGGGAAGTTTACCATTTCCAATGGTGCCAGATCCAATGATCTTGCCCTTCTGGTTCCCTCCAAACTTCACATCACCTCCAGATCTAAGTTCCATACTTTGGAACATAGACTTTTCTCCTGTCATGTGTCGTGAGCATCCAGAGTCCAGGTACCATGATTGGTGTCCTGACCTTGCTGCTGAGAACATCTGCAACTAGAATTATTTTATTTTTAGGTACCCAGATCTTCTTGGGTCCTTTAGGGTTAGTTGGTTTGTAGGTTTGTCTAAACTTCTGTTTTTCAACATAATGTTTATTCTGACTTGCCTTGGGTTTAAACACATAAGTATTCTTCTCAGAGCTTGTGTGTTTAATGTCATTTAAGTGACCAAACTTAAATTGAGAGTACAGAGGTGTCTTCTTGATGAAGAGTTTATCAACAGATTTTGGATTACTTCTAGAGGAAGATTCATATCCAATACCTCTTCTGTTATTCCCACTAACACCATAGATCATAGAAGCCATCTTGCTTTTGTCTATGCTCTTAGTAAGGAATCTCTGAGAGCTAGAGTCATATTTTTCTAAGATGTTTTCACATGACTTAGTCTCAGGTTCAGATTCTTGTTGAGTTGTTTCAAAGTCATTTTTGATTTTCAGATTAATTTCTTTTTGCTCAACAAGTTCTGTCTTCAGAAAATCAATCTCAGATTCAAGACTGCTTTTCAGCTTCTTGTATTTGAGTTTGATATTGTTATAACTTTTCAGAACTTCTGATAAAACTTTTATAAGTTCTTCTTTAGTAAGTTTAGCCATTACCTCTTCAGCATCATCGTCAGATTCAGAATCTGATTCATATCCTGAAGTTCCTTCCTCCAGATCTTCTGTGATGGCCATCAGTGCAACATTAGCACATTCTTCTTCTGATTCAAAAGATGATTCAGACTCATCTGAGTCATCCCATGTTGCCATCAGAACCTTCTTCTTTTTGTTAAACTTCTTCTTGGGTTTTTCTTTTTGAAGTTTGGGGCAATCATTCTTGTAATGCCCAGGTTCTTTGCATTCATAGCATACAACTTCTTTCTTGCCAGATCTTCTATGCCCAGAAGATTCCTTTCTGTGATCAGATTTTCTGAAGTTGTTGAACTTCTTTCCCTTGTGCTTCCAGAGTCTGTTGATCCTTCTGGACAACATGGATAATTCATCTTCTTCTTCAGAAGAAGACCCTTCAGAGCTTTCTTCAATAACCTCCAAAGCTTTAGCAGATTTATTAGATTTTAAAGCAACAGATTTACCTTTTTCTTTCTTCTGAGGTTCATCTTCCTCAAGCTCAATTTCATGGCTCCTTAGTGAGCTGATGAGTTCTTCTAAAGAAATCTTGTTCAGATCTTTAGCTATCTTCAAGTCAGTCACCATTGGTCTCCATCTGGTAGGCAGACTTCTGATGATTTTCTTTACATGATCTGATGTGGAGTATCCCTTGTCCAGAACCTTTAGCCCAGCTGTGAGGATTTGAATTCTGGAGAACATAGCTTCAACAGATTCAAATTCTTCAATCTTGAAGGCCTCATACTTCTGGATCAGTGCCAGAGCCTTTGTTTCCTTGACTTGGGAGTTTCCCTCATGAGTCATCTTTAAGGATTCAAACATATCAAATGCAGTTTCCCTGTTTGTAATTTTTTCATACTCAGTATGAGATATTGCATTCAATAATATTGTTCTGCCCTTGTGATGATTTCTAAAATCTTTCTTCTGAGCATCTGTCATAGATTTTCTATCTATCTTCTTGCCATTCCCATCTGTGGGATGAACATATCCATCTATGACTAGATCCCATAAATCAACATCATATCCAAGGAAAAAACCTTCAATTCTGTCTTTCCAGTAATCAAATTTCTCCCCATCAAACATAGGGGGTTTGGTGCTGATTCTGTCCCTTTCTTCATATTTATTGTTAATGTTGGATATTGTATTATCAACCATAGTAACAACTAAATATATATCAAAGTATTTCTCTCTGGATCTTTACTATCAGTGTTAAGTGGTAGCACACACAGAACTGGAGCTCTGATGCCAACTGAAGGTGAGATAATACTTAGAAGGGGGGTTGAATAAGTATGAAAGATTAAAACATAGATTAAAACACAAGTATTTTTATCCTGGTTCGTTGAACTCAACTACTCCAGTCCACCCTTCCTAGAGTGATTTGCCTTTCTCAATCAAGGACTTAATCCACTATTTAATCAAACAGATTACAATAGTAACACCTAAGAACAACTGTTCTTAGTCTTCTCAAGAGCTACTGAGTCCAACTGAATCCTCTTAAGGAAATCCTTTACAATCAATGTAAATCTAATACAAGAGTAAGAATGCTTCTAAAAAGCTTTTATCACAACTGTGATATTTCTCTTAAGTTTAAGTACAATGAAATTAATTCTAAGAATGAATATGAAAGTATGAGAGCTTGAATGTTTTAATTTCTTTTTAGCAAAACGTCTAACTGAAGAATTTGGCGGAGTCTTGCTTTTATAGGCAGCTGATCCAAGGTGAGCTGCACGTTGAGAAGAGTGTCCCAAAAGGTCTGAGCCTTTTTGTCTTCACATCAAGTGACCTTTCCTAGAAGAAGAAAGCACAGAAAAATCCTTTTTGTCTATGTTCTTGTGTCTAGCATAAATAAGGAAAGAGACGTTTGATTTACTCCAACGAATATAATCTTTGAATATTTCTTCTTCAGTTTTCAGCAAGTTCATCAGAGTCTAATTGAATCAGAGTCTTCTGATGATGATCAGAGCATGCTGGATCAGAGTCTTCTGCAGCAGGTGTGCTTTCAGCGTGTTAAATATCAGAGCATATTTGAAACAGAATTTCAGTACTGGCAGCTTTAGTACTTTCAGAATCTTCTGTAGAAACTATGCTTTGAAAAATTCTTCATACAAAATTCTTCTTTGCTCCATATGCTTCTGACTTGCTTCAGATCCTTCTGGAGCTTCAGCTTCAGAATCTTCTGGAGCTTCTTGCTTCAGATCCTTCTGGAGGCTTCTGCTTCAGATTCTTCTGGAGGCTACGCTCAGAATCTTCTGGAGGCAGCAATCAGAATCATCTAATATATGCATCTGGAGTGTTAATTTCTTTACTATCTGCAGTAAAAACTCTCAAGCAAATTTTAGAGTATATAATTCTTAAATACAAAATTTCATAATAGTTATCATCAAAACATAGAGATATTATTAAGAACCAATATGTGTTCTAACATAGAAGACTTTGGCCTTTTAATTTCCTTTTGTATAGTTTGTACCCCTAGCTTTTAGGATGTGTAACCTTCATTTTGAAAAATGTTGTAAAAGTTTCATTCGTTAATGAACACTTTATGCTTGTAAAACTCCATTTGTTAATGGAAATTTGATTAAGCTTTCATTTGTTAATGATAAGCATCACGTTGTTACGTGTTGATCCATTAATTTTGTTCGTAAACAAACCTTTTTGTTTTTAGCTTGCATTTGTATCTGCATCCTGCATCTCATTTGCATTGCATTCCATCGGTTCTCCGGCTCATCTTATGCTTTGTTGTTGTCAGAAATCATGTTGAATACCCACCGATACAATACCAAAGCCAATGCTCAGAGAAGAATGGCTGATCAAGATCAAAGAATTGATCAAATCAAGAAAGACCTCGAGGTGCTACACGGTGACGTTAGCCAGATTATGGAAGTCCTTCAAGTGATAAGAGAAAAAATGGACTCGAAGACTATAGTTGTATTTGAAATCAATACGACAACGACAAATCCTCCTCCAGTAGTGACCTCGGAAACTGAACATCCATTTGGTATAGCCATGGATTTCATACCAGCATACAATAATGCCCAGCAACTCAACCTTCAGCAGCATACTGTTCCGTTAATGACAGAATTCCAAAATCCTATCTACACTCAGGCAGGTGCTCAGGCACAGGTCTGACCGATCTTCAACAATCATCAGCAGATATTTGATATACCCGACAGGTATGACGTTGAAGATGAAAAACACGAAAAATTTAGAGTTGAGATGGATATAATGGCAAGACGGATAAGGGCCATAGAAGGAAACAACGTCTTTAGTTCTGATGCTAAAGACACGTGCCTGGTTTCGGGTTTGGTATTTCCTCCTAAGTTCGTGATGCCCACATTTAAAAAATACGAAGGAGCGACCTGCCCAAAGATTCACTTAATCATGTATTGCCAGCGTACGGTTGCACACATTGAAAACGACAAGTTATTAATACATTGCTTCCAAGACAGTCTTAAGGGTGCCTCCGCCAAATGGTACCTAATTGTAGACCAGTCAAAGATACACTGTTTCCAAGACTTGTCCGATGCATTCATTCAACAGGACAAGTACAACATGGACCTGGCACCAGACCGTCGTTAGCTCCTCAGCATGATACAGAAGAGTTCTGAATCCTTCAAAGAGTATGCGCAGAGATGGCATGAAACTGCCGCTTAGGTGTAACCTCCCCTGACAAAAAAAGAGCTGACTGTTTGGTTCATAGATATGGTTAGGCCCGAATTCTACGAGAGGATGATTAGTAGCATCACGACGAACTTTTCGATATTGTGGTCGTAGGTGTAATAGTGGAGGAAGGTTAGAAGAATGACAAAGTAACAAGCTCAGCTAGTAGTTCCAGCACTAGCATAACGAAGAAGCCATCGAGCAATTTCCATAAGAAAAAATAAGGGGAAACTAATGCTATGATGTGTGATAGGAGAGTTTAGAGCAGAAGAAATCGCCCACAAAATCAACAACTACCTCTTCTACAAAACTATCAGCAGTACTAACAACAATAGTAAGTGGCCGCGGTCACGCCAATATTTCAACCTCGGCCAAATCAACAAAACTTCCAACCACAGGAGCCCAACACCTACCATCACAATCACAATCAATAAAACTTTTAGCAATGGGCGCCCAACGCCTACCAGCAAAATCATAATCAACAAGTACAACAGCAACAAAGAGCTTTGGCTCCAAGGACTGCTTTTCAGAATAGAAGACCAAGGATTCAACCCATTCCTATGAGTTACACTGAGCTATACCCCTTAATGGTGCAACAAGGCTTGATTTAGACAAGGAAATTGGGTCCTCCTTCAAATTCGCTGCCACATTTCTACAATCTGAATGCACACTGTGCCTTTCATGGAAATGCTGTAGGGCACGACCTTGAAGGCTGTATAACACTTAAACATATTGTGCGTGAGTTAATTGAAAAGAAGATTCTCTCCTTTGAGGATAATCAGCCCAATGTGGAAAACTTCCCTTTTCCAAATCATGGTGGTGTAAAAGTCGTAGAAGAAGATTCTGACATGAGAATGATTTCTAGGGTTTTGGAAGTTAAAACTCCATTGGTCGAGTTACACAAGAAACTGATAAAGGCAGGACTAATTGCAGATTCTCATGAAGATTGTGGTGGTTGTAATCATAATTCGTCAGGTTGTGATTTAGTGCGGAGGAACATTCAGTCAATGATTAACGAGGGACTGCTGGAGATATGTGGGGAAAGAAAAAAGAAGATATCTCGGTTATTGAACCTATATTCAATTTGCCAAAGAGATCTGAAAAAGTGCCAGTATTCAACACTGCAAATAGCAAGCCTGCTTCTCCTGTTGCTGTTAGGCCTGTATTACACAACAACCTAGTACCGACGGTCGGCCAGCCTAAGCCAAGGTTTGATCCAAGAAGTGGACTAGGTCCTAATCCAAAGGCGGTATCATGGAAATATGACTATTCGTGGTACGATATGAAAGATGGGAGAAAACGTGTGGATGTAATAAATATTGCTGGGGCAAGCAAAATGACCCGCAATGGTGGTATATATTAGCCCAAGGCAACTGTTACTATTCCCAAGGAAACCGTTCCCAAAGAAGTTGTTCCTAAGGAAACCATCCCAAAAGCGCCTGTTATTATTGAGAAACCAAAAGGAAAAGAAGCCACAAAGGAAGACGAGGAAGAGTTCTTGAGAATAATCTGTCAGAGCGACTACAGGGTAGTAGACCAGCTTAATCAGACGCCGTCAAAATTCTCGGTCATGTCTCTGCTGCTGAGTTCTCCCGCTCACCGACAAGCATTGCTGAAGATACTGACACAAGCCCATGTAACAAAAGATATCACTGTGGGGCAATTTGATTTCGCTGTTGCTAACATCACGACTTGCAATACGCTGAGCTTCAACAACAATGACTTGACCACTGAAGGTCGCAAGCACAATCGTACCTTGCGGGTATCTGTCAAATGTGAAGATGATACACTCACTAGAGTACTTATTGACACTAGTTCGTCTCTCAATGTGATGCCCAAGAGAAAATTGGCCAAATTGGCATATAAAGGAGCCATGATGAGAGCCACATCTCTGATCGTGAAATCCTTCGACGGATCGAGAAGAACAGTAATTGAAGAAGTTAATTTTCCAATTATGGTGGGACCATAGGTTTTTGAGATCACTTTTTAAGTAATGGATATAAATCCAACGTATAGTTGTTTACTGGGTAGGCCGTGGATACATGCAGAGACGCTGTCACATCCACATTACATTATAAAATGAAGATCAGTTGGTCATATTACACGGCGAAGAGGATTTAATGGTGATAAATCTATCATCCTTCCGGTACATTGAAGCCGATGATGATGCACTAGAAACAGATTTCCAGGCATTGGAAATTGCACACGCTGTATTGATTAAGGACGTCGTTGTCACACGCGGGCCGTATTTCGTCTCTTCCCAGAGTATCGAAAACGCCATGAAGGAAGGTCTTCCTCAAGGCTGGGGAGAAATAATTGAGGTTAACGCTTGGGCGAAGAACAATCGACAAGGGTTGGGTTACAAACCAACTCTAGATGAAGGATCAAAGATCAACGACAAGCGCCTAAAGACCTTGGAAGAAACCTTTGTAAGCTGTATTAACAACCTGGTATTCTGAGATTAAGCCATTTTGTGCAATTGGGAGGTCGTTGATGCTCCCGTCATGTTACCACTCTTAGAGTAATATGTTTGTCTTGCTTGTTAGCTTTTCATTGTTTAAATTCCATGGTCACGCTCGAGGCCAGTGGATCATTTTGTATGGGCCACACTTTTGCAATTAAAGATCAATGAATGAATGCGTGTTTTGTTAAACTCCCATTTTATTATTCATCATTTTTTTTATTGTTTCCACTTAAAAAAAAAGGAAAATGACAATCTTTTGAAAACCTAAAAAACAATTCATCATATGCGTCTCTTTGTGTGTGTTTGATCATTTAAACCCGTTTACACATGAAGAGAACCTCCATCACCCGCTAAATCTGATGATCATCCCGTTCTTTCTGACTTTGGTTCACCTGTATTCTAAGTTAAAGATGAGAGTGATGAGAATATTGAAATTCCTGAAGAACAGATAAAGATGACTGAGTACGAGGATGCCTATATTCAACCTTACAAAGAATAGATCGAAATTATCAACTTGGGCTCTGATGAAGTAAAGAGAGAGGTCAAGATTGGGGCATCGCTTGGGGCAGAGGTTAAAGACAGATTGGTAATACTTCTCAAATATTTTGCGGATGTGTTTGCTTGGTCCTACCAAGATATACCTGGGTTGGACACCGACATTGTAGTTCACAAGCTCCCTCTTAAACTTGAGTGTCCTCCAGTTAAGCATAAACATCGAAGATCTAGACCCGACATGGCTCTCAAAATCAAAGATGAGGTTAAAAAGCAGTTCAACACAAGCTTTCTGGTAATTTCCAAATACCCTGAGTGGGTGACTAATATTGTACCAGTACTTAAGAAGGATGGCAAATTTAGAATGTGTGTAGATTACAGGGATCTTAACAAAGCTAGTCCAAAGGACGATTTCCCTTTACCGTATATCGACACTTTGGTAGACAATACAACCAACTTTGCAATATTCTCATTCATGGATGGCTTCTCCGGCTATAATCAGATAAGAATGGACCCAACTGATATGGAAAAGACAACCTTCATCACATCCTAGGGCACTTATTGTTATAAAGTTATGCACTTTGGTTTGTAAAACACTAGAGCCACTTATCAACGAGCCATGGTGGCATTATTTCATGACATGATGCACCAAGAAATTGAGGTTTATGTCGATGATATGATTGCCAAGTCACAGAGCAAAGAAGATCACCTTGATCATTTGTTAAAGCTATTTGAAAGACTCAGGAAGTATCAATAGAGACTAAATCCTGCCAAATGTACCTTCGAAGTCAGAACTGGAAAACTACTTAGCTTCATTCTTAGTCAACATGGAATCGAGGTAGATCTTGACAAGGTACGAGCCATCAAGGAAATTCCTGCCCCACAAACTGAGAAGCAAATCAAAGGTTTCCTCGGCAGATTGAATTATATCTCCAGATTTATCTCAAACTTGACTCCTACTTGCGCGTCGATCTTTAAGTTGCTACAGAAAGATCAAGCAGTTGCGTGGAACGAGGATTTCCAGTTGGCATTTGAAAAGATCAAAGGATATCTCTAGGAGCCTCCAATATTGATCCCTCCTATGCCTGGGAAGACCTCTCTTCATGTACATGACCGTGCTCAAGGAATCAATGGGTTGTGTTTTGGGCCAAACGGATGAGTTGGGGAAGAAGGAGCATGCGATTTACTAATTAAGCAAGAAATTCACCGATTGTGAAATTCGTTACTCTCCATTAGAAAAAGCTTGCTACGCTCTAGCTTGGGCAACCAAACGTCTGAGGTAGTACATGATTTGTCACACTACTTTGTTGATATCCAAAATGGATCTGATAAAGTACATATTTGAAAAACCTGCTCAGACAGGAAGACTTACAAGATGGCACATGCTCTTATCAGAGAATGACATTCAATATATTGCTCAGAAGTCAATAAAAGGAAGCGTCTTGTCAGACTACCTTGCTGATCAACTTGTTGAAGATTATCAGCTGCTCAAATTCGACTTCCTCGACGAAGATATCATGCTTCTTTATAAAGCCAAAGAAGATCCTGGCCCTGAGGAGGGTCTCGAACCTGGTTCCCATTGGAAAATGATGTTCGACGATGCGTCCAAAAAAAGAGGCCATGGCGTGGGTGCTGTTCTGGAAAGTCCTTCTGGTGGCTACACTGCTGCTACTGCAAGATTGTGCTTCAAATGTACGAACAACATAGCCAAGTATGAAGCCTGCATCTTTGGTCTTAAAGCTGCCATTAACCTTCGTATTAACCCTTTGGAAGTAATTGGCGACTCTGCCTTGGTAATCTATCAGCTCAAGGGTGAATGGGAGACCCAAGATGAAAAACCGATTCCTTACAAAGACTATATTTTGGAGATGGTTGAGTATTTTTACGAAATCACTTTCAAACACATCCTAATATCCAAAAACCACATAGCAGATGCTCTGGCTATGATGGCTGCTATATGGAGGGTTCAATTTGTCAACAAACCTCCCCTAAGTTGCATTGAAAGAAAGACTACGCCAACATACATCATGATGACTGAAGAAGAGTCTGACGGAAAACCTTGGTTTTATGACATCAAAAATTACCTTTAGAGTCAAGAATATCCTACCGAAGCCTCTAAGATTGATAAGAGAGCTTTGCGAAGATTGTCATCCAAGTTCTTCATTAGCAATAATGTTCTATACAAGAGAAATCACAACATGGTCTTACTCAGATGTGTTGACAGTAGAGAAGCAGACATGTTAATAATAGACATTCATGAAGGTGCCTTTGGTACTCATGCAAGCGGCCATGCCATGGCAAAGAAGATCTTGAGGGCAGGTTATTACTGGTTGACTTTGGAGACTAACTGTATCCTATTTGCCCAAAGATGTCATAAATTCCATATTTATGCAGATAAGGTGCACGTACCGCCACATCCTCTAAACGTATTATCGTCACCTTGGCCATTCTCAATATGGGGCATTAACATGATTGGGGAAATTGAGCCTAAAGCGTATAACGGTCATCGGTTTATCCTAGTCGCCATCGACTATTTTACTAAATGGGTGGAAGCTGCCTCCTATGCGAGTGTAACGAAGCAGGTGGTTGACCGATTCATTAAAAAGGAGATTATTTGTAGTTACAGAATCGCTAACCAGATCATCACAGATAATGGAACGAATCTGAATAATAAAACAATGAAGGAGCTCTGTGACAGTTTCTAGATTAGACATCACAACTCTTCTCCTTATCGGCCCAAGATTAAAGGAGATGTTGAAGCTGAAAATAAAAATATTAAAAAGATTGTGCAGAAAATCATAGAAACTTACAAAGATTGGCATGAAATGCTACCATTTCCTTTACACGGATACAAACATTTTTTCGCACTTCAGCAGGGGCAACCCCTTTCTCCCTGGTTTACGGGATGGATGAAGTTATACCAATTGAGGTTGAGATACCTTCATTAAGGGTTGTTAGTTCTTGATTGGCATGCATTTTGGTAAAACTAGGTATAATCACAAGATGTCCTACAGGATGTCATAAAATCTGTCTGTCAAGATCAGCAGGATGTTGTAAATTGTTCACTCAAAGCTTGTAAGCAAGAGTGTATTGTACTTGATTGAAGCTTTTAAGCAAGATCAAGTTGTGACTTTGAAGAGTGTCTTCTAAAGCCTTCTTATTTTATTCATTGTTATCACTGCTGTAATTGAGGGGGAGTGAGAGGTGTCTCTTGTCTACGTGTGTTCTATGCAGAAATTGCATAGGTAGAGATTAAGTAAGGAGTTGTAAACTAGGAATTTAGCTCTGAATTAATTTTACTAGTAGTGAATTTTCTCCCTGGCTTGGTAGCCCCCAGATGTAAGTATGGTTTCACCGAACTAGGTTAACAATTGTTGTGTCTCTTTACAATTGTTTTTGTTTATCTTTGTATTTATCATACATATATTTGTGTCATGAACATCTCTTTCAACATCTAATATCTGATACCAGAATTTCAATTGGTATCAGAGCAGGCATCCTGCTCTAGTTCTGGGTGAGATCTATGGACGATATTTTCTGGTACCATGGAAAAAGAAGGAGGATTTATGAACAGACCACCTATTCTGGACGGGAACAATTATGACTACTGGAAACCTAGAATGGTTGCCTTCTTAAAGTCTCTGGACAGTAAGGCATGGAAAGTTGTCATCAAGGGATGGGAATATCCTATGATTGTTGATAAAGATGGAAAGGCTACAACTGAAGTAAAACCTGAGGAAGAATGGACAAAGGAAGAAGATGATCTAGCTCTGGGAAACTCCAAGGCCTTGAATGCCTTGTTCAATGGAATTGATAGGAACATATTCAAGTTGGTGAACAACTGTGAAATTGCTAAGGAAGCATGGGAGATTCTAAAGACTACTCATGAAGGCACATCCAAGGTAAAAATGTCTAGACTTCAACTCCTTACAAATAAGTTTGAAAGCCTAAGAATGAAAGATGATGAAAGCATACATGACTTTCATATGAATATTCTTGAGATTGCCAATGCTTCAAGTGCTCTTGGTGAAAAGGTGTCTGAAGAAAAGCTAGTAAGAAAAATTCTCAGATCCCTTCCCAAGAGATTTGACATGAAAGTAACTGCTATAGAAGAAGCCCAAGACATTTGTAAAATGAGAGTTGATGAACTCATTAGGTCTCTTTTAACATTTGAAGTTGGAATAAGTGACAAAGTTGACAAGAAAAAGAGCATAGCTTTTGTGTCAAATACTGAAAGAAGAGATGATGAATCTGATGAGGATACAAATGAAAGTCTATCAAAGGCCATGGTTCAGCTGGAAAGATAATTCAACAAGGTAATAAAAAGAATGGATATAAAGACAAGACCGAATGTCAAGAATACCTCACTTGATATTAGTAAGTCAAATGATGCAGGAAGAAGAACTAGGACTGAAGAAAAACCCACAAACAGCAAAGGGATGCAGTGTTATGAGTGTGAAGGTTTTGGTCACATCAAATCTGAATGCCCTACCTATCTCAAGAAACAAAAGAAAGGCCTAACTATTTCATGGACTGATGAAGACTCTGACAGTGAGATTGAAGAAGAATCTGCCAAACATATAACTGCCTTGACTGGAAGATACTATTCTGATGAAGACTCCAATGAATATGAATTGACCTTTGAAGAACTAGCAGCTTCCTACAAAGAACTATGCCTCAGAAGTGAAGAAGTCTGCCAGCAAGGAGGAACACCTGAAAAATATCAATGGTTTGAATAATGAGGTTGCTGAACAGACTAAAACGATCACTAAATTAATATATGAAGTTGCTCAACTGACTTTCCAACTAAACCAAATGGGAAAGTCTGTTAGAATGATGAATAGTGGTACCAAAACCTTGGAAGAGATTCTTCAATCTGGA
Organism: Lathyrus sativus; assembly: GCA_963859935.3. Classification (NCBI taxonomy): domain Eukaryota; kingdom Viridiplantae; phylum Streptophyta; class Magnoliopsida; order Fabales; family Fabaceae; genus Lathyrus; species Lathyrus sativus. Next base: position 71,900,946 of record OZ012736.1, read on the forward strand.
AAAAGATCTGGAGACAAGACAGGGTTAGGATTTCATGAAGACAATAACTCTACCTATCTCTACAAACCTTCTGAATCAAGGAAGATGATGTTCCAGCAGATGTCTCAACATCATGACAGAAAACAAACAAACCAACCTAGAAAATTCCAAAGATGGAGATGCCATCATTGTAGTCGCTTTGGTCACATAAAGTCATTATGTTTCAAACTACATGGATATCCAAATTCTACTACTCAGATAAGACCTAACCATAACACTCTCCTCTCCAAGAAGCAATGGGTTCCAAAAGGTCCTTCTACTAAACAATGGGCTCTTAAAACTGATAATACTTGTCTCATAGCTCATATGTCCCTAAAGGTTTCTACTAAGGAAGATTGGTACTTTGACAGTGGGTGCTCAAGACATATGACTGGGATCAGAAATCTGTTAGTAGACATCAAACCTCACTCAACTAGCTATGTGACCTTTGGAGATGAAAAAAAGGAAATCAAGGGGATTGGAAAACTGAACTATTCAGGAACACTAGATCTTGACAATGTGTTGTTAGTCAAAGGATTAACTGCCAATCTAATTAGCATCAGTCAACTATGTGATCAAGGTCTAAGTGTCAACTTCACTAAACTTGAGTGCTTTGTTACTAATGAAAAGGGAGAGCTGATCATAAAGGGAATCAGATCCAAGGACAATTGTTATCTATGGACCTCTCAGGACTCTAAGTGCACTCTTGCCAAGAAGGATGAAATAAGACTATGGCACCAGAAACTTGGGCATGTGCATCTAAGAGGAACGAAGAAGATCATATCTATGGAAGCTGACAGATGTATTCCTCAACAAAAAATTGAAGAAAGAAAAATCTATGTTGAATGCCAAATAAGAAAACAAACAAGGATGTCTCATCAGAAGTCCCAACATCTCACTTCTCTTAAAGTGCTGAAACTTCTTCACATAGACTCAATGAGACCTATACAGGTGGAAAGCTTTGCTGGAAAGAAGTATGCTGTTATAAATAGCATGCAAGAAGAGGTGGGAAAATTCAAGAAAACTTTGAAGTATATCAATAGGACAAGTAAGTATGGGAGGTTCTATAATAATGAGCCTGGGTGTATGATGTCTGGATACTGTGATTGGGATGAAAGTACTGATGACTAGAAGAGCACATCTAGAGGCTGCTTCCTTTTGAGAAACAATCTCATCTCGTGGTTTAGCAAGAAAAAACCTGTGTACCCCTGTCTACTGCAGAAGCAGAATACATAGCTGATAGGAGTAGATACTCTCAACTTGTTTGGATGAAGCAGATGCTCACAAAGTATAATGTCACAGAAGATGTCATAACATTATATTATGGTAATCTGAGTACTATGAATAGTCCCAAGAATCCTATTCAACATAGGAGAACTAAATATATTAATACAAGGAATCATTTTATTAGGAAGCTTGTTGAGCATGTCATTACAAAAAATCAACTGATGAATAGTTTCACCAAAGCTTTGAATGCTATTCAGTTTGAGACCCTGAAAAGAAAATTGGAGATCTGTACTTATGAGGATTTATAGCAATTACTGCTAAGAGGGATTTATGCTTTTAAAAGATGTTTCTTACTTAAAATAGAGATGTTCCAACATCCCTCTTTATTACACAACACGCCTTTTCCTACTCAAATAAGCAATCCCACTCAGATTTTTCCCTCCAACTGCCCTTTCAACTCCCACACCTCCACCACTCTTCAAACTACCTCCCACTCTCTGTGCATTCTCTATCTTCATCCTACCCATGTTTTTCCTTCTCCCAGAAACAGCAAGATGTCTCCTAAACATGATGCTTCCTCATCCAAGACTACCCACACTGATACTCAACCCATGAACATCTCCTTCGAAGATGTTCTTGACATAACCCCTCTTTCCATGGTTCCTAGTCATACAACTGATGTCCCCAAGACCACTCCTCCACATGTAAACGAATCCCAAAAATCTTCCAAAGGTAACACTTCTGAATCCCCCTCTGACAACATTACTAGAATGAAAAACAAGGAAGGCTCTGCTTATGTGGATAGATCCATTAGGGAACTTGTCACCAAGATCCTCTATGGAGATCATAATGTGCATGGTATTTCCACTCCTCTCTCTCGTGTTGATCCATCCCCTAGCACTGATAAGAACCTAAAAGAAAATGTTGAAAAACCCTCTTCTGATGGCAACCCTAACACTGAAAACTTGGAAAAACTTGCCAGCTCTGTGGTGCATCATATGAATGAGGCTGAAGATATTGGTCTGAATGTTGATATGATTGATGCTCCTGATAATATTATAGATGTTGAAGATGTGCCATCAGATAATGAGCTCATCAAAAATGCTGCCCAGGTATTGCCAAGAGACTGGTGACTAGGAAAGGAAAAGCTGTGCTTGAGGAATCCCCCTCCAAAAGCCAAAAGAAGAGGACTCCTGTTGGACCCCCCAAGGCATGGAGCAAGGTCTCTCTTGCCTCTAAGAAGAGAAAGGTTATTGTTGAGAACACTGACTCTGATGAAGATATTATAAAGGATGTTCCTGACATGGCCCATGTGAAGAAATCCACTGCCAAGAAAACTCCTAGACCAATGCCTGCTGCTCCTTTGGACAATATTTCTTTTCACTCCATTAGCAGTGTGACCAAGTTGAGATATGTGTATCAAAGGAGGATTTCTCTAGAAAGGGAGTTGGGAAAAGATGCTCTAGAAATTAAGGAAGTGATGGACCTAATCAATGAGGCTGGATTGCTCAAAACCGTCACTGGCTTCTCCAAGTGTTATGAAGGGCTGGTGAAAGAATTCATTGTGAACATTCTTGATTTCATTACTGATAGGAATAACAAAGAATATATGAAGGTCTTTGTTAGAGGAAAGTGTGTGAAGTTTTCTCTAGTTGTAATCAACAGATTTCTAGGACGATCAAATGATGGTGAGGAAGAAATGTCTGCTACAGGCAACCAAGTGTGCAAGTTCATCACTGCCAATCAAGTCAAAACATAGCCCTCAAAAGGTAAGTTGTCAACTGTATTAAAGTTGTGACCTCTCCCCGACAAGTTTGCAAGAACAAGGATTGTTTTCCCTCTAGAGGATTGAGACCATTCTCCAGTGTGGGGATTCAGTGTATTTCTTTTTGCCTCCGGTGTGATAGATCGTTATCTATCTTTTATTCCCTTCTCCTGCAGAGTCGTCCGACATTGCATTTGCATCATACCTTTAGAATATGCCTTCTTCAGCATACCTCTTGTTGTTTGTTCTGGCTGTGGCCTTTGTGTTCTGGTTGGAATGATTTTCTTTGCCAAGAATCTGTCAGGTGTGCCTTCTCCAGTAGTTACTGGATACCATCTTTAGATCTTTTGGTTGTTACCAAACTCTTTTGCTTCAGACCTGTTGTCATGGGCTTACCCTTTTGTTGTTACCTTAATTTTGTCAGGTTATCCGACTTAGGTATTATTGTGATAAATACTTATATTCCCGAAAAGTCCAGTAGTTACTGGTGTCCCTCAAAATCCAATTTTTATTGGTATTTCTAATTTGGTTGTTACCATTTGAAGTCCAATAATATTTTGACTGGCGTTCTATGTGAAGTCTAATTGATATTGGCATCTCTATTTGATGGTTATCCTCATTTGAAGTCCTGTAATGTCTTGACTGGTGTTGCTTGTAACAGCCCAAATTTCATTAAATAATTAATTGTAGTAATTAATTGGTTTAGTGGGATTTTATGTTAATATTGGAATTAATTTTTATTAATTGGAATGAATAGTGAATTGAAAGGAAATTGGAAGGAAGGAAAATAAAGGAAATATAAAGAATAGAAATAGAAGAAAAGGAGATAAGAGTTGGTAAGAAAGGAAGAAAGGGGAGAAAAAGAGAAAGAAGGAAAAGGAGGAGAAAAGAGAAGAAGAAGAGGAAAGTGGAAAATCATCAAGAACCAACATCAAAGCTCCGATTAACCAAGGTAAGGGTGAGAAACATTTCTATTTAATCATTGTATGCTATTATGTATGTTGGGTTTGGGTTTGTGGATGTTTTTCATCACTTTCCATTTTAGGGCAAATGTTGAATTTATCGGTAGATTGATGATTTAATCGGTTGGAACTGAGCAATAATGCCGTAGAATAGTCGGGTAACATGTATAGATGCTATTTGTACTGATTTGGATGTTTGAGGTTTGGTTGATGATGGATTGATGAAGGAGAGGCAGAATAGGGTTCTGTTCTGCGCAGGTTCGCTGGCTCTCGCCAGGCGAGCGAAGGCGAAGCTTCGCCAGGCGAAGCCTAGCGAATGCTGGCGAGTAATTATGATTAAGTCCCAGTGGACTTCGCTGGCGAGTTCTCCAAGCGAAGGTGGATAGCGAAGGTTCTCCCAGCGAAGGTGCCGGCGAGTGGTGGCGAATGAAGTCAGTAGCTACTGACTTGGGCTCGCTGGGAAGTCTCGCCAGGCGAAGCCTAGCGAGTGTTCGCTGAGAGAGTTCGCCAGGCGAAGGCCAGGCGAAGGTTCGCTGCGAGGGTTCGCCAGGCGAATGAAGGCGAATGTGACAGCATTTTTCCTTTGCTGTGTTGCTCATGTGGTGATTGTTTGATTGATTCACATAGGTTAATACCTCTATGATATGATATAGATATGATCTATTGTGATGACATGTGTTGTGGGTAGCCTTCGGGCGTGAATCCTAGAGTTGTGATATGAATGATTAATTGTAATCGGTTAAAATACATGAGAACATTGTGGATATATGTGTGCATAACTTATAATTGTATGATTGGTAATGTGATGTGTATACCTTGTATGAGATGGCATGAGATAAAGAATAAACATACTATGAAAAATGTGTTGTGGATGCATATTGTTTATATGCGATTGTATGTTAAAATACATGAAGAATGCATGAGAGCATAATGATGGCTATGCGTGCATTGCTTGATAGATGTTGTAAATGCATATTGTATGTATGTTAATAAATGTATGAGATGCATGGGAACATATCGTGGATATGTGTGCATCGTTAACAATTGTGAGAGATGCATGGGAACATATCGTGGATATGTGTGCATCGTTAATAATTGTGAGAGATGCATGGGAACATATCGTGGATATGTGTGCATCGTTAATAATTGTGAGAAATGCATGGGAATATATCGTGGATATATGTGCATTGTTTGATGATGTGGTAATAGCATAAATGTCATGGATATATGAAGTATGCTTGTGATTATGATGGGTTTTGGATGATTGGGAAATATGTATGCGAATGTTGTGTGAATGCATGGGAACATATGTGATATGTGTGAATTGTTGTTGAATATGATGATGTGTGAAATGAATACATTGATAAATGTTTGATATATGTTGTATGTGCAATCATAATGAAATTCTCGAAGGGGTGAATTATTCGAATGCATGGGATTAAGACGCGGGAACGGTCTTAAGTGCATTTATTGTGATTGGTTGATTGTACATGCATCATTCAGTCAAGAGACAATGTCTGTTAGTTTCGTGGAAACTAGTGGCTTGTCCCAAACCTAAAAGGGTGGGTTTGAAGCCTAGGGGACGGGCTTGGTTGTTATCGGTCTAGAAGGGTGGACCCGGTTTAAAGTGAAAACCGAAAAAAGATAACGAGTTATCGGTCTAGAAGGGTGAACCCGGTTTAGAGTGAAAATCGAAAAAAGATAACGAGAGTCGGTACCGCATTGCATGAGTTGCATTGAGTTGTTGAGTCACATTAATATATGATGTATGCATGAAGGGATGCTTATGTGTGAATGATGAGATGTTTGTTGAATACTTATGAAGCTTGCATGAAGAGATGCTTACGTGTGAATGTTAAGATTGTGGAATTGTGAATGTATGCATGATGTGAAATGCTTGGTGAATATTCATGTTGTATATATATATAAGTGATGATGTAAATGACTATGAGTTGAATTGTGGTGAGAAATAAGGAGTTAATTATATGATACCTATATATACATGATTTTATGCTTTGATTATTATGGTAATATTTCTCACCCTTCTGCTGTTTTATAATGCTCTATGAGGCATTGCAGATTAGGTTGCTGGAGGCCTTTATGAAGTTCTGCTTGTAGTTCGAGGTTGCTACGTGTGTAGCGGTTTAGTAATTATTTATGGCTCGAGTCATGCTCTGGTCGTGTAACACGGGGATCGATTGCTTATGTTTTAGGATTACATTATGTAACCTAAGTTATGTTTTCATATTTGGAATAATTGAGATAATGAGATGTTGGCCTTAGTGCCTAGAGATGTTGATTTTATATGATGAAAGTAAATGTTTCTTTTAAAGGATTTTCATTAATGAATCCGCTGCTAAATGGAAAAGTGTTTATGAGCATGACAAATTGTTTTAATGTGGTGCAAGTTTTGTGTGATGCCCTTTTATGGATGCATGTGAACTTTTACTCTGATTATGCATATATTATTTGCGGGGTTTAGAAGGGTGTTACAATAGTGGTATCAGAGCAGGTCGGTCCGTCCGGCCAAGTTGTCTAATGTTGTTTGTTCCCTTGTATGCGACATGTGTGTGAAAACACTGTCGATACATGTTGTTGCTTAACCTTGTCTGGAGAAGTGGGAATGATCTAAGTGGGGGAGAAGTTGTGCTTCTCCAAGATGCTGCAGGTGTAGAAGTTATAGCTCAGTGGGTGGTTAACACTCTTGTGGTTTGGTAAAGATAGTCTATACTCCATCATGATTTTCAGCTGCCTATTGACAAATTGAGGAACTGATCACCCTTAATCTCTTGTTGATAGTAGTTGGAGTTCTGTTGGATGGGATGGACGTGTCTTGCAAGCTTAGGTGGCGTGAGCAGAAAATTGTTTGGAGCTAAGTCAGGTGCTTAAGAAGTGTGTTGATGAGTCGGCACGAGATAGTGAGGAGATGGTTAATTTTGATGGGAATTCGGGGTGCTAATGAAAGTGGGAAGATGGCGGTTTTGCCGACTAATTATATCTGTTTGGACAGTCGAAGAATTAAATTGATTGAGTAGTGTTGAGAATTATGTCTGGTGTGTGTGCTACGGCAACAGATTGTGGAGTTGAGTATAAGGGTGGATAATGACTTCTAGTGATTACTGAAGGAAATGAGATGTGGAATACATGGTTGGTATAATTGGACCCTTAAGCATTTCAAGAGTTGGAGAGGTATTGGATGACCTTTATGTGTGGAAGGGTTGTTTCCGTGATTTTGTCGTAACGGAAAACCGTAATTCGGAATGACGCAGGATTAGAAGCGTTGGAAGATATTACAGTGCTCTATGTGATGGGAAAGTAGTGACATGGAAATTAAGTATTTATTGGCGAAAAATGTTTGGATGTTATGGTAAGCGCGGAGAGTGCGGTTTGTGTTATCACCATAAGTTCACAGCTGAGTGTCCGTTTGATATAATGATTTTCCACACTCGATTGAGAGAGTCAATGGTTAGGTAACCGATGGTGTTTGGATATGTTCGGAGAGTATAGGGGTTCATGTTGAGCGTCGGGAACTTGAGTTATTAGTATTGGGGAAGAGGCAGTGATGTACTACTGTGAAGAAAGTTCAAAGAGTTTTAAGAAAGCTGTCAACAGTTTGTGTATTGGTTTTGCCAAGTCCGACAGGATTGTCGTTGTGTTTTGAGATACTTGTTGATATGATTAAGAGATGTGTTAAGTACAACATTAATGAGTTTTGGTTATGCTTGAAGGCAATATAAAGTACAGAGAGGGATTATCTGACAAGTAATTTGGAGTGGGTTGCTGTTGTGTGTTTGTACCGGAGTTTGGAAGCCTCAATTGTTTAGTTGAGATTTGAGATGGTTACTGACCTTAAGGTATTTGTTTTATTTGAGAGAGAGTCAAATATGAGACAGAGAAGTAATTGGAACTCCTGAAGGAGTATGGTTTTGGTTAAATTACCATTCGGATGAGACCAAGTGGTAGCTAAGATGTCGAATCGGGAATTTTGGTATACACTAATGAAGATGGTAAGGAAGTTAGAACTGATTAAGCAAATTCAGATATGAGTTCGGCCTGTGAAGAGACTTCTTATGGAGTTGAGCCTTGGATGTTGAGATTGACTTTTGGTATTCTGATGAGGTTCGAGGAAATCGGAATTCTGAGTTGAGTTGATAGATTAATTGAATTTAATGGATAAAAGTCAGAGGGCTTATTTTCGGATTAAGGGAAATGGTATTGTGAGATGTCGTGGTGAAGTGTGTATTCTGAATAGTGTGAGTTGGATAAGAGTACTCAGGGAGAAGTACATCGAGAAAGATGGAGTATCCGTGCAGGTACTAGGAAGATGCGACCGAATTTGAGAAATAGTTTTGGATAGCCATAGATGGAGAAGGAATTGATTGAGTTTGTATATGTTGATTAGACTTACTGGGAATTGAAGTATGGACATTAGAGATGGTTGGATTTGATACAACTGTTGAGTATTTCGAGTGGGATGGGATAGTATTCCCATGGGCTTTGTGCCGGGTTTTCTGATGAATTTGAGGAAGTATGATCCGATTTGGACAGTTAAGAATGGATTAACAAGAGTAACTCGTTGCCTACCAGTGAAGATGAATCATTCAGTTAGATGGGAACTCAAGTTTTTCGTTAAGATTATGGGAAAGATTGCGAAAGCGGTTGGGTGCCATGTTGAAGATGAACTCTGACTAGCGTCCGTGAATGGCATGGACAAACGAAGAAAACTATCCAGTATGAAGAGGACTCGTTGAGAGCTTGTGTGTTGGACCAAGATGGATCTAAGGGTAGTTAATTGTCGTTGATGGAGTTGCCTACTATAACTGTTGCCATTTCGTATCGGAAACAACATCGTATGAAGTTCGTTGGGTAAGAGGGTATGACTCCTTTGTGTTGTTGCATGTCCAACGGGAGTGTTGTACTCGGATCAAAGACCGTGCAAGGGACGATGGAAGCGATCAAAGAATCCAAGTAAGGCCGTGTTTTGAGAGTTATGGTAGTAATTGGTGTTGGTCGAGCTTGAAGTCTCGTGAGCGCCCTGTGTTTTGTTGATCTGTATCAGAGTAGCGCAGCGGAAGCGTGAGGTGGATATCATGTTAGACTGTTTTACCGCTGTCGCTTGAGAGGATTGCATGAGGTGTTCATATGTCTAAGTTGAAGAGGTACATTGATTCAGGTGGATAGTGTACAAGTGAGAGAGAATTTGACTTCGGAGGCGTGGCTAGTTCTAGTTGTTGATAAGAAACAACTTCGAAGTATAGAGATTCCTTTGGTGGAAGTAGTTATGGGAGAATTGGATTTGGAAGAATTGGAATGCGAGAGTCGTATCCAGAGTTGTTTGGATTAGATAACATTTTCGAGGACGAAAATTCCTAAAGTGGGGGAGAGTTGTAACAGCCCAAATTTCATTAAATAATTAATTGTAGTAATTAATTGGTTTAGTGGGATTTTATGTTAATATTGGAATTAATTTTTATTAATTGGAATGAATAGTGAATTGAAAGGAAATTGGAAGGAAGGAAAATAAAGGAAATATAAAGAATAGAAATAGAAGAAAAGGAGATAAGAGTTGGTAAGAAAGAAAGAAAGGGGAGAAAAAGAGAAAGAAGGAAAAGGAGGAGAAAAGAGAAGAAGAAGAGGAAAGTGGAAAATCATCAAGAACCAACATCAAAGCTCCGATTAACCAAGGTAAGGGTGAGAAACATTTCTATTTAATCATTGTATGCTATTATGTATGTTGGGTTTGGGTTTGTGGATGTTTTTCATCACTTTCCATTTTAGGGCAAATGTTGAATTAATCGGTAGATTGATGATTTAATCGGTTGGAACTGAGCAATAATGCCGTAGAATAGTCGGGTAACATGTATTGATGTTATTTGTACTGATTTGGATGTTTGAGGTTTGGTTGATGATGGATTGATGAAGGAGAGGCAGAATAGGGTTCTGTTCTGCGCAGGTTCGCTGGCTCTCGCCAGGCGAGCGAAGGCGAAGCTTCGCCAGGCGAAGCCTAGCGAATGCTGGCGAGTAATTATGATTAAGTCCCAGTGGACTTTGCTGGCGAGTTCGCCAAGCGAAGGTGGATAGCGAAGGTTCTCCCAGCGAAGGTGCCGGCGAGTGGTGGCGAATGAAGTCAGTAGCTACTGACTTGGGCTCGCTGGGAAGTCTCGCCAGGCGAAGCCTAGCGAGTGTTTGCTGAGAGAGTTCGCCAGGCGAAGGTTCGCTGCGAGGGTTCGCCAGGCGAATGAAGGCGAATGTGACAGCATTTTTCTTTTGCTGTGTTGCTCATGTGGTGATTGTTTGATTGATTCACATAGGTTAATACCTCTATGATATGATATAGATATGATCTATTGTGATGACATGTGTTGTGGGTAGCCTTCGGGCGTGAATCCTAGAGTTGTGATATGAATGATTAATTGTAATCGGTTAAAATACATGAGAACATTGTGGATATATGTGTGCATAACTTATAATTGTATGATTGGTATTGTGATGTGTATACCTTGTATGAGATGGCATGAGATAAAGAATAAACATACTATGAAAAATGTGTTGTGGATGCATATTGTTTATATGCGATTGTATGTTAAAATACATGAAGAATGCATGAGAGCATAATGATGGCTATGCGTGCATTGCTTGATAGATGTTGTAAATGCATATTGTATGTATGTTAATAAATGTATGAGATGCATGGGAACATATCGTGGATATGTGTGCATCGTTAATAATTGTGAGAGATGCATGGGAACATATCGTGGATATGTGTGCATCGTTAATAATTGTGAGAGATGCATGGGAACATATCGTGGATATGTGTGCATCGTTAATAATTCTGAGAAATGCATGGGAATATATCGTGGATATATGTGCATTGTTTGATGATGTGGTAATAGCATAAATGTCATGGATATATGAAGTATGCTTGTGATTATGATGGGTTTTGGATGATTGGGAAATATGTATGCGAATGTTGTGTGAATGCATGGGAACATATGTGATATGTGTGCATTGTTGTTGAATATGATGATGTGTGAAATGAATACATTGATAAATGTTTGATATATGTTGTATGTGCAATCATAATGAAATTCTCGAAGGGGTGAATTATTCGAATGCATGGGATTAAGACGCGGGAACGGTCTTAAGTGCATTTATTGTGATTGGTTGATTGTACATGCATCATTCAGTCAAGAGGCAATGTCTGTTAGTTTTGTGGAAACTAGTGGCTTGTCCCAAACCTAGAAGGGTGGGTTTGAAGCCTAGGGGACGGGCTTGGTTGTTATCGGTCTAGAAGGGTGGACCCGGTTTAAAGTGAAAACCGAAAAAAGATAACGAGTTATCGTTCTAGAAGGGTGGACCCGGTTTAGAGTGAAAACCGAAAAAAGATAACGAGAGTCGGTACCGCATTGCATGAGTTGCATTGAGTTGTTGAGTCACATTAATATATGATGTATGCATGAAGGGATGCTTATGTGTGAATGATGAGATGTTTGTTGAATACTTATGAAGCTTGCATGAAGAGATGCTTACGTGTGAATGTTAAGATTGTGGAATTGTGAATGTATGCATGATGTGAAATGCTTGGTGAATATTCATGTTGTATATATATATAAGTGATGATGTAAATGACTATGAGTTGAATTGTGGTGAGAAATAGAGAGTTAATTATATGATACCTATATATACATGATTTTATGCTTTGATTATTATGGTAATATTTCTCACCCTTCTGCTGTTTTATAATGCTCTATGAGGCATTGCAGATTAGGTTGCTGGAGGCCTTTATGAAGTTCTGCTTGTAGTTCGAGGTTGCTACGTGTGTAGCGGTTTAGTAATTATTTATGGGTCGAGTCATGCTCTGGTCGTGTAACACGGGGATCGATTGCTTATATTTTAGGATTACATTATGTAACCTAAGTTATGTTTTCATATTTGGAATAATTGAGATAATGAGATGTTGGCCTTAGTGCCTAGAGATGTTGATTTTATATGATGAAAGTAAATGTTTCTTTTAAAGGATTTTCATTAATGAATCCGCTGCTAAATGGAAAAGTGTTTATGAGCATGACAAATTGTTTTAATGTGGTGCAAGTTTTGTGTGATGCCCTTTTATGGATGCATGTGAGCTTTTACTCTGATTATGCATATATTATTTGCGGGGTTTAGAAGGGTGTTACATTTCTTAAAGTCCAATTGTTATTGGCAACCCGATTTTGGTCGTCACCATATCCGTTTAAAAGCCCAATGGTTATTGGCAATGTTCACCCAGTGAATCTCAAGACGTTTGGTTTTTACCAGCATTCCTAGTGCATCTTAGGATGTTTTTCTTTCCACCTACACCTTCAGTTGTTTCCTAAAGATCCCGCTTGAACTCTTCATTGTAAGGAAATTCTCTGTTTTGGTTTAGTTCCCCAATGAAGATTTTATTTCTTTCTGGATTCCCTAGGAAGTCTAGTTGTTACTAGCTCCCATTGGTTTTGTTTGTCTGGTCGTCATCGGATTCCCCTGTGAAGTCTAGTGGTGACTAGCAATAGGCCGGTCGCTGACCCCTACCTTATACTGCTAATTAGTGGTAACCAAAATTTAGTCGTTACTAATGTTGTAGGTTATCCTTGAGATCTGGTGTTTACCTGAATCTATCCCTCCAGTAGATGTCCCATTTGTTAACCGACTCGGCTGAAGTCCAGTAGTTACTGGCGTTTTTTCAAATCCAATCATTATTGTTATCGTTGATTTGGTTGTCACCATATCCTCTTGGAAGTATATTCGTTACTAGCATTCCCCAGGATGTCTAGTAATGTCTTGACTGGCATTGTTTAAATCCAATTATTTGGTATCATTGTTTTAGTCGTCACCATATCTCCTGAAAGTCCAGTAGTTACTGGAATTGCTTTAAAATCCAATCGTTATTGATATCACTGTTTTGGTTGTCACCTATCCCCGAGAAAGTATAGTAGTTACTGGAATTAATTGAAAACTCATTGCTATTAATAGTGGAGTGTTTGGTCGTTACCTGTCTCCTCTCGAAAGTCCAGCGGTTACTGGCATTGTTAAGTCCAATGGTTATTGGTAATTTCATCCAACTCTGTTGTGTTCTTTGATTATTGGTTGTTACCAACATCTCCCCATGAAGTCCAGTAGTTACTGGCACTATTTGAAGTCCAATTGTTATTAGAATATGATCATAACCTACTTCTTTGTTCCCCTGTAAGAACAGTGGTTACTGGCATTAATTGATAATTCCATTTGTTATTGACCTGTTAGTTTGGTTGTCACTAATCCCCGTGAAGACAAGTGGTTACTGGCATCGTTTGAAGCTCAATGATTATTGGCAGAGCTTTTTCTGTACTTTTACGAGAGTTGGTTGTGACCAACATCCCTAGATGTCCCCAGCAGGTCTTGAAGGTCTAGTAGTCACTAGCATCCCCGGGGAGTCTGGTCTTGTTTCTAGTCTTTTCTTGAAGATCTCGTTTGAACTCTTCATCGAAAGAAAAGTTCCCATTTGGTTTGTTCCTCAATAGGGACCGTGTCTCTTGTCTTTTGTATCCCCAGTTGGAGTCCGAGTCTGTTGACTTTTCTTCCCCTTTGTGGCTTCTTACCCTTGTCTCCCTTGATGCATTTCTCCAATGGAGATTTTCCTTTCCCCAGTGGAGATTTACCTTCCCCTCTAGAGTTTGTGTCCCCTGTGTGGAGGATCCCTTTTAAATACCGTCATTAGTCATGTCTAAACTATTTGGTTAGTATGCTTTAGATCTCTCCCCAGTGTGTCTGTGTTCCCAGTGAGTGGTTACTCTTTGTTTTGTTCTTCTTTTTCTCGTCTGTCAGCATTTTCTTGCACTCAAGCATCATAAATCATCATTCTTAGAACTCATTTCATGATCAGCATTTGTCCTATGGAGATCGTTATCTCTCTTTGCCATCCGGTGAAGATATTTAAATAGGGGAAATTGTCATACCCCAAAGTTTAACCCCTAGATTCCATTACGATCCTAGGTGCATCAAGATGTGTTATCTAACCCTAACCTCTTTCAAGTTTGTCTTTGTCAAGATGCAGATGAATTAGGGTTTCACACTGTCAAAATCAAGAATCCTGTGGACTGATCAGTCAAGGTTTTGGATTAATATTCTACACATCAAGTCTTCACATCATCAATAGGTTCATGTATTACTAAGAACAAGTGATATTTAAGGTTGTTACTAAGAGAATTGGAGCAGTGGTGTGCAAAACCCTAATTCAGGTTTCTAGTTGAAAAAGTCAACTATAGTTTAACTTTTAGTCTAAATAGTCTTACAAAGCTTTAACCATGGTCCATAATGTTTCTATGACTTATTTAAGTCCACTCAAGAAGTATGAAAGGTTTATAAAACCCCAGAACACAAAGGATCGATCTTGAAGATTTCAACTGTTCGGTTCGTCTGTCTGGAAAGTCAACTCTTTAACTTTTAGGGTTCATGAAAAACTTGTGAGTTTCCAACATCATTTTATGCCTAACTAGTGAATTTGGTGAAGATTTAATCAAAAATTGATGGATAACTTGTGAATCAAGAAATTAGGGTTCATGAAAAAACCCTAATTACAAGCTAATTTGGAATGATCATAACTTTCAAACCACACATCCAATTTGAGTGGCCCAAAGATTTTTGGTAAGCTCTTGAGAAGTCCTACAAGATTTTCTTAGAGGGTTGAGGTCCAAAAATGCATAGATTTGGAGTTATGAGCTCATCAAGTTGTGAAGGATTTCCACACTTAGAAAATATTCTTGTTTCTTGGCTTGTAAGTCAACTTTTGCAACAAACTTCATGAGGATTTTTGACATAGTTCCCTTTGGATTTTGAACTTTGGCTAAAGATGAATGTTGTAGATCATATTTGGGGATTTTTAAAAAGTAAAAGAGCATTTTCTCATCCTTTGTGGTTAGGGAGAATCGAAGAGGATAAGTTGAGGGGTTTTTCATGTCACAAAACCAAGTTTATCACTTGCATTTTGATGCATAAAGCACTCAAACCTCTTATAATCAATTGCTTAACTCATTCTTTGATTATTAGGGAATTGATTGATATGATTACAATGCATTGCCACGAGGAAAAACCAGATTTGGATTATATTGAATTGTTTATTCTTGCATGTAGATGCAAGTGACAAGGAGAGAGAAACTTTTTGCAAATTCTATCACAACTCGACTGCTATATCAGCTTCCCTCTTTCCTTCACTTCATGTCAAATATTTTCAAGCTATTGATGATGATGAAACACATAGGGAGGTGGCTCATTCTCAGAAAAGAGATCCCAAGTTGGATTTGCTCATTTTGCCTCCAAAAAGGGAAAATTTGGCAAGATGGTACAATCTGCCCATACCTCTCATTCTCCAAGCTTGCCTATAAATAGAGCACGCTCCTCACATCCAAAAAACACCATAATCAACTAGAAACCAAGTTGAATCTCTCTCATTTCTCTGATCACAACTTTCTTGCAAGTGGTGGAAGCTTGCTTCTTTGTGAAGAAAATCTGTCTTGGCATAAACTCTGCCACAACTCTATACAACCATCAAACACTTGAACCAACACCTAAAACACATCATATATGATGTATTACAGCTATCCAAATCCTCACATTCACCAGAAAACTTCACATGCCAAAAGTCAACTCTCAAACCTTGAAATTTTGACTTTTCTGCACTTTCAAAGCCAAGTCACCGCCTAGACCATTTCCAATCCTTTTAACACTTCAATCATTCTCCATATAAGTTGTTTGAACTGTACAAGGCATTAAAAAAGTCTTGTAACACCATTTCTTAGAGTTTCACTTTAAAGCTCTTGGTGATTTCTTACAAAAGAAGCAATTCTTTCAAGGCAGTGTGGTTGGGGAAGTTTTAATCATTTGGAGCACATTGGAGCTATTTGGATCATCATCCATCAACTGGATTTCTTGTCTGGTGTTTTGATTTGAAAAAGCTACAAGAGGTAAGTATTCCAACTTGCTACTTTTGAGGTCATGTTGAATTTTGAGGTACATTGATTATAAACATGCTAGATATGTTTTATAGGTCATGTTTGAACCTTTTCTTGATCACAAACTTGAATATTCATGACTATCCATCTGTTTTGGCTTGCTAGCTCACTTTACATGTCATCTCCATATGAAAATTGTTGATTCTGGTTAGGCATAGGTGATTTGTGTTTGTAAACATCATTTATAGGTCATATGTGATATGTTTGATCACTTCTCTCATGTTAAATTGATGCATTTTTGTCTGTCACCTTGTTCTTGCACAAACTTGCCATTTTTTCCACTTCCCATGGTATATGTTGAATGAGCTTTCCTATTGATGTATTATGCTTTTAAGCACTCTCTATATGTCTCATATGACGTGTTTGAATCATTGCTTGCTGCTTAGAACATGTGTACTGGACTGTCACTTTGCTTTTGCACATAACTTACCATTTTCAATGATGTCTTCGAGTTTTTCAGATAGTGCATGATATGATAAAACTACCACCACCATTGGATTCCTTTTGAAAAATACACAATTTTATTTTTTTGTTTCACTCAATTTCATTAAGTTTTGAGAAAGTTATGGTCCTTCTTGCAAATCTGCCTAGCCTTGGTCAAGTTGTCTTGCTTTTTGCCCTAGTTTGCCTAGTTTTGAACCTAGTTTTCAAATGTGCATAACTTCTTTGATTTTTGTCATTTTGATTCCAATCTTTTTTCATTTTTCTCCTTAATATGTTTATTTTCAATGTGTGAAGAAAGAATTCAAGAATTGTTATTTTTGAACATTTTGGTCCACTTGAATGACATGGCCTTTTTAGGGTATTTTCTTTGTTTTTCATGAACTTTCTTGACTTAGTACTTGATTTTTCTTGTAAGATTAATATTTTATGATTCATTTTTGAATGTATAACATGTTTATATGTTTTAAAACACTTGACTCTTTGCTTTACCATGACCATACTTGCCTTTGTGAATGCATGAATGTGAAAAGTATGCCTTGAAACTTCCTTGTGAACCATGACTTGCTTCTTGATGTTGTAACCTCATGAACATGATCCCTCACCCTCATCTTACTTGTTTATGTGTCCTATTAGAACCATAAAATGTTTAGGTTTGTTCCTTGCCTTGGTTGTTACCATGAATCTTGTTCATCTTTCCCTTTGTGAAGTTTGAATCCATGCTTGAACAGTTGTTACTTTTCTTGCCTATCCATGATTGATTGCCATCAATATATCTTGAACATGATTAAATGTGTTACATCTTATCTTTAATTGATTCATATACCATTTTTTATTCAAGTTGTAACTTTTTTGCATGAGTTTTGTTTGAATACCATTGATGGAAATGTTGTTGTTACACATGTTTCATGCTTGCCCTTGTTGGTTGTTACCTTCATGATCTTTGAACATTGTAATGTTAAATCATAAAACCTTGGTTGTTAACATGCTTTTTGTGTTCAATTTTTTAACTGATCCTACTTGATTATCTTTATCTTTATAAAGTTTGTTTCCCCAGTGATGGAACTTGTCAGTTCTCATCAAGTTGCCTTGTTATCATCTTTGCTTAATGTTGTCACAGGCTTGCCCTTATCTTTCTTGGTTGTTACCATGCTCTTTATATATTAATCATGTTTGAATGAATGCATATATGTGTTTAGACTTGTTTAAGTCTCCCCAAAGTGATGTAGCTTGTTAGCTCTCATCCAGTTGCCTTGTTATCCCTTATTCCAAAGGAAAGTCTCTATATTGACTTCATTGTCATAGATAGCTCATTACTCCTCCCCTTGATTTGGTTAAGCCATTAGGTTCTTTAACTTAGTTAAGTTATAACCTATATCCATTAGACTTTGCTTTAAGTCTAAAGACCTACCCCTTGTTAGGAGTATCCTTTAATTAGAACTTTAAGATAGAGTTTGTTAACTCTATGTAAGGATCATTGTCATGATTACTTACTCCCTTCTTGGCTTTTGTCAAAGTTAATCCCCTTGAGTGTTAAAGTTAGATCTAGAGAGTTTTGTCAAACCTTATACAAACATTGTTATGTTTGTTCCCCCTTGGAGTATTGACCATAACCAAGTACTCCTCAACCTTAGTGAGAATAACTAAGGTTGCTATGATTCCATCCTAGTAAGGATACGTAGGAATAAGATGCGATATCTTTGCGAGCAAACTTAGAATTATCCTTAGGTCGTTTCCTTAACCTTGATCCCATGACCCTAGCAAACAACAACTTAGATAACTTATCATACATACACACAAAAGGTTCCTGTAGAGTACTACAGATGTTTCAGATGTGAGAACTACCCTAGGCATAACCAACCCCCGTACCCCGAAACTCTAGCGTTGTTGTTACATCGCGCAAAAGGTTTTTGTTTCTTTAACCTTTCCTTTGGATAAATCAAAGCTCGATGGTGAATTTCAATGAATTAAGATTCAAGTTAATCAATAGCTTGATATTTGTTCTCACTGCAACAATAGCTCAGTGAAATGCCTCTCTGGCTTTCTTGGCCTTTGTCGGGCATGCTGACGTGGCTGACGTCGGTATGACCGTTGATACTGAGGAGGTCCTTGATTTGGATAAGGATATTGTCCCTGATACGAAGACCCAAATGATTGGTGACTCCGAGCAGTTGAAATACATGAGTATTGCGGATGAGGTGGCAGATGTTCCCAGATGGAATTGTTTTCCTCCTCCCATTCTTCTTGAGAACTGACAACTGAGTCACTTTCACTAGCTTTGATGTCCAAAGCATCTTGAAACTTTCCAGTTTTGAGGCCGCTCTCAATGTGTTCTCTAGCTATTACCAGGTCAGAGAAGTTTGATGTCCCAATGCTAATCATTTTTCCCAAGTATGGTCCTTGCAAGGTATCCATGAGTAGGTCAATCAATTATCTATCTAAAAGTGGTGGTTGAACGCGAGCAGCTAACTCTCTCCACCTTTGAGCATACCCTCTGAAGGATTTGTTGTCCTCTTGAGATAAGCCTTGCAACTGCATGCGGCTGGGATCCATGTCAAGATTATATTTGTATTGCTTCACAAAGGCGTTAGCTAGGTCTGACCATGATTTGATGTGGATACTCTCTAGCTGCATGTACCAATTCAATGATGCACCACTCAAATTGTTTTGGAAACAGTGGATCATAAGCTTGTCATTACGCACATACGAGGTCATTCTTCTGCAAAACATCACCAAATGTTGCTTTGAACAACTATCCCCTTTGTACTTCTCAAACTTCGGTGTCTTGAACTTTGGAGGTATTACAAGGTCGGGTACCAAACACATGTTCAAAGCATTCAGATCAAGAGCATCACGACCCTCTATGACGTTAAGCTTCTCTTCCAACACACAATATCTTTCCATAAACTCAAAAACCTATGGGTCCTTGATATTCATCTTTGGGACCGCCCCTTGCAAATCTGGAACAAAGAATGCAAAACTCGGGTAGTCCGTAGCGTCAAGTAAAGAGGAATGTCCATCTCGGATAATGGTAAGTTCTTGTATAACCTGGTTCTCATTAGGGATCCGCACATGCTGAGCTTGAGAAACATTATTCACTTGAGGTGGAATGACATTCCCAATTACTGGAATCCTCTGAATATTGTCATCTCTCTTTTCCAAGGCGGTCATAGCTTCCACAAGTTGGTCTAACTAGTCTTTCATCAATTCAACATTCGTCCTTGTCACAAATTGGTTTTGCTCTTCTGAATTCATGATCCTTCCAAAATATTGATTCAAGTCCAACACGAGAGTCGCAAAATCAGCTACGAGTCAGACAAGAGATGGATGAGTTCTGTTGATTTGGTTGAAGAATGATATGCAAAATGATGCATATATGCTTATGTTATACAATGTTATGAATGCAATAGACATGGGATCAAAGCTTCCATATACTCTGGATAACTGTTGTGCTGCTGACGAAAAAAGTCTACTCTGATAAGAATACCATAATAACCAGATTCAACAGTCCGTACTGATAAGAAAACCAAAAACCAGGTAGGTTGAAGGTCAAGGTTTCCTGCAAAACCCATCCCCTCTCACATGTGGGTTCTAGTCTTGGACAAAGGCATCCTAGAAGGTCCTCAGTCCGGGGGTTCTCAAGTCGAGAAATGATAATATGTTTACCATTTCTGGTTTGGCATTATCATCCCTCAAGGAGGTGTCAACTAATTTCTCATAAACGGTCTCTAGAGCATCCTCAAGAAAACCTCGTCTGGATGTGAACTCAAGCCAACAATATGTATCAAACACTATGCAAGTCAACAAGAGCCAACTCTAATCCTATGTGTGAACTCAAGCATGGGTAGTGGGATTATCCACCCGACAACACAGTAGCCAACCAAAACAATATGAGAATGATATATAGATAAAATGAAAGTAAATGAAATAATATACAACAGATAAAGAAAATAAAAGCATACATATAAACACCTAATGACAAGAAATAGACAAGCTCTAGGATTGACTCACACATGAAACCAGAATCCCCAGCAGTCACAACTACAAAAAACAACCGGCGAAAAAAACAGAGTCGCCACCGAACATTATTTATCCTGACGAGGGAAAGGAAATGATCGAAGAAACCTCAAAAAGGGAAAGAAACATGATCTCACAACCAAATCCTGGGTTCGGGAGTCGATTATGCGAGAGGAAGATATTATCACCCCTCATGTCCGTTGTACTCAATGAGATCCACTCTTGTTGTTCTTATCAAAGGGTGTCTATATATCTAAAGCCTATTTGCTAACGAAAACGAAAAGGGAAAAAGGGAAAAATAAAAAGGAGACTTGAAAGGACATTGTCATCCTAGGCCTACGTATTCCCTCGTGCAATGGTAAAGTCAGAGTCAACTTAGTTTAGAGGACTACAGGTGAAAGGGGTGAAGGTTTCTCGCCAAGACTTCGCCGTCTTGTGCCTACGTATCCTTATTCAGACGAGAATAAGAAACTATAGCATCCGTAGTTCGGCCAACCACGGGTGAAAGGTGTCTTTTATGAGCGATGTTAAATTTGTATTCCAGCAGTTAGGGTCGATGAGTGTTTACGGTAGAACGAAAGTAGCATGCCCTTTCTGAAAAGGTTTGACAGAAAATCCCAAAGGACAAAATGATTTGTAGTTTGTTTAAGAGTTTTAATAGAAGTGAATTGACTTTATTTGAGATGCGTATTGCGCTAAATTCTATGACATAAGATTGAATACTATGCAAGATCGACCCAAGACGAGACGTATACAAAGCACTCTAGACAAGGTAAGGAGAGACTCTCGCTTATCACTTCCCATGTGCTTAAGGCTTGTGGGGCATAATAATCATCATATTTATTAAGTGCTTTGATTTTATTTATGAGAAAAGAAAGAGACTCACAAAAGGTTTCAGGGGAACTCGGTCTTACATGTTATCATGCAAAGTGGTCCTAAAGTTTGGATGTGAAAGGAATTTCTATCCTAATGTTATCATGCATGGTTTAACACCTAATGTCTATCCTACTCCAAGCTTAGTCAAAAGTTAATTTGGACTAGGAGGCTCTAAGGGAACATGCAAATGGAAGAAAAAACCAAGAGAATAAACTAAAAACAACAGCAACAATAGCGCTTCAGCTTAGCACAACAGTAAATTCCCGTAAAAAGCAAGACAACATTTAATAACATGCTTTCTCAGAACAGAACAGGTGTACAAAGTAGCAAGACAAGCAAGGTAGCATTTAATAACATGTATTTGCATAACAGAGCAGGTGTAAAAAGCATAGGTAGCATGCATACATTCAACGATGAAGCAATTAAACATGAGCATGAACATGCATCAAGAATACAACAACCAATAACGTGTACGAACAAGTATCAACATCAAACATCTTGAATATGCAACACCAACAAGCAATTGCCAAAAGATCAAACACTTAGTGTGCACATGTATTCACAATGCAACAAGAGAGCATGCTTCAAGCCTTTTCATTCATCGACAATATGCACAAACAAGTCTCAACATTAAACATCTTTAACATGCAATGCCAACAAGAAATTGTTAAAAGATCAAACACTTAGCACGCACATGTATTCACAATGCAACAAGAGAGCATGCTTCAAGAATAATATGAATGCTTATCCATAACTAAGCATTTAAAGAAAACATGCATTCATGGATCAAGCAAAGTAAACGTCAAGAGCAAGCAAACATCAATGTGCACATGATTAATCAAGAATGCAAACAATTAATCATGAATCATGAGGTTTAGACATGAAACACAATTTTCAGCAACTTAATCACTTAACTACCACATGTTAGGGCGTGCACTTATTCACAAAAAAAATCACAACAAATAGTAACAATTAAACATCAACTGAATCCATCACACATCAAGATCAACAATCAAATCAACTGATGGATCAATTAACACCAAAAACCACAAGATCTACATTGTGAAATGAAAAATAACCCAAAATGAGAAGTAGATCTAAGAATTACCAACCTACAAAGCCGAGATTTTCTTTGGTGATTATTGCAAATAGAATTTGATGCTTAGAAACAAAGAAATCCAGAGATCCAATAAGCTTTAGCAATAAAAGTTGAAGATCAATACAATAATCCAAAAGCTCTTCAAGAAGTGATTCAAAAATTCAAGCAAGATCCAAACAAACTTCAAACTCAGAATTGAACAATGGAAGATGATGCAATGGAGGTTTAGCTCAAGGATTCACAAATTTCAATGCATATTTTATGAAGCTTTTGGTTATGGAGCTTTGGTGAGGGTTTTGAAATGAGAGAAAAATGAGGGAAAAGTGAGAGAGAAAATGAGAATTGGGAGGGAAATCTAAGTATGAAAGTTTTAAAATGTATTCATATGAAAAATAACTGAGTTTGAGAGCTTAAATACACCAAAAAAATGGGTCAGCACACGCGACTGGTCGACCTCTCGCTACTTTGTGCGTCGACCTGAAGGTGGCAGTGGCTAAAATGGCCTAAAACGTTTTCCTATGTGTCTAACTGAAGGTCTTCTATGTGTTGACCTGAAGCTGTGCATCGACGTGAAGGTCGTCATAAAGCTGGCAGCAAGCTTCAACACCTTTTTTTCAATCTTATGTCTTCATAACTTTTGATCCGTGCATCTTTTGAAGTTAATATCTTCTACAAACTTGTAGCATATGATGTCATCTTTAATTCTAGCATTGATTTGCACCATTTGAATTATTGATGAGGGAGATATGAATTGTGCAAGATGGCCACATGAACATGTTATTCCATGCTTAGTGAAATTTTGCAAAAAAAACCCTAATTCAACAACTTTTGGGAATTTCTTGATTTTTCTTGACCAAACCTCAAAACAACATAGATGATGACTTAAAAAGCCTATGGTTTATCTAAAAGCTCAAGAGTTGACTTTTGTAGGGTATCAGTTGACTTTTTAATCAGATGAATCCAATGCCTTCTCTATCCACTTCAAAAACTCTTGAAACAATTTGTGGTGAACCATGAGACATGTAGAGAACCTTTGAGATGCATATTGAACCTTAGAACCATGCTTTGAGCAAAAAAATAATCATAAGTGTCCTTTGCTAAAATCCCAAGGTCAGAGCCACTAGGAGCTTGACCAAATGAAACCTTTGAAACCAATGCAACCCTAATCCTCAGATGATTGGGAGAACTTGTTGAGATACTTTAAAGAGTATGAAGACCTTTGTAGCATAAGAATACCATGACGTTGAAGACATCTCCTTGCTCATTGCCTTTAAAATAAACTCCTCCTCTTGAGAAAAACCAAGATACCTTGATCCCATGCCTTAGGAACAATGCGATGCATAAATGAAGATGCAAAAGAAATGAAGCATAAGCCAAAAAGGTTAACAAAAAGGAGAGAAACTTTTGGGGTGCAACAATATTCTCAACGGGAATGAGAAATCAGAGCGTCTGCAGTTTATGGGACTACGGTTTGTTGGTTGATTTTAGGATGAAGAAAATTGTTTTATAGTTATTAAGTGTTTTGAAGTTTGATTGAGAAAAATTCACTTGATGTTGGATCAAGGGTTTGATGTCTTGGTTACTGGGGAGATTAACGGTGAGGCAAAAGGCTTCTCTTACAAGTTAAGGGGAAAAAGCCACTTGACATTAGATCAAGGGGTTGCGAAAGGGTTTGGCCGAACCTAGTCCCTATGAGTGCTTCTAGTACGAAACCATAGCCAAACAAAAGGTGTAAGTGTGTGCATGAGGTTTATGGCTGAAATTCTGGTAATAGACAGTCGATGTTATACTGGATGTTATGACATCCACTACTGAACAGACAATTAAGCTAAGCAGTAAAACACTTAAAGAAAGCAGTAAATAACATAGGGAATTGTTGACCCAGTTCGGTGCAAATCACACCTACTCTGGGGGCTTCCAAGCCAGGGAGAAAATCCACTATAAGCAGTGTTAATTTAGAACCAAACTACTAGTTGACACTCTTCACTTAAGGCCTATCCAATGCAACTTCAGCCTAACACTAGACCTGAGTACCAACTCCCTCCCCCTCAATCACAGCAGTGATATCAACCAATTGAAGTTATAGATAAAAATGAAGACACACTTCAAACAAATCTTGATCTTGCTTCATAGCTTCAATCAAGAGACACAACACTCGTGCTTAAAAGCTTAGAGTGACACAATTAACATACAGCTCAAACACACTAGTCCAATGCAATCATACAACGGATAATTGCTTGGCTCATAAGAAATCCTAAGACACAAAACACACGTGAAGAACAAACAGAATTCTTCACTCACAAACAGCTCACAACACACTCTATAAAATCTCTAAGTCTTGGATTGCCACTTCTGTATTTATAGGCAGCGTAAGATCCTTGGGCCTCAGTGCAGCAATTAGGTTTAACCAAGTTAAACCTCTTTTCATAAATCAGGGTTCTATCAATTAGGTCATAGGCATTTTACTTTATCCTCAGCATTGCCTAGCATTTCGCCTGAGATAACTAAGCGCCCTAAGGTGTTTCCTGGAATCTAGCCTGAGCTAACTCAATCATTATACCAGAAAAACAAACACGCGCCCTTGATGTCAGCTACCTGATGTCATAACATTCAGTTTGACATCCAATACACTTTGTTCTTAGCTAACCAAACTTACCCTGCAGAACACTACACAAGCATGTTATGACATCAATCATGACATCTACACACAACATTGTTTTACCATAAAATGCAGCCAATCAAGAACATCTACAATGGTGATGCTTAAAAAGCAATCGACTTACAAGGGTGTTTTTGAATAAGGCTCGATATCAGATTGAGGATTAGTTTTAAAATGGTTTTGATCCAATTTATTCCCTAAGGGTGTTCCTCGTTCGAAATCATAACTAAAGAAAAAAGCGAAAAGTAAAATGTGTATATCTAAAAGGGAGCGAGATACATTGAAAATTACAGAGGAAATATTAATGCGAGAAGTAAATGGGGTCGACGTGCAAGTGCCCTAAACTCAACAATCAATAAAAAGGACCACAAATATTTTTTAGGATTTTTTGATTTATGATGTTTTTTGTATTTTTCTAATGAGATAAGAAACAATAAAAGGGTTAGACAAACATAATAATGATGCAAGAGATATGTGATAATATAATGAAGATGCACAAGTAATACAAATGAAGATGATCAAACAAATGAAGAGAGTGCAAATGGCAGAATAGTGAAGGAGAACGGTCTCATCTCTGATCAAGAATTTGTGAATAATCAAATATGACCTATCACTATTCCAAAGTGCGGAGAATGATTAAAATGATCATTCCTCCGCAGGTTTGATATAATGATAATTCAAACTCTTTGGCAAACCAACAATCCTTACTATTAGATCTCATAGACCAAAAATAAAAATGAAAATCGAAATAATAGACAAGATAAGAAGTAGAGTGGAATATAAGCAAATGATATTAAAAATGTTTTAGATGAAACAAACTAAGGTAAGAAATCAAAGAAAAAAAAGATAAAAAATCAAAAGGAAACAAAAAGAAATAACAATAAGAAAAATCACAAGATTGCAAAAAAAAAAAGTGAAATTAAAGCCTAAAAAATATTAGAAGTTTTAAAGAAATAAATAAAAATCAAATTAATATAATTAACCAAAACAAAAAAAAACAAAAAAAAAAAGAAATAGATAGGAGGTGTGTTGGGCCTTGTTAGGGTGTGGATGAAGGCAATTTCAATTGGGCTCAAGAAATTCACAACAACCCTAGCCCATGTGGAGGAAAATCTCATGAAGAAGTCAACAGACTCAAACGTTTAGTCAAATAAGAAATCCTCATGGTCAAAGTTTTCTCTACCTCAATTTCCTCTCGCTGTTTCACCTTCTTCAAATCATCTCCCTGTATCTCTCTCACGACGCGATGACTCTTCTCACTCCCTTCTTATTTATCTTTCTCGATCCGTCTCATTCATCTCCTTCTGATTTCTATTTTTTGGTTCGTTATTATGTCGCAAGGAAAGCGGAGGGTAGTCATTATGGGTGATTTCACGGTTGTTGTTGGAAAATTGTAATGATTATGGAAGTTATGGTTTTTAGCGTGATTGTAACATAGGAAAGGAAATGGTGGTTGAGTTTGAATAAGAAGCAGAGGAAGTTGGGATATGAGCGGTACACGTTTGGAACGACGAAGTTGTAAGTTTATGAAATATTGATGAAGGTTGTGCGAGGGAGTTGTCACTGAGTAACGAAACAAATAGCAGAAGCAGTTATGCTCAGGTTGGTGTAATATCAGATCAGAGTTGGTTTATGTGCAAATGGTGGTTGTTAAGGTTTGGTTGTGATGTTTTTTTAAGATGAATATGCGATGATGGTGAGGCTTGTGTTCTGTGAGTTAAGAATGGAAGAATGGTTGAGATTGCTGGATATGTGGAGTAGGAAAAAGAAGTAGGTTTATGTATGTAGTGACAGTGAGTTATTAGGGTTATTTAGTGTGATGGTTTTTGTTTGATTTGTTGTAGAGATGTATGTGAAGAGGAGAGTTCATGGAGCTTGGTGCGGGTAAGGTTGTTCTCTTTGAAAAATCATTTATCTTCCCCTTTTATGCACGCCCAATTAAGTTTTGAATTTTCTGTAGTTGCTTGTGATGAGTCTTTTTACTGCAAGATTATTTTGGTATACCTGCGGCAGGTTATCATTGTCTAGTCATTGTTGTTCTGTGAAATTGGTGCAGACTCGTTTTTTTGATGTTGAAATGTTGATTTTATTGGTACATTTGATGGAGGCTTGTTATGGTATGATGTGCATAGTTTTTGTTTTGGTGTGTTTGTTTTGTAGCAAGTACAGTTTCATGTGCAGGATGGTACGCAGAAGTTTGCCATGAAGCATATTTTTTTGATTTTTGTTGTAATAAGGTGTATTGGGCTTATTTCCTCTCTTTTCTGATGAGCCTTTTTGTAGTAGCTTGTATGGACTTGTAATAGGATTTTTGTAGCAACTTGGAATGGGCTTTGTAATATGGAAATTTGAATTGGAAAATTAAAATGGATTTTTGTGTGTGAATATATTGAATTGAAAAGAATGGGTTAATGAAATATAACAATGTATATTGATTGCAACAAAATGGATATGGATAAACACAATCAAATTTGGATATAAAAATGAGTAAAGGGATTTGGAGTGGATATTAGAAAATGAATTTAAATGGATAAATAACAAAGCTGATGGTTACAAGAACGAGTGTGGGTAATGGTAATGTGCCTCCACACTTGAACAACACTTAAAACCTCGACAATTGAACTTGAATGCCACTAATCATGAATTACGTCACAACCTTGAGTCCATCTTAAAATGATATTGATTGGAAAAAAAATTTGATAAATCTTTAAGTCAATGAAGAGAACCTGAACCACATAATCAGTACTTGTAAATAACCTAAATTGAACGACACATGCCCATCTCGTACATAAAAGAGCAAGAAATTCTAATCTTCGTGCCTTGGGTTGATACTGATTAAGCAATGACTTAAGAAATTGATGAGAACAAATACCATAATTCTAAGTCTTCCTAGTTAGGCCTCTGATGAAATTCTAAACATCTGATACCTTTGAGGAAATTCAGAGAAGATGACATTGTGCTTTGATAAACCTATGATAAAAGATGCTCTTAAAAATCCAACACCTTGCTTTAAACTTGAGTATAATAACCAAATGAAAACACCTCTGAATAGGGGACATCCAAATCAAAAGAAAACCTCTAGTCCAACGTCTTAAGAGCCCGATGAAATTCATGTTATACTATATAGACGACACAAAGTAAAAATAATGTCAGATGAATGCAAGTCTTAAATGCCCGATCAAAATTTGGGGTATGGCACAAAGTATGATTTAAAACATGTTCCGATCAATCAATTTGTTTTTCCGAATCATTATCTCACAGTGTATCACTCAAAGGAGTTAGTGTTTTCCTTAATTATCAGTTCATGTATCCACTATAAAAATATTCTCTATTTCATCTAAACAATATCACAAGACACATAATCATTCATGGATCACTAAGGTCTTTGTTTTTGGTTGTAACATGGATTACCTAAAAGAATCTTGATTTTTATGAATTTAAGTGTAATTAACAGATAAGAGAGCAATATTTGATGTTTTCTTTTTGTTTTTCAAAATTCCTCTTTTTATTTTCCGTCTTTACAAATTCTTCTTTCTATAAGCTTTACCATTTTTTGCTTTTGTTTATGTTTTTTTTTCTTTTTATTTGTCAAAGTACATTCTTTTTATTTTACTTGATTTCCTTTTCTTTTTCAAACATTTTCTCTCTCCCCAACTTTATCATTTATCTACACCCCTAGAATTATAATGCTCTCCTATCTTTAAGACAAGGTATGAACATTGTTTTTCTTTAAAAATCGGCTAAGGGTTGTAATTTTAAAAACAAAAAAAATTTCACGTTTAAGGCTCAAAGGGATTGTCAAAGGATCACACCTCACAAGGTAGGCTTTTTGGCCAAGTATTTTTTTACTCAATAAACAAACAATGCCTTGATCATATCCATGACATAATGTACACCAAGTAATAGCCCAAATGATGTAAAATTATCATAGTTAAACTGTATATCCTCTTATTCATTTATGTAAAATATTAGGTATACACTAATTTCACTTGGTTTATGCTTATGATTATTGACTTACATTGACTTTTTTCCCTAAATAAGTAGTAAAGTCAAACTTTGAATTAAACAACTGATTAATGATCATGCTATTGATTTAAAAACAATCACAATATTAATCATGAATGAATAATTTAAAAGAACAAACCTTTTTATTATTCCATTATTATTGATTTTACCCTTATCCTAAGTTTTAATTCATTTGCATTTGGCTTATTCAAATCATTTGAACTATATGCGGACAAACAACTTCAGACAAATTTTTTCAAAAACTTGATTTTTTTATAAAAATTAAACAAGTACTTAAATAAAGCAATTAAAATCACATTTGTTTTGATGTGTGTGTTTTATTTCTGATCTGCATTTCATTCCACCATCTGTTAAAAAGTTTGGTGCATCCCCATGTCATAAGGATTGAGTTGGTCTGTAGAAGAAGCATAAAAACTCTTTAAGTCAGGTGAATCTCACAAAGCAAGTTCGGTGCAACAAAACTTGTTTAGCGAGCCACACAACTCATTTAACAAGTTGTATGCTACCTTCAATGGTACATGTGTCGTACCTCGAAAAAACACGATCCTTCGCGAATGGTCGCGGAAAACATAGTCGCCACCGAACTTTATTTATCCCAAAAAGAGAAAGGAAAACATCGATAAAATCTTTAGGGAAAGAACATGGTTATCGCAACCAAGTTCTAGGTTCGGGAGTCAGTGATACAGGGGAAAGGTATTAGCACCCTTCACATCCGTTGTATTCAACGGGAACCTCTTGATTCGATTAGTGAGAAATGTTAGGTTAGTTTGTTTGTTTTCTTCTTAGGGAATAAAGCGTAAAGTTAAGGTAAAAGGATTTAAAATGCTAAAGGAAAAGGGGTTGGTTTTTTAGATTAGGGTGCTCGCCAAGGATTGGGGCCCTTGTGCCTACGTACCTTCACTCGAAAGAAGTGAAGAATCGGAGCTTCCGTAGTTTGTGAGACTACATGAGAAAAGAAACGAGGTTGTGTTTGGAAAGTGTTTTGAACGATGTAAGATAGTTAAAGTATTTTAAATCGGATGAACATTACTTTAGGCTTAAGAAAGGCTTGACTCTCTCTCTTTTTCATCTTAGTATTGAGAAAATAGGTTTGATATATGTTGCGGTGAAATCTGGATACCAAGCTATTGATTAACTTGAATCTTAATTCATTTACAACCGGACTTTAATTTATCCAAAAAAGGAAAGGTTTAAAGAAGAAAAACCTATGAAAAGCAAATCAAAAAGACAAGGCCTAAAGTTAAGCAAAGAGAGATCTAAAGATTCGGGGGTTGGTTATACCTAGGGAAGGTGTTAGCATCCTAAGTATCTGTAGTACTCTACAGGAACCTCTTGTTAAATATTTGTGTTTGCTAAAGTTACTTGCTAAAGGGAAAAAGTGCTAAGGTAAGAATCTAAAGAGTAAAGGGTATGTACAAGGTTTTGCTCGCGAAGACATCGTATCTCGTGCCTACGTATCCGGACGAGAATGGAGTCAGAGCAATCGTAGTTCCCCTATCTAGGGATGAGGGACTCTTGATTGTGGTCAAGGTTCCCAAAGGGAAGTAAGCATTCATAGTAAAGTACTTACATGGAGTGCGGCGACTCCTCTTCTAAGTTGAGATGATTGTGATAGAAAATGTCCATGGCGGGACGCTAAACATAAGTACGGCGAATCAAATCCTAAGGCTAGAATAAAAGGGTAAAGGTTGAAGGGTGTCCACGGCGGGACGGTTTAAAAGTGAGTACGACGACTCAAGTCCTAAGGTTAGGATGAAAGAAAATTGTCCACGGCGAGACGGGAAGTGTGAGTACGGCGACTCAAATCCTAAGGCTAGGATCAAGGGATAAAAATGTGAATCATTCATCATGTGAAAATATATATTAAAACAGGAATTTAGAAAAAAGAATAAACTAAAACGAATTTAAAATGAGAAAGTTACGAATAATTGAAATTTGTGAAGTAAATGAAAATAAGCAAGTGAATAAAAATGTACAAGGTGGGTGTTGAACCCAAGACCCTTGGTTCACAAATGCACAAACTCACCACTAGACCACAGGGGCGCGTGTGACCAAGAGAGAGAGAGAAAAGAAAAAAATATTAAAACAAGGAAAATATGACAAAAATAGCAAAAGGGTCATCACTGAGGATCAAACCCAGGTTCACAAGGTACAAGGCGCTTAAGGTGACAAGGTGGTTACCACTGGGGTGGCTGTACGTCCAATGTTAAAGCCACCCCAAAAATAAAGACAAGGCTTCCATGCGTGTGATATTGGGCAAGGCTTGAGGCAAGAACCAAGAAAAGTTGAAATACGTTTTCATTCGTAACTTCTTCAATACTCAACCAAAATGGATAAAATTTTAACCAATCTTGCCTAGAATTAATTGAGGAAGATGATGGTGATGTTTGTTTTTTCAGAAAATGCATGTATTTAAAAACTCGAAGACACATGCATTTTGACATTTTGTTACATTTTGAAATCCAAAACATAAACCAACTGTTATTTCAACCAAATGAAGGCCTGAACATGTTATACATGACGCATCTAGTGAATTCCAATATTTAGTTCAAGCAAAATACAAACAGAAAGAGAAATGACATTGTAGTTGCAAGTGTAATGTTGAAAATGCATTTTTGAGGCAATGGACCAAAATAAAAGATTTTAACATTGAGTGATTGTTTGAGCAAGTTTGAAATGGGATATAGGAGGTGTCTCAACAGGAAACGCCGTGTAAAAATCAATAGAGCAAAAGTGAGTATGTGAGTTGCAAATGGAAGCTTTTTAAAAAAAATAGTCATTGAGGTAAAATGACAAGTCCAAATGCTACACTCAAAATTGATGAAGGTTGATGCATACTCCCTAGCAGCCTATACCTAATGACATTATAAATCTTAAAACCAAACTGCAACCAACCAGGACCCCCCCCCCCCCCACACACACACACACATAATGGACCTGACTGCACCAGAGGTTATCACACCTCCTCCCAAACCAAACCAAAAACCTAAATGCCAAGAGTCCTAGCCTGCCATGACAACCCCAAATTACTCAAATGATAGGTACCTAAACTCAAACCTCCAGCCATAAACTTGTTATTAGTTTAAGATCAAACCAATGTTTTAAAATCTCAATAAAAGCTAGTGGCATGAAGAGGTTAACCAACCTCAGGATAGGCCAAGACAGCCACCAGTTTGTTAAAACACAAACAACTTTACAACAGCAATACACCACAATCTCAACAGTGTAGTATGTTACTTGGTATCTCTTAACATCCATTGAGGATTTCCACACAATTATGTCTCAACAACCAATAAAGTTTTAAATGTGGGGAAAACAAACTAGAATCACAAGCTGTTCTCAATCATTAAAACAGCTAGCAACAAATTTTGTTAAACCTAAATCTTGACATGGATCTCAACAGGACAAGGTCCTATGACAGCAGGCAGTTTGAATCATGGTTGCATCCCTCTTAGCTCAACCAATACCACCAATCTAAAACAGCAAATCTGGTGCAGAAAGGAAAAGAAATAATAACAGCCATTATCCTAAACTTACTTACACAACCCAAGCACATGGCTTGTCCACAACAGGTTTGGACAGCCTGCTACCACTTTATCTTAAATGGACAAGAAACACACAATTCCAACCTCAAACAGTCGTCTATTATGCAAAGGAACATCATGATAGTCTCAAATCCCCTATGCTAAACCACACACATAGTAAATATAATAACATGGTCTGCTCACAACAAAATGGATAGATTCAGAGATGAACACATCTAAAGATCTCTAGAACAAACAGTGAGGCTGTCATCCTTGACAGTGAGCTTTCAATCAAAAAATGTGAACATTTAAAACACTAAGATCTCAAAATATGGTCAAATGATTCATGTCAGGATTTAGACATGGTTCTCAAGGCATAGCAGCAAAACAAGGTAAAAACAATTGCAGTTCAAGCAACAGTTAAGTATGGTCAAACGGTGATGTATAATATCTCCTCTAACTGGTAAATCCTCCCTTCAATAGAAACTATGGCCAGTAGTTAGGTATGTCAATAAGGTTTGAAATCAGAAACAGGCCTATGACAGTTCCAGAACCTACACCAACTAAGATGAAGAAACAAAACAGCTAAAGTGTTAAGCCAAAACTGATCATCCATGTGAACCATGTCAACAAGGCAAACATATTTGCATAATGAGCTGAACAAACAATGCAAACATGTTGATAGAAATTTTGGTGTTTCAAGCACTGATGGATTCCAACCATAGCAGTCCCATTGTGAATTCCACTATGACTGTGTTAGCAACCAAACAACAATTAAATCCTATGCCCTAAACACAAGTTCTCAAGCCAATATGAGGTTGTCTCAAGATATGAGACTAACAACCCTCAATAGCACAAACATTGCACATACAAACTTTAAAGGTAAATGACATGATGCAACATCCACATGGAAAGTAATGGTTAAAAGAAATTGATTTAATTGAAACATCCATCCTATGGGGGTAACCAATTTTGTTGAAAGTTAAGAGTCACACTTCAAACCTCCCAACTAGGATGACCTCCAAGACAGCCTCAGTGTACTAGAGTCCTAAATATTTCAACACAACAAGTAGTAGTTCAAAACACCATGCCCTTAAAGCCCCCAACACTCAATCCCATGTTCAAGTGATCTAGGCCTCACCAAGATAAGAATCTTTGCAATTTTTAAAAATGGGCTGCCAGACCTTATGAGTTGGCAGTATTTACAAACTGTTTCCACCACACACCTCATACAGTTGCTACCAAACAGGTTATATTACACACAACAAAGCTTTAGGCAGCAATGAACCAAAACTCAACATTAAAAGGGTCACCCAAATCAAAATCTAGCCTAAGTTTTATCAACCAAACTATGGCAGAGCTGATGTAAGACTTGATGAATTGAATGCAACATGATGCTTACATTAGTTTCAAAGCATTTTGATCCAAACAAAACATATACACATCTCTCATATACATTAAACAACATGTTCAAGCACATAACTGGTTTCAAAACAAGCTATAGTTGAAAGTGAGGTTCAAGTTGCAAAATGCCATTTTGGTGATGTATGAGAGAACTCAAATCAGGTTTAAAACAGAATCAGCCCAGTTAGATCACATATACACATCATACTCATGGTAACAAGTGAATTCAAACCCATGGAATGGTTCAAAACTGTCTGTGGGGGAAAATGGTATGTGGCTGCAGTTTTGGCATAATGAAGGTATCAAGGATAAAGACAAAGTAAAAATTTCAAGACAAACACATCAATATCCTTTTATGGTTTTGAAATGAATGAGATAAGTTTCCATAGGATGTACCTCTTGTAGACCTCCAGAATCCAGCAATAAAGCCAAGAACCCCAGAGAAAACTCCAATCACCTCCTAGTTTAGAGACTTTCCTCCCTTTGAAGCAATTTGCAATCTTGTGACCAGTTTGAAAGAATGGAATTCCAGCTGGTTTTTGACACTATGGACAGTTGATACATCATATATAGAAGGTGTTCAAAGTGTCACAATGTTAGAAAACGATTTATGGAGTGAGTTGGCTTGAAAAATGCATGAAGGTCAAACTTGAGTGGTGTGGAAGTTGACTTTTGGATCCTTTGATTTTTTGAGAAAACCAATGGTGGGAACAACTTTAGAAGGTCATTTTAAGGTTGTCTATATGGTTTTTAAAGTGTTGGGATGTTTGGAATGGTTCTGGTATGAAAAGTGCAAAATGGCATTTTTGGTGGTTTTGGTGGATTTTGTGATTTTGTGATTTTGAAGCAAAGGGTGAAAGAGCAAAGG
The DNA here is from genome assembly GCA_963859935.3 of Lathyrus sativus. Classification (NCBI taxonomy): domain Eukaryota; kingdom Viridiplantae; phylum Streptophyta; class Magnoliopsida; order Fabales; family Fabaceae; genus Lathyrus; species Lathyrus sativus. Next base: position 71,935,840 of record OZ012736.1, read on the forward strand.
CTTGAGCTTTCTCTGGTTTTTTAGAATAGATATTGTATGGAAAATGAAGTGGTGAGGGCTCCCTTTTATAGGCAAATTAAGTGAGGGGGCAGAATTGAAGATTTCTTCATGTGGAAGAAAGGTTTCACAACTTTGAACCAAACCTCCACAAGAGGGTTTTCTTGGCTAGTTGGAAAGCCTCAATACTTTCCACCTCATGCTTACTTTTTCACTTTTGGATGCAAGTTGCAAAGAAACTTGCAAGCCACTTGCTTGGCTTCTCAAACTCATTTCTTCTGCATAATTTTTGTACTTCCATGATACAACCTCTCTACATGTCAGAAACAATAAGATCCAAGGGCTGAGATTGGTTCTCTTGATGAAAGAATGAGTTTTTGAATTTTGACAATGTGGGACTAAAGTAAAAAACCACCAACTTGCCATGACCATAACTTTCAGCTCACAAATCCTTTTGAGATGTGCTAGTACTTTTTAGAAAGCCCTCACATAGGTCTAAAACATTCATGTTTTCATGAGTTTCAATTTCCCAAAGGAACTTGGCCAAAAAGCCTTCCAAAGTTGCTAAAAAATGAGCTTAAAAATGAAATTTCCCCAAGTCTTTTTCCCCTCTTGAAATGAATTTGATCATAACTCCAAATCTATGCATTTTCTGATCATGGACCACTTAGGGACTTTTGTAGGACTTGCCAAGAGCTTCCAAATGAGCTTTGAACCAACTCAATTGGATCTGTGGTTAAGGAGTTATGATTTAGCCCTTTTCAAAACCCTAATTTCCCGATTTTTCGATTACTCTTTCATTCTTGATCCAATGGTCCTGAAAATTGATATTCAAGTCCATTATTACATAAGGAACAACTTTGTTTCATAACTTGAAGTCCAATTCCTAAAATTTGGAGAGTTGACTTTTTGGTCAACCATACGACCGATCGGTGATTACCGAGTCGCCTGTTGACATTCTGGGCCTCCTGAGACTTTGAAACTTCTTGGATGAACTTTATTAAGCTATATGAACTTCATGAATCACAATCGCACCATCTAAACATCTTCCAACATCAAAGTCAAACTACAGTTGACTTTTATTGGTCCAAAACCCTAATCGGGTGCTCTGAAATGTACTGCTCTGAATTCTGGGGTAACAACCTCACATTGGCTTCTCAATTGACATTATATAATACCCTTGACCTTGGTTCCTATTTGAATGAGCCCAAAAAATTGACTAATCACAGACCCTGAAGTTTCGATTTTGACTGCACGAAACCCTGATTCATCTGCAATTTGACAAAGACAGACTTGCACTGGGTTAAGGTTAGAAAATTCATGAGTATGCTCCTAAAATGATAATGAGAATCTAAGGGTCAAAATTTGGGGTGTGACAATATAGCTAGAGTATTTTAAGTAAATGACGATTACTTGAAGCTTAAGAAAGGCTCCTCGGGCCCAAGCAATCGGGAAAGTGAATAAAAGACTTGACTCTCTCTCTTTTTCATCTAAGTGATTAAGAAAATATATTTGATTTTTGAATCGGGTTATAAATCTTTTTAAAGAAGACAATTGTTCAAACTTAAGAAAGGCTCCTCGGGCCCAAACAATTGAGGAGAGAAATTGAAGATTCCATTCCAACTCTCTTTTCATCTTTTATTGTAATATAGTTTTAAGTATAATTAAGTTAATTGATTTGAATTTGAGAAAATGCTCGATGTTGATCGAGGTTTAAATTTGCGCTTGGAAAAGTTAATGGTTAGAACTAGACGGTAAGGAGGTCCTAATGGTATTAGGTCGGGTCGATGGCGAGGCAAAAGCGCTCGACTTACAAGTGATAACGGTTTGTATCTTAGGGTTTCGATAATTTTATCATGTTTTATTTTTTTTTAATAAGATAAAATGACAAGATGAATATGAACAATGATGACAATGATGTATAAACAAAAAGATAAAGCAAGAGAATATTGGACATAAATTAAAGTATGTGGTTAAACGGATGAATCAGGTCCACTTTAGCGCTAAGCACTCGTAGCACGATCTATGAATAAGATCATACTATAGGAGGCCACTCAATAACATTTTTTGTGCTAAAACACGTTAGAGAAATGATATATAGATCATTCTCAAAAGAATCGTGTCACACTAAAAGAAAAGAGGATGGTCTCGTCTTAATCACAAACTTTCATCGATTAATCAAGGGTAACCTATCACGATCTCAAAGTATAGAAAATGATCCAAATGATCATTACCTACAGATTTGAAATCATGAAGATTAAACAACCTCAACAACCAATATCCATGATGATTAGACTTCATTGACCAAAATGAAATGAAATGAAATAAAATCAAAATGATAAAAAAGAAAAATGGAAATGAAAAAAGAAATGCAACATAGCTATAAATAATAATGGAAATAAATAGATCAAGGAGTACTAATAAGAACAAAATAAATAAAATTTGGAGAAATAAAATAAGAAGGAAATAGGAGAAATAAGAGGGAGTTGGAAAAAAGTAGGAATCATATGGGCTTTAAAAGTCCATCATCCTAAAAAAACGACGCAACAAGACATGGAGGTGGCAAAAAACAGCACGGGCTATGCAGCCCATAACCCATAACATGGATTCAAACCCATGAAAATGATAATGGACAATGATAATAACATGGCTTTTTTGGGAAAACAACAACAACAACATCATAACGCCTCACTAAAAAGAAAGAAAAACTCAGCCTCATTTTATACTAAAACAAAGTCAAACCATGAAACTTAAAAAATTCTGAACAACGCTTCAAAAGAATAAATTACCCAAAGAAATCCGGCGCAGGAAAAAAATGAAACGCGATGGCTATGCGAAGCTCAGAGCATTAAGACAAACATTGAACATCATTTAAACCTTGGCTTTGCTTTCAACTCGTTTTGCCAGTGACACGACCCTCCACCGTTTCAGGTTCGCTTATCTTGACTCAAATCGGTTCACTCTTCTTCCTCTCATGATTCTGCTCTATGTGATTTGTTTCGGTTGCGTTTATTCGAGATCGGTTTTGGGTATTGTTGAAAGTTTTGATGAGTGGTTTTGAGGAAGAATCAGAAAAAGGAAACGGGGTTGTTTTCTTCGGTTGAAGAAGAAGAAGCAGACTTTTATAGGTTTGCTTGGAGAAAAAAATGGTTGGCTTTGATGAAAGTTTGACGATGAAGAAAATTAGGGGAAGTTGTGGTTGTCCCTCCTTTTTATTTGAGAGAGGAGTATGCATTTATTCATAAATGAGGTGAAGGTTTTGAGCGGATGGTACGTTTTTTAGAGCAGGTTCAGCAGGTTGTACAATTGTGTTGTGGCTGCTTTTGCATCGTGGTAGCAGAGAGAGCCGGTTTTGTCGCTTTTTGTGAAATTGGTTGTTCATATACTGCAGGATGCGGTTTTGTGGGTTCATATAATGCAGCATGTAGCAGGGGTCTTGTTTTGTGGCAGCAGAAGTGAGTGATGTAGCGATACGGGTACGTTTTATGTGGGTAACTTTCTCTTTGAGAGGTATTTCTCGTGTCTTGGTTGAAGTTTGTTTTGGACTAACGTTGGCTGAAGATTCATGAACTAGTATAGTAGCTGCAACAATTGTTGTGGTTGTGGTTTTGTTGCAGCATGGTTACGTGGTTGGGATTGTGAAAAGCAAGCTGGTGGATTGTTTTTCCTGTGGCAATGTTGGATGGTCCTCTAAGCTACATGGTGTTCCCTTGGAAGCTAATGAATTTTCTTGTTGCCTTTGGGGTGACTACTGCTATCACCTTGGTACCAGAACATCACTCGGTGAGTACAGAGCCAGTGAGATTGTCATCGTGTATGAACATAGAGCTGATGTTGAAAAGATGATGCCAAAGCCACGAAAATGCGAAAAGTCGGTGCAACATTAAATCATGGTTCATCGCTTACAGTTTCTACAGCTCCACAAATTGACATAAATAATTGTCGGTTATTATTGCTAGAACTCTTCTTCGAGCAGATCCTAAGATTGAATTGCCTCTTTGGCCCGTTCAATTGCTCAAGGAGGGCCAAAAGGGTAGGATGTGGGGAATGACCGACCGAGAATCAAATCATGCATCTTTGTTTCAGCTTGATGTCAACTACGATTGATATGCAGAAGTTGCTTAGCTTTTACTTGAGTACATGGAATCATTTTCTTCAATGAAGCCGACAAACATAGTAAAGAGGAAGAGACCATTTGCTTTTTGGTTCCTTTATACAACTATTAAGCATCTAATGGTTCTTTGCTGAGTCATTCTGAAGTTGACGTTCGGCTCCGATGATCCAATATCTGCAATTTTTTGAACTCTACTTGAGGTAGTAAAGATACGAGTGTATTCGTAGTGCCCTTCATTACTTGATGTATTTAACGGTGTAATTTCCAACGAATAACCCAAATTATTGGCTGGAAAATACATAGCAGTAAATCAAAGCAACACAACATGTCATGACATTCAAACACAGTTCGGATCAGGGTAGTCTTTAGCAGTTCAGATCATGTCCAATAATCCACAAGCAACTCACCAACCAGGAGAGGCCAGCTGCCAAATACAGGTTCGAAAAAAGAAAAATGTCGTCGTCACGTAAGGAGCAACATCCTAGCTTGATACCAATAGTTGCCACGGTACACGAGCTTTTGCATCATCGAACCACAGGTAACAAAGCATATCAGGTTGGACGACACACATAAGCTATTGAACATTATACATCTGTTTATCTTGTAATTTGGAGTCTCGTCCATACACAACTGTCTGTCATTGTAATCGTGCCGCTATAGATAAAGTGTTAGGCCAAATAACTGATGTTAGTGCAAACTGTAATCTTGCTATAGCTCTTGATGGAAATCATTTGAAAACACTTTCTATATGTGCAGGTTTGTGCCAGATGACCGGAGACTAATCCCTAGCCTCCATGAACAAGTTTCAAACCACACCTGTAGAACCTTATGATTTTCTTGCTTCAATGGAGAAGGCTATTCTTCATATGATCGTGGTGGGAGATAGTTAAATACCAAGAAGACCCAAATTTTGATCTTGAATGCATGTCATGTTATGCTATGAACAAAAGAGAAAACTATGCAATGCTAACATGCAATGCCCTCATTCATGATGATAATGATGGGATGTTACATGCAAAATGCAGACAAGGAAGGAAAACACACAGGGATAAAGTCAACGCATTAAGTAGAAAACTCACTGGGGATGACCAAACACTAGGGAAAAGAAACGATTGGGGAAATCTAAAGTTATTGATCAACAAGTCTAGGCAAGATCGGTTGACACTCTAGAACAAAAGTTAAAGTAAAAACCTCAAAGCCTTAGGTTCAAGCAAACAAATGTTGGAGTTTTCAAACAAGAAAGAACATCCCAGCTTCTGAAAATTCCTTAAATGAAGAGATTGAACAGGGTCTTCAGGAAACATCAGGAAAGATACAGGGTAATTAAACTCTTCTGTATGCCAAAATAATTTGGACTTTACGGGGAAACGCCCTTTGGATAAGCTTCTCAAAAGAGACTGCCACTTATCATTGTAAAAGGACTTACGCACCACCAAGAATGGATAAGCTTCTCAAAAGGGACTACCACTTATCAATGTTAAAGGATAAGCTTCTCGAAAGAGATTGCCACTTATCGTTGGAAAAAGGTAAGCTTCTCGAAAGAGATTTCCACTTATCATTGAAAAGGGGATAAGCTTCTCGAAAGAGATAGCCACTTATCAATAATAGAAAAACAGGAAACAAGCTTCTAAGTGGAGACTACCACTTGTTGACAAAAGGGGATAAGCTTCTCAAACGAGATAGCCACTTATCATAATAAAGGCAAAAGGAAACAAGCTTCTTAAAAGAGATTGCCACTTGTTCGAAGAAAATGATAAGCTTCTCGAAAGAGATTTCCACTTATCTGCAATGGGGGTTTGTAAAAGATTCTTTCTGCGAGATACAATGCAAAATAAATGTACGTTCAAACTAGATTCGACAACCTAACCAAAGTAGCACTTGCCAGAGACCACATTTCAATCTAGGAACAAGCTAGAAAGAAACGGTCAATAGAGACTACAACCATAGAGGAATGAACTCAAATGGGGTTTATCTTATCCAAACATGGGGAAGATAACAGAAGTAACCATCATCCACAAGGATCAAACTCAGTGTGGAATTTAGAAAGGATGTGCACTTTACTTAAAGTTGACAACCCTACTTGGAGAGAGATGATAAACCCAATCATCTGGGGAATAAACACTCAAAGTGAACGAAAAAAATAAACACCAAAATGGTAGCAAAGGCTTAGATGCCATGCATACGTATGAATACATGTATACGGGGTTCTATGTTATTGGTGGAATGTAAAAATGGACTCTGTGGAGATTATTGAGATGACTCCCAATGAGTTTTTTTGGGGATTGATAGAGGTAAAATAGAATGACTCACTGGTGATATATGAGGAAAATGGTTAGTTCTTGTTAGACGATGGCACGGATCTAGAAGGGGGGATTGAATAGATCCCTTGTTAAAAATAAGCTGGCGCTACCAATAAAATGGTTTTTAAAAAAATTGTTTAATTTGCGGAAGCGGACGTGGAAAGGTACCGTCTATAACGAACGGTTACTAGAAAACCGAATATGTGTTTTAGCCGATGGAATCGAATAACGAGTAATGAGAATCACTACGCTAGTCACACTCTCAATTTGATTTAGCTCACAATGTGGTATGACTAGTTCCAATGCCTTAAAATATCACCACAATAAATGGACAGCACACAAGGCTTTTCATTCAGGCAATTTATCAAACACTTGGAGTGCAGAGCACTACAAGTGAGTTCAGCTTTGAATAATTTGCTATAGTTTCCTTGTACAATCAACGATTGTACTAGAGTCAAAATTAGTCCAGCACTTACTCAAAACAGTCCTAAATTTGATATAATTCCTTGTACTAAAACCACACAAATATTAAGCAATGTAAAAACGAAAGGTAAAAGGCACAAGGATTTGTTGAGGCAGTTCCCCCATCGTCCTCGCTTCAGGGTATGTATGCCCTCAATTCTAACAATAGAATTGAGCTCTTATAATATAAATTTAACATGTTGTAGAATCGTATATACAAGAATGAAATAGAAATCAAACAAACAAAATCCCTTGTTGTTGTAGATGCTATCTCCTCTTGCCCCTTAGTTCAAGTCAAATCAAGTCCTTCGACAGCTTGTGTATGAACCTCCGATTACAACTCTATGTTTGACACCGGTTATAACAGTTTTATCTGTTATAAATATTCAGTTGCTCTATTCATTTCATATCAATTGAATCAATTACAAAAACAAGAAAAGTGAAAGAGGTGTCAATTCAAGTTCTCATCATCTTCATCTTCTACATTTTATACCACAACAATCACACACAATAATCTTTGTTGTGCATTATGGATTGTCTAAGGTGATAATGTTCGAAGCCATGATTGGGTAATCCAGTTCAGGTTGAGGAATTGACAGGTTTTTCTTGAATAAAACCTCTAGGGTTTTGTCCTCAAAAATAATAGACAAATCATAAAATATTCAGCAAACATCGAGCGGTCGACCCATGCAGAGTGCAGGGTCGACCTGAGCCAACCCGAGGCAAAATATTATGCAAAACACACAGCTATGTGTCGACCAAAACAAGGCATGTGTTGATGCAAAGCCTGAATTTTTAGACAAATGCAAATGACAATAGTATGTGTCGACCGGTAGGTCGACCATACCTAACCCGAGGAAAATGCATTTCTAGGACACTTGCCATGATTCGACCGGAGCAGAGTTTAGATCGACTCAAAGACCTGAAACTTCAAAAAATGCTTAAATTCATATTTTTGATTATCTTAGTTGAGACCTATTATATACCAATTTAGTTTGACTCGTATGGCACATATTTTGATAGCTCTAAATGTAGTACTTGAGATATTTAGTGCAAGTAAATAAACATGAGAAATAAGTTATGCTTATGCATCATGGTGATAACACCAAATGTTTATTCTTCCATGCGGCTCAGTTTTGACATCATCGAAACACGCATATCTAGTATCTGAGGCTTTTCCCTCACATATACCCCCTTTTTGATGATGGAAAAACACGTATAACCTGTCTGTATGATATCCGGCATTATCATCCTCCTTGCTTGATGCCTTCGTTCTCACTTACTCATTTGCGTTAAATGCGACGTCTTTATGGTTCTACTACACAACTACTAAACAGCTTGGAACTTTCTCCCGCTTTGACAACATCAAAAAGAAAGAAATTTATGTTAAGAAATGTTAAAAAAATAACAGATGCTCATATCAAACCATGCACAATAGGATAAATATTAACAATCATCCACACATGACAAAGCTAGTGATCAAGGAATAAAGAGATAATTAGCAGCATACATAGATAAAAATAGTAATTGTTGCTAGAAATACAATTAATACATTAGAAATTAACACAAGTAATGACAAGTAAGTTCATGAAGCAAGACATTAATCATATTAGAAATGCTTAATACAAGGCAAAATTCACAACAACCTAACAAAATGATGAAATGCAATTATGCAGAATGCATAGCCTTCAAGGTCTCCTCCCCTTGAAATGTTGACCTCTCCCATGATACGGATACGAAGGAGGTAGTCGAGCCTCGGCCCTTCAGTAAACTCCAAAACCGCTTGGTTCAAGGTATTGAAGCTTGTGGCAAGAACGCGGTGCTGATTTGCAGTTGTTTCCACCAGATCATCGAACCGTTGATTGACATTAGAGGAGAATGAGTTGAGGTTTTCAATATGCGTCTCATATTTACTCTAAAGTTGTGAGAGACGCTCATCCTGAGTGTTGAAGAAAGCACGTTGTTCTAATTGCGTACTTCTCATCATCTCGAGGAGTTCGTCAGAATGTGGTTGCGGCAGATTCGTGAAGTGTGGAGGCTCCTCATAGCCCCATTGTGGAGGATCCTCATGACCCCAATGTGGAGACTCCTCATAGCCCCAATGCAGAGTTTCCTGATACTCTGAATACTGTAGAGGCTGGTAGTTGTCGCGTAAAAAAGTCCGACCTGTATTTTGCCATTCGCCCCACCCTTGACCATTTCCATGATCTTTGGTAGGAGATTGGTTAACCTAACTCACAGTTATGTGGTATTCAACTTCCATTGGTTTTCTATCACCTTGTTCATTTTTTTCATCTTCTTCTTCGTCGTCTTCTTCATTTTCCTCATCACTCCCATCGAAGTCTTCCAACCGAGAGGCGGTTGCTTTAATAACGAATCGCTAATGATTTTCTTCTTGAATCCATAGATAAACCATCATTGCAAGAGTCTTTTTACAAAACTCTTGATCCGGAGTGAGAGATCTATAGGGAATCCCCGGAATTGTGACGTTAGCATTGTTCAAAATCTCTTGGATTAAGGAACCATAGGAAAGAGCGGTACCGCGACCCGAATCTCTGAGGGCATACATCCGACTAGCAATATAATGAGGCCAGCTAATTTTAATCCTTTTCTTTAAGATGTAGATCAAATGGACCTCGGCCTGATCAACTCGAGAAAATCCTCCTTTCTTTGGCCCCAAAATGCGCGCCACAATCCATTGCAAAATTATATCCATCGGTTTCATTTTACCTGTCGTGACAGTTTTGGAAATAAATCACTTGCCACAATATCAGCTGCATACGGCGTCTTCAGCATTGATTTCAAGGCTTCTTTGAACTCGTAGCCCTCAACCGTTTTTGTGTCAGTGACCTTAACGTTAGGCGTATCGTACACGGGAGTCGTATCAAACAATTTCTGCCAAACAACACTATTAATAACAACCTTTGTATTTCCGACCTTAGTTTGAAACCCAGAACCCTGAAACTTACCATGAAGACAAGTGTAGAAGATCCGCACAAGGTCTTCGTTGTACTTCGTATTGCATTCTGAAAAATTGTTAACCCCTTGAAAATCAAGAAGACGGATTACCTGAGGAATATGCATTCTTTTAGCAGAGAGTCGATAATAGGCATGTTGCTTTACTATAGACCGTTTGCCGAAGTTTTTGGCGAAGCTCTCGGCAAATTCAGGAGGAACCAGTGAGATGGCGGTTGCCAGAAGAGATGTAAAAGAAGGTCCTGCAGAGGAGGAAACTCTTGTGGATGTTTTACCGGTAACTTTTCGAGTAGCCATGGTTTTTCTTTTTTCTTTCAAAGAGAAGAAGAGGAAATGTAGTGATGATGATTTCAAATGTTGGAGATAGTTCTTGAAGATAGAGATCAATTTTAAGACTTTGACCATTTTGTAATAGCTTCTAGGTTTTGGGAAGAGGAGAATAGTATAGTAGCATGTGATGTAGATATCAAGTTTCAATGCAAATGTAATGATGCACTTGAATATGAGTCATAAAGGTGATTTAAGAGGGAATTTTGAACGATTTTCAGAAAGAAAAAAATTGAAGAAAATCGCGCGATGCGTCGACCGCTCTGTGTATACGTCGACGCATACTGTGTTCAAAAATACACGTTCAAAAAACAAAAGGTATGCGTCGACCGGTATGTCGACCTGAGCATACCTAATTCAATTTCAAATTTGAAGACATATTTGTGAGTCGACGGGACCTTATTTAGGTCGACTCATGCAGTTAAACTAGAAAAATTTGACATTTTTGATCATATGGGCATACATAAAGACATAGATAAATAACCAAACAATATTTTAAGCATTCAAATAGGTAACATACATATAATACAACATATATGACAAATGGAACACATAATTTGATATATTTTGTGAACATGAGTATCGAGAGAGAGAGAGAGTTAGGTGAGGAAAGATATTACCTTAATTCCAAATATAGCTAGATGAACACACATATATACTTTCAACATCTTCAATTGTTAGATATCCGAAAATCAAAGTACATGTAGACATAGATATATATGATGTGCAAGAAATTTGACTAAACACGATCCGAAATGTCGAGAATACCTAGTTCCCGTCGGATGTGAAAGAAAGGTTCAGTAGCAAGAAGTTTTGTGAAAATATTAGCTAGTTGATTCTTAGTATCAACATGTTCAAAAACCATATCGCCTTTCTCCACATGATCCCTAAGGAAATGGTGTCGAATTTCGATTTGTTTAGTGTGTGAATGCAACACGGGATTCTTGGTAAGATTCATGGCACTCGTATTGTTACAGAAAATCGGAATACGCTCAAGTTTGAGATTAAAATCGAGCAGTTGTTGCTTAAGCCATAGGACTTGAGCGCAACAACTACCGGTGACAACTTATTCCGCCTCGGCGGTTGACAAAGCAACAAAAACCTGCTTTTTGCTATGCCAACTTACCAAGGAGTTTGAAAATAAGTGACAAGTACCACTCGTACTTTTCCTATCCGATTTGAACCCGGAAAAATCGGAATCAGATAAGCCAACCAAGGAGCAATCGTTTCCTTTAGAATATCATAGCCTATACTTTGGAGTACCAGTGACGTATCTAAGTATGTGCTTAACATCTTTTAGATGGGATTCTTTAGGAGAGGACTGATATCTAGTGCACATACAAACACTAAACATAATGTCGGGTCTAGAGGCTGTAAGATAAAGAAGAGAGCTGATCATACCTCGATATCTTCTTACCTCTACATCCTTACCACTTTCATGTCGACTGAGATTTGCACATGTTGGCATTGGTGTGTCAATGGCTTTGGAATTTTCCATGTCAAACCGCTTGAGAAGCTCAAGACAATATTTCGTCTGGCTCACAAAAGTTCCTTCTTCAAGCTGCTTAATTTGTAATCCGAGAAAATATGTGATCTCTCCCATCATACTCATCTCGAATTCTCCCTACATTAGACTAGAAAACTCTCTTACGAGATTCATGTTAGTTGACCCAAATATAATATCGTCAACATAAATTTGCACCAAAATTAAGTGTTTTCCTTGACGCTTAATGAAGTGGGTTGTGTCGACTTTGCCTCTTGAATACCCTTGACCAAGTAGAAACTTGCTTAGACATTCATACCAAGCCCGAGGGGCTTGCTTGAGTCCATACAAGGCACATTTTGACTTGTACACGTGATCAGGATATTCATGAGATTTAAAAGCCAGAGGTTGAGCAATATAAACTTCTTAATTAATATAGTCGTTAAGAAATGCACTTTTTACATCCATTTGAAATAGCTTAAAATTTTTCGCACAAGCGAAGGAAAGTAAAAGTCGTATAGCCTCGAGTCGGGCAACCAGCGCATAAGTCTCCTCATATTCGATGCCTTCTTCTTGGTTATACCCTTGCGCAAATAAATGTGCCTTGTTGTGAGTTATTACCCCATTTTTGTCCAGTTTGTTCCTAAACACCCATCGGGTGCCAATTAATTGATGACCTCGCGAAGGAGGGACAAGGTCCCAAACCTTATTTCTCTTGAACTGGTTAAGTTTCTCTTGCATAGATAAGAACCAATGTTCATCGAGTAAGGCTTCTTTTGGGTTTTTAGGTTCTATCAGAGACACGAAAGCGAAATGATAATAGAAATCACTTATCTTAGACCGAATCGTCACCCCCTTTGATATATCACCGAGAATATTATCGATAGGATGGTCTTTGGAAGACTTCCAAGCTGGAGGAAGATCATCTTTAGCAGACGGATGAACTACCTCGGTTTCTTCATGAAGGTCATCTTTTTCCTCCTCAATTTTGGCTAGGTCGGGTTGATCAATTCCCGGCTCGGCACTTTTGAGTATGTCTTCCGAAGATATACTTGCACCATGAACAACACTACCTTTTCCGAAATCTCTCGGATAAGATTCATCAAATGTTACGTGTACAGACTCTTCAACAGTAAGTAATTTGTTATTGTAAATTTTATAGGTTTTACTTGATTGAGAGTATCCGAGGAAGATACCTTTGTCGGCCTTGGAGTCAAATTTACCTAAGCTTTCCTTTCCATTATTCAACACGAAAGACTTACAACCAAAGACATGTAGGTGAGACACATTTGGCTTGCGCCCTTTTAAAAGTTCATACGGTGTTTTGTTTAGAATTGGGTAGATAAGCACCCTATTCAATACATAACATACCGTACTTATGGCATCAACCCAAAAATACTTAGGTAATGCACTTCCATTGATCATGGTTCTCCCTAACTCTTCCAAAATACGATTTTTGCGTTCCACAACCCCGTTTTGTTGAGGGGTACGCGAAGCGGAGAAGTTATGATTAATACCGTGTTTACCGCAATATTCCTCAAACAAATGGTTTTCAAACTAACCTCCATTATCACTCCTAATTGATATTATGTTTGTGTTTAATTTATTTTGAGAAAGCATAGCAAATCTTTCAAAGGCTGCGAATGTATCTCACTTTCTAGCCAAGAAGATAGTCCAACGGAATCTAGAAAAATCATCAACTATTACAAAACCGCAATAGTTACCACCTAGACTTTTAATTCTAGATGGCCCAAATAAATCCATATGGAGAAGCTCAAGAGGTCTCGTAATTGAAACGATGTTTTTAGATTTAAAAGAGATCCTCGTTTGCTTTCCCATTTGGCAAGCATCACATAGGTGATCTTTGGTAAACTTAATTTTGGGCAGACCTATGACTAGATCTTTTGAAACTACCTTGTTTAGCAAGTCAAAGTTGAAATGTGCTAAACGTCTATGCCATAACCATGAGTCCTCACTCATTGTCATGAGACATTTATCACTTGTCAAAGATACTTCATCCAAATCCAGCATATAGACATTGTTTACTCTTAGACCATTAAACATATCCTTCATTTTATCATTATGCACAATTTGGCAACAATCTTTTGAAAATGATACTTTGTATCCTTTATCGCACAATTGGCTAATGCTAATGAGATTATGTTTAAGGCCCTCTACAAGCAATACATTAGAGATAGTAGTGGAAGAAGGATTACCTACACACCTTTTCCAAGTATTGCACCACGGTTGTTGTCTCCATAGGTTACATATCCCTTTCTTCTTTGCCACGAAGTCGATGAAGAGAGATATGTCTCTTGTCATGTGTCTTGAGCAGCCACTATCGAGAACCCATCTTCACTCAGTGATCTCAAGACGTTGTACCTATGAAAAACAATTAACAAGAGTATACATCCAATGGCTTATTGGGTCCTAAGTTGTGAGTGACAAAATGGTCGCATTTAGGCAACCATTGATAAATGTCTTTAGGAACCAAAAATCTCCTAAAATGACATTTAGCAATGGTGTGGCCTTTCTTACAACAATATAAGCAAGAAAAGTTAACTTTTGAATTACTTTTGCTATCATGATCTCTTACAACATATGTGTATTTTTGATATGGATTAACCATACTCTTTCTAAAATTAGCTTTATTAATGGCAAAAGTAATTTTAGCTCTAGAGCCTTATTAAGTTTGGCATTTAGGTTTCTAACTTCATTTTGCCAAATGTAACAAGTATCACACCCAAAGTTAACAACTTTTTTTCTTAGATCCTCACAACCTACTTTTGTACTTTCCACTATGGAAGCTTTCAATGCCTTTACTTTCTTTTTGGAATCACAAATCTTTTGCTCTAGGTGAGCAAAGATTTGGTTATTTAAGGCAAGCCTTTTAAAGGCTTCTTTTGTTTCACAATGCAAAGTATTAAAAGCAGTTTGCAATTCAAAATTAGACATTTTAGAGGAATTTTCATACTTGGCATGTCGTACCTTTTTCTTTTTGTTCTTTTGATGGGCAGAAAGACAAAGATTGACGGATTCATCTTCATCATTTGAGCTTTCATCCTCGGAGGTTTCGCTATCGCTTTCCCAAGCTATATACGCTCTCCTTAGCTTAGATTTCTTCTTATGTGATCTACTTGTTTCCTTTTCTTTTCCCTTTTTGTTCAAGGGACAATCTAGTTTATAGTGTCCAGTCTTTCCGCCAGTATAACATGACCCTCTTGTTTTGTTTCCTTTAGTGTCTTCATTTCTAGAGTACCTTGATTGTTTCTGGAAGTTGACAAGATTTTTCTCGGAGTGTTGGATATCGTTCTTTCTGACATAGCGGTTGTAACGCTTTACAAACAGCCCCATATCCTCACTCTTGTCATCATCTTTGTCATCACTCGAAGTGTAATCACTATGCTCTTTAGTTTGTGACTTTGAGGAAGAAGTCTTGAGAGCAATAGACTTCTTTTCAATGTTTTTCATTTTCTCCTTCTTTTCCTTCTTTTCATATTGCTCTAGGCTTAGAAGCACTTACTCGTGCTCTTGCAGCTTTCCAAACAATGTTGTGAGATCCAAAATTGTGAGATCGTTGGCTTTTTTGATGGCGGTTACCTTCAGTTGCCATTCCCTGTTAAAACATCTCAAAAAAATTTAGTAGCAACATCATTGGCAACTGACCTACCTAGTGAGTGCAATCTATTGATGAGATAAGTGAATCTCTTTTGCATGTCCGTAATGGTTTCCCCTTGATCCATGTGAAAGAGATCGAACTCTTGCGTTAACATAATGATTCTCGCTAGCTTGACATCATTGGTTCCCTCATAGGAAACTTGCAATGAGTCCCATATAGCTTTTGTCGTTAAACAATGAGAAACCCTATACTATTCATCAACTCCTAATGAGGAGATCAAAATATTTTTGGCTTTCCAATCGTAATTATATTTCTTCTCGTTATCATCAGTCCATTGTGCTTCAGGCTTAGGCACAATCATGTTATTCTCATTGGTCATAGTTATTTCAATTGGACCGTTAAGAATAGCATTCTGTACCTTCCTATCAATGGAATTAATGTGCACCCGCATACAGTCTTTCCAATAACTATAATTTTCTCCATTAAAAATAGGAGCTCTATAATAGGCCCCTTTAGGTTCGTTAGCCATTTTCTACTAAGTTATACTTGAAGCACGAAGTAAACCGGTGCTCCTGATACCATTTGTTAGACGATGACACGGATCTAGAAGGGGGGTTGAATAGATCCATTGTTAAAAAATAAGTCAGCGCTACCAATAAAATGGTTTTTAAAAAGTTTGTTTAACTTGCAGAAGCGGTCGTGGAAAAATACAGTCTCTAACGAACGGTTAAAAGAAAACAGGATATGCATTTTAGCTGATGGAATCAGATAACAAGTAATGAGAATAACTATTCTAGTCACACTCTCAATTTGATTTAGCTCACAGTGTGATATGACTAGTTCCAATGCCTTAAAATATTACCACAATAAATGGACAGCACACAAGGCTTTTCGTTCAAGCAATTTATCAAACACTTGGAGTGCAGAGCACTACAAGTGAGTTCAACTTTGAGTAATTTTCTCTAGTTTCCTTGTACAATAAACAATTGTACTATAGTCAAAATCAGTCCAGCACTTACTCAAAACAATCCTAAATTTGATATAATTGCTTGTACTAAAACCACACAAATATTAAGCAATGTAAAAACGAAAGGTAAAAGGCACAAGGATTTGTTGAGGAAGTTCCCCCATCGTCCTCGCTTCGAGGTACGTCTGCCCTCAATTCTAATAGTAGAATTGAGCTCTTATAATATAAATTTAATCTGTTGTAGAATCGTATATACAAGAATGAAATAGAAATCAAACAAACGAAATCCCTTGTTATTGTAGATGCTATCTCCTCTTGCCTCTTGATTTGAGTCGAATCAAGTCCTTCGACAGCTTATGTATGAACCTCTGATTATATCTCTATGTTTGAACAACCTTCCGTCTTTAAACCCCAGCCCGGTTGATCTCAAACACTCGGATGTCGAACATGAACCCCTCCTTCACAATTCTCTGATTACCGCTACTATATCGGCAGAACCCACTGCTCCTCGATCACCTTCACACGGCCGAATATGTGTTGAGAAGACTCGTCCAAAAATCCCCAAATTCAGAGAATCTTGGAGGATAAAACCCTAGAGGTTTTACTCAAGAAAAACCTGTCAATTCCTTAACCTAAACCAGATTACCCAATCACGACTTTGAACATTATCACCTTAGACAATCCATAATGCAAAACAAAGATTATTTTGTGTGATTGTTGTGGTACGAAAGGTAGAAGATGAAGATGATGAGAACATGAATTGACACCTCTTTCACTTTTATTGTTTTTGTAATTGATTCAATTGATATGAAATGAATAGAGCAACTAAATATTTATACCAGACAAAACTGTTATAACTGAATAAACTAACTTTCAAAAATAATAGACAAATCAGAAAATATGCAGCAAACAGCGAGCGGTCGACCCATACAGAGTGCAGGGTCGACCTGAGCTAACCCGAGGCAAAATATTGTGACAATCACACAGCTATGCGTTGACATACATTGATGCAAAGCCTGAATTTTTATACAAATCTGTCGCTACCGCGAAAATAAGGTGCCGAAAAAATAGAAGAGTCGCCACCTTTCGTTATTTATCCCTCAGAAAGGGAAAGGAAACGATCGGAAAAACCTGACGAAAAGGTATAAGACAAGGTCATCGCAACCATGTCTGGGTTCGGGAGTCGGTTACGCAAGGGGAAGGTATTATCACTCCTCACGTCTATCGTACTCTATGGGATCTATGCTTGTTGTGTTTATCTGACGGGTTTATTTACTATCTACCTATCAAGGCTGGTCTGAAAAGAAAAAATGACTCGGCAAAGCGTCGCACTTTATGCCTACGTATTCCCGTCTGGAACGAGAAATCAGAGTCAACGTAGTTCGTCTAACTACGGGTTATGGGGAAGGTGGCTCGCCAATACGTCAGTATTGTGCCTACATACTCTCAACAGGTATGAGAGTCAGAGCTTACGCAGTTCGGGATAATTCAGATTACGGGAATTCGGATTCATCTGTTTTTCCGAGTAGGGTTAACAAATAGTTCCAGTAGTTTGGTGTACGCAGCTCGACCCTTGGAGACTTAAGCATTACTATTTGCGGTAGAACTGGGAGTTAACGACACTCTTTTCTTCAGAAAAGCTTCCTTTGAATTATGGGCCCACGGGGCAAAAAGTTTTGAAGTTTGTTTTTTGTCTTTTAAGAAAGAACTGTTTTTTATGGATGTTTGCAACCAATATCGCACTAGAGACTATGACTTGAGAGTGAATGCGTTGCATGTCACCCTAAGGGTACCATACTAAAGATCCAGACTGTTGAAGAGCGACCCTTCAACAACCCTTTCTCAAGTAGCTTAAGGCTCGTAGCGTACAACGTCAGTTAACCTTTATTACTGTATTTTGATTTGTTTTGAGATGAGAAGAGAGAACAGGCTCAACTAAGGGGAGACTATCAAGTCCTAACAGTTGTCATGCCAAGGATTCATCCTATGGTTGAGGTTTGAAACAGGGAACTCCTAGAAGTTATCATGCATAGGTTTCAACCTAAAGTTCTAATCATCACTTCCTTATCAAAGGAAGTGAGATTCCTAGGGGATCATGTCAATGATATACAGAAACAGATAAAGCATCAGCTTAAACAGTAAACAGTAAACAACTGTAAATAAAATGCATGTATGCAACAACCAAACAGAAGGAGCCAAGCTCAACTTCTAAGCAAACAAGGCACAAAAGCCACAAACCACATAGGCAAGGGAGTTGGGCTCTACCAAATACCAGCAAGCAAAGCCACATAGTAAAAATACAAGCAGAGGGAGAAACTCAACCTCTAATGCAATACAAGCAAGGGGAGAAGCTCAACCCTTAGGATGCTCTTAGAATTATTCAACTACATGACCTAATCTAAATGAATCACACCAATCAAGTCATATAAATACAGTTGTACAAGAAGAAAACAGACAGTCAAGAAAGCAAATCAACAGCTTCACAGCAAAACAATCTTCTGACAGCAATCCAATCCAAAGCTTGTAACTGTTCTTCAAGTCCATCATCTTCAAGAGAAGGAAATGGGTATTCCATCTTCAATCTCTAACAATGCACTCCACCAAGAATGAAGAGAATCAACAAGATGATCATTTGATAATGGGAAGCAGACAGGAAACCAAAGGAATCCCATCTGACATTCAACTAGTCATCAGAGAAAGGCATCCTCAAAAGTTCTACTCATTGTAAAATGTCACACATCCCTCCTAAGGAGAGATTAGACTTTTAACATGAGGACTTTGAATCATAGGATGGGAATGGAAGGTGAATGAAACCAACCATTATTTGAAGAAAAAACTATTTCTAAAGCTCTCTCCTAAAGCCCTAATCTTGTAAGCTACAAAAAGTTAACAAAAGGGAAATAAAAGCTCCAATCCAAGTTCCACCAGCCACTCCACAAAAGCTTCATCATGTCCATGATATCCTCCAATAAGAACCAGAAGCCCATTATGTAAGGGAAGCCCAATTTGAGTCCATTCTAAATCAATCACCAAAATTGAAACACCAAATGAACAATCAACTTGAATATTCTATCTAAAATATCAAAACACATTCTAAAAATCTAATTATTTTTCTATGGGAACATGCATTTGTTAATGACCTACAGTTCAAAAATCAGGACCTAATTCAATCTCTAAGTCTTTTAATAAAATCCAAAGTTGAAAGGTATTACTAAAGGGATCCACTAAAAATCACTCCTAAACAACTACACTAAAATCATAGTTACACTCATCTAAAAATCATGATAAAAATCACAAGGCAACATCAATATGTACACAAACATCATACAAAAATCCAAGATCAAATTCAGAATCATGAGTGAGAAAGAAAATGGACAAAATCATAACATCATTATTTCATCATTAAACACATATTAAACTAGAAAATATGCAATAAAATGCAAATGCATGAAAAATGAAAAATAAAATCATGACAAAATTCTACACATCTTAAATTGTATCCACAGTTTTTCTCAGGATTTAATATCAATTTTTACTATTTTTTGTGAATTAATTTCTAACAACATGAAAACAACAATTAAAAAGAATTGAATTAAAAGAAATAAAGGGAAGGGGTGCAGTCAGCAGTGAAAACAAGGCAACTTCGCTTGGGCTCAGAAAATGGGGGTGTCACTAGCAACAAGGGTGCTAGGCCCATCTGTGTTTCAACTCAGTTCAAAGAAAAATGCCAGGGAGGGTGCGCTAAGCAAGCGTTTTGTGTGTTGAAATAATTGATGGGCCTGGTGGTGGGGTGTTAATAGCATACGATACTTGAAGCCCAACGCCTTGTCAAGTGAATTCAGTTCACAAATTAAAAGGAAAAAAATGTACGCGTGAGGTATCGAACCTACACACGCTCGGTTCACACAGCGAAGAAACAAAGCTTGGGAAATTCATTTATCAAAACGACGGTGCATTGGGAAGGGTTACGTGGCACAACGAGGGACCTTGGATTGATGGACTAAGTCATGCTTTCAACACGCACGAACGGTTAAGATTATCTCTTCAACCTTTTGAATTTCTGCAAGCATTCAAAGTGCGCGCGAACCAGGCCGTCGCCGGTGGCTTTTCCGGTCATCCCTCTTCAACCCTAGCTCTCTCTATAGTCCACCATTTCACACGATTCCTGAATGAAACTTGCTCTAAATTTCACCAGGAACTCAACTACACTATTCATTCATGCTAAAAACGCAAGGATCACAAAATAGCACTCTCAGCCGAAAATGGCATCATCCCTAAATTATCACTAATGTTCAAATTAATCATCCAGAATCCATCTAGATCATAAGGAGAACCTAACCACATGTTTCTAATCCATTAAAAACACATAAACAGGGAGAAATTTCTAGAAGTTAAAACCTGGTTTTGAACTTCGATTGCAGTGGATTCAAGCTTCAATTATCTTCCAAATCGTGCAGAAATCTTCAGTGATCAATGGTGAATGATTCTTGATGATCAATTCCTGCTGAAAACCTCTGATTCTCAAAAACCAAATCTCACTTTCAAGCTTTTTTCTTCATTTTCTCCAATGGCTTCTCCACAAATTTTGGCACTAGAAGCTTCCTAAACTGATCCAAATCTTATTGATATTCTGTTTCAACAAGTTGGAGGCCCAAACCAAGCCCATTTGTGGATTTTGGATTTTCACTCTCTTCCAAAAATTCAATGTTGGTATGCACATTCTACCCTTTTTCATTCTCCAAAATCAGTCCAAGTGATTCACTTAACACTTGTGGAATGTAATGAAGTGGTTTCCCTCCCTTGATTTCAATCCATGGGGTGTGTTGGATGTGTTTCTTACTTATGAAGAAATCTTCCAAATGGCTATGTTATGAGCTTCAAATCCAAAATGTGATAATGCCAATCTATTTAGAACACCAATTCCATTCAAAATGACCACAAATTTGACTTCAAAACATGTTATTTCAAATTATTTTGAATTTTCACCTTTTAATTCATTAAAATGGCCTTTATATGAACTCTCTTCAACCAATGCTTGATATAATCCATATCAATGGACCCTTGATACATGGCCAAGCTAAAAACATCATTTTGAGCAACTTTCATGTTAAACAAAAATCCATTTGAGGCTTGCAAGATGGTGAAATTGGCTTATGATTCAAAATGACCTGTAATGTCCAAATACCCAAAATACCCTTGACTTATCAAAGCCATAAATTGAGTTCTATAAATCCAATCAAGGACTTCTAATACTCTATGGAAATCTAAGAGAATAAGGAACAACATTCATGTTGACCAAAATTTCATAGGAATCATCCTCCTAGGGCAAATGTTTCATGCAAGTTGGGTAACTTTCAAGCTCCAAATTCACATGCCTCAAACTTGTCTGGCTCATA
The DNA here is from genome assembly GCA_963859935.3 of Lathyrus sativus. NCBI lineage: Eukaryota > Viridiplantae > Streptophyta > Magnoliopsida > Fabales > Fabaceae > Lathyrus > Lathyrus sativus. The sequence continues at coordinate 71,957,481 of OZ012736.1, forward strand.
ACTTGAGTTCTATAAACCCTATCAAGGACTTCTAGTACTCAAATTAAAGCTAAGATCATGCCCTACAACAATCATGTTGGGGTGAAGATGAGAAGACAATCATATCTTGAGTTAAATAGTCTTGAAGTCAGGGGTCAAGCCAGGGGATTTTACACTGTCAAGTCTTAGAAACCCTAGCATGAAACTTCTCAAATTCTTCAATCATGATGAGTTAACCTTGGAATCATCCTTATAACATCTCAATGTATCAATCCATGGTCACATGGCTCTCGAATTAAGTCTCAACCTTCTTCAAATCATCAGTTGACTTGGGGTTGTCCAGATGAAACCCTATTTCTACCAATCATGGTTGTATCTTCATATCCTTCACATAATGACCTGTCTAGGCCTCCAAATGAATGTCAACATTTATCATGAGCTCTTCCAAGACCTCAAGTCCAACTTCATGGCCTCAGAATCATTTGATGGCTTCCCACAACTCTCAAGTCAGGAGACACACACTCTTGGTTTCAACCACTCTCTCTGAGGATCTTTTAACTTCTCTGAAAAGGATATCAACCCTTGAACACTTGAATAACCTTCTAAGCTAGCTTCATAGCCTTGTATAGCTCTTAATTGGTACTCATACCTCTTGATCTCCTGCATACATGTCAATGAAATGCAAATGATAATGCTAATGTGAATGAAATGAAACATAAGCTAGGTAAAGAAAAGTTGGGCAAGTTTTGGGGTGCAACAGCTGCCCCTATTCAAACGGCTTTGACCTGACTGGGTGAGAAGCGAACGGCTCTCAAACAATCAAGGTAAAAGGCGGTTGAATACCAACAAACTCGGAAATTTTCCAACTGCACAAGTACACGGTACTCTGATGGGGAAAAATCTTTGGAAACTGAAATAGCAGTTGCACGACAACTAGCTGGAGAAATACTGATCTGAACCTCCGTCAGGATGATTCTCGGATTTATCTGATATCATTGCATCCTCAAATCATCAAGGGATCACCGATTACACGGCAACAGGCGATCTACCAACCACACAGGTAAACAATACCCTGATTGGTAGGAACATCTTTGAAACTGAAAATGACAGTTGCGTGGCAACCTGCTGGGGGAATTGGTTACACGTTAATTGGTGAAGGGTCAAATCTCAAATCTCCGTCAGGATGATCATCTGATTTTGCTGTAAATCTTCGTCCTCAAGTCAATAAGGGATCATCGGTTATCCGGTAACGGGTGAATGATGGCTGATTCTGCCGTCAGGCATTCTGCGCCACTGCAGAGGAATTCCTTATCGTCGCCTATGGACTCATCATGTCGCTAGGAACGTCGACAACATCTTTGTCGGACTTCATCAGTAAGTCAATAAGAGATCACCGGTTACTCGGTAACTGGTGAAGGGCTGATTTCAAATCTCCGTCGGGATGATTATCAAATTTTGTTGCAGCTTCTTCCTCAAGTCATCAAGGGATCACTGGTCATTCAGTAACCGGTGATACATAGATGATATTGCCGTCAGGCATTCTGCGACACTGCAACAGAAGGATTCCTCGGGAATTATCAGGTCGTTAGGAACTTTTTAACAATCAAGTTAATCATGCCGTCGGGTATTCAAAGAAATTTTTGGGCGTCAGCCGGACCTCGTCAGTAAGTCGGGAATAGAATCCTCGGTCAATCATGAACCAAATAGGGATATCCAAACTTCTGCCATCAGGCACTCCACATCAGCTGAGAGAACTGCTTCGACATCACAGTTAGACTTCGTCAGTAAGTTTTAAAATGGGATCCTTAATCATTCACGGATCAATAAGGATAAACAATCTTTTGCCGTCAGGCACTCTGCGTCAGCTAGGCAAACTGCTTCGACATCGCAGCTGGACTTCATCAGTAAGTCTTCAAATGGAATCCTTAATCAATCACGGACCAATAAGGATATACATTCTTTTGCCGTCAGGTACTCCGCGTCAGCTGGGAGAACTGCTTTGACATCGCAGTTAGACTTCCTCAGTAAGTCTGGGGTTTTGGCACCGCTGCCGGACTTCAATCATTAAGTCTTCAAGGAAATTTCAACTTCTATGTTTAAGACCTGTTGGGGATGACACATCTCCGCTGGGGATCTGGAGAACTATCGAGTAACTCTGCTTCGGGGATCCAGAAATCATTCCGGGTGAATCAACTCTGCTGAGGACTTCAAGAATCCTCTTGGACAAATAACTCTACCGGAGACTTCAAGAATCATCTTGAACCAATAACTCTGCTGGAGATTTCAGGAATCATCCTGAGCAAATACTCTGCCAGGGACTCTAAGCATCAACTTGAGCAACCAACTCTGGCGATTTTACTGGGGATTTAAGAATCACCTTAAGCACACAACTTCGTTGGGGAATTCAAGAATCATCTTGAGCAATCCATTCTGCGGAAGAACACCTGCAAAATAATAACGGTAAAAACCTAGCTCATGTTTCATATGCATATGCTTTGACAATGGTGCAATGCTCCACACGGTGGAAATGCTACGCATTGTTAGGGTAAATGCTATGCAATCATGCAAAATGTTATGACCCCATCAGCAAAATAAATGCTGAAGGGAGAATCCTCCTGTCAAGGAGAAAGAACCACTCTGGTGGAGAGGAGGAGTCATCCTGCCGAGGAGAAGAAGTCACACCAATCTCAATTGGACTCCGCCTAGGGAAACGAACTTTAGTCGACTGCTGCAGGGGAACAAAGTTCTACGAGAACCTGTAATCACTCAACTGGGTATACGAATCACAATCTGCTGAGGAAACGATATCAATCGCAGAAATAAACTGCACGGCCTTCGCGGCTAAACTTTCCTAAAGATAACGACTCTGATGGGGAAATACAGCATCAGCTATTCAGTACTCTACTGGGGAAAACCAATCATGGCCTAAACGACTTCCAAGGACTCGGCTCTCTTGGGGAACTGCAGATTCGGCTGGGGATAGGCAACCAGACGTTGGAATCACTCCTACCTGTCGGGGAGAGTACAACTCTGTGGGGAATTTCAATTCCGCTGGAGACTTTAGTTTGAGCTACCGAGAGTTGAACACTTGCGAATAGCCTTCTACGAGAAAACTGCACATTGATCCAGTGCTGGTAATGGGTATACGCTTCAGCGCATGACTCAGCTGGGGAGATGATGATCCTTCCTCCGGATACATCTCGTTGGGGGGAATCTTCTCTGCTTGAGGAGACATATCAATGCTCATGGTCCCATGTTCACACTCCGTGGGGAGACACTACTGATCTCACTGGGGAAGAAGGAATCATCCTGCTTGGAAAACATACGGCGTACTGCCGGGAATATGCCATACCTGCAACAACACAAATAAACAGACAAGATACCCTTCTCAAAGAGACCTATCAAGGTTATCATCCTGCGACAATGTTCAAGTAATTCAATGTTTCAACAATTATCGGCTTAGGCCAGTAAGTTTATGTATGCGCATTTTGTCAAAACCATCGACGTTCTTTTTCGCAAACAAAACAGGTAAGTGCTAAATAAACATAATTGCTAAATAGTATATGTTCATTGATAACGAACCCCTGAATGGGCAAAAATGTTTTACAACAAATGCAAGCTCCTGGAATGAGGAAGTTGCGCAAGCATAAAAACATAAATATACATCAGTATATACACAAATGTCGGCAATGTGGCATAGACGAACACCATGAGTTGATCCCTCTATGACCCACTCGACTTCGATACTTCTCCGACGCTTCAGCTTCAGAAGAGATTGATTCAGATAAACGGCCCTCAGGTCTTCCAAACCATTAAACAATGAAAGTCCATACGCAGAACGCAGTCATTTGCTTTTCAAATCCCTAACTTTTGCCTGAATCGCCCTTCCGGGTTTTCGATTCACCGGGATACCCTTTTTTGCCAAAGCCTCCCTTCCAGGTTTTCGACTTTGCAGGTGTACATTCTTTCATTTATATCCCTAATTTTTTCCCGAACCTTTTTCCTTTTTTATGGTTCGCCGGGATGCCCCATTTTTGCCTAGATATTCGTTTTCTTTCCATGGGGTCATTTTTTAAGCAAAGTATTTTTTAACTGCGTCCGCGTTCACCGGGGATGCAAAATCTTCGCCATCCATTGTGGATAACAACAAGGCTCCTCCCAAGAAGACCTTGATAACGACGTACGGACCCTCGTAATTGGGAGTCCACTTGCCCCTGTGATCGGAGTGTGGAGGAAGAATCTTCTTCAGGACGAGATCACCCGTCTGAAAACTTCTGGGACGCACCTTCTTATCATAAGCTTTCTTCATGCGGCTCTGGTACAGACGACCATATGCAATTGATGCTAATCTCTTCTCGTCCATCAGGCTGAGTTGGTTTAGTCGGTTCTTAATCCATTCTGCCTCATCGAGTTTCACGTCAACCAAAACTCGCAAAGAAGGAATCTCAACTTCTAACGGTAGGACAGCTTCCATACCGTACACTAGTGAGAAAGGAGTTGCCCCGGTTGATGTACGTACTGTCGTACGATAACCGTGCAGCACAAATGGCAACATCTCGTGCCAATCCTTATAGGTCACAACCATATTTTGTACAATCTTCTTAATGTTTTTATTGGCCGCTTCAACGGTGCCATTCATCTTCGGCCGGTAAGGAGATGAGTAGTGGTGTTCAATCTTGAAACTCAGGTCACTTTTATAATGCAAAAAGAAGATTCATATAATATTTTTATTTCATGCATTTTCTGATTTTATAGGAATTTTCACTTTTTAATTGATATTAAAATAGTCATGTTTGATACTTGATTTTGTGGAATTTTGTGTGATCATGTGATGATGATTTTGATCCTGATTTATTGTGAGTAGTTAGCATAGATGTACATGCTCCCCATAGAATTTTCTCACATTTTTGTGATGAACATAGGTGGTAGTTTAGGTTGAAACCTTTAGAAGCTCCATTTTTAAGGTTTATGGTTGATACCTTTGGATTTAGGACTTAATTTTAGGACTTGATAGATGATTTAGTCCCTGGTTTTTGTTTGAGGCATTCTTAATTAAATTAGGATCCCTTAGGAATTTTTGTAGAAATTTATAAGATAGTTTACTATTTTTGATTGATTTTGGTTTAGGTGCTAGTTTTAGATGATTCTAATGCACTAACTCAACTAGATTAACATCTTTAGTTCCCTTAGATTAGGGTTGTGCTTTGCTCGTTCTTGGATGAGGATGAAGGCAATTTGAAGATGCATGGGATGGCCTGAAGAGGCTTGGATTTGAAGATCTTCCCTTCTTGTGGTGTAGGTTTGATTAGGTTAAGATTAGGGTTTTGTAGGCAGAGCTTCTAGATAGTTCTCTTCCTTCATAAACATGGAATATGTTGATCCATTCCATTCTTCCCTATGATGTAAGGTCCCTTGTGAAGGCCTCAGCCCTCCTTTGGTAGGATGTGTGGCTCTTTGCAAATTGGTAGAACCTTTGAGGGTCTATTTCTCTGATGACAGGATGCTTAGTGGTGACCTTTGGTCTTCACTCTGCTACCAACCATCCAAACTTTGCTCTTGATAGATGCATCCTTCTCCCTTGTTAGAGGATGGAGTTCCTTGCTTGAAGAATATTGGAGGATGGAGTTGATACTTCTTTGTGATTGAAGATTACTCTGAGAGGCTGAAGCTTATAGATGAAGAGGACCCAGTTGATACTGGTGAAGCAGAGAGACCTGAAGCAAGAAGCACAAGTTGATACTTATGAAGAGGATTCAATTGAGATTGAGTGAGAAGCTGAGGCTTGAGGAAGAAGAATAAGTTGATACTTATGTTTGATGGGTTGAAACCTTGGAGGAGCAAGTTGATACTTGTTATTGAAGATGCTAGCCTTGAAGGGCAAGTGAAGTCTGATGACTAAACTGCTGTCAGAAGATTGCTTTGCTGGGGAAGCTGTTGATCTGCTTTCTTTCCTGTCTGCTTTCTTTTCTGTATTGATATGACTTGTTTGATTTGCTTGATGCATTAGAATAGGTTCATGTTTAGACTGATTTAAGCTAGGAGCATGATTGCATTAGAGGTTGACTTGTTCTCTCTGCTTGTATTGTTACTGTATGGCTTTGCTTGCGGGTATTCGGTAGAGCCCATCTCCCTTGCCCATGTGGTTTGTCTTGCTTGATAGCATGTTATTTCCTCTGTATGATTGCAGTTATTCATATCTGGCTTGAGGTTGAGATGAGCTTGTGGAGGCTGATGTCCCACACACATTAAGGAAGTGATGATTAGAACTTTAGGTTGAAACCTATGCATGATAACTTCTAGGAGTTCCCTGTTTCAAACCTCAATCATAGGATGAATCCTTAGTATGACAACATTAGGACTTGATAGTCTCCCCTTAGTTGAGCCTGCTCTTCTCATCTCAAAACAAATGAAAATACAGTAATAAAGGTTAACTGACGTCGTACGTTACGAGCCTTAAGCTATCTGAGAAAGGATTGTTGGAGAGTTTCTTTTCAACAGTCTGGATGTTTAGTATGGTACCCTTTGGGTGACATACGACACATTCACTCTCAGGTCATAGTCTCTAGTGCGATACTAGTTACAAACATAAAAAAAAACAGTTCTTTCGTAAAAGATAGAAAACAAACTTCAAACCTTTTTGCCCCGTGGGCCCATAATTCAAAGGAAGCTTTTTTGAGGAAAAGAGTGTCGTTAACTCCTAGTTCTACCGCAAACAGGCTTCGCCCCTAACTGCTGGAACTATTTGTTAACCCTACTCGATAAAACAGATGAATCTGAATCTCCGTAAGCCGTATTATCCCGAACTACGTAAGCTCTGATCTCTCTTATCTATTGAGAGTACGTAGGCACAATACTGATGTATTGGCGAGCCACCTCCCCCATCACCCTGTAGTAAGCCGAACTATGTTGACTCTGATTTCTCATTCTCTGATGGGAATACTTAGGCATAAAGTGCGACGCTTTGCCGAGTCCTTTTCTTTTCTTTTCAGACCAGCCTTGATAGGTAGATAGATAAAACCAACCCGTCCAGTAAACACAACAAGCGTGGATCCTGTCGAGTACGACGGACGTGAGGGGTGCTAATACCTTCCCCTTGCGTAACTGACTCCCGAACCCAAACAATGGTTGCGATGACTTTGTCTTATACCTTTTCGTCAGGTTTTTCCGATCGTTTACTTTCCCGTTCTGAGGGATAAATAACGAAAGGTGGCGACTCTTCAGTTTTGCCGGCACCTTATTTTCGCGGAAGCGACACCAGGCCGCCCACAATTACCATCACAAAGGCTGGGCCGAAACCTTTTGAAAGCACCAACGCTGTCCCATGGCACTATGGGGCAGACGTCTACTGTAACGGACAAAAATTGGAACTGGAGCCATCTGGGCAGTCTGTGGATAACCTAGTGGGAACTGGCGGGATCACACGTAGCGGAAGAGTATTTGCTCCCCCTGAGATTGTGGTTGACAAAGCAGACAAAGCTGAGAAAACGGATAAGGGAAAGAGTAAAGTCGTTGAGGAAACCCCTCGTGGGGTAGAGAAGGACTTACTTGTAAAGGATGCTGAAGAGTTCATGAGGTTAATCAAGAAGAGTGATTACAAGATCGTTGATCACCTCCATCAAACACCATCGAAAATATCCATTCTGAATTTGTTGCTGTGTTCTAAGGCACATCGCAACGCGCTGCTAAAGGTTTTGAATGCCACGTATGTACCGCAGGAGATCTCGGTCAACCAGTTGGAGGGGGTAGTAGCCCACGTGAATGATGGAAACGGGTTAGGGTTCACTGACTTGGAGCTGATGCCGAAGGGAAGAAACCACAACAGCACCCTGCACATCTCGATAGAGTGTAGGGGAACAGTTATATCCCATGTGCTGGTGGACACTGGGTCATCGCTCAATGTTCTCTCGAAGAAGGCACTGATGAAGCTAGATACGAGAGGATTGATTTGCACACCCAGTGACCTGGTTGTGAAGGCTTTCGATGGAACCAAGCGTCATGTCTTTGGAGAGGTAACTCTGCCAATCCAAGTTGGGCCAGAAACTTTCGACGCAGTCTTCTACATCATGGACATCATGCCATCCTATAGCTGTCTGTTAGGCCGACCATGGATCCATTCTGCTGGTGCCGTGACCTCCACGTTGTAACAGAAGCTCAAGTATGTTGTAGGAGGCAGCATTGTAACTGTTTGCGGCGAGGAAGATATAATGGTGAGCCATTTGTCGTCCTTCAAATATGTTGAGATGGATGGGGAGATCCACGAAACCCTATGTTAGGCATTCGAAGCTATTAAGGTCAAAGACGTGACTCCAGTAATGATTGAGAAACCAGAGATGACTCTCTCTTCCTTCAAGGAAGCTCGAGCCATTATTCAAGCCGGATCTCCCTCAGGCTAGGGGAAAGTTCTAGAAATACCTAACAAACAGGACAAGTTTGGGCTAGGATACTCTCCTGCTGCTGAAACCTCCTCCTCTCACAGTGCATCCCGAGTTAAAGGGCCGATCCAGTTTACAAGCGGCAGGGTAATATTTGAAAGTGTCAACACAGTGTCTGAAGACGACGAAGACAACGATGGCGACCTTGATTCCTGGATCCAGCCAAGCAAACCAGGCCAGAGCCTCAACAACTGGTCCATCAAGGATATCATCCAAGTGACAGGCAAAGAGTAATGATTTACTTTCTCCAATTATTGTACAACCCTATGTCCTACCCGGGGCATATTGGTTTTATTGTCAGGGCCTTGTTTAATTATGTACATGCATTTTACCAATTAATCAAAAGGCATTTTTCTTAGCATTCAAATGTTGCAATCTCTGTTATTCCTGTTTTATATTTGTTTTAAAAAATAATAAAATGGCAATAGGGTTTGTGCTAACCTGCATATCCTTGTTTTAAGCGTAACCCTTGTTATTGTAGGATCCACATAGCAGATGTCATCGACTCTGGACCTTCTACGACTCACTTCGACTTTGATTGCTCGATCTATCAAGCCGAAGAAGAGATTGATGAAGACGAAGACCTTCCCGAAGAGTTGGTCCGTTTGTTGAAACAAGAAGAGAAAGTCATTCTGCCTCACGAGGAAGAGATTGAGATTGTGAATCTGGGTTTTGAGGAACTTGTCAGGAATGTCAGGATAGGGGCTGCATTGCAGAGTGATGTCAAGCAGAGATTGGTCGAGATGCTTCGAGATTATAGTGACGTCTTTGCTTGGTCATACGAAGATATGCCCGGACTTGATACTGACATTATGGTCCATCACTTGCCGCTGCGAGAAGATTGTCCTCCCGTTAAGTAGAAGCTTAGAAGGACACGACCAGATATGGCCGTTAAGATCAAAGAAGAAGTGAAAAAACAGCTTGATGCTGGCTTCTTAGCGGTCACTACTTACCCTCCGTGGGTCGCCAACATAGTGCTTGTACCGAAGAAGGACAGTAAGGTGCGAATGTGCGTCGATTATCGGGATTTGAATAGGGCGAGCCCTAAAGATGATTTCCCACTCCCTCATATTGATGTGTTGATCGACAATACAACTCAATTTTCCGTGTTTTCGTTCATGGATGGCTTCTCCGGCTATAACCAGATCAAGATGGCGCCGGAGGACATGGAGAAAACCACGTTTATTACATCTTGGGGAACATTTTGCTACAAGGTAATGCCTTTTGGTCTGAAGAACGCAGGGGCCACTTACCAACGAGCGATGGTTACTTTGTTTCATGACATGATTCACCATGATATTGAAGTCTATGTTGATGACATGATTGCGAAGTCCCAAACGGAGGAGGGACACCCGGTCAATTTGCTGAAACTTTTTGAGAGGCTTAGGAAATTCAGGTTGAGGCTGAATCCTAACAAGTGTACTTTCGGAGTACGGTCTGGAAAACTACTGGGGTTTATTGTGAGTGAAAGAGGCATTGAGGTTGATCCTGCAAAGATATGAAATGCCAGCGCCAAAAACAGAAAAAGAAGTTCGTGGTTTCCTGGGCAAAATAAACTACATTGCCAGGTTTATCTCTCAGCTCATGGCCACGTGTGAACCGCTGTTCAAACTGCTAAAGAAAGATCAGGCGATTATCTGGAACGAGTATTTCCAGAAGGCATTTGATAAGATAAAACAGTATCTACAGGAACCTCCAATCTTGATACCCCTAGTGGCCGGACGACCCTTAATCATGTACTTGACAGTTCTTGAGAATAGTATGGGGTGTGTTCTCGGTCAGCACGACGAGACGGGCAGAAAGGAGCATGCCATTTACTACTTGAGTAAAAAGTTCGCAGATTGTAAATCTCGTTACTCGATGCTGGAGAAGACGTGTTGTGCACTAGCCTGGGCTGCCAAACATGTACGACAGTACATGCTCAACCACACCACCATGCTAATTTCGAAGATGGATCCGATCAAGTACGTCTTCGAGAAGCAAGCGCTTTTGGGCAGGATTGGCAGATGGCAAATGGTGTTGACAGAATATGACATTCAGTACGTTTCCCAGAAGGCCATCAAGGGAAGCGTATTGTCTGAATACCTTGCCGAACAGCCAATCGAGGATTATCAGCCGATGAAATTTGAATTCCCTAATGAGGATATCATGTTTCTCAAAGCGAAGGATTGCGATGAACCGTTGCCCGACGAGGGTCCAGATAGGAAATCCCAGTGGAAATTGATATTTGACGGGGCGGTTAATTCTTATGGAAGTGGCATTGGGGTGATCATCATGACTCCCCATGGATCCCACATCCCGTTCACTGCGAGACTGACGTTTCCGGTCACAAATAACGAAACGGAGTACGAGGCCTGCATCATGGGTCTAGAAGAGGCAATTGATTTGAGAATCAAGAACCTAGATGTATATGGTGACTCGGCGCTTGTGATCAACCAAATTAAAGGGGAATGGGAGACTCGCCAATCGAATTTGGTGCCGTACATGAACTATGCCAGAAGGCTGCTTCCGTTCTTTGATCGAGTGGAACTCCATCATATGCCCAGAGCTGAAAATCAGATAGCTGATGCCTTAGCCACATTGGCTTCGATGTATAAAGTCAATTTTTGGAATGAAGCTCCAAGAATTGTCCTTTCTCGTCTTGATAGACCTGCATTCATCTTTGCGATCGAGGAAACCTCCGACGACAAGCCATGGTTCCATGACATCCAGACCTTCCTTATGACTAAGGAGTATCCTGAGGGAGCGTCAACCCAGTATAAGAAGACTCTGAGGAGGTTGTTCTAAAGTTTTTATCTCAATCCTGATGGAGTTTTGTATAAAAGAAACCATGATCTCGTGCTACTCAGATGTGTAGATGAGAAAGAGGCGAGTATGCTCATGGAAGAAGTCCATGAGGGCACATTTGGTACGCACGCCGGCGGGCATGCCATGGCAAGAAAGATCCTGAGAGCAGGATATTACTGGCTGACGATGGAGTCGGATTGCTTTAAATTCACAAAGAGATGTCATAAATGCCAGATTTATGCTGATAAAGTTCATGTGCCGCCGTGCCCGTTGAATGTCATGTCATCCCCGTGGCCGTTCTCCATGTGGGGCATCGACATGATAGGCAAGATCGAGCCCACTGCATCCAACGGTCATCGCTTCATTCTAGTAGCTATCGACTACTTCACCAAGTGGGTGGAGGCAGCCTCATATGCTAATGTGACCAAGCAGGTGGTGGCTAAATTCATAAAGAGGGACATCATCTGTCGATACGGAATTCCCGAGAGGATCATTACTGATAATGGTTCGAATCTGAATAACAAGATGATGAAGGAGTTGTGCCTGAGTTTCAAGATTGAACACCACAACTCTAATTTGTGGACTTGCTTTGAAAAGTAGTTACTTACATCATAAGTAACATTTGCAAAACTCAAATTCAAGGCATGAGCAAGATCCCTTGCAAGCCAAACACTTTCAAAATGTCACTAGGGGAGAAATTGGAAGAGAATGGGATGAATTCTAAGCTGCAAACAGAGCTATGCACACCATGGCATACAATTGAAAATATCATGTCATGAGAGATTGGATTTCTCATTAGAAGGATCTAGAGGGTTCTAGATCACTCATACATGTTCTATATATTGAGTAGAGGTGATCCAAAGCAAAGGTTGGTGTTGATTGAGAGAGAAATCTGAGATTGCACTTTGAGATTTCACATTGCAAATCAAAATCGGTTACAAGGTTAGAGGTCATTTCAGTCCAAGAAATTGATCTCAATAGCTTGCTCAGAGGTTGGTGATCAATTCCAGATCAAATTCAGGGCACTGTGGTGGAAGGATCGTGAAGTAGCCATTGGAGAGTGAAGCTTGCAACTCAGAATCGGGTTTGATGATTCAAGAAGATTCAACTCTTTTCTTTGCATACAGAAGATTGCTTGTGATTCAGTGAAGGATTCTGCAAGTTCTTGGAGGCTGAGTTGAAGATTCTACCCTTCTGTTCGCTCAAATTTATCAGGTTGGTAACCCTCAATCTCTAGCTTAGATTAGGTAGAATTAAGATGAATTAGGGTGTTAGTTGCATTGTAGAACGGTGTAGGAAGGATTTCAGACCATTAATTTGAGAATTAGTGACCAATTAAGGGTATCACCATTTTCGGTTGAGAATTGGTTATGGCGAATCTTGAGGTTTCAGAGAGAATAAAGGGCATGAATGAATTCGTGAGGGAATTTGGAACATGTTTCATTAAGGGATCGTGGCCTATGGTGGACTCTATGCTGAACTAGGGTTGTGGAAGGGTGACCGGAGAAAGCCACCGGCGGTGACTATGGCGCGCAGGTGACCTGAGTTTCAGGGATTCAAATTAGAGAAGATGACTTGATAGCCATCAGATCTTGGTTGGACTTTGACTGAGGGCATGATCCAACGGCCATGTATTGATTTCAACTTGTGAAGGACTCTGAATCACATTGCAACGCTGCGTTTCATTTAAGTTGTGGTTTTGGGCTTAGTTGAAACTTTGCTACCCACACCCCACTTCTGGCCCAGTCTTGAATATGAACTGATTTTCATTTCTATCTGCACCGTGCATTTATTATTTTTGTTTGAATTTCTTTATTTGTTTCATTTTATTCATGGTTCTTGATAAAATCATATAAAATTGAAAAATGATTCAATTAATCCCATTCTTTTTGCATTATAATATTTTGTGGAATTTTGAAAAATGAAACATTTGTGCATTAACAAGGATATGCAGGTTAGCACAAACCCTATTGCCATTTTATTTTTTTTCAAAACAAATATAAAACATGAATAACAGAGATCACAATATTTGAATGCGAAGAAAAACGCCTTTTGATTCATTGGTAAAATGCATGTACATAATCAAACAAGGCCCTGACAATAAAACCACTATGCCCCGGGTAGGACATAGGGTTGTACAATAATTGGAGAAAGTAAATCATTACTCTTTGCCTGTCATCTGGATGATATCCTTGACGGACCAGTTGTTGAGGCTCTCGCCTGGCTTGCTTGGCTGGATCCAAGAGTCTAAGTCACAGTCGCTATCTCCGCTGTCTTTAGACACTGCGTTGACGCTTTCAAATATCACCCCGCCACTGGTAAACTGGATCGGCCCTTTACCTTGCGACGCACTGCTAGAAGAAGAGGCTTCAGCAGCCGGAGAATATCCCAACCCAAACTTGTCTTGCTTGTTAGGTATCTCTAGAATTCGCCCCCAGCCTGGGGTAGATCCGGCCTGAACAACGGCCCGGGCTTCCTTGAAGGAGGAGAGAATCATCTCTGGCTTCTCAGTAACTACAAGAGCTACGTTCTTGACTTTAACAGCTTCGAACGCTTGGCATAGGGTTTCGTGGATTTCCCCATCCATCTCAACATACTTAAAGGACGACAAATGGCTCACCATTATGTCTTCCTCGCCACATACGGTCACGATGCTGCCTCCGACAACATACTTGAGCTTCTGGTGCAACGTGGAGGTCACGGCGCCAGCAGAATGGATCCATGGCCGGCCCAAGAGACAGCTGTAGGCAGGCATGATGTCTATAATATAAAAGACCGCATCAAATGTTTCCGGTCCAACTTGGATCGGCAACGTCACCTCCCCGAAAACATGGCGTTTGGTTCCATCGAACGCCTTCACAACCAGATCAATGGGTGTGCAAATCACTCCACGAGTATCTAACTTCATTACTGCCTTCTTCGGAAGAACATTGAGTGACGAACCTGTGTCTACCAACACATGAGACATAATCGTGCCCCTACACTCTATCGAGATGTGCAGGGCGCTATTGTGTTTTCTGCCCTTCGGCGTCAGCTCTAGGTCAGTGAACCCTAGCCCATTTCCAGCATTCACGTGGCCTACGACCTCTTCCAACTGGTTTACCGATATTTCCTGCGGTACATATGCGGCGTTCAACACCTTCAGCAGCGCGTTGCGGTGTGCTTCAGACCACAGCAACAGATTCCGGATGGAAATCTTCGAGGGTGTCTGATGGAGATGATCCACAATCTTGTAGTCACTCTTTTTAATCAACCTCATAAATTCCTCGGCGTCTTTAACAAGTAAGTCTTTTTCTACCCCGCAAGGGATCTCTTCAACGACTTTACTTTTACCTTTATCATTTGCATCAGCTCTGTCTGCTTTATCCGTTACGACCTCAGGTGGTGCAAACACTCTCCCGCTGCGAGTAATTCCGTTAACGCCCGCTAGGTTCTCCACAGACGACCCAAACGGTTCTAGTTCTAACTTCTGTCCGTTGCAGTAGACCTCCGCCCCATAATGCCATGGGACAGCGTTAGTGCTTTCGAAGGGTATCGACCCAGCTTTGGTGATAGTAATTGTGGGCGGCCTAGGTGCAGAAATAGTGATCGTCCGACGAGGGATGGTGATAGTGGCAACCTCATCACCTTGCTTCAGCATTACCTCTCCCGATCTGCATTCGGCCCTCCGGCTAAACTGCAGGATTCCCTCAGTCATCAGACTCTGGATCCCCTCTAGCAACTGTTCACATCCATCAGGACTTATCGCGCAGCCCATGCACAGTTCTCCACAACCTGGAAAGAACCCTCTTTTCATCAGCTTAGCTTTAACAAAGCTAAGTGGTGTCTTCAGATCTCTGACATCAGTCAACAAATCCAAGCTCTCGTCTTCGATAATGGCATTTACTCCCCCTCCCCTATGATTCGGCATAGGGTTCTTCGTGACGTTTGGAACATTATCTGAGAAGTTGATGATCTTAGCGTCCACCATGTCTTGCACCTTATGCTTGAAGGCTTTGCAATTCTCTATTGTGTGGCCTGGTGCCCCTGAGTGAAACTCACAAGTTGCATTCGCGTCATAACCTGGCGGAGGTGCCCCTGTCAAGGGAGCCAAGGTTCTCTTCTGGATCAACTGTAGCTGGAGCAGAGTCTGCAATAGTTGAGCGTACGACATGGGCGGTGTCTCGAGGTGACGGCTCGATAGAGGTGCCCTGTTCTGATACTTTTTGTACCCTTGTTGATTCGGCTGCTGCTGTGGCTGTTGAACTGTCGGGATAGTTATGCTGGCCACCTGTTGGTGAGGGCCTTTACCCTTCCTTCGAGCGTTGGTCACGGCGCTCGGTTCTCCTTCCCGTCTTTTGCCACCATAAGGTTTCTTGCCTCCTCCAGCCGAGGATGAATCACCTTGAATTTTCCCCAATTTGATCCCATTTTCGATGTGTTCACCCGTGATAATGAGATCTGAGAAGGTCCCAGACATACTGCTGACCAATTTCTCATAATAAACCCCTGGGAGGGTGGCTACCAACATTTGCACAAGCTCACGTTCAACCATCGGCGGCTGAACCCTGGCTGCCAACTCACGCCACCGCTGGGCGTATTCCTTAAACCCTTCATTGGTCCTTTGCGACAGATTCTGCAGTTGGACTCGGTTCGGAGCCAAGTCACTGTTATTGGTAGTGGTGCACGAATGCTTCAGCAAGGTCTTTCCACGTGCGCACACTGGTAGGTTCCAGACTCATGTACCATTCGAGGGAGGGTCCAGACAGACTGTCCTGAAAGAAGTGCATCAGCAACTTCTCGTCTTCAGAATGAGCGAACATTTTTCTATAATATGATCTCAGGTGGACGCGAGGGCAAGTGGTGCCCTTGTACTTTTCAAAGTCAGGTACCTTGAACTTGGGAGGCACCTTGAAATTAGCAATCAGTCCCAACTTGGACATATCAACGCCCAGGGTGTTCTAGTTCTCGATATTCCTCATCTTATCCTCGAGTGCCTTAAACCTTAGACGTGCTTCAGCAGTCAGCTCACCTTCGGCACCTCTCTGAGAGAACACATCGTCTTGACGATCTTCTAACCACGACTGAGGCCCGAACAGATTCCCAACACCTGCATTGTTGTTGCCCAGCCCAACATTGACGTTAGCTTCAAAATTTCCATTACCGACGCCCGTCGTATTACCATTGAGTCCCATGTTAGCTATCACATTGTCGTTGGCGCTGCCATTCCCCCCGGTCACGGGGACGCCATTCTGAGGAGTTTCAACTGGTGGAGGGCTTGGCATAGTCCCACCATGGAGTACGCCATTGCTATCGACCCTTGAAATCAGAGGCTGAACCAAGGTTCTGAGCTGATCCTGGCCATTGGCGACCGCTTGCATGAGCTCCATGAAGCGATCCATTCTTTCGCGGAGTTCCTGAACATCAGTTTGCACTTGCTCCATGATTCTGGTTTGATTTTCTCGGGTCAGATAGCGGTGGATAGGTCTCTGATCAATCCTGGAACAACCTGAAACAACCTGCAAACACAAAAGGGGTTAGGAAAAACAACAAAGTGCTCGTTATGCAAATGCTTCATGCAAATGCAAACGTGTGTCTGTGTGTTAGGGAGATTTCCCCCGATCCTAGTGCCTGAGTGCCAGTGCTGATAATAAGAAGTCTGAGTCCAGTCATGGAAATAACATCTCATATATATAAAGAAAGCCCATCAAGGTAGTACACAACATCAGTGAGTACAAGATGAATCAATAGCATGACCTCAGCCAACAAGCCTGGTGATGATCACCATACAACAATGATCAACACAAAAGGAATACAAATATAGTCAAGTACGACCACGAGCGCGAAAATCTTCTAACAAATTCCTCGTTTCTGGATGATCAGGTCGAGTGAGCAACCCTTCGACGAGTAACTCCCTCTGCATAATGGTGTATTGGAGACCTTCGACCGAATCTTCCCATGCTCCTTCGCCGAAACAATCTTCTAACTTCCGCTTCTTGGACTCAAACATCAGTTTGCGCTCCTCCAGGTTAGCGAGAGCTTTGTTGAGTTGGCCTTCAGCGGCGTATCGGCGAGCGGTTTCTTCATCAAACCTCTTCTCACTAGCCTTCACCTGGGCTTTCAGCTTGGAGATCTGTTGCATCAGCTTATCCTCCCTCTCTTTCCTGTTGGCTAAGGAGGCCTTCCAGTGCTGGTTAAACTTGGATATCCTCTGATACGCTTCGTCCAAGTGATGCTTCTTTGTGGCCAGTACATCGTTGACAGCTTTGAAGTCTCGACCCAAAAGTTCACGCTCGGCTATCTGCTTAGTCAAATATGTCCCCAGTTGGTTCACCAGCTCTGTCTGCCTCTTGAAGGAATGAACGGCTTCGCTTCTCTCACTTCTGAGTTGAGCCAATTCTTTCTCCAGTTCTTCATTCGCCCTTTTCAATTCATCTCTCTCAGCTAACACCTGATTATGCTGATGAATAGGCACAGTGGTAGGCTCTTCAATCACTGGAGGGCTTTCTGGCTTTGCAGGAGGAAACGACATCCCTATAGCATCTGCTCTGGCTCTGATCCAGGTCACATACGGAGTGTAGGCTTGGCTATTGCTTTGCCCCAGCAATGGTTTTCCCCGCTTACTGATACCATTCCAAGCGCGCTGAAGCTTAGATAACATATCCCCCTCTAGGAGACCAGTGAGGTACAGAGATTCCTGCACCTCTTCATCCTTCGGCGGAGCTCTCAAAGCATAAGCAAAATGTCGGACCAGCAAAGACGGATTATAGTTTATACAACCCTTCCTGCCTATCAAAGGCACGTTCGGAAACCCGCTGCAGCTGAAAATAATCTCGATACCCAACCTATCTCTATCAAACCAGGCAATATCCTCCGCTGACAGACTCATCAAACGCTCAGGCCACTCAGCTGTGGCTGAAGACGAAGCAGTGGGACCCTTCTTGGGTAGGTGACTATCAAGCCATCTATAGAGCAGGGGTACACAGCATGAGACATTCTTACCCCTTCTGTTCTCGTTTTTGTAGTGGACGGAATGGTAGACATCTCCTATCAAGGTAGGGACTGGATTCCCTGAAGCAAAGATGTGAAACGCGGCGAAGTCCACAAAGTCGGGCATATTGGGGAACAAAATGATGCCATATATGCACAGAGCGAGAATGGCGTTGAACACGACCAAACATCCGTCTTTGGCGCACTGCTGAGCCTTTCCCACTAAGAACTGCAAGGAGAAACCGGGAACCTTGTTCCAACTAGACAATACCAACTCGGAGGCATCCAGATGAAGTGAAGGAGCTAGACTAGCCTGGTCAGACTTAGCATCCATATGAACAAAGGGCATCTGACTCTTGATAGGCACACCTAACAAATCAACATACTCCTCTAGTGTGGGTGCGAGAACAAAGTCCTGGAAAGTAAAGCATCTCAACGGAGGATCGTAGAACTGCAGCAGGGCGTGCAACCCATTCAATTCAAACGCAGAAGGTTTACGAACCAAACTGAGCAATTTGCCGTAAGACTTTCTGAACTCATCTCTCACAGAATCATCTGCTAAGGCAATCAAACCATTCAGCTGGAGCACGTCAGGGGCAGGGAGCTTGTAAGCAACGGTCTTCCTCAGAGAACCCATAACAATACAATAGGAGGCAAGAAAACCCGGATCGGGGGAAACGGTACCTGCAACATAGACACACGTTAATGAAATGCAAATGGGTATGCAAAGCAATGTAAAATGCAATCATGCAGCAGGAGACCAAGTCAAATGTGCTGTGGAGATTCTGTATCAACAAAACCATGATACTGCTCTGTCAAGAACAACCACTATATCTGATAATAAGAAAACCCCAGTATCGGACCACAAATCTGCTCTGTCAAGAACAACCATCTGATAATAAGGACCTCTGATACAGGACCAAACTCTGCTCTGTCAAGAACAAACATCTGATAATAAGGACCTCTGATACAGGACCAAAACTCTGCTCTATCAAGAACAAACATCTGATAATGAGATCCTCTGATACAGGACCAAAACTCTGCTCTATCAAGAACAAACATCTGCTAATGAGATCCTCTGATCCCAATCAAAAACATTCTCTGTCAAGAACAAATGCACATCTGCTGATGAGATCCTCTAACACAACCAAACTGATTCACTTTCAAGAAAACCAGGTAGTCTGAAGGTCAGGGTTTCCTGCAACAAACCCAACCCTGCTCACAGGTATGGACCTAAACTGACACAAGTTCGGAATCCTATGCGGTCATCAGCGTCACAGACATTCAAGAGGGGTGATACGATACCCATAAGGTGTGGCATCACTAGCTCATGAAGCGGCCTCACTCGGCTGAATCCCAAATGATCGGTCCCCAGAGTCGACAATCCTCCAAACCAACAACCCCCTCAACCCAAAGGGTTGAAAAAGAAGTCAACCGGGAGAACCTCGTCTGAGCGTGGATTTCATGAGACGCTAGTGCCTACCAAGCAAGCACGCGCCCACTAATGTCCACAACTAATGCTATGTACACTCAAGCGTGGGTCTGGCTTCTCACTCATCAGAATGCCCCTCCCGCAACAGCATAGATAATCATATCATACTGAAAATAAAGTGCGGGAAATAAAGTACGATAAATAAACACAACCCGACAAGTAATCATACAAGCGCTAGGATTGACTCTCGCAGGGGACGTCGGATCCCCAAACTGACTCGCATTCGGGACGTTGGATCCCAGGAAACTATCAAGTCCCCAGCAGAGTCGCCAGCTGTCGCTTCCGCGAAAATAAGGTGCCGGCAAAACAGAAGAGTCGCCACCTTTCGTTATTTATCCCTCAGAACGGGAAAGGAAACGATCGGAAAAACCTGACGAAAAGGTATAAGACAAAGTCATCGCAACCATTGTCTGGGTTCGGGAGTCGGTTACGCAAGGGGAAGGTATTAGCACCCCTCACGTCCGTCGTACTCGACGGGATCCACGCTTGTTGTGTTTACTGGACGGGTTGGTTTTATCTATCTACCTATCAAGGCTGGTCTGAAAAGAAAAGAAAAGGACTCGGCAAAGCGTCGCACTTTATGCCTACGTATTCCCATCAGAGAATGAGAAATCAGAGTCAACGTAGTTCGGCTTACTGCAGGGTGATGGGGGAGGTGGCTCGCCAATACATCAGTATTGTGCCTACGTACTCTCAACAGATAAGAGAGATCAGAGCTTACGTAGTTCGGGATAATACGGCTTACGGAGATTCAGATTCATCTGTTTTATCGAGTAGGGTTAACAAATAGTTCCAGCAGTTAGGGACAAAGCCTGTTTGCGGTAGAACTAGGAGTTAACGACACTCTTTTCCTCAGAAAAGCTTCCTTTGAATTATGGGCCCACGGGGCAAAAAGGTTTGAAGTTTGTTTTCTGTCTTTTACGAAAGAACTGTTTTTTATTGATGTTTGTAACTAGTATCGCACTAGAGACTATGACCTGAGAGTGAATGCGTCGTATGTCACCCAAAGGGTACCATACTAAACATCCAGACTGTTGAAAAGAAACTCTGCAACAATCCTTTCTTAGATAGCTTAAGGCTCGTAACGTACGACGTCAGTTAACCTTTATTACTGTATTTTCATTTGTTTTGAGATGAGAAGAGCGGGCTCAACTAAGGGGAGACTATCAAGTCCTAATGTTGTCATACTAAGGATTCATCCTATGATTGAGGTTTGAAACAGGGAACTCCTAGAAGTTATCATGCATAGGTTTCAACCTAAAGTTCTAATCATCACTTCCTTATCAAAGGGAATGAGATTCCTAAGGGATCATGTCAATGATAAACAGAAACAGATAAAGCATCAGCTTAAACAGTAAACAGTAAACGACTGTAAAATGCATGCAATGCAAGTGAGGGAGGAAATGTGTGTGGGACATCAGCCTCCACAAGCTCATCTCAACCTCAAGCCAGATATGAATAACTGCAATCATACAGAGGAAATAACATGCTATCAAGCAAGACAAACCACATGGGCAAGGGAGTTGGGCTCTACCGAATACCCGCAAGCAAAGCCATACAGTAACAATACAAGCAGAGGGAACAACTCAACCTCTAATGCAATCATGCTCCTAGCTTAAATCAGTCTAAACATGAACCTATTCTAATGCATCAAGAAAATCAAACAAGTCATATCAATACATAAAAGAAAGCAGACAGGAAAGAAAGCAGATCAACAGCTTCCCCAGCAAAGCAATCTTCTGACAGCAGTTCAGTCATCAGACTTCACTTGCCATTCAAGGCTAGCATCTTCAATAACAAGTATCAACTTGCTCCTCTAGGGTTTCAACCCATCAAACATAAGTATCAACTTATTCTTCTTCCTCAAGCCTAATCTTCTCACTCAATCTCAATTGAATCCTCTTCATAAGTATCAACTTGTGCTTCTTGCTTCAGCTCTCTCTGCTTCACCAGTATCAACTGGGTCCTCTTCATCTATAAGCTTCAGCCTCTCAGAGTAATCTTCAATCACAAAGAAGTATCAACTCCATCCTCCAATATTCTTCAAGCAAGGAACTCCATCCTCTAACAAGGGAGAAGGATGCATCTATCAAGAGCAAAGTTTGGATGGTTGGTAGCAGAGTGAAGACCAAAGGTCACCACTAAGCATCCTGTCATCAGAGAAATGGACCCTCAAAGGTTCTACCAATTTGCAAAGAGCCACACATCCTAGCAAAGGAGGGATGAGGCCTTTACAACGGACCTTACATCATAGGGAAGAATGGAATGGATCAACATATTCCATGTTTATGAAGGAAGAGAATTATCTAGAAGCTCTGCCTACAAAACCCTAATCTTAACCTAATCAAAACTACACCACAAGAAGGGAAGATCTTCAAATCCAAGCCTCTTCAGGCCATCCCATGCATCTTCAACTTGCCTTCATCCTCATCCAAGAACAAGCAAAGCACAACCCTAATCTAAGGGAACTAAAGATGTTAATCTAGTTGAGTTAGTGCATTAGAATCATCTAAAACTAGCACCTAAACCAAAATCAATAAAAAATAGTAAACTATCTTATAAATTTCTATAAAAATTCCTAAGGTATCCTAATTCAATTAAGAATGCCTCAAACAAAAACCAGGGACTAAATCATCTATCAAGTCCTAAAATTAAGTCCTAAATCCAAAGGTATCAACCATAAACCCTAAAAATGGAGCTTCTAAAGGTTTCAACCTAAACTACCACCTATGTTCATCACAAAAATATGAGAAAATTCTATGGGTAGCATGTACATCTATGCTAATTACTCACAAAAAATCAGGATCAAAATCATCATCACATGATCACACAAAATTCCACAAAATCAAGTATCAAACATGACAATTTTAATATCAATTAAAATGTGAAAATTCCCATAAAATCCGAAAATGCATGAAATAAAAATATTATTTTTTCTTTAAAAAACATTATACTCAATCATGAATATAATGCAAAAAGAATGGGATTAATTGAATCATTTTTCAATTTTATATGATTTTATCAAGAACCATGAATAAAATGAAACAAATAAAGAAATTCAAACAAAAATAATAAATGCACGGTGCAGATAGAAATGAAAATTAGTTCATATTCAAGACTGGGCCAGAAGTGGGGTGTGGGTAGAAAAGTTTCAACTAAGCCCAAAACCACAACTTAAATGAAACGCAGCGTTGCAATGTGATTCAGAGTCCTTCACAAGTTGAAATCAATACGTGGTCGTTGGATCATGCCCTCAGTCAAAGTCCAACCAAGATCTGATGGCTATCAAGTCATCTTCTCCAATTTGAATCCCTGAAACTCAGGTCACCTGCGCGCCATAGTCACCGCCGGTGGCTTTCTCCGGTCACCCTTCCACAACCCTAGTTCAACATAGAGTCCACCATAGGCCACGATCCCTTAATGAAACATGTCCCAAATTCCCTCACGAATTCATTCATGCCCTTTATTCTCTCTGAAACCTCAAGATTCGCCATAACCAATTCTCAACCGAAAATGGTGATACCCTTAATTGGTCACTAATTCTCAAATTAATGGTCTGAAATCCTTCCTACACCGTTCTACAATGCAGCTAACACCCTAATTCATCTTAATTCTACCTAATCTAAGCTAGAGATTGAGGGTTACCAACCTGATAAATTTGAGCGAACAGAAGGGTAGAATCTTCAACTCAGCCTCCAAGAACTTGCAGAATCCTTCACTGAATCACAAGCAATCTTCTGTATGGAAAGAAAAGAGTTGAATCTTCTTGAATCATCAAACCCAATTCTGAGTTGCAAGCTTCACTCTCCAATGGCTACTTCACGATCCTTCCACCACAGTGCCCTGAATTTGATCTGGAATTGATCACCAACCTCTGAGCAAGCTATTGAGATCAATTTCTTGGACTGAAATGGCCTCTAACCTTGTAACCGATTTTGATTTGCAATGTGAAATCTCAAAGTGCAATCTCAGTTTTCTCTCTCAATCAACACCAACCTTTGCTTTGGATCACCTCTACTCAATATATAGAACATGTATGAGTGATCTAGAACCCTCTAGATCCTTCTAATGAGAAATCCAATCTCTCATGACATGAGATTTTCAATTGTATGCCATGGTGTGCATAGCTCTGTTTACAGCTTGGAATCCATCCCATTCTCTTCCAATTTCTCCCCTAGTGACATTTTGAAAGTGTTTGGCTTGCAATGAATCTTGCTCATGCCTTGAATTTGAGTTTTGCAAATGTTACTTATGATGTAAGTAACTACTTTTCAAAGCAAGTACACAAATTAGACCTCAAATCAAATATGTGGCTAAACCAATGTTCTTAAAATGTTTTCTAGAGTCAAAATGATATATTACATGCCTTGGTTTGGATGTGTAGATCAAAAATATCAATTTCCAACTTTGGTTTATTTAACTTATACCCTTATTTTAGATCATTTTTGCAACTTTGAGCCACAAGCATTTCCAACATCTCATGACCTATTTACTAGCCTTAAAAAATCATTTTGAACAAGTTTGATGTTGAACATTTTCCCATTTGAAGCTTGGAAATGGGAGTTATGGCCTTATGGTTGAAATGACCTATAATCTCCAAATGACCAAAATGCCCTTGACTTGTCAAAGCCATAACTTGAGTTCTACAAATCCTATCAAGGACTTCTAGTACTCTCTAGAAAGCTAAGAGGATAAGGAACAACATTCATATTGACCAAAAGTTCATAGGAATCATCCTTCTAGGGCAAATGTTCCATGCAAGTTTGGCAACTTTCAAGCTCCCAAATTCACATACCTCAGATGACCTGTAACTTGTCAAAGTCATAACTTGAGTTCTACAAATCCTATCAAGGACTTCTAGAACTCAAATTAAAACTAAGATCAATCTCTACAACATTCATGTTGGGGGTAAGATGAGATGACAATCACATCTTGAGCTAAAATGCCTTGAAGATAGGGGTCAAACTAGGGGATTTTACACTGTCAAGCCTTAGAAACCCTAGCTTGAAACTTCTCAAACTCTTCAATCATGATGAGTTGGCCTTGGAATCATCCTTATAGAATCTCAATGCATCAATCCATGATCACATGGCTCTTGGATTAGGTCTCAACCTTCCTCAAATCATCAGTTGACCTAGGGTTGACCCAGTCAAACCCTAATTGCATCAATCATGGTTGGGTCTTCTTAATCTTGCACACTGACCTATCTAGGCCTCATGATGGCTTTCAAGACGTCTCATAAGCTCTCTTAAGGCTTCAAGTCCACATTCCTGGCTTCAGAATCATCTGAGGAGCTCCCACAACTCTCAAGTTAGGAGGCACACACTCTTGGTTTCAACCACTCTCTCTGGGGATCTTTTAACTTCTCTGACAAGGATATCAACCCTTGAACACTTGAATAAGCTTCTTAGGTAGCCTCAAAGTCTTGCATAGCTCTTGATTGGTAATCATACCTCTTGATCTCCTGCACACATGTCAATGCAATGCAAATGATAATGCTAATGAAATGAAACATAAGCTAGGTAAAGAAGAGTTGGGCAAATTTTGGGGTGCAACACCTGGGCGCAAAAATGGTTATTGTCTTGCGAGGGATGGTGATGGTGGTAACTTCATCATCCTGTTTCAGCATTACCTCTCCAGATCCACATTTGGCCCTTCGGCTAAACTGCAAGATTCCTTCGGTCATCAGACTCTGAATCCCCATTATCAACTGTTCACAGCCGTCGGAACGAATCGCACAGCCCATACACAATTCTCCACAGCCCGGAAAGATGCCTCTCTTCATCAACTTGGCTTTAACGAAGCTAAGCGGTGTCTTCAGATCCTTGACATCAGTGGAAAAATTTAAGTCCTCTTCTTCAATAATGGCATTCACCCCACCTACCCTATGGTTCGGCATAGGGTTCTTTGTGACATTCGGCATATTATCTGAGAAATTGATGATTTTAGTATCCACCATATCTTGCACCTTGTGCTTGAATGCATTACAGTTTTCTATCGTGTGGCCAGGTGCCCCTGAGTGAAAATCACACGTTGCATTCGCATCATAACCCTGCGGAGGTGCCCCTGTAAAGGGAGCCAGGGTTCTTTTCTGGACTAGCTGTAACTGAAGTAGAGTTTGTAATAGCTGAGCATAAGACATGGGTGGTGTCTCAAGGTGATGATTTTCCAGAGGTGCTCTGTTCTGATGCCTTCTGTACCCTTGCTGATTTGGTTGCTGCTGCTGTGGCTGGGGTTATTGGACAGCAGGGATGGTTATGCTAGCAACCTGTTGGCGCTGGCCCTTACCTTTCCTCCGAGCGTTGGACATCACGCTCGTCTCTCCTTCATGCCTTTTGTTACTGTATGGTTTCTTTCCTCCTCCAGCTGAGGATAGATCAACACCCTGAAATTTCCCCAATTTGATCCCATTTTCAACATGCTCGCCAGTAATGATGAGATCGGAGAAACTCCCTGACATACCACTGACCAATTTCTCGTAATAGACCCCCGGGAGAGTGGCTACAAACATCTCAACAAGCTCTCGTTCAACCATCGACGACTGAACTCTAGCTGCTAATTCACGCCATCTCTGGGCGTACTCTTTGAACCCCTCATTGTTCTTCTGTGACAAGTTCTGCAGTTGAACCCGGTTCGGAGCCAAGTCACTGTTATACTGATAATGGTGTACAAAGGCCTCAGCAAGTTCTTTCCATGTGCGCACACTGGTGGGTTCCAAACCCATATACCATTCCAAGGATGGACCGGACAAGCTATCCTGAAAGAAGTGCATCAGCAGCTTCTCATCTTCAGAGTGAGCGGACATCTTTCGGTAGTATGACCTTAAGTAGACACGAGGGCAAGTGGTGCCCTTGTATTTCTCAAAGTCGGGTACCTTAAATTTAGGAGGCACCTTGAAATCAGAAATCAATCCCAATTTAGTCATGTCGACACCTATAGTGTTCAGGTTCTCGAAACTCTTCATTTTGTCCTCGAGTGCTTTAAACCTCAGACGTGCCTCAACATTCAATTCTCCCTCAGCACTCCTCTGTGAGAACAAATCTTCTTGGCAATCTTTGAGCCATGGCTGAGTGCCATTGGGCCCATACAGATTTCCAGCACCTGTGTTGCCATGGCCTAGTCCAGTATTGCCATTGGCCTCAAAGTTTCTGTTACTGACGCCAGTCGTATTACCATTGGGCCCGATGTTAGTGATCACATTGCCGTTACCACTCCCATTCCCCCCGGTCACGGGGATGCAACCCTGAGGAGTTTCAACATGTGGAGGGACTGGAACGCTCCCACCATGAAGCACACTGTTACTGTCAACCCTTGAGATCAGTGGCTGAACTAGAGTTCGGAGCTGGTCTTGGCCGGTAGCGACCACTTGCATGAGCTCCATGAAGCGGTCCATCCTCTCTCGGAGTTCCTGGATGTCAGTTTGCACTTGTTCCATTGCTCTAGCTTGATTCGCTCTGGTCAAATATCGGGGGATCGGTCTTCGGTCAATCCTGGAACAACCTGCATACACAAAGGGTTAGAAAAATGACAAGGTGCTTGTCATGCAAATGCTAACGTGTTTCTGTGCCTTAGGGAGATTTCTCCCCCGATTCTAGTGCCTGAGTGTCGGTGCTGATAATAAGAAGTCTGGATTCAGTCATGGAAATAACATCTCATATATATATATATATATATATATATATATATATATATATATATATATATATATATATATATATATATATATATATATATATATATATATATATATATATATATATATATATATATATATATATATATATATATATATATATATATATATATATATATATATATATATATATATATATATATATATATATATATATATATATATATATATATATATATATATATATATGTATATATATATATATATATATAAAGCCCATCAAGGCGGCATACAATGTCACTGAGTACAAGAAGAATCAATAGCATGACCTTGACCAACAAGCCTGGTGATGGTCAGCATACAATAATGATCTAAAACAAAGGATTACAAATATAGTCAAGCATGGCCACGGGCGCGAAACTCTGCTAACAACCCCTTCGTTTCTGGATGATCGGGTTGAGTGAGTGTTTCCCTTGAAAATCGGAAAACAACCGCTGATCTTCCAAATTTGACTTTGGTGACTCACAGGATCGATCATATTGATCCTAGGACATTTGCTAAAGTATTCTACGTTTAGAATTAAATTCAAAGTACTTGTGATAACGAATTGGTAAATGTGCTTGTAATGAAAAGGACTTTGACTGGATATTTTAAAGTGCATAAACTTAAAGGAAACGCTATAAAAGACTTGTAAAAAAGGTTGTTCAAAAAGGGTAAAAGGTTTAAAGGGAAGAAGGAATTGGAGTAAAAGATGCAAGAAAAGTAAGAGGCAAAATGTAACACTTGCACAAGTGGTTCGACAGAGGGAATGTAAACGTTGCTGAAATTGTAAAAGACTTTATTGAAAAGTTGGTGATTTTACATAACGTACATTCTCCGTGAAAATACTATTTTCTCACACTCGGGTACTTTGAGTAAATTTGATTGGAGTTACTTTGTACAAATGGTAAAACACACCAGAAATCTGCCTAACAAATCCCTATTTATAATGCTAATAATTAACCACTAATAACTTCCTAATATCTCCTCGATCTGACAAGTGTCATTTGCATGTAACCTCCTGCTCTAGAATTCGCCACGTGTCCTATGAACCAAAACTCCTCCCTCCAATTTTTGAATTTCAAAACGACGTAGCAAAGCCATTTGCGGAATTTCGGTCGAATGACCCCTGTCATGGTCGAAATGCTCATAACTTAAGGTCTCTTAATTTTTCTAAGTTATTTCAACTGTTCAACTTTAGGAAATTCCTTAGAGGTTGTCGAAACCTCTTTGCTTCATTTTACTTAAACATTAATTATGTCTTAGTGTTTTAGCAACCCAAGGCAGTCTCGAATTTGGGAGCTAACAGTGAGTAACCCCTCGACGAGTAACTCCCTCTGCATAATAGTGTATTGAAGACCTTAAAGGGAGTCTTCCCATGCTCCTTCATCGAAACAATCTTCTAACCTCCATTTCTTGGATTCAAACATCTTCTTGCGCTCCTTCAGGTTAGCGAGAGCCTTGTTTAGCAGGTCTTCAACGGCATATCTGCGGGCAGTTTCTTCATCAAACCTCTTCTCGCTAGCCTTCACCTGAGCTTTCAGTTTGGAGATCTGTTGTTTCAGTTTATCCTCTCGTTCCTTGCCGTTGGCTAGAGTGGC
The DNA here is from genome assembly GCA_963859935.3 of Lathyrus sativus. Taxonomy (NCBI): domain Eukaryota; kingdom Viridiplantae; phylum Streptophyta; class Magnoliopsida; order Fabales; family Fabaceae; genus Lathyrus; species Lathyrus sativus. The sequence continues at coordinate 71,986,413 of OZ012736.1, forward strand.
ATTCCACTGCTGATTAAACTTGGATATTCTTCTGTACGCTTCATCCAAGTGTTGCTTTTTAGTGGCTAGTACGTCATTGACAGATTTGAAGTCTAGACCCAAGCGTTCATGCTCAGCTATCTGTTTAGTCAAGTTTGTGCCCAACTTGTTTACCAACTCTGTCTACCGCTTGAAGGAGTGGATGGCTTCGCTCCTCTCGCTTCTAGCTTGTGCCAGCTCTTTCTCCAATTCTTCATTGGCCTTTTTCAAGTCTTCCTTTTCAGCCACTACCTGTTCATACTTCAGGATGTCTACAGTGGTTGGCTTCTCATTCATGAGGGGAGCTGGAGGAGCCATTGGAGGGAATGGCATCAAAGACTTTTGTGCTCTATTCTGAACCCAACTCACATAAGGCTCATAAGCCTGGCTGTTGCTCTTACCCAACAGCGTCTTTCCTCGTCTGTGGATGTTAGCCCAAGCATGCTCTAGCTTGGTCAGCGTGTCACTTTTAAGCAACCCGTTGAGGTACAGAGATTCCTGCACCTCCTCATCTTTCGGCGGACCTCTCAAGGCATACCCGAACTGTCTGACCAATAGTGAGGGATTGTAGTTGATGCATCCTTTTCTTCCAATCAACGGAACATTAGGAAAACCGCTGCAGTTGTGGATGACTTCAGTACCCAGCATATCTCGGTCGAACCAAACGATACTCTCTGCAGATAAACCCATCAGGCGCTCAGACCACTCAGCTGTGGCTGCAGAAGAAACAAAGGGACCCCTCTTGGGCATGTGGCTATCAAACCACTGGTACAACAGAGGAGCGCAACAGGACACCATTTTCCCTCTCCTGTTTTCATTCTTGTAGTGGGTAGAATGATACAGGTCACCAAGCAAGGTGGGAACTAGATTCCCTGAGGTGAGCAAGTAGAAAGCGTCAGCATCTACGAAGTCAGGAAGATTCGGGAATAGCACAATCCCGTATATACACACAGCTAGAGTAGCACTGAACACATCCCAACGATCTTTCTTAACGAACTTTTGAGCTACCTCCACCATAAATGATATAGGGAAGCCAAACACTTTGTCTCTCCGGGTGAACCCTTTTCTCAATTCAGACTCATCCAAATGCAAGATAACTGCTAGGTCAACCAGCTTAGGTTCAGTGTCAACATGATGAAAAGGCATTTGATCCTTAACAGGAATGCCTATCAAGTCAACATACACCTCCAGAGTAGGGGCCAAAACATAGTCGGGAAATAGAAAGCATCTCAGCGGGGCCTCGTAAAACTGTAGCAACGTGTACAGACCACCGATCTCGTGGGTGGAGGGCTTGTAGACATACTTCAGCAATCTCCCATACGTCTTCCTGAATTTTGCCAGAACTGTCTCATCAGTCAGGGTCTTCAAACTTAGGATGACACTGACATCTGGTGTAGGGAATTTGTAGGCAATGGTTCTCTTCAGAGTCTCCATGATGGCAAGGGAAGCTAGCTCACTAGAATCAGGGATGAAGTATGCACCTGCAACACAGACACACGTTAATGATATGCCAATGAAAATGAAAAGACATGCAAGATGTAAGATGCAAGAATGCTAGGGTGCTGCAGGAGATCAAGGCTGCTGTTGAGGAGACCACGGCTCTATTTCAACATAACCATAACACTACTCTGACAACAAAACCCTGAAGAGGACAAAAAATCTGCTCTGTCAAGAACAAACCCATCTCGGATGATAAGAACCCCTGATACCAACAAAACTGATTCACTGTCAAGAAAACCAGGTTGTCTGAAGGTTAAGGTTTCCTGCAATAACCCGACCCTGCGCACAGGTATGGACCTAAGCACGGACAAGGTTCGGCATCCTATGCGTTCATCAGCGTCACAGACTTTCAAGAAACGATGATACGATACCCATAAGGTGTGGCATCATCATCTCCTGAAGCGGCCTGTCTTAGCTGAATCACAAATGATCGGTCCCCAGAGTCGACAACCCTCAGATCCAACCTCACGTCGAGCCCTAAGGGCCAGAAGAGAAGTCATCAAAGAGGATCTCGTCTGAGTGTGGATTTCATGGGGACTGGTGTATGCTAAGCATACAGGTCCGTCACTAATCTCCACTCTAATGCTAGGTATATGCTCTCAAACCTGGGTTTTGGCTAATCACTCATCAGAATGACCCTCCCCACAACAGCACAGATAATCATATTATACTGAAAATAAAATGCAGGAAGTAAAATTCCATAAATAAACACAACCCAACAGGTAAACATACAAGCACTAGGATTGCCTCTCGCACGAGGGACATTGGATCCCCAGATTGACCCGCATAAGGGACGTTGGATCCCCCCAGGAAACTATAGAGTCCCCAGCAGAGTCGCCAGCTGTCGCTACCGCGAAAATAAGGTGCCGGCAAAACAGAAGAGTCGCCACCTTTCGTTATTTATCCCTCAGAACGGGAAAGGAAACGATCGGAAAAACCTGACGAAAAGGTATAAGACAAGGTCATCGCAACCATGTCTGGGTTCGAGAGTCGGTTACGCAAAGGGGAAGGTATTAGCACCCCTCACGTCCATCGTACTCGATGGGATCCACGCTTGTTGTGTTTATCTGACGGGTTTATTTACTATCTACCTATCAAGGCTGGTCTGAAAAGAAAAAATGACTCGGCAAAGCGTCGCACTTTATGCCTACGTATTCCCATCTGGAACGAGAAATCAGAGTCAATGTAATTCGTCTAACTACAGGTTACGGGGAAGGTGGCTCGCCAATACGTCAGTATTGTGCCTACGTACTCTCAACAGGTATGAGAGATCAGAGCTTACGTAGTTCGGGATAATTTGGATTACGGGAATTCAGACTCATCTGTTTTTCCGAGTAGGGTTAACAAACAGTTCCAACAGTTTGGTGTACCCAGCTTGACCCTTGGAGACTTAAGTGTTACTATTTGCGGTAGAACTGGGAGTTAACGACACTCTTTTCTTCAGAAAAGCTTCCTTTGAATTATGGGCCCACGGGGCAAAAAGTTTTGAAGTTTGTTTTCTGTCTTTTACGAAAGAACTGTTTTTTATGGATGTTTGCAACCAATATCGCACTAGAGACTATGACTTGAGAGTGAATGCGTTGCATGTCACCCTAAGGGTACTTTACTAAACATCCAGACTATTGAAGAGTGACCCTTCAACAACCCTTTCTCAAGTAGCTTAAGGCTCGTAGCGTACGACGTCAGTTAACCTTTATTATTGTATTTTGATTTGTTTTGAGATGAGAAGCGAGAACATGCTCAACTAAGGGGAGACTATCAAGTCCTAACAGTTGTCATGCTAAGGATTCATCCTATGGTTGAGGTTTGAAACAGGGAACTCCTAGAAGTTATCATGCATAGGTTTCAACCTAAAGTTCTAATCATCACTTCCTTATCAAAGGAAGTGAGATTCCTAGGGGATCATGTCAATGATATACAGAAACAGATAAAACATCAGCTTAAACAGTAAACAGTAAACAACTGTAAATAAAATGCATGTATGCAACAACCAAACAGAAGGAGCCAAGCTCAACTTATAAGCAAACAAGGCACAAAAGCCACAAACCACATAGGCAAGGGAGTTGGGCTCTACCAAATACCAGCAAGCAAAGCCACATAGTAAAAATACAAGCAGAGGGAGAAACTCAACCTCTAATGCAATACAAGCAAGGGGATAAGCTCAACCCTTAGGATGCTCTTAGGATTATTCAACTACATGACCTAATCTAAATGCATCACACCAATCAAGTCATATTAATACAGTTGTACAAGAAGAAAATAGACAGTCAAGAAAGCAAATCAACAGCTTCACAGCAAAGCAATCTTCTGACAGCAATCCAATCCAAAGCTTGTAACTGTTCTTCAAGTCCATCATCTTCAAGAGAAGGAAAGGGGTATTCCATCTTCAAGCTCTAACAATGCACTCCACCAAGAATGAAGAGAATCAACAAGATGATCATTTGATAATGGGAAGCAGACATGAAACCAAAGGAATCCCATCTGACACCCAACCAGTCATCAGAGAAAGGCATCCTCAAAAGTTCTACTGATTGTAAAATGTCACACATCCCTCCTAAGGAGAGATGAGACTTTTAACATGAGGACTTTGAATCATAGGATGGGAATGGAAGGTGAATGAAACCAACCATTATTTGAAGAAAAAACTATTTCTAAAGCTCTCTCCTAAAGCCCTAATCTTGTAAGCTACAAAAAGTTAACAAAAAGGAAATAAAAGCTCCAATCCAAGTTCCACCAGCCACTCCATAAAAGCTTCATCATGTCCGTGATATCCTCCAATAAGAACCAGAAGCCCATTATGTAAGGGAAGCCCAATTTGAGTCCATTCCAAATCAATCACCAAAATTGAAACACCAAATGAACAATCAACTTGAATATTCTATCTAAAACATCAAAACACATTCTAAAAATCTAATTATTTTTCTATGGGAACATGCATTTGTTAATGACCTACAGTTCAAAAATCAGGACCTAATTCAATCTCTAGGTCCTTTAATAAAATCCAAAGTTGAAAGGTATTACTAAAGGGATCCACTAAAAATCACTCCTAAACAACTACATTAAAATCATATTTACACTCATCTAAAAATCATGATAAAAATCACAAGGCAACATCAATATGTACACAAACAGCATACAAAAATCCAAGATCAAATTCAGAATCATGAGTGAGAAAGAAAATGGACAAAATCACAACATCATTATTTCATCATTAAACACATATTAAACTAGAAAATATGCAATAAAATGCATATGCATGAAAAATGAAAAATAAAACCATGAAAAAATTCTACACATCTTAAATTGTATCAACAATTTTTCTCAGGATTTAATATCAATTTTTACTATTTTTTATGAATTAATTTCTAACAACATGAAAACAACAATTAAAAAGAATTGAATTAAAAGAAATAAAGGGAAGGGGTGCAGTCAGCAGTGAAAACAAGGCAACTTCGCTTGGGCCCAGAAAATGGGGGGGTGTCACTAGCAACAAGGGTGCTAGGTCCATCTGAGTTTCAACTCAGTTCAAAGAAAAATGCCAGGGAGGGTGCGCTAAGAAAGCGTTTTGTGTGTTGAAATCATTGATGGGCCTGGTAGTGGGGTGTTAATAGCATACGATACTTGAAGCCCAACGCCTTGGCAAGTGAATTCAGTTCACAAATTAAAAGGAAAAAACTGTACGCGTGAGGTATCGAACCTACGCACGCTTGGTTCCCACAGCAAAGAAACAAAGCCTGGGAAATTCATTTATCAAAACGACGGTGCATTGGGAAGGGTTACGTGGCGCAACGAGGGACCTTGGATTGATGGACTAAGTCATGCTTTCAACACGCACGAACGGTTAAGATTATCTCTTCAACCTTTTGAATTTCTGCAAGCATTCAAAGCGCGCGCGAACCAGGCCGTCGTCGGTGGCTTTCCGGTCACCCCTGTTCAACCCTAGCTCTCTCTATAGTCCACCATTTCACACGATTCCTGAATGAAACTTGCTCTAAATTTCACCAGGAACTCAACTACACTATTCATTCATGCTAAAAACGCAAGGATCGCAAAATAACACTCTCAACCGAAAATGGCATCATCCCTAAATTGTCACTAATGTTCAAATTAATCATCCAAAATCCATCTAGATCATAAGGAGAACCTAACCGCATGCTTCTAATCCATTAAAAACACATAAACAGAGAGAAATTTCAAGAAGTCAAAACCTGGTTTTGAACTTCGATTGTAGTGGATTCAAGCTTTAATTCTCTTCCAAATCGTGCAGAAATCTTCAGTGATCAATGGTGAATGATTCTTGATGATCAATTCCTGTTGAAAACCTCTGGTTCTCAAAAACCAAATCTCACTTTCAAGCTTTTTTATTCACTTTTATCCAATGGCTTCTCCACGAATTTTGGCACTAGAAGCTTCCTAAACTGATCCAAATCTTATTTATCTTCTGTTTTAACAAGTTGGAGGCCCAAACCAAGCCCATTTGTGGATTTTGGATTTTCACTCTCTTCCAAAAATTCAATGTTGGTATGCACATACTACCCTTGTTCATTCTCCAAAATCAGTCCAAGTGATTCACTTAACACTTGTGGAATGTAATGAAGTGGTTTCCATCCCTTGATTTCAATCCATGGGGTGTGTTGGATGTGTTTCTTACTTATGAAGCAATCTTCCAAATGGCTATGTTATGAGCTTCAAATCCAAAATGTGATAATGCCAATCTCTTTAGAACATCAATTCCATTCAAAATGACCACATATTTGACTTGAAAACATGTTATTTCCAATTATTTTGAATTTTCACCTTTTAATTCATTAAAATGGCCTTTATATGAACTCTCTTCAACCAATGCTTGATATAATCCATATCAATGGACTCTTGATACATGGCCAAGCTAAAAACATCATTTTGAGCAACCTTCATGTTGAACAAAAATCCATTTGAGGCTTGCAAGATGGTGAAATTGGCTTATGATTCAAAATGACGTGTAATGTCCAAATACCCAAAATACCCTTGACTTATCAAAGCCATAACTTGAGTTCTATACATCCAATCAAGGACTTCTAATACTCTATGGAAATCTAAGAGAATAAAGAACAACATTCATGTTTACCAAAAGTTCATAGAAATCATCCTCCTAGGGCAAAAGTTTCATGCAAGTTGGGTAACTTTCAAGCTCCAAATTCACATGCCTCAGATGACCTGTAACTTGTTTGGCTCATAACTTGAGTTCTATAAACCCTATCAAGGACTTATAGTACTCAAATTAAAGCTAAGATCATGCCCTACAACAATCATGTTAGGCTCAAGATGAGATGACAATCATATCTTGAGTTAAATAGTCTTGAAGTCAGGGGTCAAGCCAGGGGATTTTACATTGTCAAGTCTTAGAAACCCTAGCATGAAACTTCTCAAATTCTTCAATCATGATGAGTTAACCTTGGAATCATCCTTAGAACATCTCAATGTATCAATCCATGGTCACATGGCTCTCGAATTAAGTCTCAACCTTCTTCAAATCATCAGTTGACTTGGGGTTGTCCAGATGAAACCCTATTTCTACCTATCATGGTTGTATCTTCATATCCTTCACATAATGACATGTCTAGGCCTCCAAATGAACTTCAAAATTTCTCATGAGCTCTTTCAAGACCTCAAGTCTAACTTCATGGCCTCAGAATCATTTGATGGCTTCCCACAACTCTCAAGTCAGGAGATACACACTCTTGGTTTCAACCGCTCTCTCTGAGGATCTTTTAACTTCTCTGACAAGGATATCAACCCTTGAACACTTTAATAACCTTCTAATCTAGCTTCATAGCCTTGTATAGTTCTTAATTGGTACTCATACCTCTTGATCTCTTGCATACATGTCAATGAAATGCAAATGATAATGCTAATGTGAATGAAATGAAACATAAGCTAGGTAAAGAAAAGTTGGGAAAATTTTGGGGTGCAACAAAATGCAAATGACAACAGTATGCATTGACCGGTAGGTCAACCATACTGTTGCACCCTAAAATTTGCCCAACCTTTTCTTAACTTGGTTTATATTTCATTTCATTTCTTTCTAGCATTTGCATTGCATAGAATTTTTCATTGAACAGGGGATCAAGAGTTGGTGCATATCAGGAGGAGTCTACTAAGAGGTTTGAGCCTAAGCAAGGGGTGTTACTCAAGTTTTGATGGTCATCAAGTCATCAGGAAGTGGGCATTGGTCTTGAGAAAGGGGATGGATGTATGTGGATCAACTCCTAACTTGGAGGCCAGTTCAAGATCATCAGAGGATTATGAATTCATGATTATGGATATAAGATGTTGAGAGAGCTCATTGAGTGCCTTGAGGGTCATTGTGGAGCTCATCCAGGTGTTTGTGCTAAGTGTGAAAAGTTACATTTGAAGGTGTTGCAACTAGGGTTTCATCTGGCTAATCCTCAGTCAATTGTGAAATTGAAGGAGATTTAAAACTCAATTCAAAGTCTCTATGGTCATGGGATGTTGTGTTAGGATACATGAGACATCATTTCAAGTTCAATTCATCAAGGATAAAGTGTGTGAGAAGTTACTAAATTAGGGTTCTCAGGGTAAAATTCCCTATTTACTGCCTAACTTCAAGACCACCTATCTCAAGATACATGTTTCATCTCAACTTTTGACCAACATGGAACTTGTAGAGCATGTTCTTAGATTTCTTTTGAGTACTAGAAGTCCTTGATTGGATTTATAGAACTCAAGTTATGATCTAGACAAGTTACAGGTCATCAGAGGAATGTGATTTTGGTCAACAAAAGTTAACCAACTTCCAAGCCATTTTTTACCAAGAAGGATGTTTCTCCTCAACTTTTGGCCAACATGAAAGTTGTAGATCTTGGTATTAGCTTTCCAAAATGTACTAAAAATCTTCCATCTGATGTGTAGAACTCAAGTTATGAGGGTTACAAGTCAAGGGTATTTTGGGAAAGTAAGATTACAGGTCATAAAATTATAGGTCCATTTCACCAACTTGCACACTTCAAATGAAGATTTTTCCAACATAAAACTTGCTCCAAATGGTGTTATTTGCTTTGTTAAGAATTAAGAAGTCATGTAATTGGCTTGGTTTGAAGAATTGATATGTGAATTTTCATGAAAGGAAGCTTAAAAGGGCAAAATTGGAATTATTTCATTATTGATTAATTTAGTGCAAATGAGTACATTTTTTGAGTGCAAACTTCATTTCAAACACATTGGCATTTTTAGATTTTGAATTTGAGGTGTTTAAGGGAGCCATTTTCAAGGTTTCTTCATTATGAAGTTACACAACAAATCTCAACCATTGAGATTAAACAAGGAGTTAAGCCAAGTCATTCACATCCCATACACTCCCAGCAAGTATTTTCAACCATTTTGAGTGAATTTTCGTGTACATTAGTGAGCTCCATTTTCAATTCCTTGGATTTTCCATTGGGCTGTTAGAGGCTGAGTTTGGGCTCAATTATCATCAAGATCCATTGCATATAAGGTTTTGAACATTCACAAATCATCAGAAGGGAGAATTGGAGCCAAATAGATCAAGTTCATTTTTGAAAAAGTGGTGGAATTTCAAATTTAGAATTTGGAGAAAGAGGCCATTTCAAGACAAGTTGTGAATTGCAAGAGCTCTATTAAGGATTATTGAACGATTCTGGATATTTTTCTGCAAGCTTAAGCTCCATTTGAAGGCTCAATGGAAGTTCTCCACTAGGTAATTGAAATTCAACTTTACACTCTTGATAAGCATCAATTCACTGCCATTTTTGCATATTTGAGACGTAGAAACAATGTAGATCATTAATATGTAAAACGAACTGGCATTGGTTGTGATTGTTGGATGATGCTCAAAAATGTTTGGATCTGTTTTGGCTTGTTTATGCGTGTTATTGCTTGTTTGACACTTGATCTATAACCTACGTGACTTCTAGATGAGTTTTAAATCAAATTGGAGAGGTTTTGATGAACTTTGGATTTTGGTGCATATTCTTGTTGGCTTCGGGTTGCTTTTATTACGCATGATTTGTGAATTTGGATTGTGGATTTGAGATCCTCTTGATCTGTAGATGAATTTTGGTATAAAATTCATGCAATTTGGTTGAGTGTGGATGATACATGTTGTTGCTGGGCTGCTCACGGTGGAGGCTGGCCAGAGAAGACAATGAACAGTGATCTCCGGCTGGTGACTGGTTTTTCTTTTGTTTTGGTGAAGAAGATGCTGAGGTGTCCTTGTGTGAAGCGCTTGATGTGTTGCCTTTTGTTTCCAATGGTGGAGATTAAGACCTATGGTGGTCTATAGTTGACTGGATCCACGTGATTACATTCAAATTCTCATTTATTTGCTGGTAGATTTACAGCCATGTGATGGTTTACTTTTTGATCATGTGATTCTGGTTGAGTTTCCATGGTAGTCATCGTTTGACCGTGCACACTGGATTGCCAGGTTTATTTGTTTTGTTTTGAATTTGCTGATGGGCCTTGGGCGCAGTTGCTATTTGCACCCTTGGACTGGGACCAACTTATTTCTGAACTCCATTTTATTGCTATTTGCCACGCAGGTTTTTCATTTTCATTTTATTTCTTTTGTTTTTTATTTTATTTTTCTGTTTAGAATTTAAATCAAATAAAATAATTCCAATATTCTAAAAATTCATCAAAAATATTTTTTATATACTTTGAGATGTCTAATATTTTTTGGACATTTTTAATTTATTTTTCTGTTTTATTTTCAATTAAAAAAGAATTAAAATATTGGAGTTGTTTTATTTGAATTAAATTGTAACATGGTTTGCTTTTGCATTTATTTCTCTCATTCCTTTTTGATCCAATGATTGAAAATTGATCCTCATCTCAATGATGAGTTGATCAATTTTTTAGGACCATTTTGCCCCTGGTTGTTGACTTTTGGGTTGACTTTTATGGCTTTTCTTCTTGGCTTTGTTTCTCCCATTTCAAAGTGGTACATCTAAGTGAATTGATTCTTTTGATGGTGCTTTGAGGGGACATTTGTCTTGATTTCTTGGCCTCTGGTTTCCAACTTGTTTAGCTTCTTTGTGCATTTTATTTGATTTTTTTTAGCCTTTTCCAATATTTGAAGTGACTTGCAAGTTAGGTCATTTCATAGGACAGCTCACACAAGTGCTTGACCTAGTTTTGATTGGAAATGACCTTTGTGGATCCAATAAGCTCTCAAATCTTCTTGTTTCATATTTTAGACATGTTGAGATTGTTGTATGTTCATTTTTAGGTCAATATTATGTTCATTGCTTGTTGATTGATGCTTTTCTTTTTGTACTTTCAACTTGAACTCTTAATTGATGTGTGCTTGCTTCCCTTGTGCTCTTACTTGCATTTCTTCTTGTTTTGTTTTGATATTGCTTTTGAGATCTCTTCTCTTCATCTCCCTTATGTCTAACGACCTTGGAGTGTCATTTAAGGTAGCTTGGTGCCTCCTTAGGAGGAATTTGAGGCTTACCTAAAGTGATGAATCCATGAGGACTTTCCCTTTGTGTTTGTCACTTGTTTGCTTGCTTTTGATGCATTTCTCTCCTTATTCTTCTCTTTTCTTGCATTTTCATATGCATTCTTGGTTGAGATGAGCTTGTGGTGGCTACTGCCCCACACTATTTTCCTCCCACTATCATTCTACTTGTGCATCTTATGTGTGTATCTTCATTTGCATATGCATTCTTCTTCTTTTTCTTCTTCTTCTTCTTTAGCTTTTCTTTGCCATGTTCCCCATAAGTTATCTAACCTCTTGAGGTTATGATAGACATTAGGTGCCTAACCATGCATGATAACATTAGGTAGTTCCCCTTTTCAAACTCAACTTTAAGTCCACTTTGCATGATAACTTTTAGGATTTATTAGTCTCCTATTAGTGTTCCTTCTTCTTTTCTCATCTTCAAACAATCTTAACATACTTAATAAGGATGATGAATGTTGTGACATGAGCCTTATACTTGGGAAATGGTGATTGAGGGGCCACCTCTCAATTACCTAGAGTGTTTAGTATACGTCCTTAGGACGATATGCGACGCATTCGATCCTAGGTTTTAGAATTTGTTACAACATACATTATAAACACTAATTCAAAACACTTCTTCTCTAAAAAACACAAAAACACTTCAAACCTTTTTCACCCTTTGGGGTTCTTAATCAAGGAAAATCTTTTCACAAAAAGAGTGTCATTAACTTTTAGTTCTACCGCAAACGGTAAGGCCTAAGTCTCCAATGGTCGAGCTGCATACACCAACTGCTAAAACTATTTGTTAACCCTACTCGGGCCTAAAAAACTTTTGAACCAACCTGTGGTCCTTTTAGCCCGAACTACGTTTGCTCTGATCTTCCGCACCAGACGAAAGTACGTAGGCACGAGACGCGATGTCTCGGCGAGCAACCTTCCCCCTTTCTTTACCCGTAGTTAGGCGAACTACGTTGACTCTGACTTTCCCATTGCACGAGGGAGTACGTAGGCACAGAGCGGCGATGCTCTACCAAGTCATTTCTCTTTTCTTTTTCTTTTGTCCTTAAGCCTTTAGCTAGCTAGTTTAAACACACCCTTTTAGATAAAAAACAATGCGTGGATCCCGTCAAGTACGACGGACGTGAGGAGTGCTAATACCTTCCCCTTGCGTAACCGACTCCCAAACCCAGACATGGTTGCGATGACCTTGTCTTTCCCTTTTTCTTTAGGTTTTTGCGATTGTTTCCTTTCCCTCTCTTTAGGATAAATAACGAAAGTGGCGACTCTTATGTTTTTCCGCCGGTGGTTTTTCGCAGTTGTGACACATACCTAACCCGAGGAAAATGCATTTCTGGGACACTTGCCATGAGTTAACCGGAGCAGAGTTTAGATCGACTCAAAGACTTAAAACTTCAAAAAATGCTTAAATTCATATTTTTGATTCTCTTAGATGAGACCTATGATAGACCAATTTAGTTTGACTCGTATGACGCATATTTTGACAGCTCTAAATGCAGTACTCAAGATATTTAGTGCAAGCAAATAAAGATGATAAATAAGATATGTTTATGCATCATGGTGATAACGCAAAATGTCTATTCTTCCGTGCGACTCAGTTTTGACATCATCGAAACACGCATATCTAGTATCTGAGGCTTTGCCCTCACAGTTCTGACTTCCCATGGAACAAACCAAAGATTGATTGATATTTGCTAATGAAAAGTATGCTCTGGGTTCGCACGAAGCAAAAAGATAATTGAATGTAATAAAGAAAAGACTCCGGATTCACATAGAGTATAAAAAGCAAGGAATCTAGATTCGCACAGAGTGATGCAAAATAAAATGGGCTACGGTTCTACTTAGAAGAACGCATATGATAGGTATGGTTTCTCTTATAACCATGAAAAAGAGTTTTGGATTCGCACAGAACAAACAAAAGACTCTGAATTCGCACAGAGTACAAAAGAGAGATCGGTTAGTTCTTCTTACATAACCATAAAAAATGAAATTTCCGGATTCACACAGAACAAACAAAGGACTTCAGATTTGCATAGAGTTTAAAAGAAAGGTTTCGGATTCACACAGAACCAAAATAAAAGACTCCGGATTAGCACATAGTTTAAAAGAAAGGGTTCTGGATTCGCACAGAACCAAGTTGACAGTAAAACACAACATGTGGAAGGATATTTAGAAATTTGTCAGACAAGAAGGTGATTAAGACTATGACCTATCTGGTATATGATCTGGAACAACCTCAGATCGATAAAAGAGATAAACTTCGAAAAATATTTGCTTGATTGAGTGCCAGAAAACATTAGGCTAAACGAAGAAAGGATGACACGACGCGCTTGGCATACAATGACCTGAGCGGCGTGCATGTAAGACAATGATTGGATTATTGTGACAGACACAGAGGATTTGGGTGTAAAGATGACCATCCTGTTTTCCTCAACACTCGGAGACACATCTCAATTAAAATGAAAGGATGTTCTGAACATGCTCTTCAGGTATACCAAACTTCGTTAAAATATTATTGGGAAATAAATGGGACCAAGTCCTCCTTAGGAATCGTTTCAGAAGTGTTCCACAAATATCTTATAACTTTATGATCTCTAGGGAAAGGATCAACTTCCCTTTTAGTTATTTCAATTGTCAAAGAATTTATGTATCTCAACATATCGTTATACCTTAGCTTCAAAATTATATCATCAAAAATAAATGATATTTGCAAAATAAAGATAAATAACACAATGAATGGAAAAGAAAAATGCAAATTTCATTTAAAAAAATATGGTAGCGCATGAAAACATGGCTCCACATGAGATATTACAGAGGAAACAAAAAGTGAAAATGGCAATAGGAAAGGTTTACATTGAATCTCAATAAATGCTACTTTCCCTATAGCTAAAAGATCCCTAGAACTTCACTTCTGAAGAGAACAATTAGGTTGATCCTCATGCCCCTGCTCCTTTTACACTGATCAGATTTGCTTGAGATTGTATTAGCCTTTTATTTATCCCTAATTTTTTCTTGGACTTCCCTATCGGGATTTCAATCCACCAGGATGCTCTTTATTTTTACCTAAATTGCCCTTTCAGATTCAAATTACCGAGCTAGCATTTTTTTATATCCCTAATTTTTTCCTGGACTGCCCTTTCGGGTTTTCAGTCCACCGAGATGCCTTTTTTTTCCTAAGTTGCCTTTTCGGGTTTTCAACTTAGGGGCTGTCTTTTTTCTAGGCATAATACAATCGAATTGCATCGGCATTTATTGTCTTATGAAACTCCTCGCCATCCATTGTTGCAAGAATTAAGGCTCCGCCAGGAAAAACTTTCTTAACAATGAATGGGCCTTCATAATTTGGAGCCCATTTTCCACGTAGATCCTTGTGACCAGGGAAAATCTTCTTGAGCACGAGATCTCCTTCCTTATACTCTCGAAGACGAACCTTCTTGTCAAATGTCTTCTTGAGTTGCTTCTGATATAGTTGTCCATGACATAAAGCAACCAGGCACTTCTCTTCAATGAGATTCAACTTGTTAAAATGGTTCTGAATCCATTCAGCCTCTTCAGGTTTAGTCTCCATCAAGATTCTCATCGACGGGATTTCTACCTCAACCGGGAGAACTGCTTCCATTCCGTATACCAAGGAAAAAGGGGTTGTCTCTGTTGAAGTGTAGACAGTTGTCCAATATCCATGCAAAGCAAAAGGTAACATCTCATGCCAATCTTTATAAGTTACCATCATTTTGTAAGATCTTCTTAATGTTTTTATTCGCAACTTCAATAGCTCCATTCATTTTTGGGCGATATGGGGAAGAGTTATGATGTTCTATCTTAAAGCTTTCACACAACTCCCTCATAACTTTGTTGTTCATATTTGAACCATTATCTGTGATGATTTTACTTAGAATCCCATATCGGAAGATAATATCCTTCTTGAGAAAAGGAGCAACCACTTGTCCGGTCATGTTGGCATAGGAAGCAGCCTCTACCCATTTCGTGAAGTAATCAATGGCGACTAGGATGAAGCGGTGGGCATTAGATGCTTTTGGTTCAATAGCGCCAATCATATCGATGCCCAACATCGAAATGGCCACTGAGAAGTCAAAACATTCAGAGGAGTAGGCGGCACATGAACTTTATCAGAGTAAATTTGACATTTATGGCACGTTTTGGCATAATGAAAACAATTAGCTTCCATTGTCAACCAGTAATAACCAGCCCTTAGGATCTTCTTAGCCATGGCGTGCCCATTAGCATGTGTTCCAAAAGTTCCTTCATGTATCTCCTTGATCAACATGTCAACTTCATTTCTATCCGCACACTTGAGTAACACCATGCCATGGTTTCTTTTGTATAGAACACTGTTGCTTAGGAAGAAATCGGATGCTAACTTCCTCAGACTCTTTTTATCCATGGTTGAAGCATTCTCTGGATACTCCTGGCGTTCTAAAAAGCACTTGATGTCATGAAACCACGACTTACCATCAACTTCTGCTTCAACTGTTTGACAGTAAGCTGGTTTGGTTTGTCACTTTATAACAATGAGTGGGGCTTCATTATGGAACCTGACTTGGTACATGGCAACTAAGGTAGCCAAAGCATCAACTACTCAGTTTTTCGTTCTTGAGATGTGATGAAACGTTATTGTATCAAAGTACTTTATCCAATCCTTCACATAAGCGTGATAAGGGACCAACTTAGTGTCACGGGTTTCATAGTCTCCTTTTATTTGGTAGATCACCAAGGCAAAGTCTCTGTACACCTCAAGATTCTTGATACGAAGATCGATTGCTGCTTCTTATAGGCTTCATACTCTGCCATGTTGCTCGTACAACCAAAGCACAATCTTGTAGTAAAAGGGGTGAAATTACTATAAGGAGACACCAGAATAGCTCAAATTCCATGTTCGTTGGAATTAGAAGCACCATCTAACATGAGTTGCCAAATTTCCCCAGGTTCAGGTCCCTCATCAGGGTCTAGGATCTCACAATCTTTTATAGTCATGATGTCTTCGTCAGGGAAGTCAAACTTTATGGATTGGTAGTCCTCCAACAGCTGATGTGCCAAATATTCTGCCAATGCGCTTCCTTTAATTTCCTTTTGTGTGACATACTGTATATCATACTCAGATAACAACATCTGCCAACGCGCCAATCTTCCATTTATAGTAGGTTTCACAAAGATGAACTTTATAGGATCCATCTTGGAAATCAATAAAGTGGTATGACATATCATGTACTGTCTTAAACGATGGGCAGCCCATGCCAAAGCATAACAGGTCTTTTCTACAGATAAATATCTTGATTTGCAATTAGTAAACCTTTTGCTTAGGTAGTAAGTCGTGTGCTCTTTTTGACCAGATTCATCATGTTGCCCTAGTATGCAACCCATCGAATCTTCTAACACAGTCAGGTACATGATGAGCGATTTCCTAGGCACGGGTGGGACCAAGATAGGAGGCTCCTGTAGGTAACATTTGATCTTTTCAAAAGCCTTTTGACAATTGTCATCCCACTGAATAGCTTGATTCTTTCTTAGCAGCTTGAAAATAGGTTCACACATAACAGTCATATGAGAGATGAACCTAAAGATATAATTTAATCTCCCCAGGAATACTCTGACTTCTTTCTCTGTTCGTGGAGCAGGCATTTCTTGAATAACCCAGACTTTATCAGGGTCTACTTCAATTCCATGTTGGCTTACAATAAACCCAAACAACTTCCCTGACCAGACACCGAAGGTACATTTAGCTGGATTTAGGCGCAATCTGAACTTCCTTAGTCATTCAAACAGTTTCCGCAGGTGTTCTATATGGTCCTCTTCACTTTGGGATTTAGCTATCATATTTTCGACATATACTTCAATTTCCTTATGCATCATGTAATGGAAGAGGGTGACCATTGCTCGTTGATAAGTTGCCCCAACATTTTTCAACCCAAAAGGCATTACTTTGTAGCAGTATGTTCCCCAAGGCGTAATAAACGTAGTATTCTCCATGTCTTCAGGCGCCATTTTGATTTGATTATATCCTGAGAAACCATCCATGAAGGAGAAAATGCAAAACTTAGCAGTGTTGTCCACTAGTGTATCAATATGGGAAGAGGAAAATCATCCTTTGGACTGGATCTATTTAAATCTCTATAATGCATACAGATTCTCACCTTACCATCCTTTTTAGGGACAAGCACAATATTAGCAACCCATTGAGGATAGTTGGACATTGCTAGAAACTGTGTGTCGAACTGCTTCTTGACTTCTTCTTGGATCTTAATGGACATATTGGGTCTTGCTCTTCTCAGCTTTTGTTTCACTGGTGGCCATTCTGGCCGAAGTGGTAGCCAGTGCTCAACAATGTCTGTGTCCAAACCCGACATATCTTGGTATGACCAGGAGAACACGTCTACGTATTCATGCAAAAGCTTGACCAAACTCTTTCTGATGCCATCTTCAAGAATGGTACCAATCTTCACCTCCTTCTTTTCCTTTTCTATTCCCAAGTTGATAACCTCTATCGGCTCTTGATAAGGCTGAATAGCTTTATATCATGCTCTAGCAACCTTGCTAGTTCCTCAAGGAGATCACATTCTTCCTTGCACTCTTCTTCCACTTGGTTTACAGGGGTCTCAAAGTCAGGAGGGATTGTAGCATTATCAAGTTCAACAGGTTCATTGATTATTCTGCATGATTTTAATGTTGATTTTAGAAAAAATGAAAAGTAAATGCAAGAAGATAAAATGCTTTTTGTGGCTTTGAAAAGGTTGTCATTTTCTTAAAAACGAAAACAAAAAAGAAAGAAAGAAAAACAAAATGATTTTTATTAATGATGATAATCATTTGAAATAAAAGGGGCCCTACATATGATCCTTAGGCCTTGGGCAGAGCAAAAGGATTTTGAGAAAATAAATTACTTTGACAATGAAAAAACTTCAGTAAGGTAAATCAATTCCTAGTTATTCAAGTCAGTTGTGCTATGATACACCAAGCATGGTGTCGTTGAATCAGCTGCACCGTCTTCTACAGCGGCCACCTCTTTATCATGGATGAATCCTACACTGTGGAACGCTTCTTGGAAAGTCCTCGCTTTAGCTTCGGATGAAAACTTTGGACATCTTCCTTTGTCTGAGACTCAAATCCCAGCCCAAAATGGTTATTCTTCTCGGGAATGTGAATCACTTGACCCCAACCTTCAGTATTGCCTCTTTCAAGCATTACCTTTGCACCTTTCAAAGAAGAAAATGATGGATCTACCACCATATCTTGTTCCTTTACCTCCAAGAAGACAACATTAGCAATTTCGAGAGCTTGAAAAGAAGTTTCAAATGCTCCTTCATCCGCTTCAACATATCTGAATGACGAAAGGTGGCTGATCAACAAATATTCTTCGCCAACCACTATGATTAGCTTTTCGTTTACCATAAATTTCATTTTTTGGTGAAGTGTGGACGTCACTGCGCTAGCAGCATGGATCCACGGCCTTCCCAACAGACAATTATATGTTGGGTTGATATCCATGATCTGGAAAGTTATCTTGAAAATATATGGGCCTACTAGTATGGGCAAGTCCACTTCTCCAATCACAGCCCTACGAGATCCATCAAAAGCCTTTACAATCATCATATTGGGCTTCATCACAGTCTTTGTATAAGAGAGTTTGGCCAAAACAGACTTTGGCATGACATTTAGTGATGACCCTGTATCCACCAACACTCTGGCTAGGACATCATCCAGACATTTCAAAGAAATATGTAGAGCTCGATTATGGTTTCTTCCCTCCACGGAAAGTTCTCCATCATGAAAGCTCAAAGTATGGTAGGCAGTAATGTTAGATACAATTCCATTGAATTGATCTACAGTGATTCCTTGTGATACATGCACCTGCATGAGTACCTTCAGTAAGGCCTTCTTATGAGCTTCTGAATGGAACAATAATGAGAGCACATAAATTCTAGAAGGAGTTAGGTGAAGCTGATCCACCACCTTATAATCACTTCTTTTGATCAATCTTAAAAATTCCTCCGCTTCTTGTGGCGATATTGTTTCATCGACAATTTCCAGCCTTTTGTGGGATTGCGGAATTTCAGTAATATTTTCTCTTACTATCTCTTCAACAACTTTTAGAGGTGGCGTATGCCCAAAGACACGACCGCTACGGGTCATTCTAATTATTTCAGCAATATTGGATGTGTCAGGTCTAGAAATATTTTCAAACTGGTCCCCTAAGGACACCTCTTGACCATTTATGAAAACTGCAGCATTGTGGCGCCATGGCACTGCATTATTGTTGGAATAAGGAAAAGGAGCATGTTGAACCACTATTTTTGGACACACGTATTCTCTCTTGGGCGGAGCACTTGGTGTACTATGATACTCAATTTCCCATGTCGGTGGTATTTCAAAATGAGTTTCAACCACCGATGTTCCCTTATCAGCTCTTACGCGACTGACTTGAAGTATCCCTTGATCCATTAACTGATGTATATCCTTGTTAACCATAGAACATCCTTTTTCAAGATCGAAGCATTTATCACAACCATCATGCTTCTTTGAAATCAAACCAGACTCCACCAAGCGAGCATGAAGCTCTTCCAGTGGGGCTCTCAATTCGTTGACATCTCTGACAACCTGTTCATCAGACACTTCTTTGATAGCATTGGCATCATGTCTATTGTGAGTGGTGTAGCACCCCAAAATTTGCCCATCCCTTTTTGTTATCTTGGCTTATGTTTCATAGCATTGGTTCTAGACAGGGGATCAAGGTATCTTGTTCACTACTCAAGAAGGTAGCTTCATCTTTTAAGCTCCAAACAAGGATACATATTCAATTTTGTGGCAATTACAAGGCATATGGTCTTTATCATCATCAAAGCATGTCTCATAACCTTTGGAAGTGAGAATTAAAGTATTGGTCACTATAGCACCCCAACATTTGCTCATATTCTCTTGTGTTCTTGGCTTATATTTCTTTGCATCTTCATATTCATGTTTGCATAGCATTTGTTCTTAGCAGGGGATCAAGGTATCATGGTTTGTTTCTCAAGCAAGAATGTTGTGTTTCTTCAAGTTCAAGCAAGGTTTTCTCCATTACTTTGTGGTATTCTCAACCCTAGAAGCTCCTCATCATCAAGTGTGACCCAAGGCAACATAAGTCTAACATCATATGTGTTTCATCATGGCTTATTGTGCAAGAAATCATCACGAGATTCAAGTCTGGTGCAAGGTGTTTGACCTAATATAGCAATTTGTGGATGTTATGATCAAATGAGCATAACTCCTTAAATTTTCAACATCTTGAGGTGGTTCTTTTTATAATGAACTCTTATCATCATCCCTAATAAGTTATCTTTGCAAGGAAAGATCAAATTTTGCTTGGAAAGTCATCAAAAGTTTCAAGACATTATAGGTCATTTTGAGTTTTGGAAGGATTTCTAGGTCAACTTCAAAAGAGCATAGCTTGGTCAATTTTTATCATTTGGAACCTATTCTTTTTCTAGAATAAACTTGAAGATGTCCTCTACAACTTTGATCCAACATGGAAGAGCTAAAAACCCATGAAAGGTCTTGGTTTTCATCAAAGCATTATAGGTCTTTTTTTGGTCCCTAAAAGACTTGAAATTTTTCTAAGTGTTTTATGACTTTCACTTCTCTCATGGAGGCTACTTTGAAGGACCATATATCTCAAATCATTTCCAAGTCAATAATTTCTTTTCACATTGCAAAGATTGCATCTTGTCGCTACTGCGAAAATCGGCGCCGGCTATGACAGAAGAGTCGCCACCGTGCGTTATTCATCCCACAGGAGGGAAAGGAAACGCTCAGAGTAAACCTAACGCAAAACGGGAAAGGAATGGTCATCACAACCAAATTTCTGGACTCAGTAGTCGATTACGCAGGGGGAAGGTATTAGCACCCCTCACGTCCGTCGTACTCGACGGGATCCACGCTTGTTTTCTAGTACAGATTGTTATTCTATCTACTCTACAGGTCTGGGTTAAAAAGAAAAGAACATGACTCGGCAAAGTATCGCACTTTATGCCTACGTATTCCCGTATGGAACGAGAAATCAGAGTCAACGTAGTTCGCCTACCTACGGGAAAGGAGGGGAAGGTTGCTCGCTAGGATACGACATCTTATGCCTACGTACTTTCATACAGCATGAAAAATTAGAGCAAACGTAGTTCGGGCTACGGAAGACACAAGCTTGTCTGACTGTTTTTTATTACCTTCAAAAAGGGTTTTTCTTGATTAAGAGTCCAAGCGGACAAAAATGACACTTTGATGTTTGTTTTGAATCTTTTACGAAAGAAGTGTTTTTTAGTTTGTTTGCAATCTCTGACGCACTAGAGACTATGATTTGAGAGTGACTACGTCGCGTGTCACCCAAAGGGTACCACACTAAGCAGCCAGACTACTGGAAAGAAGCTTTCCAGCAACCCTTTCTCAAATAGCTTAAGGCTCGTAACGTACAACATCGATTAACCTTATTACTGTGTTTTTGAGTTGTTTTGAGATAAGAAGAGAAAGAAGCTCTAAAAAGCCTAGGGTTAAAAAGGGAATAAAAACTAACCTAATGTTGTCATGCATGGATAAGAATCCTAATGTCTGTCATAATTCCCTCCTGCATAGAGGAAATCAGAGATCCTAGGGGATAAACATAAAAGAAAGCAAGCAAATACAGTAAAATGCATGCAATGCAGCAGTACAAGCGAGGCAAGGGAGTCCCACTCAACCTCGAACCTGGGAAAAAAACAGGCAAAATGAATCAACATTCACCTCAAACCTAGGGGGGCAAGCTACACAAGCCAACAAACAATACAAAAAACAAAACCCAAAGGAGGCAGCCCAAGCAGCAGCACCAAACTCCTACAGTAGCTCTGACAACAAAGTTGACAGTAACATAACTCCATCTTTAAGCAGACCTTATGAAAGGCATCTTCAACATCTTATATCTTCATCCCCAAGCTCTAGCAAGCTCCACCAAGAAAGATTGGTTACTGAGATCAATTTATAATGAATGGAAACCAGTGAAAACCAAAGGAAATCACTAGAAACCATCATATGCAAAGAAGGGTATCCTCAAAAGTTCTACTCTTTAAGGGATGCCACTCATCCCTCCAAGGGAGAGATGGGGCTTCCTTAAGAGGACTTTGAATCATAGGATAGGATAGAAATAAACAAAACATTCCATGTTTGAGGCAAGAAATGAACTAAGTCTAAAAAAGCTCTTCCTAAAACCCTAATTTCCCTAAGCTCCTGACAAGCACTCCAACATATGAGAGAATCTTCACATCCAAGCTCTTCAAGCTCTCCAAAGCATCTTCAATTGATATTCATGATCACCCAAGCACAAGAGCAACACCACCCTAGTCTAAGGGGAACTATTGAATTAAACTAGCCAAATTAGTTCATCAGAAACACCTAGAAGTTAGTCTTAAAACTAATTCTACTTAAAACACCAAAAGTTATTATAAAATTTACAAAAATTACTAAGGGTTCCTAAACCTCTTATGAACCTCTCATACAAAAACCAGGGGATTAACCATTTATTTGGACCTAACACTATGCCCTAAACCTAAAGGTATCAACTTAAAACTCTAATTCTAAACCCTCTAATGTCCAATGCTCAAACTAGCCTAAAATTATCTCACAAAAATATGAGAAAATTACTATGGGTACATGCATATCTAAGCTATCTAGCCCAAAAATAATCAGCTCAAAATTCATCACCAATTATTCACAATAAAATCCACAAACAAATGATCAAATATGCAAATAAAAGAAACCACATAAAAATGAGAAAACTCAAATTAAATTAAAAATGGATGAAAATGAGATTTATTAATTTCAGAAAATCACAAATAAATCCAAGATCATTGAGGTATTTTTACAATATTTTTTGGATCAATATTGGATTTATTATGGATTTTAGAAATCAAATGGAATAAAAGAAAATACTAAAATGATTAAAAGAAAATAAAAATCTGGATTAAATAAGGGACATGAGATCAAGAGACTGGTAATCAGATCCAAGAGCCCTGAGGCTACCCACGTGAGGGTCCAATCACCAGCTGACTGGATAAATGAAACGGTGCGTTTAGCAGTCAAAGTCAGCCAATTCAAAAACAAGTCGTGGCCATTGGATGAGTTGAAAGAGTCAAGGTCCAAGCAAGATCCAACGTCTAAGAGATCGTCTCCTACCTCTGAACTCAGGTGAGGCCAACAGTTCAGGTGTGGTGGTCCGGTGACTGCACCACCTCCTTCTCCGGTGAGTTCATGATCCAATGATCCAGAAAATGCAAACTCCATATCAATTCTACTCAGAATTTCACCAGGATTCCAAATCTCCTATCCAAATCTCCTAACTCTCAATGGAAATTAAAACACGAAGCCATCTTCAGAATATGCCAAAATCTCAACCATCTCCTATCCAAATCAGTTCATAGCCTTAGGATCAACTCAATTCGTGCTCAAACAGAAATCACATGTCATCTTGGAATGTCTCTAACTACTCAAATTTCTATCCAGAAACGACCTAGGTTTCATCTAAACCCTAACCACATGCAAGAATCTACCTAGTTCAGCCTAGATCATGAGGAAACTTGAGAGTTACATACCTGAGAAAAATGGATCAACAGAGGTGGAAGATGATGGATTCAAGCTCCACAACTCTTCCGACACGATCAGTGAAGCAAGAGGAAGCTTTTCCAACCTTCAATTGTGCTTGATTGTGCCTTGAACTTCAAAACCGTTTTCAGTTAGAAACCTTGAAAGCTCAACTGCAAACTCTCTGTTCAGCATGAATTCAACACCAACCTTCATCTGGAATCATTGAAATGAATATATAGAAGCTTCTCATGGGCTTCTGAGTCCAAATTAAGGCCCAATTCAGTGATCCAAAGTTTCTGATTTTCTCTTGAAAATCCAATGTGACAGTCACGATATTGCCCTCCCAGCTTGCTCTAGAGTGTTCTAACCAACTGCAAGTTGGTCATGGAGTATGTTTGGATAGATAGTTCAGCCTGAAATGCCTTGATTTTTGTTTTGGAATTGTAACTTGTAAATGAAGTAATCACTTTACAAAGCATGTCATGTAATTAGGGCTCATCTCAAAATTGTGTAAATGCCATTGTGTTTAGAATGCAATTTCTGGTCAAAATGACTACTCACATGACATGTTTATGACCTATAATTCAAAATCACATTTTCCCTCTTTTGAATCATTTGAAAAATCCCTCTTTTTAGGCCATTTTGGAGCACTTCTTGATACAAGCCAATCCAATTCACCATGACTTCACACCTGACCTAAAAAAATCATTCCAAACACATCTCATGTTGAACAATTTTCCATTTGAGGAGTGGAAGATAGAGATTTTGGCACATGCTTGAAAATGACCTATAATTCAACTTTCCCTAAATACCCATGGGTTACCAAGATCATAACTTGAGTTCCACAAATCTTCTTGAGGACTTCTGGTACTCAAATTAAAGCTAATATCAAGACCTACAACTATTATGTTGGCCAATAATCCATTTGAAAACTCCTTGAGGGGAAAAAGTTGCTTGGAAGTCAAGTGACTTTCACAGATAAATTTCAATGTCCTCTGGTGACCTGTAATTTGCAAGAACCATAACTTGAGTTCTATAAATCCCCTTGAGGACTTCTAGTACTCAAATTAAAGGTATTGAGATTCTCTACAAGTTTCATGTTGGCCAAAGATCCATTTGAAACTTGTATTTTGAATTATATGGCTTAGAAGTCCAGTGCTATACAAGGGATTTTACCCTAGGAACCCTGTCTCAAACACCTCCAACCACTCTTGATTCTTTTGAACTTGGTCTTGGCTCATCCACACACATGCTTCAACACATCAATCCATGACTTCCATGACCTAGAGCTAGGTCTTTATGCCCTTTATTTGCTCTCCTTGACCTAGGATTACCCAGATGAAACCCTAATTGACTGCACCTCAACTGTGGCTCTTGTACTTGAATCAATGACTTGTCTCAGCTTCAATAGGGCCCTCTAGGCATTCCATGAGATCCATACACACCTCAAGTTCACATTCCATGTTGATGATCTTCAATACACCTCATGTTAGAAGAGAAATCCACCCGTGGGCACTCAAACTTCTCATGACTTCAACCCTTCTCTGATGACTTAGATGGGCTCTCAGGCTCAGAGAACACATCTAGATAGGATTCTTTTGACATAAATGGCACTTGATCCCTTATTGGATGACTTGATATGCTATGATATGCAAATGGTTGAAATATGTGAATGATATAACTATGCAAATGAAATGCAATGAAACATAAATCAGGCAAGAAAAGGCTAAGCAAATTTTGGGGTGCAACAGTTGCCCCTATTCAAACGGCTTGGACCCGACTGGGTGAAGAGAGAACGACCTTCAAACGATCGAGGTACGAGACGGTTGAATACCAAGAAACCCGGAAATTTGCTAACCGCAGAAATAAACTGCACAACTGCTTGGGGAACGACATCCACCCATTGAATCTGGTTGTTACGGCAACAACTGATCCAGCGTCTGATAATAACTCTGATTTCAACTTCAACCACCTGTGTAACGCCACAGGTACTGAACACCTTCGTCCACAACTGGACTAACCTTATCAACACAAGAAGAGAAACAAATTCATCATCACGAATAGAAATTCTGTCGTCACAGGAGTGACCTTGTCCACCTCTGGACCCAAATTTCGTCAAATCACGAATAAGTACAAATCTGTCCACGTCAGGACTCACATTTCGTCAACCCGAAGAAATCTCAACAGCACAGGAATAGAACTTTGTCCATGTTAGGACGCTACATTTCGTCAACACGGAGAGATCCTGGCTACTCCGCTGGGGATGAGTTTCCCGCCTCTTACCAACACGAGGAGGTCCTATCAATCATAGGCAATAAATTTGTCGACTTCACTGGGAAATATTTTTGTCCAATCACAGGAAACTCCATCCGCCGATCCACATGGGAACACCATCTGTCTAACCACAGGAAACTTCATCCATCTATCCATACGGGAACATCATCTGTCTAACCACAGGAAACTTCATCCGCCTATCCATACGGGAAAATCATCTGTCTAACCATAGGAAACTCCATCCGCCTATCCATACGGGAAAATCATCTGCCTAAACACAGGAAACTCCATCCGTCTATCCATACGGGAAAATCATCTATCTAACCACAGGAACACTTCATCCGTCTATCCATACGGGAAAACCATCTGCCTAAACACAGGAAACTTCATCCTCCTATCCACACGGGAAAATCACCTGTCTAAACACAGGAAACCTCATCCGCCTATCCACACGGGAAAATCATCTGTCTAAACACAAGAAACTTTGCTTATCTCTGCAGTAGCTAACTCCGTTGGTCCCAACCCACAAACGACTTGGAGGAGGACTCTACTGGGGATAATAATATTTCGTCAATACGAAGAAATCACGGCGACTTCATTGGGGATCGAATTCTTCCATTCAATAGTAATTCAATTCAGTCAATCATATGGGACAATAACTCCGCCTTATCTTTGCAGTAGCCAAACCCACTGGGGATGCTCCGAAATTAACTGCCAGGCACCTATTTCGACCACAGGCGACAACTTCTGAAATTTTGATTATGAAACCCTATGATGCTGACGGAACAGCAAACTTGAAGAAAATACTCCGATGGACGGATAAGAGAAACTTCGACGAGCAACTCTGTGGGGAAAAATCTGGCAACAACTCCAAAGTCTACTTATGAAGTTATTCCATGCGGCCAAAACCTTCGGACAACA
Source organism: Lathyrus sativus (assembly GCA_963859935.3). Classification (NCBI taxonomy): domain Eukaryota; kingdom Viridiplantae; phylum Streptophyta; class Magnoliopsida; order Fabales; family Fabaceae; genus Lathyrus; species Lathyrus sativus. The sequence goes on from OZ012736.1 coordinate 72,013,204, forward strand.
ACTCCAAAGTCTAATCATGAAGATGCGGTACCGCTGAAGAACTCCAAAGTCTAATTACGAATTCGTTTGATGTTGACGACAACTCCAAGGTCTAATTATGAAGCGGCTCAATGCTGATGTAACAGCTGCTATAGAAAACTCTATTGGGGAACCGCTAACGACGACTCCAAAGTGTCGCTACTGCGAAAATCGGCGCCGGCTGAACAGAAGAGTCGCCACCGTGCGTTATTTATCCCAACAGAGGGAAAGGAAACGCTCAGAGTAAACCTAACGCAAAACGGGAAAGGAATGGTCATCGCAACCAAATCCTGGATTCGGGAGTCGGTTACGCAAGGGGAAGGTATTAGCACCCCTCACGTCCGTCGTACTCGACGGGATCCACGCTTGTTTTCTGGTACGGATTGTTATTCTATCTATTCTACAGGTCAAGGGTTAAAAGAAAATAAACCGACTCGGCAAAGTATCGCACTTTATGCCTACGTATTCCCATCTGGAACGAGAAATCAGAGTCAACGTAGTTCGCCTACCTACGGGAAAGGAGGGGAAGGTTGCTCGCTAGGATATCGCATCCTATGCCTATGTACTTTCATACAACATCAAAGATCAGAGCAAACGTAGTTCGGGCCACGTACGACGCAAGTCTGTTTTGATTGTTTTTATCTCCTTCTGAAAAAAGGTTTTCCTGATTACCGGTCCAAGCGGACAAAGATGACGTTTTGATGAGTTCACATTCTCTTACGGAAGAAGTGTCTTTTATTGTGTTTGAAAGTTTTATTGTGTTTTTTCTGTTTGTTTTGAGGAAGAAGAGACAGAACTCTAACCTATGGTTGAAAAGGGGATCAAACTATCCTAATGTTATCATGCATGGGTTAAGACCTAATGTCTATCATGTTCCTCTCTTGCGCAGAGAGAAACAGAGATCCTAAGGGAATAGACGGAAACAGAAACAATAGCATATATACAATAAAGCAGTAAAATGCATGGATGCAGCAATACAAGCGAGGCAAGGGAGTCCCACTCAACCTCGAACCTAGAAAACAACAGGCAAAAACGAACAAAATTCGCTTTCAACCTAACAAGTCAATTAGCAAGCAATACAGTCAGGGAAATTCAAACAATACATCAAAAATTATAAACAGCAAAAAAATACAGCAAACAGCAGTCTTCATCAACATCTGTCTTCAAGTCATCTTCAAACATCTACAAGCTCCAAGCAAGCATCAGTCTTCATCTTCACAGCCTTCAAGCAAGGTCTCTATCTTCAATCCTTCAGTGCTTTTCTTCAAGTCTCACTCTCCAAGATGAGGAACAGTTAAGAGGATGAACTGGAATGTTAAACAGTTAGTTGACCACCAAAGGTGGCAAACAGACCGTTAACAACATGTAGAATATTTCTCTCAAGAGTTCTATCTCTTAGACACTGTCACCAAGCCTTCCAAAGGAAGGGGGTGAATGTCCTAGAGAGACTCTGCATCATAGAGAGGGATGGAGGCAAACAAGACCTTCCATGTTTGTGAATCAAGTTGCTATTCTAGAGCTCTACCTAACTCCTAGATCCTATAACCTTCAACAGCTGCCAGCAAGATATACTCTTCATCAACTCTGGCAATTGATCTTCATTCCTTTTTTCTTCAATGGGCTTCATCAACAAAGTCTTCAACTCAAACCCAAGCCCCAAACAAGCCCAATACCCCACACAATCAAACAATAACCCTAGAAAGGGCACACCACACAATCAATCAATTCAAAAATCAACCAAAAATAGTATATTATTCTATTAATTCCTAATATAAATTCTTACATAACTACCCTTAAGTCCCATATATTCCCCATAGACTAAATTTCCCTAAAAAACCTAAATCTAAAATTGTTATTGACCTATACTAAAGTTTTAATCAAATTCTATACTACCTAGAACTACCTAATTAAAACTACCCTAAAAATTATCACAAAATTATGAAATTAATTCAGGGGGACCCTAAACCATTCATCTAGTCATCCTAAAAAAATTGGACTCAAAATCCTAAGGGAACTATCCTAATTAAATTCTACAAGTTAGCATACCAACTAAAAGAATTAAAAAAGAAATTAAAAGTAAAAATGCACAAAAAATATAAAACTGAAATAAAATGGCTATTTTATGTTTTTATATTTTTCTAGACAGAAAATGGAAAATGGGAAAAAAAAGTCTCATTAAAAAATATGCATTTTTCAATTTTATATGAATTTTTGAAGTTTAATAAAATCTCGGCCGCAGGATGGTCTTCTAAGTCAACAAGTCCACATACAATCAATGGTCTAGATTATGTCTTCCACCTTGGTCCATCTAGGGTTTTAGAATTCATGAAAAAAACAAACTCCATGCATGAAACTTTCCACCACTTGTTCTCTCTCATTTCTCCATCAAATGACACAATCCAAGAACCAAACTTGACTAGAATTTTATGTAGAATCCAACCATGCCTTTGGATTTCGTTGAAACTAACTACATCATGCAAACCGAACCACACAACTCCATGGATCCAAACTTTCTTCAATTTTCGACCATCATAAAACTCAACAATCTTTGTATATAATTAATCCTCATGCTATGCTGATCACAACCAACCAATTCTCATGCATTATCATTCATTAAATCATGCGTTCTACCTCCATCAAGAATCAACCTCCATTAATGAAACCTCACTAATTGGTCTAAAACTCATCCAAATGAATCCCCTAATGGTCTCTAATAGTTTCACAACAAGAACTAATCCTAGCCATGCGTAAAACAGAGTGTGGGAAAGATTTTGCATACCTTGATCCTACAATGGCAAGTGTTGAAAAGCTTCGAACCAGGCCTTGTGGATCTTCAAGAATGGTCTCTATGTGATGAATAATACTCTTCTTGCACAAGATTTGATGGAGATGGCTTGTATCTTCATATTCAATCCTTTTTGCTCTCTTGCAACTTCACTTGGAAATCTTCAATTCTTCAACAATGGTGGCTCAAGCTAGCATGAACATACTCAGGGATGTTTGTAGTGATGATTTTTGGAAGAAAATGGAAGGGTAATGAAGAGAAAAATGAAGTTTCAATACAATTTGCAAAATGGAGAATTTTTGGTTCAAACTCTTTTCTCTACCACCATTAACATCAACAATCACCAACCTCTCACCAATGGAGATTGTATTCAATATATAGACTCATTTGGAAGGGTCTAGAATCATCTAGATCAATCTAGTAGCAACTTGAACTTTCATAAAGATATTTTGCATTTCACTTCCCACCACATGAGATATCATGACAAAATCATTACAACTTGAGTAATTCACTTGATTTTCTCCTTAAGTGGTATTTTGGACAAGATACAAAGCTTAAACACCTTGTTTATGAAGCTTTTCTTTGTTTTGGTTTGGTATGCCATTATGCAAGTAAGACTTTTACAAAGCAACCCCAAGATTTAAGCCTCAAATCAAAATTGTGGCTGAACCAATGTTCTTAAAATGCCCTTGGGAGTCAAAATGACCTATCATATGCCATGGTTTGGATTTGGAACTTGGATTTTAGGATTTTCCATTTCACTTGAATTAACTTATGTCCCATTTTTAGGCTATTTTTATCACTTTTTTTTATGAGCCTTTCCAACATCTCATGACCACCCTAATAGCCTTAAAACATCATTCTAAGCAACTTTAATGCTGAAGGTTTTTCCATTTGAAGCCTGGAAGTAGGAGATATGGCCATATGCTTGAAATGACCTATAACTGCCAAATGACCAAAATGCCCTTTGCTTTCCAAAGTCATAAGTAGAGTTCCACAAATCAGATGAAGGCATTCTATACCTTTCTAGAAAGCTAAGATCATGAGGAACAACTTTCATGTTTGTCAGAAATCCATTTGAAAGCTCCTTGAGGGGTAAAAGTTGCTTGGAAGTCAAGTAACTTTCACAGACAAATTTCAGATGCCTCTGAGGACCTGTAACTTGCAAGAACCATAACTTGAGTTCTATAAATCTTCTTTATGCCTTCCACCACTCAAATTAAAGGTATTGAGATACTCTACAAGTTTCATGTTGGACAAGGATCCATTTGAGACTTGAATTTTGAATTACTTTGCTTGGAAGTTTGCCATAAATCAGGGGATTTTACACAGAAACCCTAATTTAGAAACTTCTCTTCTTCTTGATTTCTTTTGATTTCTCCTTGGCAAAACACCACATCTATATCCACATATCAAATGATGAATCCCACATTCTTCAAATAGACCTTGATGCCCCTTCAATCAAGCTTTTGGCCTAGGGTTGACCTAGGGTTGACCCAAATGAAACCCTAGTTGACTGTCTTCAACTGTAGCTCTTGTAATCACATCAATGACTTGTCTCACTCTAAAAATGACCCTCTAGGTCTTCCATGATGTCTATATACATTCCATGCTTTCAATTCATAGTCCCAACTTCTCTGATGATCTTCACATACCCTCAAGATAGGAGAGAAACCCACTGCTTGTCCTTTAAACTTCACAAAGCTTCAATTTCTTTCTTGGTGATTTGAATAGGCTTGAATCTCGATAAGAGCCTCTTGAATACATTCCTTGAGATGAAAAATAGCACTTGATCCCTTGTCAGATGACTTGTTATGCTATGCTATGCAAATGATTAGACTATGTACATGACCTACTATGCAAATGACAATGCAATTGAAACATAAACCAAGTGAAGTAGGTTGAGAAAATTTTAGGGTGCAACACAAAGCCTAATCACGAAGCCGTGTAGCGCTGACGTAACAACCACTCGAAGAAAACTATGCCGATCTCCAAAGTCAAATCATGAAGTCTGCAATGCTGACATAACAGCTACGCGAGGAAAATCCGCTAGGGAACTCCTAACAACAACTCCAAAGTCTAAGTTACGAAGTTGTTTAACACTGACAATAACTCCAAGGTCGAATTATGAATCCGTATAAACTGATAATAACTCCAAGGTCTAATTATGAAGCCATTCACTGCTGCTAAAAACTTCGAAGTTTAATTACGAAGCAGTGGCACAAAATAATGATTTCCGCCGTCTAAACGCTGAAACCCCCCTTGAAAAATGCCAACAACAACTTCAAAGTCGAATTACAAATCTATAACAACAAGTAACGACTTCAAACGTCTAATCGCTGAAATCTTCCTTTTGACAACAACTTCGAAGTCTAATCATGAAGCCGTTGACCGCTGAGAGCAACTGACAATAACTTCAAAGTCAGATTATGAAGCCATATCATGATGGTAACATCTTCAAAGTCTAATTATGAAGCCATAACAACAAACATGGAAGAACTCTGCCGGGGGAATTCTGACGTCAACTGCCAGACATTCAACTTGATGACGAGTAATGACCTCATATGTCTAATCCCTGAAATCTTTTCTGAAAATGCTGACGTGACAGCAACCCGAGGGAACACTCCACTGGGGAATCTTTGACAACAACTCCAAAGTCCAATCATGAAACTGTGTAAAGAACACTCCGCTGAGGGAGAAGAGAAGTTAATCAAACACATGGCGGGACGAACCTTATCATCGCCTATCTTATGCCGCAAATCTGAATACCTGACAACGATCCTGAACAAGTCCAATTACCTGCAGGAAAAAACACCTGAAAACAAAGAGGTAGCCAACCTGACTTATGCTTTAAAATGCGTATGTTTGAAAATGGCGTAATGCTCCGTACGACACGGAAATGCTACGCGTTTGAATAGATGCAAATGTGACGATATATGCAAATGCAAATGCAGGATTAAGCTGCTGGGAAACTCTGGTAGTGTTGTCTCAACAACATGAATGCTGAGGATAAAGCCAACTCTGCTGGGGAGAACAAGTATCACAAAGTATTCTGGCTAAATAAATGCCGGAAGCACAACCAACGCTGTCGAGGAGCGATTAAACATCAATTTCCACTAGGAGGAAAGAACAAGCCACCCTGCTGGTGAACAAACTTAGCTGGGGAAGAAACGACACTTTTAAGAAAAGCACACTGTCTGGGTACAGTTTACAAACTCGAAGCCTCGGACTTTGCTGAGGATCAACATCCTGTCAATGGCATGACAACCTGTGGGGGAGCAAGAGAAACCCATCCTTCGCGGATATAAACCTTTCGAACCAACAACCTGGTTAACTATTGCAGGAATCTTCCATGCTGGAGATTGAACGCACACACCTTCGATTCGCTAAGGAACGCAACCTCTACAGGGAACATTGATTTGACTTGCTGGGGATATTCGGTGGACAACTTCCCTGAGGACACTCTTCTAGGGAGAATAATCCCTCATTCGGTAAGGGATAACGTCATTCCAACTCTCTGGGAATAAGCTGCGACTAGCTAGGGAATGACATCGACTGGAGTCAGGTCTTACGTCAAGAGATTTTGGCTGGGGAATATAATCCCTGACTGTTTGCTCCAAAGGTAAGAACCCTACAAAACACGAACGAGACAAAACAGGCCTATACAACGAAATCTATCCGGGTTAGCACCTGTGACGTTACTTCAGTCAATTCGAAGTTTTATCGATTATTGGCAAGGGCCAGCAAGATTATGCAAGTGCAAGTTTATCAAAAACATCGGTGTCTTTCACAAACAAAACAGTAAAGAACAAGCATCAAGTACTAAATAACATGTTTTATTGATAACGAGCCTCTGAATAGGCAAAATTTTGTACACTGGATGCAACTCCTGAAAAGAGGAAGTTACGCACACACACACATACATATATGCACAGGAAGCATAAATAAAATACAAAACAATATTTGTATACATGTCGGCGACGTGGTACAGACAAACACCATGAGCTGATCCTCCTATGACTCGCCTGACTCTGCGCTTTCCCGATACTCGATCTTCGGAAGAGATTGTTTTTGGACAGACGGCCCCCATGTACTCCCAAACCACTAAGCAATGCTGTATCAAATCCGGACCGCAGTCATTTGCTTTTTCAATCCCTAACTTTTGCGTGAACCGCCCTTTGCGGGTTTTCAATTCACCGGGATACCCTTTTTTGTCGAAATCGCCCTTTTCAAGTTTTCGACTTCGTGGGTGTACATTTTTTCAATTTTGTCCCTAACTTTTGCCCGAACCTTTTATTCATTTTTTATGGTTCGCCGGGATGCCCCATTTTTGCCTGGACTCTCTTTTTACTATCCAGCGGGTCATTTTCAAGCAAAGTATTTTTTAACTGCGTCCGAATTCACAGGAGACGTAAAGTCTTCACCATCCATGGTGGATAGTAACAAGGCTCCTCCAGAGAAGACTTTTCTGACAACGTAGGGTCCTTCGTAATTAGGAGTCCACTTGCCCCTGTGATCTGTTTGTGGTGGGAGAATCTTTTTCAAAACCAGATCGCCCGTCTGAAAGCTTCGAGGGCATACCTTCTTGTCGTAAGCTTTCTTCATCCGGCTCTGATATAACCGACCGTATGCTAGAGAAGCCAGTCTCTTCTCATCCATTAAACTGAGCTGATTCAATCTATCTTTCACCCATTCTGCCTCGTCGAGTTGGACATCATGTAAAACCCTCAGGGAAGGAATCTCGACCTCCAACGGTAACACTGCCTCCATCCCGTATACCAATGAAAAAGGGGTTGCCCTGGTTGATGTGCATACCGTCGTATGATAACCGTGCAAAGCGAAAGGTAGCATCTTGTGCCAGTCCTTATACGTCACAACCATCTTCTAAACAATCTTCTTTATGTTCTTATTGGCCGCCTCGACAGCGCCATTCATCTTGGGCCGGTAAGGAGAAGAGTTGTGATGTTCAATCTTAAAATTCTGGCATAGCTCTTTCATCATTTTGTTATTCAAATTCGAACCGTTGTCGGTGACAATCCGCTCAGGGATTCCATATCTGCAGATAATATCTCGTTTGATAAATCTGGAGACCACTTGTTTGGTGACATTAGCATATGATGCTGCTTCCACCCATTTGGTGAAGTAATCAATTGCCACCAAAATAAACCGGTGTTCGTTGGATACCGTAGGCTCAATCTTGCCAATCATATAAATTCCCCACATCGAGAAAGGCCACGGTGATGACATCACATTCAGAGGACTTGGAGGCACATGGATTTTGTCCGCATAAATCTGGCATTTATGACACCTCTTTGCAAACTTGAAACAGTCTGTTTCCATAGTTAGCCAATAATAACCTGCCCGCAGCAGTTTTCTCGTCATCGCATGCCCCCCAGCATGTGTACCAAATGTACCCTCATGTATCTCTTCCATGAGCAACTTCGCCTCTTTCTCATCTACACAACGTAGCAACACCAAGTCATGGTTTCTTTTGTATAGGACACCGTCCGGGTTCAAATAGAAATTGCCAGACAATCTCTTGAGAGTCTTCTGATCTCGAATGGATGCCCCAGCCGGATACTCCTTGTTCTTCAGGAAATTCTGGATGTCAAAGTACCAGGGTTTACCATCGGGAGCCTCGTCAATGGCGAATATGAATGCAGGCCTATCAAGCTGAGAGATAACAATCCGGGGAGCCTCGTTCCAGAAGTTAACTTTATACATTGAAGACAATGTCGCCAGGGCGTCAGCCATTTTATTTTCTGCTCGTGGCACATGATGCAATTCCACCTTGTCAAAGAAAGGCAACAATCTCCTTGCATAATTCATATAGGGTATCAAATTGGGCTGACGTGTCTCCCATTCTCCTTTAATCTGGTTCACCACTAGAGTTGAGTCTCCGTATACATCCAGATGTTTGATTTGCAAATCAATAGCTTCTTCCAGACCCATGATGTAGGCCTCGTATTCAGCCTCATTATTGGTAACGGGAAAAGTCAATCGGGCAGTAAAGGGGATGTGCGATCCCTGAGGAGTGGTGATAATTGCCCCTATTCCGCTACCATAGGAATTTACAGCTTCGTCAAATATCAAATGTCATTTGGAACCCAATTCTGGTCCTTCATCCGGCAACGGTTCTTCACAATCTTTCATTTTCAGGTACATGATATCCTCGTCAGGAATATCAAACCTCATCGATTGGCAGTCCTCAACAGGCTGCTCCGCAAGGTACTCTGACAGAATACTACCTTTAATAGCCTTTTGTGAGAGATATTGGATATCGTATTCGGTTAACACCATCTGCCATCGGGAAATTCTTCCGGAGAGTGCTTGCTTCTCAAACACATATTTGATTGAGTCCATCTTTGAAATTAGCATGGTTGTATGATTCAGCATGTGTTGCCTCAAACGTTTGGCGGCCCAGGCTAGCGCGCAACACGTTTTCTCGAGCATTGAGTATCTGGACTCATAGTCGGTAAACTTCTTACTCAAATAGTAAATCACATGCTCTTTACGTCCGGTCTCGTCGTGTTGACCGAGAACACAACCCATACTTTCCTTAAGAACCGTCAAATACATAATCAAAGGTCTCCCGGCCACTGGGGGTATCAAAACAGGAGGTTCCTACAAGTATTCTTTTATCTTGTCGAACGCCTTTTGACAATTTTCATTCCAGGTCAACACCTGATCCTTTTTCAACAACTTGAATAACGGCTCGCATGTTGCAGTTAGGTGAGATATGAACCGAGCGACGTAGTTCAACCTCCCTAAAAACCCACACACTTCTTTTTCTGTTTTAGGCGTCGGCATTTCTTGTATTGCTTTTATCTTCGCAGGATCAACCTCTATTCCCTTTTCACTCACAATAAACCCCAGCAGTTTACCCGATCTCACCCCGAAGGTGCACTTGTTAGGGTTCAGTCTCAACCTGAACTTCCTAAGCCTCTTGAATAATTTCAGCAGATTAACCAAATGCTCCTCCTCCGTCTAGGATTTGGCAATCATATCGTCAACATAAACCTCGATCTCTTTATGCATCTTGTCATGAAAGAGAGTCGTCATAGCACGTTGATATGTTGCCCCAGCGTTCTTCAATCCGAAGGGCACCACTTTGTAGCAAAATGTTCCCCAGGGAGTAATGAAGGTAGTCTTCTCCATGTCTTCTGGTGCCATTTTGATCTGATTATAGCCTGAGAAGTCGTCCATGAAGGAGAATACGGAGAACTGAGCAGTGTTATCAACCAACACATCAATGTGAGGAAGTGGAAAGTCGTCTTTTGGGCTCGCCCTATTCAAATCACGGTAATCTACACACATTTGCACTTTACCGTCTTTCTTCGGCACTGGTACTGTATTAGCGACCCATGACGGATAAGTTATAATAGCTAGGAAACCAGCATCCCACTGTTTTTGAACTTCCTCCTTGATTTTCACAGCCATGTCTGGTCTGGTTCTTCTGAGTTTCTATTTAACAGGCGGACATTCCTCTCGCAGTGGCAGACGGTGCACAACCATGTCCGTGTCTAACCCAGGCATATCCTCGTACGACCAAGCAAATATATCACCATACCCTCGCAGTATTTCAATCACCCTTTGCTTGATGTCGCTCTGTAGTGCAACCCCTATACGGATGTTTCTCACAACTTCTTCCGACCCCAGGTTGATAATCTCAATTTCCTCCTGATGAGGCAGAATGATTCTCTCTTCCTGTTTCAACAAACGAGTCAGCTCCTCTGGCAGGTCGCTATTCTCAACAATCTCTTCCTCTGCTTGGAATACCGGGTGCTCGAAGTCGAGACGAGTCATAGGCGGTTCGTATGAGATGTCATCTGAAATATTAGTCCTGCAAAGGAAATGGTTAAACGCTTCAACACGCAAACAGAGCAAATAACCACGTTGCCATTTATTGTTAGAGTAAAAAACAAGAAAAACAGGGATCACAATGTTTGAATATGAAAAACGCCTTTATTTCATGATTAAAACAGTGCAATACACATAAGCAAGTAGCCCTAATGTAACATCACTATGCCCCGGGTAGGACATAGGATTATTCAACAATTGATAAAACAAATCATGACTGTTTAAAAGCCACTGGGACAGTTTCCCAAATGGACCAGTTGCAGAGACTTTGTCCTGGCACGCCTGGCTTGATCCACGCGTCCATATCGCAATCGCTATCTCCGTCTTCAGCATCGGAAATAGCGTTGATAGCCTCGAAGCACACCCCGCTTGGCGTAATCGTGACCGGTCCCTTGAACCTGGGCGCTCCTGAAGATGACGCTGACGACGTCGGTCGAAACCCTAGCCCAAACTTGTCATTCTTCACGGGAATCTCCAGAACCTGCCCCCAGCCTTTAGTCTCACCAGTCTGCACTAAAGCCTGAGCCTCTTTGTAAGATGACACTGCCACATCTGACATTTTGCTGGAACCCTGAGCTTTGTCTTTAATCCGCAACCCCTCGAAGGCTTGACAAGGTGTCTCGTGTATTTCTCTGTCGACTTCCACATATCTGAATGACGACAGGTGACTGACCAAAATATCCTCCTCCCCGCAAATGGTAACAACACTATCACCCACCATATACTTCAATTTCTGATGCAATGTGGATGTTATGGCCCCTGCAGCGTGGATCCATGGACGCCCAAGAAGGCAGCTATAAGCTGGATGGATGTCCATGATGTAGAATTCGGTATCAAAAATCTCTGGCCCCACCTGAAGCGGTAATGTTATTGACCCAAACACTGATCTTTTCGTCCCGTCAAACGCCCTCACAACTAAATCGTTGGGCGTGCAAATAATTCCCCGTATGTCCAATTTCATCATGGCTTTCTTTGGCAATACGTTCAACGAAGATCCAGTGTCCACCAATACATGCGACATTATGGTGCCCCGACACTCCACCGATATATGTAAAGCCATGTTGTGCTCTCGACCCCTGGGTGTTAGGTCAAAATCTGTGAAACCTAGGCTATGTCCAGCATTGACATGTGCCATTACCCCCTCTAACTTCTTGGGGTACGAACGACGTATCCAAAATCTTTAGCAAAGCGTTCCGGTGGGCTTCGGAACATAACAACAACGACAAGATTGAAATCTTCGACGGCGTCTGCTGTAGGTGTTCAACAATTTTGTAGTTGCTCTTGCGAATCAGTCTCATGAACTCCTCTACGTCCTTGAGTGACGTATCCTTTTCTTTCGACTGAGTAGGTCCGCTTTCATTTACTTTAGGTTTGCCTTTGGCCAACCTCTCTGCTTCTATTTCAGGTGAGGTAAATATCCTTCCGCTACGGGTCATGCCCCCCGTTCCAGCGACATTATCAACAGCCCCAGCTGGCTGGTTATTCACCACAATCTTTTCACCGTTGCAATATGCTTCTAATCCATATGTCCAGGGAACAACTTTCGTACTTTCAAAGGGAATAGGCCCTGCTTTGGTAATTGTAATAGTTGGCCGCTGGACGGGCGCCGTTATTGTTATAGTCTTCCTCGGGATCGTCACCATTGCAATATCATTCTGCTATTCACATAATGCCTCCACAGGCTTCTCAACTGCAGTTCGATCAAATTGCAAGGTCCCTTCGTCGATCATGGCCTGAATGCCCTGCTTCAAATCATTACAACCCTCTGGCTGGGTCCAACACTCTAAACAGTATTCATCACAACCGGGAAATACTCCCCCTCTGAGCAACCTGCTTTTCACCTCACTCAATGGTGTCTTCAGTTTGTTAACATCCATGACCAAGTTCAAATTTTCTTCTGTCAAGATGGCATTTTCCCCATGATTAGGCATAGGCTGTTGTACAATATTGGGCCCCATTTGGCCAAAGTTTATGGCTTTACTGTCCAACAAGTCTTGAACTTTATGCTTGAAAGCATGACAAGATTCTATATCGTGCCCGGGAGCCCCGGAATGGAATTCGCAATGCTTATTAGCATCATACCCCCTGGGAAGTACCGGTCCAGTAGGTGGTTCCATTGTTCTTTTCTCGACCAAATTCAACCCCAACAGTGTCTGAAGAAGCTCTGCATATGTCGATGGAGGCTTATCAAATACCCTTTTCGGCCTTACGTTCTGAAACCTTCGCTGACCCTGATTCTTCCTTTGCTGTTGTTGCGGCTGTTGTTGCTGTTGTTGTTGTGGTTGTTGTTGCTGAGGAACTAGAATAGTAACACTGGCTATCTGTTGAGGTTGAATGTACTGATTTCTGCCTCTGCCCCGACCTCGGCCACCATACACAACGCTAGTATCACCCTGTCGTCTTCCACCGAACGCTTTTCTCGCACCCCCAGCTGGAGTAGATTCGCCTGCCTGAATCTTTCCAATTTTAATTCCATTTTCGATCCTTTCTCCCATAAGGATCATATCGGAGAAACTGCCCATCGAAACATTGAGTAACTTGTCATAGTACATTCCTATAAACATCCCCACAAACATGTCATTCATCTCCCTTTCAACCAAAGGAGGGTGCACCCGAGCTGCCATATCGCGCCACCGCTGCGCGTACTCTTTGAAACTTTCACCACTTTTCTGCGACAGGCTCTGCAACTGAACCCTGTTTGGCGCCAAATCGCTGTTATATTTGTAATGCATAACAAAAGCATTAGCCAACTGCTTCCAACTTCTAATCTGTGTGGGCTCCAGTCCCATGTACCATTCCAATGATGGTCCCGATAAGCTGTCCTGAAAGAAATGCATGAGCATCCTTTCATCATTGGAATACGCAGACATCCTTCTATAATAAGAATGTACATGGACCTTTGGGCAGGTATCCCCTTTGTATTTGTCAAATGTTGGAGCCTTGAATTTCAATGGCACCCTCAGCCCTGGTACTAGCCCCATAGTAGTCATATCCAACCCAGCGGAGTTATGATCAACCACACTTTTCATCTGCTCTTCTAGCATTATGATCCTCTGAACAGGGTCAATAGGGCCTTCAGGTCCCATACCTCCTCCTGAAAAAGCGCCATCCTGTTGATCCACCTTCCAGTCATTGCCATACCCATCGTACCCCATGTTACGGCCAAATCCTTGCTGATTAAACACAGGATCCTGTCCTCGGTTGCCAAACCCTAGATTGACCCCAGCGGGTCCAAAACCATTGTTGAAAGGAAATGCTCCAGCGCCGTTGTTATTCACATTACCGAATCCACCATTACCGTAGCCATACCCCTGATTGTTGCCGTAACCGTCGTTACCAAATCCTTGATTGTTGAACCCGACGTTCCCGTCCTGATTGACATTGCCATACCCATTGTTTCCAAAGCCAACATTGTCAACGAATCCTTGATCGGCATCCATAGTGTTGCCTTTGTTGTTGACAACATGCCCATCACCACCATTCCCAGTATTGCCATTACCAGCGCCGGCACCTGCACCAGTACCCGTGTTTCCGTTGACAGTCACAACAGGTGGAGTAACAACTGCTGGTATCTCATCCTCCGGACGAGGAGTTTCAACAGAAATGTGGTTAGTGTTGCCATTTCCGTTTGCCCGCGCCAGCAGCGGCTGCACCAACGTCTGGAGGTTCTCCTGGCCCTTGGCCATGCTCTCCATGGCCTGCATGAACAGAGTCAGCTTCTCACGGATTTCCTGCATCTCGACCTGAACTTGATCCATTATCTTCATGCAGTTGTTTCTAGTTGAGTAGCGGTGGACTCTTTGGTCGTCAATCCTGAAAAAACCTGTGAGATGCGGGAAATAAGATACAAATTTAACAAGTAACTGGAAATGCAAAATGAGTATGCAAATGTAATATGTGTCTGTGCGTTAGGGAAATCACCCCCTGATTCTATTGCCAAAGTGCCAGTGTAGCGACAGTGATAGTGATAAGAGGCTTGGATTCGTGTACGGAGAAAAACATCTCATATATTGCTGAAAAGCCCATCAAGTCAGGAATACAATATCACTGAGTGTACAACAAGAAGGCATGACCTCAACCAACAATCCTGGTGATGGCCAGCACAATGCAAATAAAGCATATACAACAGTACATAAGGTAATCAAGTGCGACCGTATGCCTGATACTCCTCTAACAATCTCTTAGTCTTGGGATGGTCTGGCTGAGAAAGCAACCCTTCGACGAGCGAGTCTCTTTGCCTGATAACACGCTGGAGATCACCGATGGATTCCTCCCAAGCACCTTCTCCAAAGCACTCCTCTAGCTTCCGCTTCTGTGATGCAGACTCTTTCTTACGCTTGATAACTTTGTTCAAGGCATTCTGAACGTCATATCTCTGCATAACCTCTTCTTCAAACTTCTTCTGGCTAGCTTTCAACTGACCTTCCAGCTCAGAGATCTGTAGCTTCAGTTTGTCTTCTCTTTCCTTATTTCCGGACAGCGTGGCATTCCAGGTTTTGTTGAATGCGAAGATCTCCCGGTAGGCTACATCAAGTGCTTTCTTCTTGGACTCTAGCATGTCGTGAGAGCTCTTGAAATCTATCCCCAAACGTTCACGCTTCTTTCGTTGTTCAGTCAGTTCTATGCCTAGTTGATTCACCAGCTCTGTTTGCTGTTTGAAGGAGTGTACAGCTTCGTTTCTTTCGCTCCTGAGTTGCACTAGCTCTTCTTCCAACTCCTCATTGGCTTTCCTCATCTCTTCTTTCTCCTTCACAACCTGCTCGTATCTCTTAATAGGCACAGTAGTTGGCTCTTCAATCACGAGGGGAGCAGGAGGTAATACTGCAGGAAACGACATTAGCGCTTGCTTTGCCCTATCTTGGATCTAGACTTTGTACGGAGGATAGGCTTGACAATCATTCTTACCCAACAACGGCTTACCCCTCTTGTTGATATTATTCCACGCATGCTGAAGCTTGGACAATAATTCTCCGCTCAGATCACCTGTGAAGTACAGAGATTCCTGCACTTCCTCCTCTTTTGGCGGGCTTTTCAAAGCATAACTGAATTGTCTGATCAACAATGATGGATTGTAGTTAATGCACCCTTTCCTCCCAATCAGAGGAACGTTAGGATATTCGGTGCAGCTGTAGATAATCTCAGATCCTAGTAAATCCCTATCAAACCAGACAACATCTTCTGAAGAAAGCCCCATCAGATGCTCAGACCATTCCACCGTAGCTGCAAACTCAGCAAAGATACCCTTCTTGGGCAGGTGACTATCAAACCACATATACAACAAAGGCACACAACAAGAGACGTTCTTGCCCCTCCTATTCTCGTTCTTGTAATGCAGAGAGTGATAGAAGTCTCCAATCAGTGTAGGCACAGGATTGCCTGAAGCAAATATATGGAATGCATCCAAATCTAAAAAGCCGGGCATATTAGGGAACAGTACAATTCCATAGATACACAAAGCAAGGATAGCATTAAACACAACCCAACAGCCACTCTTGGCATACTCTTGTGCTTTCCCCACCAAGAACTTGAGAGAAAAACCAGAAACTCCGTTCCACGAGGTTAACAACAACTCTGAGGAATCTAAATGCAAAGCAACAACCAAATCCTCCAGCTTGGGCTCAGCACCCATATAAATGAAAGGCACCTTGTTCTGAATAGTCAACTCCAAGATCTTAGCATATTCCTCCATGGTCGGAGCCAGAATGAAGTCAGGGAAAGTAAAACACCTCAGCGGGGGACCATAGAACTGCATCAGCGCGTACAATCCGTTCAGCTCATACGTGGATGGTTTGCAAACCAACCTAAGCAGTTTCCCATAACTCTTCCTGAAGCTTCTCTTCACATCATCATCAGCTAAAGACATCAACCCAAGCAAAGAAGAAACATCTGGAGTAGGCAGCTTGTATGCCACAGTCTTCTTCAAAGTATCCATAATAGCAGCAGACAGAAATTCGGGCAACTAGAATCAGAGGGTATGAAATGCACCTGCAGCACAGACACACGTTAATGACATGCAAAATGAGTATGCAACAATGCAATATGCAAACATGCAACAGGGATCAAGTGATATATTGCTGAAGAGATCCATCCATAACCCTGTCTCAATAGACCCACAATACTGCTCAACCCTAGTCTCAACAGACCCATAACAATGCTCCACTTTGTCTCAACAGACTCAAAACCATGTTCCAACCTAGTCTCAACAGACCCAAAACAATGCTCTGGTGAGGAACCCCCAAATAACCACACATACTGATCCAATATCAAGAAAACCGGGTCGTCTGGAGGTCAAGTTTCCTGCATGCCCCAATCCCTCTCACAGGTAGATGTCCTATCAACTGACACAAGGTACAATATCCTATGCGGTCGTCGGTGTCACAGACTTTCAAGACTGATGATACGATACCTAGAAGGTGTGGCATCATCATGTCCTGAAGAGGCCTCACTTAGCCAACCTCCAATTGATCGGTCCCCAAAGTCGACAATCCAACTAACCAACAACCCCCTCAACCCAAAGGGTTGAAAAAGAAGTCAACCAGAAGAACCTCGTCCGAGCGTGGATTTTGTGGGACACTAGTACATGCAAAGCATGCACGCGCCCACTACTTTCCACAACTAATTCTAGGTGCACTCAAGCCCAGGTCCGGCTTATCTCTCAACAGATCACCCCCTCCCGACAACAGCAATAACAATATAAAGTTGACAATAAAATGCGGAAAGTAAAGACAGAAATGTAAATCCATACAAAACCCCAGACGGGAAAACAAGCGCTAGGATTGACTCGCGTAGGGAACCGTTGGAGTCCCCAACAGAGTCTACAGTTTTCGCTACTGCGAAAATCGGCGCCGGCTATGACAGAAGAGTCGCCACCGTGCGTTATTTATCCCACGGGAGGGAAAGGAAACGCTCAGACTAAACCTAACACAAAATGGGAAAGGAATGGTCATCGCAACCAAATTCCTGGATTCGGGAGTCGATTACGCAAGGGGAAGGTATTAGCACCCCTCACATCCGTCGTACTCGACGGGATCCACGCTTGTTTTCTAGTACGGATTGTTATTCTATCTACTCTACAGGTCTGGGTTAAAAAGAAAAGAACATGACTCGACAAAGTGTCGCACTTTATGCCTACGTATTCCCATCTGGAACGAGAAATCAGAGTCAACGTAGTTCGCCTACCTACGGGAAAGGAGGGGAAGGTTGCTCGCTAGGATACGGCATCCTATGCCTACGTACTTTCATACAGCATGAAAGATCAGAGCAAACGTAGTTCGGGCTACGGAAGACACAAGCTTGTCTGACTGTTTTTTATTACCTTCAAAAAGGGTTTTTCTTGATTAAGAGTCCAAGCGGACAAAAATGACACTTTGATGTTTGTTTTGAATCTTTTACGAAAGAAGTGTTTTTTAGTTTGTTTGCAATCTCTGACGCACTATAGACTATGATTTGAGAGTGACTACGTCGCGTGTCACCCAAAGGGTACCACACTAAGCAGCCATACTACTGGAAAGAAGCTCTCCAGCAACCCTTTCTCAAATAGCTTAAGGCTCGTAACGTACGACATCGATTAACCTTATTATTGTGTTTTTGAGTTGTTTTGAGATAAGAAGAGAAAGAAGCTTTAAAAAGCCTAGGGTTGAAAAGGGAATAAAAACTAACCTAATGTTGTCATTCATGGATAAGAATCCTAATGTCTGTCATAATTCCCTCCTGCACAAAGGAAATCAGAGATCCTAGGGGATAAACAGAAAAGAAAGCAAGCAAATACAGTAAAATGCATGTAATGCAGCAGTACAAGCGAGGCAAGGGAGTCTCACTCAACCTCGAACTTGGGAAAACAACAGGTAAAGTGAATCAACATTCACCTCAAACCTAGGGGGGCAAGCTACAAAAGCCAACAAATAATACAGAAAACAAAACCCAAAGGAGGCAGCCCAAGCAGCAGCACCAAACTCCTACAGCAGCTCTAACAGCAAAGTTGACAGTAACATAACTCCATCTTCAAGAAGACCTTATGAAAGGCATCTTCAACATCTTAGATCTTCATCCCCAAGCTCTAGAAAGCTCCACCAAGAAAGATTGGTTACTGAGATCAATTTATAATGAATGGAAACCAGTGAAAACCAAAGGAAATCACTAGAAACCATCATCTGCAAAGAAGGGTATCCTCAAAAGTTCTACTCTTTAAGGCATGCCACTCATCCCTCCAAGGGAGATATGGGGCTTCCTTAAGAGGACTTTGAATCATAGGATAGGATGGAAGCAAACAAAACATTCCATGTTTGAGGCAAGAAATGAACTAAGTCTAAATAAGCTCTTCCTAAAACCCTAATTTCCCTAAGCTCCTGACAAGCACTCCAACATATGAGAGAATCTTCACATCCAAGCTCTTCAAGCTCTCCAAAGCATATTCAATTGATCTTCATGATCACCCAAGCACAAGAGAAACACCACCCTAGTCTAAGGGGAACTATTGAATTAAACTAGCCAAATTAGTTCATCAGAAACACCTAGAAGTTAGTCTTAAAACTAATTCTACTTAAAATACCAAAAGTGATTATAAAATCCTGCAAAAATTAATAAGGGTTCCTAAACCTCTTATGAACCTCTCATACAAAAACCAGGGGATTAACCATTTATTTGGACCTAAGACTATGCCCTAAACCTAAAGGTATCAACTTAAAACCCTAATTCTAAACCCTCTAATGTCCAATGCTCAAACTAGCCTAAAATTCTCTCACAAAAATATGAGAAAATTACTATGGGTATATGCATATCTAATCTATCTAGCCCATAAAGAATCAGCTCAAAATGCATCACCAATTATTCACAATAAAATCCACAAAACAGATGATCAAATATGCAAATAAAAGAAACCACATAAAAATGAGAAAAATCAAATTAAACTGAAAAAATGGATGAAAATGAGATTTATTAATTTCAGAAAATCACAAATAAATCCAAAATCATTAAGGTATTTTTAAAATATTTTTTGAATCAATATTGGATTTATTATGGATTTTAGAAATCAAATGAAATAAAAGAAAATACTAAAATGATTAAAAGAAAATAAAAAGCTGGATTAAATGAGGGCCATGAGATCAAGAGACTGGTAATCATATCCAAGAGCCCTGAGGCTACCCACGTGAGGGTCCATTCACCAACTGACTGGATAAATGAAACGCTGCGTTTAGCAGTCAAAGTCAGCCAATTCAAAAACAAGTCGTGGCCATTGAATGAGTTGAAAGAGTCAAGGTCCAAGCAAGATCCAACATCTAAGAGATCGTCTCCTACCTCTAAACTCAGGTGAGGCCAACTGTTCAGGTGTGGTGGGCCGGTGACTGCACCACCTCGTTCTCCGGTGAGTTCATGATCCAATGATCCAGAAAATGCAAACTCCATATCAATTCTACTCAGAATTTCACCAGGATTCCAAATCTCCTATCCAAGTCTCCTAACTCTCAATGGAAATTAAAACACGAAGCCATCTTCCGAATATGCCAAAATCTCAACCATCACCATTTACAAAATTGGAACCACAAAAATGATCCTCATGTTTTGTACATCATAATCATCTATCCAAATCAATTCATAGCCTTAGGATCAACTCAATTCGTGCTCAAACAGAAATCACATGTCATCTTGGAATGTCTCTAACTACTCAAATTTCTATCCAGAAACGACCTAGGTTCCATCTAAACCCTAAGCACATGCAAGAATCTACCTAGTTCATCCTAGATCATGAGGAAACTTAAGAGTTACATACCTGAGAAAAAATGGATCAACAGAGGTGGAAGATGATGGATTCAAGCTCCACAACTCTTCACACACGATCAGTGAAGCAAGAGGAAGCTTTTCCAACCTTCAATTGTGCTTGATTGTGCCTTGAACTTTAAAACCGTTTTCATTTAGAAACCTTGAAAACTCAACTGCAAACTCTCTGTTCAGCACGAATTCAACACCAACCTTCATCTGGAATCATTGAAATGAATATATAGAAGCTTCTCATGGGCTTCTGAGTCCAAATTAAGGCCCAATTCAATGATCCAAAGTTTCTGATTTTCTCTTGAAAATCCAATGTGACAGTCACGATATTTCCCTCCCAGCTTGCTCTAGAGTGTTCTAACCAACTGCAAATTGGTCATGGGGTATGTTTGGATAGATAGTTCAGCCTGAAATGCCTTGATTTTTGTTTTGGAATTGTAACTTGTAAATGAAGTAATCACTTTACCAAGCATGTCATGTAATTAGGGCTCATCTCAAAATTGTGTAAATGCCATTGTGTTTAGAATGCAATTTCTGGTCAAAATGACTACTCACATGACATGTTTATGACCTATAATTCAAAATCACATTTTCCCTCTTTTGAATCATTTGAAAAATCCCTCTTTTTTTAGGCCATTTTGGAGCACTTCTTGATACAAGCCAGTCCAATTCACCATGAATTTACACCTGACCTAAAAACATCATTCCAAACACATCTCATGTTGAACAATTTTCCATTTGAGGAGTGGAAGATAGAGATTTTGGCACATGCTTGAAAATGACCTATAATTCAACTTTCCCAAAATACCCCTGGGTTGCCAAGATCATAACTTGAGTTCCAGAAATCTTCTTGAGGACTTCTGGTACTCAAATTAAAGCTACGATCAAGTCCTACAACTATTATGTTTACCAATAGTCCATTTGAAAATTCCTTGAGGGGCAAAAGTTGCTTAGAAGTCAAGTGACTTTCACAGATAAATTTCAATGTCCTCTGGTGACCTGTAATTTGCAAGAACCATAACTTGAGTTCTATAAATCCCCTTGAGGACTTCTAGTACTCAAATTAAAGGTATTGAGATGCTATACAAGTTTCATGCTGGCCAAAGATCTATTTGAAACTTGTATTTTGACTTATATGGCTTGGAAGTCCAGTGCTATACAGGGGATGTTACCCTAGGAACCCTGTCTCAAACACCTCCAACCACTCTTGATTCTTTTGAACTTGGTCTTGACTCATCCACACACATGCTTCAACACATCAATCCATGACTTCCATGACCTAGAGCTAGGTCTTGATGCCCTTTCTTTGCTCTCCTTGACCTAGGATTACCCAGATGAAACCCTAATTGACTGCACCTCAATTGTGGCTCTTGTACTTGAATCAATGACTTGTCTCAACTTCAATAGGGCCCTCTAGTCATTCCATGAGATCCGTACACACCTCAAGTTCACATTCCATGTTGATGATCTTCAATACACCTCAAGTTAGGAGAGAAATCCCCTGTGGGCACTAACTTCTCATGACTTCAACCCTTCTCTGATGACTTGGATGGGCTCTCAGGCTTAGAGAACACCTCTAGATAGGCTTCTTTTGACATAAATGGCACTTGTTACCTTATTGGATGACTTGATATGCTATGATATGCAAATGGTTGAAATATGTGAATGATATAACTATGCAAATGAAATGCAATGAAACATAAACCAGGCAAGAAAAGGCTAAGCAAATTTTGGGGTGCAACACATCTCCCTCTATCCAATTCAAGAAGAATCTTCCCAAAAGCCTCCTACATTGTGAGCACCATGGTTGTAAAATTTGAATTTCAAAGCTGAGATTTCTCCCTAAGTCAGAATTGGAACTGTTTGAATTGGCCTCTAATCACCAAATTAAGCCATGAATTCAATCTAAACATGATTAACCAACTTGTCTGGGTTTATTAGAGCCTTGAAACGCAAGTTTTGAGTGAGTTTTGACAGATTTCAAGTCACACTTTGAGCATGCTGCAGGTGTGCATGATTTCCATCCAAATTGCCTCATTCACCCTCCATTTTGATTCAGATAGCTTCTCCTATAAATAAGGAGTCATTTTCACCCATTTCCATAAGCTTTTGATAGCCAAAACCATTCTTCCAAGATCCCATTTGAACTCTTGAGCTTGAACTTCGAATTTCCATTTCCACACCTTAAACACTCAAAGTCTCCACTCAATTAGATTCACCAATATTCAATGAAGCTAACCAAATCAAGAGCTTGAAGAATCATGGTCTGAATCAAGCTAGGGAACTCCATTTTCAGAGCTTTAAGGTTGAGCTTTAACAGGTACAATTCTCAACCATTTTGCTTCAAATTTGTTGCTAAGATGTAGTCCTTGACATGTTGATGCTGTTTGTATAGTTAGTTTTTAGTTGTAGTTGAGTTTTATTGCTGAATTTTCAAATTCGTGTTTGAATCTTGTTCTGGTTTTTTTCAAATCGAGTGAGTTGTAGTTTAAAGAAATTTGGCACGATGATATGATAGAGATCGTCTTGAAAAGACGCATCAAATGAAGCCACCATGAGCTCCATTAGTTATGGTTTGAAGGATCCACATTTTCTGCAAATTTCCTTGAGTTTCAGATGGCTGGAGGTTGAAGATGATGAGATGACATCATCTAATCATCCAAGCATGCTATATGTTTTAATCCTATGTGTTTGACTTTTGTTAGCTCCATGTGGCTGAGCTGACTCAAGTGCACCATGGATGCGCGCTTCTGGATCCTTGGATTAGCCACGCCATTTAATGAGGCTAGATCCAACGCGCTGTGTTTTTCCCTTTTATTTTCTTTTTCTAAATTGTTTTTAAATTCATTTTATTTTCAAAAATTCATAATAAATTCATTTTTATCAGAAAAATACCAAAATATTTTCTAAAATTCTCTTTTATTTTTCTCTTTCTGATTTATATTTTTGGTCATTTTTATTTTGCATTTTTATATTTTTCATGATTTTTATTTGTTTTGCATGATTTTAATTAGTTTAAAAATACTTTTGAGCCATTTAAAATTATGAAATTATTTTCATATGATCCTATGATGGTTTTGAACCTATGGTGATTTTCTTGGATTTTTTATTTCTGTTTTAGGTATTTTCTTGTATTTTTGATTTTAATTATTTTAAAAATTCTTTTTGGGCATTTAAAAATGTTGGAATTATTTTCATGTGATCCTATGATGGTCTTAGACCTATGGTGGTGTCCTTGAGCCTTCATTCATGCCTTGGCTTCTTCTTTCTTATTTTAGGGTTTTTCTTCCATTTTTATTTTTGTTTTTATTTTGATTTAAATTGCAAGTGGGTGAATAAATGATTTTTGATCCATGGTGGGGTGATGTTCTGACTTTTGCTCAGGTCATATGGATCTTTGATATTTACCTTGTGTGACCTCTCGTTTATGGATGTTTATGATGATTGATTCACTTTGAAGTTTGCCTTTGATTTATAAACTTAAGTGATCCTTCTCATGTATTTATGATTGGATTTCTATTTGTTGATCATGGTATGTTGTTGCCCTACCTTGTTTGTTAAGTCATTTTATTGCTTGATACTTTGCTTCTTGCTTTGCTTCTTTTCTGGATTCATCTGATTAAGCATGGTTTGGTTTGCCTTACTTTGGTGTTTGTCTACACATATTAGATGTGGTTTGGATTTTGGATGCACCAATGATATGTTGACTTGAGGTATTTTTTGTCCAACTTGATTGGGTTTGACCTTTTATTTTTTTGTATGCATCTTTCCTATTCATCTTCTTCTTCTCTCTCTTTGAGACTTCTTCTATCTTTGCTTTCATCTATAATTGAACTAGATATTGTTTACTTGTGCTTGCTCACATGATCCCTTAGGATTCCTAGTCCCTTTGTTTAAGATGGGAGTAGGAGAGACATTAGGCTTTCAATCCTCTGCATGATAACAATTAGGATAGTTCCCTCCTTATCTCAACTCTAGGTCCATATTTTGTATGACAACAATAGGTAGATTTCCCTTTTATCTCAACCTTAGGACCATTTTGCATGATAAAATTAGGGTTTTCAGTTTCCCATTAGTGTTCCTTTGTGCTTTCTCTTCTCATCTCAAACTTCTTTAAGACACTTAATAAAGAAATGTAAACGTTATACGTTACGAGCCTTAAGTACATGGGAAATGATGAGTGGGGGGGGGGGGGGTTTCTCCTCAGTTGTCTAGAGTGTTTAGTGTATGCCTTTTGGGCGATATGCGACGCATTCAATCCTATGTCATAGTCTTTAGTGCAACGTGAGTCTCAAACTAACTCAATTCACTTCACTAAAACTAACAAACCAAATTCAAACCTTTTTATCCTTCGAGATTGTTCTTCAAATTATTTTTCAGAAAAGAGTGCATTACTTTCTCGTTCTATCATAAACAAGCATCGTCCCTAACTGCTGGAATGGGAAATTAACGTCACTCATAAAAAACCCTTAACCAACTTGTGGTTTCGTTTCCCGAACTAAGTTTGCTCTAATTTATCATACCATATGAGGATACGTAGGCACAAGACGGCGATGTCTTGGTGAGCAACCTTCCCCCATCACCCGTAGTTTCTCGAACTACGTTAACTCTAACTTTCCCATTGCACTAGGGAATACGTAGGCATAGTGCGAAAATTTCCTATTGAGTCTCTTCTTTTCCTTGTCCCCAGTTTAGAAGTAGCTTTTAGATAACTTACCCCTTTTATAGACAACAAGCATGGATCCCGTTGAGTACAACGGACGTGAGGCGTGCTCATACCTTCCCCTTGTGTGACCGACTCCCGAACCCAAGATTTGGTTGCGATGACCTTGTCTTCTCCCGTTATTTTAGGTTTTCTTTGGTCGTTTCCTTTCCCTCTCTTTGGGATAAATAACGTTCGGTGGCGACTCTTTTATTTGTTTTCTGCCGGCCCTTTTCGCAGTTGTGACAGTCACCTCCTCCTATCTTGAGAGTAACTAAAGGCACATGTGGATAGCTCCTTGGATGGGACATGGTTCAAGATCTTAATACATATCTTGAGGGTTCTCTATGGGGATTATATGACTATACAAATCATTTGCAAGAGCCTCAATCAATGGATAAGGTATTAGGGTTTCATTTGGTCAACAAAAGTCAACTGGAGTTTGAGAAGGCTCAAGGCTTGACTTTTGATCACTTGAGTCCTGAGAGGTCATCTTAAACCCTCACAATTATTATGTTAAAGCTTGGTTAAGAAGAATCAGAGATATAAATAAGTTTCCAAATTAGGTTTTTAGAGGATTCTAAGTGTAAAATCCCCTCTTTTAGCACCTAACTTCCATGACACGTTTCATCGTGATACAAGCTCCATCTCATTTTTCATCAAACATGAGATTTGTCCTTGTCCTTCAAGTTTTCTTTTGAGTACAAGAACTCCTTCATTGGATTTATACATCTCAAGTTATGATGTTCACAAATTGGTTTTACAAAATGGAGAGGATTTAGAGGCATTCAAGGGCAACTTACTTCTAAGGAAATTTTCACATGGATGAAAGTTTTTCCTCAACTTTCCTCAAACATAATAGTTATTCCTCATTGTCTAAGCTTTCCAAAAAGTGCAAGAAATCACCAATTCCATATGTAAAACTCAAGTTATGATCTTCTCAAGTCAAGGTCATTTTGGATGACCTAGTTTTAGGTCATTCTCTTCAAGGTCAAAATTCATGAACTTCAAGACTTCAAATCATGATTCTTGTAACATGAAACTTGTGTATCAATATTTTCCCTACACCATGACCTAAAATTCCATGACCTTTGATGATTTCTGAGACAAGTAAAGCATGATGGTCATGAAAACATGAATTTTTGACCTAACTTGACTTTCTTGCATTTCAAGCCACAAAATTGGATTGTTTTTGTTCTTTTTGGTACCATATCATCATCATGTCATGACAACACAAATTGTTACCTAAAATGAACCAACATAAGTTCATGTTTTTAAGCATTTTTCAAGTTTTTCACTTAATGAGGAAATCATTCAAAACACATGACAAACTTATTTCCTTTCCTTCCAACCTTTACACTTCATTTCTTCACTCTTCCTTATGCTGATAGAATGCCCAAAAGAAGTGGAAAGAGGGATGAACCCGTGTGTACCTCATTTAAGGAATGTTTGGAAAGTTTGTGAAAGCAACTCATAAACACGTCATGGGCCTTCAAAAATTCCCTTAAACCTTCACATATAAGGAGGACAAAAACCCTAACGTGAGGGTGAATCAATTCTGCTGCAGAACAAGCTCAAAACCTTCAAAATTTCTCATTTTTTCTCTCTCTTCGAACCAAAGGAAAACTTGGAGTTTATGGTCACTTTTTGCTTGATTTTTACTCATTGAAGCATAAGGAACTCATTGATGGCTTTGGATTCAAGCTCAAGCATCATTTGAAGGACCAACGGAGTTGCTCCGTTAGGTAATGTTCTTCACTCTAAATATCTCATTTTAGGCATCAAAATAGGATCATGTTGGTTGCATCTGAAGTCCCACATTGTGTAGGCAATGTTTGAATGAGTGTTGTGTCTATTTATGCATTTTTCAGATTGTATGTGAAATTTTCGTGCTGAGTTTTAAGCATGTTAGAGAAACCTTTTTGAAAAACCAATGCCATATTCATGCTCTCCATGAAAAATCCTTCAAAAACATGTCCAGGGTTTCAATTTTTATTAAGTTTTACAGACATCTCTGGTGAGGCTAGCTGGAGAAGATGGTTGGAGTAGGGTTCCGGTGGTTTGACACGTTTGCTGAGGTGTCTTGGTTGACCTGCGTGTGTAGCGTTGATTTTTGTGACCTGGCTGATGACATGTATTAGTGAAATGACGCGTTTCACTTTGGAAGCCATTTTGCTTGTTTTCAAATTCTTATTGGGCTGGTCTTGCGTATTGCTTGATATCCACACCCCGAATTTATGGCCCATGTGTGTGCATGACCTGAAATCAGTTCAATACTGATTTGCTTATACACCCCACTCTTTTATTTCTTTCTTTTTTTTATTTCTATTTTGTTCGCATTTTCATTCATTTTTATTTTTAAAATACTTTTCAAGTATTTTCACATCTTATTTAATTTTTCATATTTTTTATTTAAATTTTTATTTTATTTTAATATTTTATTTTGAATTTTTAATTTAATGTGTTTTATTTGACCTATATTGAAACATGTCTTTAATTCTTGCCCTCCCTAATTGACTTTTGATCCATGTTTTTGCACATACTTAGGCACATACATGTAGGGTATTTGAGTGCTGTTTTGATGCCTTGGTGATCATTTCTTGGATGTTTTTCATTTGACTTTGTTTGACCCTCGATATATGCTCGACAAACTGGTTGCTTTGCCTTGTTTGATGTAATTGATGATGCTATCTTGCCATTCCTTTTGTGATACTTTGCACATTGATTCTTGATAGACCTAACTTGAGTTTGGGAATTTATTTGGATTTTATTTGGTCATGTGTATATTTTTGGATGTTGCATCAAGTTCTTGTTGTTTTGATAATGTGTTTGTGCATATCTTGACACAGTCTTTTGAGATAGCTTTTTGTTTGATTCCATGGATGTTTTATGAGTCTTGTATGCTCTTGATGATATGCTTGAAGTTATGATTTCCATGATTAGGGGTTCATTGCTTGATCACTTCATCTCATATGCTTTACATGTTCATTTGTTCCTTTTGTGGATGACTTGTGAGATGTTTGCTTGACTTTTGTGCTCCAACTTGAGTTTGATTCTTCTTGATTTTGCTTGTTAACTTGATTTTGGATATGGTGAATATCATATGAACTTGTTTCTGATCTTGATGAGTTAATACTTGATCACTTGTGTTCTTGTTGAATGTTTCCTTTCTTTGAGAGTGACTTTGTTGTGTGAGCTTGTTTTTGAGTTATGCTTTGAATTCAACTGAGATGTCTCTTTTGTGTGTTCATGAACGAATGTTTAATTTGATGACCATGTTTATGTTGCTTCCCGCACTTGATATCATGCCTAATCCCATGTATTTTCCTTTAAGACCTTGTCCTGCATGTTTGTTGTGTATGACAATTGCTTTGTTTGTGAATGTGGTGCAAGATTTGAATCTTTGAGTTTCTTCTTTAATAATTGACATGTATTGGGTATGGTATGATATTTCTACTTCCCCACTTTGTTTCTCATCTCATTTGACCTCTCTTCACTTTATTTTTTGATTGATATTACTTCTTCTAAGATGTTTACGTCATTTAAATATGTGAGAGTGTTTTGTTTTGCCATGATGTTTTGATTTCCAAATTCTGACTTGGTTTGGCATGTGGTTGTTTCTTTGATGTCTTGACATGATATTGGCTTCCACCTTGCATGATTGAGATATGAGTTTGGTTTGATTCATTTTTCTTTGAGCTACCTTGTTCGTTCATCTTGTTTTCTTTTTCTTCATTCTCCTTTATTCTCTTTCATCTCTTGTGACTTGTTTAAGTCTTGTTTTTGTTTTCATTTGTGATTGATTAGTAATGTGTTTACTTGTGTTTGTTCACATGATCCCTTAGGGTTCCTAGTCCCTCTGTTTAAGATGGGAGTAGGAAAGACATTGGGCTTTCAATCCTTTGCATGATAACAAGTAGGATAAATCCCTCTTTGACCTCAACTCTAGGTCCATCATTTGTATGATAATATTTAGGTAGAATTCCCTTTCATCCTAACCTTAGGACCATATTGTATGATAACACTAGGGTTTTCAGTTTCCCTTTAGTGTTTCCATGTGTCTTCTCTTCTCATCTCAAACTTCTTTAAGACACTTAATAAAGAACGATAAACGTTGTACGCTACGAGCCTTAAGTACATGGGGAATGATTAGTGGGGGGTTTCTCCTCACTTGTCTAGAGTGTTTAGTGTATGCCCTTTGGGCAATATGTGATGCATTCGCTCCTATGTCATAGTCTTTAGTGCAACGTGAATCTCAAACTAACTCAATCCACTTCACTAAAACTAACAAACCAAATTCAAACTTTTTTATCCTTCGGGATTGTTTTTCAAAACTTTTCAGAAAGGAGTTCAAAACTTTTCAGAAAGGAGTATGTTACTTTTCCGTTCTACCGCAAATAGGCATCACCCCTAACTGCTGGAATGGAAACTTAACTTCGCTCGTAAAAAACACTTAACCAACTAGTGGTCTAGTCTACCCGAACTATGTTTGCTCTGATTTCTCATACCAGATGAGGATACGTAGGCACAAGACAGTGATGTATTGGTGAGCAACCTTCCCCCATCACCTATAGTTTCCCGAACTACGTTGACTCTGACTTTCCCATTGCACAAGGGAATACGTAGGAATAGGGCGACAATATCCTGATGAGTCTCCTTTTTCTTTTCCCACCCCCGTTTAGCAACAACTTTTAGATAACTCACCTTTTGATTAGACAACGAGCATGGATCCCGTTGAGTACAATGGACGTGAGGGGTGCTCATACCGTCCCCTTGCGTAACCGACTCCCGAACCCAAGATTTGGATGCGATGACCTTGTCTTATCCTTTCTCTTAGGTTTTCTTCAATCGTTTCCTTTCCTTCTCTTTAGGATAAATAACGTTCGGTGGCGACTCTTCTGTTTGTTTCTGGCGACCTCTTTTCGCAGTATGAGACAAGTGGGAAGAGGGTTGTTAGCAATATTTGGACCCTTATCTTTGAAAAATAGGATCTTGCAATTAATGAGCTCTTGAATCCTTGCCTTTAGAGCAAAACATCCATCCAAATCATGTCTTGCGGCACCTTGATGGTATTCACAGTGTAAGTCTGGGTTGAACCAATGAAGAGGCTTTCCAATGAAAGGAGGTAACGACCTAGTGGTCACTAACCCCTTGTACACCAAAGACGAGTATAAATATTTATACTTCATATGGATAGGTTCAAAATTTGGGTTTCTTCTAGCACAATTTTTATTTGTAGGAGCAGCAGGAGGAGCATGTGGTCTTTGTTGCGGATGATTCTGAACTGGAGGAGCTGGTGGACATGGAGGAGCCATTTGTGGTGGATGTCCTGGCACGAATGGTTGATGATATAGCGGCTAATTGACAGGAGGTGGTGGCGGTGGATAAGCTGGCATTACAAACGCCACATAAGGTTGTTGAAAGTATGGTACTGATGCAGAATGTTGTTGATAAGCATTAGGCTGTGAAGGTCTTTTCCTTGGTTGACTTCCTCTCTGACCACTAGATAAGGCATTGGTCTCTCCTTCTTGCCTTTGTTGGAAAACTCCTTGGTTCTTTCTTACATTACTGGAAGTAGTAGCAGCAGACGCGATTTTACCACTTTTTAAACCATGCTCGATTCGAGCTCCTATGGCCACAAGCTTAGAGAATCCCAATGATGTGCTTCCTACCATTTTCTCGTAATAGGAAGATGGTACAGTGTCCATGAATAGTTCAACAAGATCTTTTTAAGCTAATGGGGGTTCAACTTGAGAGGCTAACTCCTTCCATCTCTGTGCGTATTCCTTGAACGATTCTCTGTCTCTCTGCGACATGTTCTGTAACTGTCTCCTTTCGGGCGCCATATCCATGTTGTATCGATAGTGTTTGATAAAGGTGTCAGATAGTTCTTGGAAATTTTTAATCTTCCCTTGATCGAGAATCAAATACCATTTGGACAGTCCTTCGCTCAAGCTGTCTTGAAAACAATGTATCATCAGCTTGTCATTATTCACATGCGCAGGCATTCTGCGGTAGTACATAATAAGGTGGCTCTTTGGACAAGTATGCCCCTTATACTTATCAAATTCGGGTGTCTTGAACTTGGCTGAGATAACCAAACTAGGAACCAAGCACATATCTTTAGCAACAGTCCCAAAAACATCATCATCCTCCATTGCTTGGAGCCGCTTCATGAGGCTTTGATAGTTTTCTTTTACCTCCCTAAGGTCCTCGTCTCTTGCATCATCGTCTATAGTGACTGACCTGGGAGCATGATAGGTCTGGTAATAGTCCTCATATTGCATAGTAATCTCAGTTGGAATAACTGTGTGTGGAATGGTATGCACAATAGTTTGTGGAGTAGTGTGCATGACAGGTCGTGTTTCAATATAGAATGGAGTAGGGATTGTTTATGGCACAAATTTCCCCATTGTTTTGAATTGTGGCACAAAATCACAATGTAAACCATATAGGGTTCATGTGGAAGATACATATGTTATAGGTTGAGTTCCTCCAGAAGACCCTATGATCTCTGAAACGACAACAATTTAAGGAGGCTCACTTTTGGCAGTCAAGGTTTGGATCATTTCCATAAGTTGATTCACATTCCCTCAAAGATCTTCAAGTTTAGATCTGAGTCTTGCATTCTCTTCTTCTACATCAGAAATCCTTTGGCGAGCACGAGCTTTGGTGTTATATATGTCCTGAGGACTCAGGATGGAAACTGGAATGAGAGACACAAAATGAGAAACAAGTTGAAAACACATGGTATGCATATGTGGCACGTATGCAATGTGAAATGCAATTAAAGGTATGCATCCTTTGGCGTTTCGAGTAGTCGTTCGAATTAGTTGTTAGATTTTACAAAAATATCAAGGAACAAACAAATAGGAAGCAAACAAAACCACATTTATTAGATTGTAGCAATCAAGTGGTACAAAAATCATTCAGAATCAATTACAATCCATAATGTCTAAAAACATGAAAGAGTACATAAATGGAAAATGAAAACTCATAATTTTGGCCTACGAGCCTCACGCTCCTCTAATTCTTCCTTAAGCCTCTTCAGCATGGTCTTGCAAAGGAAAATGAAATCACAAATAGCAGGAGGAGTGGAGTCATCCATCACTTCCATAGCACCCCTATGCTTCCACACCAAGTCTTGAGCTAACCAGTTACAGAATTCTTCCAACCCATTGAGCTTATTGCGGTACATATCTCGATAAACTATCAAAATATGTATAGATCGCTCATAGCCGTCACAGTCTGAAAACACATTTATCCTTTCAGCAACCCAAATATCTTTATCTGCAAGGATGGCCTCTATCTGGTTCTTCTGATCTTCGACAAGCTTTCTAACCTCATTCATCTTCCTACATAATCTGTCCCAATCTGCTGGCTTAACCCAAGAAACTCTCATGATATCTTCTTTGAGTCTACGCTGCTTTACTTCAGAAGCCCTTCAGTGGCATAGAACGGTGTTTAGCCTTTGAATTTCTGCTTCAAAGAAATATGATTGTTATGATATGAACATGAAATGAAGATTCAAGGTTAAGGACCACCAACACAATTCTGAAGCAAGAAAGATATCTCTGACTATAGGAACCCAATGGGTAGGTTCCTAGAGTCATGGATTTCTTTCAAATACATTATGACCATGGCAAAGGGATACCACAATAATAATATATTTGAAAGGATCTCCTCTAGGTGAGGTTTTCGCGTCGTCCCACGAGAAAGGCTCCTCATGAGTCTCTGCTACACAACCATTGAGTCCAAGGTTTCTAAAGGTATCTCAGAGTCGTAGATCGAGGTTGAAAATATCATTGTCAGAATAACGATACGTTCAAGGGATCTCATCTGATTGGGGCTTTCGTGTCAACCCTCACGAGTTAACACTACCAACCACCATGGATGAAAGGTTAAAAGGTCCTTAGAGTTATCATTTCAGGCTTGAAAACATTATTACCATGGCAAAGGCTCACCACGACAATAACATTTCCAAGGGAATCAACTCTAAGTGGGGCTTTCGTATCCTCCCAACAAGAAAGGCTCCTCGAGGGATTCCACTACACAACCACCATTCTAATCCTAAGTTTTTCTCAGACTCAGGTATAGAGTTATCTCACAGAGTGCCCATAATAAGAGAAACCCAATAATCACAAGAAATAAAGATAAGATACATAATAAAGACAAATAAGTAAATAAATAACCAAGCAAATAAGAAATAACAACACAAAAAGGAAACAAACAAGAAAAGACTAACACTCACGAATTGAGTCAAGTTAGGATTGACTCTTTCTTACATAGGGCAATGCAGAATTCCCCAGCAGAGTCGCCAGTTGTCGTACCTCGAAAAAAGCACGATCCATCGCGAATGGTCACGTAAACCAGAGTCGCCACCGAACTTTATTTATCCCAAAAAGGGAAAGGAAAATACCGATAAAACCTTTAGGGAAAGAACATGGTCATCACAACCAAGTTCTAGGTTTGGGAGTCGGTTACGCGAGGGGAAGGTATTAGCACCCCTCATATCCATTGTATTCAACGGGAACCTCTTGATTCGATTTGTGAGAAATGTTAGGTTAGTTTGTTTGTTTTCTCTAAGGGAATAAAGTGTAAAGGTAAGGTAAAAAGGATTTAAAATGCTAAAGGAAAAGGGGTTGGTTTTTTAGATTAGGGTGCTCGCCAAGGATTGGGGCTCTTGTGCCTACGTACCTTCACTCGAAAGAAGTGAAGAATCGGAGCCTCCGTAGTTTGTGAGACTACTGGAGAAAAGAAAGGAGATTGTGTTTGGAACGTGTTTTGAACGATGGAAGATAGTTAAAGTATTTTAAATCGGATGAACATTACTTGAGGCTTAAGAAAGGCTCCTCGGGCCCATGTAATCGGGAGAATGAGTCAAAGGCTTGACTCTCTCTCTCTTTTTCATCTTAGTATTGAGAAAATAGGTTTGATATAGCTAGAGTATTTTAAGTAAATGATGATTACTTGAAGCTTAAGAAAGGCTCCTCGGGCCCAAGCAATCGTGAAAGTGAATCAAAGATTTGACTCTCTCACTTTTCCATCTAAGTGATTAAGAAAATAGATTTGAGTTTTGAATCAAGTTATAAATCTTTTTAAAGAAGACAATTATTCAAACTTAAGAAAGGCTCCTCGGGCCCAAACAATTGAGGAGAGAAATCGAAGATTCCATTCCAAATCCCTTTTCATCTTTTATTGAAATATAATTTTAAGTATAATTAAGTTAATTGATTTGAATTTTAGAAAATGTTCGATGTTGATCGAGGTTTAAATTTGTGCTTGGAAAAATTAATGGTTTGAACTAGACGGTAAGGAGGTCCTAATGGTATAAGGTCGGGTCGATGGCGAGGCAAAAGCACTTGACTTACAAGTGATAATAGTTTGTATCTAAGGGTTTCGATAATTTTATCATGTTTTGTGTTTTTTTTAGTAAGATAAAATGACAAGATGAATATGAACAATGATGACAATGATGTATAAACAAAAAGATAAAGCAAGATAATATTGGACATAAATTAAAGTCTGTGGTTAAACAGATGAATCGGGTCCACTTTAGCGCTAAGCACTTGTAGCACGATCTATGAATAAGATCATACTATAGGAGGCCGCTCAATAACAATGTTTGCGCTAAAACACGATAGAGAAATGATATGTAGATCATTCTCAAAAGAATCGTGTCACGCTAAAAGAAAAGAGGATGGTCTCGTCTTAATCACAAACTTTCATCGATTAATCGAGGGTAACCTATCACGATCTCAAAGTATAGAGAATAATCCAAATGATCATTCCCTACAGATTTGAAATCATGAAGATTAAACAACCTCAACAACCAATATCCATGATGTTTAGACTTCATTGACCAAAACGAATTGAAATAAAATCGAAATGATAAAAAAGAAAAATGGAAATGAAAAAAGAAAAGCAACATAGCTATAAATAATAGTGGAAATAAATAGATTAAGGAGTATTGAGCAAGAGAATCTGCCATAAAAAAAACAATATTATTAAAAATACTAATAAGAATAAAATAAATAAAATTTAGAGAAATAAAATAAGAAGGAAATAGGAGAAATAAGAGAGAGTTGCAAAAAAATTAGGAATCATATGGGCTTCAAAAGTCCATCATCCTAAAAAAAACGACGTAGCAAGACATGGAGGTGGCAAAAAACAGCACGGGCTATGCAGCCCATAACCTATAACATGGATTCAAACCCATGAAAATGGTAATGGACAATGATAATAACATGGCTTTTTTGAGAAAACAACAACAACAACATAACGCCTCACTAAAAAGAAAGAAAAACTCAACCTCATTTTATACTAAAACAAAGTCAAACCATGAAACTTAAAAAATTCAGAACAACGCTTCAAAAGAATAAATTACCCAAAGAAATCCGGCGCAGGAAAAAAATGAAACATGATGGCTATGCGAAGCTCAAAGCATCAAGACAAACAATGAACTTCATTTTAACCTTGGCTTTGCTTTCAACTCGTTTTTTTGGTGACACGACCCTCCAGCATTTCAAGTTTACTTAGCTTGACTCAAATCGGTTCAGTCTTCTTCCTCTCATGATTCTACTCTATGTGATTTGTTTCGATTGCGTTTATTCGGGATCAGTTATGGGTATTGTTGAAAGCTTTGAAGATTGGTTTTGAGGAAGAATCAGAAAAAGGAAACGGGGTTGTTTTCTTCGGTTGAAGGAGAAGAAGCAGGCTTTTATGGGTTTTACTTGGAGAAAAAAAATGGTTGGCTTTGATGAAGGTTTGATCATGAAGAAAATTAGGGGAAGTTGTGGTTGTCCCTCCTTTTTTTTAGAGAGGAGTATGCATTTATTTATAAATGAGGTGAAGGTTTTGAGCGGATGGTACATTTTTTAGAGCAGGTTTAGCAGGTTGTACAATTGTGTTGTGGCTGCTTTTGCATCGTTGTAGAAAAGAGAGCAGGTTTTGTCGCTTTTGTAAAATTGGTTGTTCATATGCTGCAGGATGCGGTTTTATGGGTTCGTACGATGCAGCATGTAGCAGGGATCTTGTTTCGTGGTAGCAGAAGTGAGTGGTGTAGTGGTACGGGTACATTTCATGTGGGTCACTTTCTCTTTGAGAGGTATTTCCCGTGTCTTGGCTGAGGTTTGTTATGGATTGACGTTGGCTGAAGATTCATGAGCTGGTATAGTAGCTGCAACGATTGTTGTGGTTGTGGTTTTGTTGCGGCATGGTTACATGGTTGGAGTTGTGAAAAGAAAGCTGGTAGATTGTTTTGCCTGTGGCAATGCTGGATGGTCCTCTAAGCTACATGGTGTTCCCTTGGAAGCTAATGAACTCGCTTGTCGCCTTTCGGGTGACTACTGCTATCACCTCAGTACCAGAACGATCACATGGTGAGTACAGAGCCAGTGAGATTGTCATTGTGTATGAACATAGAGATGATGTTGAAAAGATGATGCCAAAGCCACGGCAATGCGAAAAGTCAATGCAACATTAATTCATGGTTCACCATTTACAATTTCTACAGCTCCATAAATTGACAAAAATAAATGTTGGGAAAATCTTAAGCTTTACATTGAGAAGTATAAGGACCTTCACGGTAGGTTGTCGGTTATTATTACTAGAACTCTTCTTCGAGCAGATCTTAAGATCGAATTGCCTCTTTGGCTCGTTCAATTGTTCAAGGAGGGTCAAAAGGGTAGGATGTGGGGAATTACCGACCGAGAATCAAATCATGCATCTTTGTTTCAGCTTGATGTCAACTACGGTCGATATGCAGAAGCTGCTTAGCTTTTACTTGAGTACATGGAATCATTTTCTTCAATGAAGCCAGAAAACATAGTTAAGAGGAAGAGACCATTTGCTTTTTGGTTCCTATATACAACTATTGAGCAGCTAATGGTTCTTTGCTGAATCATTCTGAAATTAAAGTTCGGCTCAGATGATACAATATCTGTAATTTTTTGAACTCTAGTTGAGGTAGTAAAGATACGAGTGTATTCGAAGTGCCTTTCATTACTTGATTTATTTAACAGTGTAATTTCAGGCGAATAACGCAAATTATTGGCTGGAAAATATATAGCAGTAAATCAAAGCAACACAACATATCATGACAGTCAAACAGAGTTCGGATCAGGGCAGTCTTTAGCAGTTCAGATCATGTCTAATAATCCACAAGCAACTCACAAACCAGGAGAGGCCAGCTGCCAAATACAGGTTAGGAAAAAGAAAAATGTTATTGTCATGTAAGGAGCAACATCTGGCTTGATACCAATAGCTGCCACGGTACACGAGCTTTTGCATCATCGAACCATAGGTAACGAATCATATCAGGTTCGGTCATACCCTAAATTTGTCCTACCCATTTTTAATTTTTTTTTGCTTTTTCGATTTTATTTTCTGTTTAACATTATTTGCTTACTTTCTCGCTCTTTAGACACGTGTCGGCTCGCAATTAGTTGATTTTTTAGAACTTTATCTTTTTGACCAATTAAAGTGCGACACGTGGCCTAAGAACATTCTTGTGAATATTATTTTCTTAAAACTTTTCTTTTTTTTTAAAAAAATGTTAGTAATAATTTTTTTTTAGTCATTATTTTTTGTTTTTTATAAATTTTAGTTTGCTTTTATTATTTTTAATATTTATTTAATTGTTATTGTTAATATTTATTTAATGAAGATTTGTTAATTTTTATGTATTAAATAGTTGTTAATATATTAATTTTGTTTGTAGTTATTATATTTGTTAATATTTAGTAATACTTTTTAATAAAATAATGAGAAGAAGATATTGAAAAAAGAAATTAAGAGAAGAGGGTCAGATGTTGAGTTGAGAAAGCAAAGCCCATTTGTTAATGGCCTGTTAGGGTTAGAGTCTGCATTTAAAGAGAAAGGAAGTTCAGAGTAAAGGGAGAACAGATACTGTTCACCATCTCTCAAAAACGGACATGGCCACCCCAAACCCTAGCGGCGCCACAACCCATCTCAGAATCCCTATCTTTCTTCCTAAACGAAATCCTAACCCTCCTCAAACCTAAAAACGAGCCGCCACCATTACTCTCATTTCCGTCTCCACCTTTCATCATCATTGTACCCCTGTCTCTCCATTTTTTCGGCCGCCGAAACTCAGAAAAAACCTTTAATCTTGTTTCTGCTTCCTCCTTCTTGTCATCTTCCATCCTTTTTCATCATCACCTGTTCAATCTCAATCTTCAACCATCATCAAAGTCAACACAAAGTACATATCCAAACATCACCGCCGTGAAACCTGCTTCAAGCTCCAAGTTCACCAACACTCAATTTTCTACAATCCCTTCGACCCGTTTTGTGTTGAACCCAGAGAACCCTCATTACACCTCCATTTTTGAACCAAAGAAAAAGACCTATGTGAAGTCACCGAGAATTAGTAGAAGAAGAACTGAGAGAAGAAGATAAGTGGAAATCTGCACATCCAAACGAAACTCTTCCTTTCTTCTCCTTCATCAACAAACAACTGCAGCGAAAGGGTGTCTGATTCAACACCACATCGTTCCTGCAACAACTGATATTGATTCGTTGTCTGTTTCTCTTTTTTGTAGGTTGATGAGCAAGTAGCAGCAGAGCAACTTCGTAGCATCATAAGGTTCTGATACCAAATCAAATCCAACAACCTGCTACCAAGCACTTCACGCAACCGATAACAACACGTTTCAACAATAACTGAGCTTGCATTTCAACTTGGATCTATGAATCTGTGAATTTTATTTCTATTCTTTGTTTGGCCCTATCCATTTGCTTTGCAGGTTGAATCCAATTTCGGTAGTGGTCAAGACGTCAGTGAAGAGATACTGTTGCATTGGCAGTTTGAACTTTGAGGTGTCTATGATGTCTCAAATATTTACGAATATGACCTTAATATCTCAAGGATCTTGGAGGCACCTTGTTTCTGATTTGAGTCCGACATCAAACAACTCTACAACAACAGCTTCAATTTTGTGATGTCGTAACTCAATGGCAAACTATGCTCTAGCAGAAGAACAACAACAACTGTGGCTGATGTCATGTCGAAGCCTATACACAAGCGGGTTCTGTTTTGGAGGTCTCAAGTTCGTGGAGGATATTTTATTGATTGATGCAGGTTATGGATAATTTTCGTGCAGGGTGCGAGAATGAAAAGGAAGATGAGGAACGGCTTTCAGCAGCAACAATAGCTCAGTGATAGCCGTGACAAGCAAGGTCCAAAGTCATGACAACCCAGTTCGCACGAGTCCAAAATTTGAAGTCGGTGTCGGTAAATCTCCGTATTCTTTGGTTCGATAGTATTTGGCGCCAGATTAGGCTTGATTGATGTTAGTGTTCGATGTATTTATCATTGTTTTAAAGGAATTTTGGGTTGTTTTTTGTTGTTCTAAAACTTTGCCGAATATCCGACGTGACGTCGTTAATATTCTGGTTGTTCTGTTAAAGTTCAATGTTAGGCCTATCCTGTTTTTTTCTTGTATGTTTTTTTAGTTCTATCACAATAACAATAATGTATGAACCATTTGAAACAAAGTAACAATAACTCATGTGACGGTAAAATTCATTTCGGATGCTCATTTACGTTGGTGATTGTGCGGAATAGTTTGAGTTTTTTTGTCTGCAAATATGAGTATGTTTTCAGGATAAAAACATAAGTAGGATTATTATTATTTGAGTTTTTTCTTTTTTACTGACATTGACCATTGCTAAAGAATAAAGTCAAGGGATTTATAGGCGGACAGCAGTTGATTGGCCCATGAGGCCCATTCTAGTAGTTTTGTTGATTAATTTTGCTAATTATTTTTAATTAACATTAATTATTCAGTTTAGTTGGATAATTTTGATAATTAAATTTAATTAGCCCAATTAATTGATTATTTAACTTTATTAATCATTTTTAATTAATTTAATTATTTGATTCATTCGAATAATTTTAATAATTAATTCGGATTAATATAATTAAATGATTTAATAAACTTTGATCCATTTTGATTTGTTGGAAAAGTTTGGGTTAAGGTCAAAAGACTCTAAAATTCAATTCGCTCTATTTCGTTCCCATTCGACAACAAGGTACCTCTCTCCCTCCAAATGTAATAGTTATTTTCTTACTTATGCTTTAATGCTTCAAAATCATTTTTAATATTAAATTCTCGATTTATCGAGCCCCTTTTCCGCCCATGTAAGTCGAGTGCTTTCTAAAGCCTCGCCATCGACCTTTGATCACCATACACAACATTTTAAAGTTTAATCCTGGGCTTCCTTACAGTGACACCTATTTGATCAATTATTTCTAATTGGTCACTTAGAAGACTAGCCCACTTTGCTAGTGCACACGCTTAAAATTCAAACTCAAACCTCGACTCACCTCGAGTACTTTTTCAAAGCAAACTAAATCCTTGAAGTCTAGAACTTCTTGGGTTTTTGGACAATTTTTATTGAGGCGTACGCCTTAAGTAATGTATTGTTCGACATTTTAGTACAGTATTTTAGACAAAGAAGTATCATAGGAATCTAGCATTTCGTGTGATATTTCCGTTGTTCACCCTGTAATACCCATTTTTAATTATTTAGTCTTTTGGTGTTATTTTATTTTGTGTGTCCTTATGTGGGGGTGTGTCTGAGAGTGTTGGTGGGTACCCTTAAGTTATGAGGATTATTTAATAACTATGGAGTTTAATATTAATATAATATGATTAATGGTGGTGATAATTTAATAATTAATAGTAATATTATTATTATTATTATTATTATTAATTTTATTGGAATAAGTAAAATAAGGAATTAGAGATATAAGAAAGTTTTTGGGGTAGAAGAGAGTTAGAAACACGATAAACCAGTTTAGAGAAAATTTGAGAAGGAAGAACAAGGAAGGAAGATAGACAAGGCTAGGGCTGTCAAGTTCTTCAGAGTTCTTCGTCAATCTGAGCATCTAATCGAGGTAAGGGGGGAGAAACTGATTGGGATTGGTATTTTGCATGAATAGGGTAGAGGGGATTCCTTGACCCCATAGGGATTTGATGAATATGATTGGTATTGTTGACATGTTTATGATTGTTGCTGTTATGATGAATTTGTGCATATATTGTTGTGGTTTTGGTGAGTTTCTGCGTAACGTAGAAGAGTTGTGGTTTTGGTGGAGTTCTGTGTAACTCCTGTGGTTTTGGTAATGACCATGAGATTTGGTTCTGGAGAGAAAGTTTAAGGAGAAATTGATTGGTGTAGTATGTAATAGTTGTAGTGAAAATAGGACAGAGAATAGATGAGGAATTATAGGCTTGGAATTGAGCAAGGTGACATTTTTGGACAGTGAGGGTTTTGAGTATCGCAGACGCTCGCTAGCAGGTTCGTGTCGCTACTGCGAAAATCGGCGCCGGCCATGACAAAAGAGTCACCACCGTGCGTTATTTATCCTAAAAGATGGAAAGGAAACGCTCAGAGAAAACCTAACGGAAAGAGGGAAAGGAATGGTCATCGCAACCAAATCCTGGATTCGGGAGTCGGTTACGCAAGGGGAAGGTATTAGCACCCCTCACGTCCGTCGTACTCGACTGGATCCATGCTTGTTTTCTATCTAAGGGTGTGTTTATCTATCTACTCTAAAGGTCTGGTCTAACAAGAAAAGAAAATGACTCGGCAAAGTATCGTACTTTATGCCTACGTATTCCCGTCTGGAACGAGAAATCAGAGTCAACGTAGTTCGCCTAACTACGGGAGAAGGGGGAAGGTTGCTCGCCGAGATATCGTATCTCGTGCCTACGTACTTTCATCCGGCATGAAAGATCAGAACAAACGTAGTTCGGGCTACGGAAGACACAAGTTTGTCTGACAGTTTTTTATCTCCTTAAGAAAGGGTTTTCCAGATTAAGGGTCCAAGAGGACAAAAACAGAGTTTGAATGTTTGTTTGAATCTTTTACGAAAGAACTGTTTTTAGGATGTTCGCAATCTCTGTCGCACTAGAGACTATGACCTAGGAGTGAATGCTTCGTATGTCACCCAAAGGGTACCACACTAAACATCCAGATTACTGGAGAGAGACCCTCCACCAACCTTTTCCCAGATAGCTTAAGGCTCGTAACGTACGATTTCAATTAACCTTATTACTGTATTTTTGAATTGTTTTGAGATGAGAAGAGAAAGACGCCCTAAAACTATAGTTTAAAGGGAATCTACCTACTGTTATCATGCATGGTTTAGAAACCTAATGTCTGTCATAATTCCCTCTTGCACAGAGGAAATCAGAGATCCTAAGGGAAAACAGCAAAAGAAAGCAAGCAGAAAACAGTAAACAGTAAAATGCATGCTATGCAACAGTACAAGCGAGGCAAGGGAGTCCTGCTAAACTTCAAACCTAAGAAAACAACAGGAAAGGGGAGACAAGCTCCACCTCAAACCTAAAGGTAAGAAACACAAGCAAACAGACAACACATCAAAAGAAAAACAGAGGAAGCAACCCAAGCAGCAGCAACAATCTTCTACAGACAGCAACTTCAACCTTTAGCAGCAGCCCTTGTCAGCAAAGTTGAATTGACAGCAAAGTTGACAGCAAAGAGTCTTCATCTTCAAGTTAGCTCCTATCTTCAAGCTTCTTCAATTCTTCATCTT
Source organism: Lathyrus sativus (assembly GCA_963859935.3). Taxonomy (NCBI): domain Eukaryota; kingdom Viridiplantae; phylum Streptophyta; class Magnoliopsida; order Fabales; family Fabaceae; genus Lathyrus; species Lathyrus sativus. The sequence continues at coordinate 72,055,924 of OZ012736.1, forward strand.
CAAACTATAGCAAGCTCCACAATAAGAGAAATCATCATTGAGATCAAATTACAATGCTAGGAAACCTGATGAAGACCAAAGGAATTCATCAGGAACCAACATGGGAAGGAAAGTGCATCCTCAAAAGTTCTACTCATTAAGGCATGCCACTCATCCCTCCAAATGAGAGATGGGGCTTCCTTAAGAGGACTTTGCATCATAGGATGAGGATAGAAGCAAACAATGCATTCTATTTTTGATAAAAGGAAAAGAACTAGTTCTAATGGCTCTTCCTAAAACCCTAATCCTATAAGCTTCTAAAAAGCTCCTAAAAGAGAAAGAAAGCTCCAAAATAAGCTCCACAAGCCAATCCACAGCATCTACAAGATGCCCAGCACCTCCTCCAAAAAGGAAACTAAGCTCTTCAAGCTCCAAAGCCACCAACAAGATCAAACAAGGCAAGGCACCAAAGAGGGAACACCAAAGGCAACACCTACTTGTGAATTATATCTAAAATAGAAAACTAAGTTGTAAAAATCTAAGAATTTTCCTAAGGGAACATGCATGTTTTAACATTCTAGGGTTCAAATATCAGGGCATAAATCAACTTCTAGGTCCACTAAATAAACCCTAAGTTGAATTGTGTCAAGATAAACCATAAGTTGGGAAGGCTCTAAACATCTCACCTAAAACAGAACCTACAATTATTTAAAAAAATCTAATAAAAATTCTAAGGGAGAATGCACATCTAACCTACAACATACTCAAAAATCAAATTCAGAAACCAAACCACATGATCAAACCAAAATCAACAATACAGATAGGCAAATATGCAAAATTAAAGAAATAACATAAAAGAGAAAAATGAAAATTAAATTGAAAAATGCAGGAAAATGCAATTTATTGATCCTAGAAAATCACAAATTGAAAGAGGAGCATGGACATATTTTTAAAATATTTTTCTGATCAAAGATGAAATTATTATGATTTTTGGAATCAATATGCATTTAAAATAAAACAAATCAAATAAAAGAAAATAAAAACACAAGAAAATATGAGAGCTGTTGGATGGCACGACTGGTCAATTAATCCAAGGCTTGAGGGAGCGCCACCTCATTTAATGAAACAACATCATTTTGAGGGTCAGAAGTCAACAAAATCAAACAAGTCACAGCCCTTGGATGATGCTACCAAGTCAAGTCTGAGGCACGATCTGACGGTTCCCAGTTATCTTCCTCAATTCAAATTCCAAACGGAGGGAACTCACAGGTGGTGGCTGGAGAAGACCTCCGGTCGTCTTCTCCGGCGAGGTGGTGGTCACAGGCAGCCAAGCAACATCAAACCTTATATCAAATTCATCAGAATTTCACGAGGATCTCCAAAATTACATCTAAATCATCTAACTCTCAACAGGTTTTAAAACACGATCCAAGATTCAGAGAACACCTCAAAATTGATCATCACCAAATTCAAATCTAAAACCACAGAAATGATCCTCACTCTTCCTGCATCACTCTTATCTATCCAAATCATGTTGAATCCTCTTAATCAGATCAACTCGTGCCAAAACAGAAATCTCAGGTCAACTTAGTTTGTCTCTAATTGCTCCAATTCTTAACCAGAAACGATCTATACTTCAACTAGATCATAACCACATGCTCACTATGATCTACATCTTGCTATAATCAGTGGAATTTGGAAGTTTACATACCTGGTGTAGATCTGTTAACAGGGGTGTCTAGAGCTCGATTCAGCCTTCAAAACTTTCCAAAAACACTCAAGGATGCAAGAGGAAGCCAAAGAAACCTTCAATTTGATCTGAATTTGCTTAAAAATGAAAACACGATTTTAGTTTGCTTGCTTGCAACTCCAACTTCTATCTCTGCTTTCCCCATGAAATGAGCTCCAACCTGATCATGGAATCAATGAGAGACTTATATAGAGTGTGTTCATGGGCTTTAGGAGTCCAATTCAAGCCCAAACCAGTATATTCAATTTTCTGTTTTTCCTTCAAATTTTTCATGTGACAGTTGTGGATTTGGCCATGTAGTTTGCTCTAGAAGCTTCCTTTTCAATTTCAAAATGCCTTGTGAACGAAATTGGACCAAAAGGACTGCTTGAAATGCCTTGGTAAGTGATTTGGCTATGTAACTTGCATATGAAGTAACAATATTGTAACTTGTGAAATTCTGCCCCAACTCAAACATCTACCAATGTCATTGTGTTTGAAATGATATTTCCATTCAAAATGAGTATTTACTTGACATGTTTTGGTCACTTAACCATTAATTTGAATTTTTCAACTTTAATCCCTTTTAAAACCTTCTATTTTAAGCCATTTCAAACCAAATCTTGCCTCAAGCCAATTCAATGCATCATGAATGCCTGGTCAACCTTAAAATCACATTTTGAGTAAGTTCCATGTTGAAAAAATCTTCATTTGAAGTGTGCAAGTTGGAGATTTTGACCTATGATTGAAAATGGCCTATAATCTCACTTTCCCAAAATACCCCTAACTTGTAAACCTCATAACTTGAGTTCTACAAATCAGGTGGAAGACTTCTAATACAATTTGGAAAGCTAAGATCATGAGGAACAACTTTCATGTTGGCCAAAAGTTTAGGAGAAAGACCCTCATAGGTCAAAAGTAGCTTGGAAGTCAGATGATTTTCACAGACAACTTTCAGAGGCATCTGAGGACCTGTAACTTGTCTGGACCATAAGTTGAGTTCTATAGATCCAATACTGGACTTCTAGTACTCAAATTAAAGGTATTGAGATGTTCTACAAGTTCCACGTTGGCCAAAGATCCATTTGAAACTTGTATCTTGACTTATGTGGTCTTGAAGTTAGGCCCTAAACAGGGGATTTTACACTGAAACCCTAATTTAGCAACTTCCCACACTCTTGACTCTTCTTGACTTGATCTTGGCACAACACCACAAATGTCTCAGCATATCATTTCATGAACTCCATGACCTAAAAGTAGGCTTTGATACTTTTCAATTGCACAGTTGACCTAGGATTGACCCAAATGAAACCCTAATTGCTTGCACCTCAACTGTGGCTCTTGCATTTGACACAATGACTTGATTGAGCTCTCCCATGGCCCTCTAGGCATTCCATGAGCTCCATACAATGAGCTCCATACACATTCTCTATTTATATTCAAGACTTCACAACCCTCTGATGGTCTTCAATTGATCCTCAAGTTAGGAGAAAATCTACATGCAAACATCTAAACTCTTAGGCACTCAAATCACCTCCTGATGACCTTGATAACTTCTCAAGCTTGAATAAGACCTCTTGCTAGGCTCCTCTTGATATGAATCACACTTGATCCCCTTCTATATGAATGATATCATGATATGCAAATGATATGACTATGCAAATGTTAATGCAATGAAACATAAACCAAGTAAGAAAGGAGGTTGGGCAAATTTTGGGGTGCAACAGCTGCCCCTATTCAAACGGCTTGGACCCGACTGGGTGAAGAGCGAACGACTTTCATACAATCGAGGTAGAAGACGGTTGAATACCAAGAAACCCGAAAATTTGCCAACCACAGAAATAAACTGTGAAAACTGCTTGGGGAACAACATCCGTTACACTGAACCCAGTTGTTACGGCAACAACTGATCAATCATCTGATAAAAACTTTTGATTTCAACATCAACCCCCTGTGTGATGCCACAGGCATCGAATTAACTTTGTAAGAAACAACTTCGTCCACAACTAGACAAATTTCGTCAACACGAGGAGAGACTCCATCACCACGGGTACAACTCCGTCCACAACTGGACTAAATTCGTCAACACAAGGAGAGACTCCATCACCACGGGTACAACTCCGTCCACAACTGGACTAAATTCGTCAACACGAGGAGAGACTCTATCACCACGGGTACAACTCCGTCCACAACTGGACTAAATTCGTCAACACGAGGAGAGACTCCATCACCACGGGTACAACTTCGTCCACAACTGGACTAAATTCGTCAACACGAATAACAATCTCTATCAATCACAGGTAACGACTCCGTCAACACGGATAACAATCACTGTCAACACAGGTAACAATTCCGTCAACACGGATAACAATCACTGTCAACACAGGTAACAACTCCGTCAACACGGATAACAATCACTGTCAACACAGGTAACGACTCCGTCAACACGGATAACAATCACTGTCAACACAGGTAACAATTCCGTCAACAGGATAACAATCACTGTCAACACAGGTAACAACTCCGTCAACACGGATAACAATCATTGTCAACACAGGTAACAATTCCGTCAACACGGATAACAATTACTATCAACACAGGTAACAATTTCAAGACTTTCAAAACTGTTGTACGACGGTCTGAAGAATACTTTGCTGGGGAATACGAGAAACCTAACCAAACAACTAAGCGGGGAAAAACTATACTGGGGAAATCACTGGTGATAACTCCAACAGTATAAGCCAAAAGTTTAAGTCATGAAATCTTTTAACGCTAACGTAACAGCAACCTGAGAAGAATTTCGCTGGGGAAGAAGAGAAACTTAACCAAGCAACTCTGTTAGGGGAACATGCGATGGGACAAACATTATCATCACCTATCTCACGCCGAGAATTTGAAAATCTAGAAATCCTTCCGAGCAAGAATCTCACTCCTCTACAGGGAATAACACCTGAAAACAAAGTGGTAACCAACCTGGCTTATGTTTCAAAATGCGTATGTTCGACAATGGCGTAATGCTCCATACGGCATGGAAATGCTATGAAAATATGATATATGCACAATGCAAATATGCCAAGAGGCGCTTCAGCAAAATAAATGCTGAAAACAAGACCAAATCCGCCGGGGATAAACAGGTATCACAAAGTATTCCAGCAAAATAAATGTCGGGAGCCAAGTCAACTCTGTCGGGGAGGGACCAGACATCACAGAATTATTCCAGCAAAATAAATGCTGAAAAGGTGAGAACAACTTCCACTGGAAGAAAGAAAACAAACCCTACTGGGAATAGCTCACAAACTCGGAGTTACAAACTCTGTTAAGGATGATCATCCTGACGAAAGAATGACAACCTGCTAAGGAGAAGGAAAAAAAACAGTACTGCGCGGGGATAATCCTTCTGAACCAAAGACGACTTGGTTATATTCTGTGGGAGTTACCCATGCTGGGGATTGATTGTGTACATACTCATTGCTGGGAATGCACCTTCTGTTGGGGATATCAAGATCCACTGAGGATATTCTCTAGGCAGCTTTCCTGGGGATACTCTTTTGGGGAGGACAACCCCACATCCAGTAGGGATAAGTGCCATTTCCACTCTTTCTGGGATAAGATGTGACTTCCATCTGCTGAGGAGCGATATAATCACTCTGTCACGAGACTCTGGCTGGGGGAAACACAAATTCCCTGACTGTTTGCTCCAAAGGTGAGAACCCTGCAAAACACAAATGAGACAAAACAAATCTACACAACAAGATCTATCCCGGTTAGTATCCGTGACATTCGTTCAGTCAATTTGAAGTTTTAGCAATTATTGGCAAGGGCCAGCAAGTTTATGCACATGCAAGTTCATCAAAAAAATCGGCGTTTTTCACAAACAAAAATAGTAAAGAACAAGCATCAAGTACTAAATAACTTCACAAAAAAAAACAGTAAAGAACAAGCATCAAGTACTGAATAACATGCTTTATTGACAACGGGCCTGTAAATAGGCAAAGTTTTGTACACGGGATGCAACTCCTGAAAAGAGGAAGTTACGCACAAGCAAATACAAATATCACAGAAGCACAAAGAAAATTTGTATACATGTCGGAAACGTGGTACAAACAAACACCATGAACTGATCCTCCTATGACTCGCCTGACTCTGACGCTTTCCCTATACTCGATCTTCGAAAGAGATTGTTTTGGATATACGACCCTCAGGTACTCCCAAACCACTAAGCAACGCAGTATCAAACTCGGACCGCAGTCATTTGCTTTTTCAAATCCCTAACTTTTGCGTGAACCGCCCTGTGCGGGTTTTCAATTCACCGGGATACCCTTTTTTGCCGAAGTCGCCCTTTTCAGGTTTTCAACTTCGCGGGTGTACATCTTTTTTCAATTTTATCCCTAACTTTTTCCCAAACCTTTTATTCTTTTTATGGTTCGCCGAGATGCCCCATTTTTGCCTGGACTCTCCTTTTTCTGTCCATCGGGTCTCTTTAAGCAAAGTATTTTTTAACTGCGTCCAAGTTCACAGGGGATGTAAAATCCTCACCATCCATGGTGGATAACAATAAGGCTCCTCCAGAGAAAACCTTTCTAACGACATATGGACCTTCATAGTTGGGAGTCCATTTGCCCCTGTGATCTGATTATGGTGGGAGAATCTTTTTCAGCACAAGATCTCTCGTCTGAAAGCTTCGAGGGCACACCTTCTTATCATAAGCTTTCTTCATCCGGCTTTGATACAGTCGACCATATGCTAGAGAAGCCAATCTCTTCTCATCCATTAAATTGAGCTGATTCAGTCTATCTTTTACCCATTCCGCCTCATCAAGTTGGACATCGCGCAAAACCCTCAAAGAAGGAATCTCAACCTCCAATGGTAGGACAACCTCCATACCATATACCAGTGAAAAAGGAGTTGCCCCGGTTGATGTGCATACCGTCGTACGATAACCGTGAAAAGCAAAAGGCAACATCTCATGCCAGTCCTTGTAGGTCACAACCATCTTCTAAACGATCTTCTTTATGTTTTTATTGGCCGCTTCAACAACACCATTCATCTTGGGCCGATAAGGAGAAGAGTTGTGATGTTCAATCTTGAAATTTTGGCACAATTCCTTCATCATCTTATTATTCAAATTCGAACCGTTGTCCGTGATAATCCACTCCGGGATTCCATATCTGCAGATAATATCCTTCTTGATAAATCTGGCTACCACCTTCTTGGTAACATTAGCATATGATGCCGCTTCGACCCATTTGGTGAAGTAATCAATAGCTACCAAGATAAAATGATGTCCGTTGGATGCGGTGGGCTCAATTTTCCCAATCATATCGATTCCCCACATGGAAAAAGGCCAAGGTGATGACATAACATTCAGAGGGCTCGGAGGCACATGAATCTTGTCCGCATAAATTTGGCATTTATGACACCACTTTGCAAACTTGAAACAATCTGTTTCCATCGTCAGCCAATAATATCCTGCTCGTAATAACTTTCTCTTCATTGCATGTCCTCCGGAATGTGTGCCAAATGTACCCTCGTGGATCTCTTCCATGAGCAATTTAGCCTATTTCTCGTCCACACACCGCAACAACACCAGGTCATGGTTTCTCTTGTACAAAACACCATCCGGATTCAAATAGAAATTGCCAGCCAATCTCCTAAGAGTCTTCTGATCACGACTAGATGCCCCAGCTGGATACTCTTGGTTCTTCAGGAAATTTTGGACATCATAATACCACGGTTTGCCATCGGAAGCTTCCTCGATGGCGAATATGAAAGCGGGCCTATCAAGGCGAGAGATAACTATCCTGGGAGCCTCATTCCAGAAGTTAACTTTATACATTGAAGACAATGTTGCGAGAGCGCCTGCCATCTGATTTCCTGCTCGTGGTACATGGTGCAATTCCACCTTGTCAAAGAAAGGTAACAACCTCCTTGCATAATTCATATAGGGTATCAGATTGGGCTGACGAGTCTCCCGCTCTCCCTTGATCTGGTTCACAACTAGAGCAGAGTCCCCATACACATCAAGATTTTTAATTCTCAGATCAATAGCTTCTTCGAGACCCATAATACATGCTTCATATTCGGCCTCATTGTTGGTAACTGGAAAGGTCAATCTGGCAGTGAATGGGATGTGCGACCCATGGGGAGTAGTAATGATTGCCCCTATTCCACTTCCGTATGAATTAACGGCACTGTCAAATATCAATTGCCATTTGGAACCCAACTCTGGGCCTTCATCAGGCAACGACTCTTCACAGTCCTTCATTTTTAAGTACATGATATCCTCGTTAGGAAAATCAAACCTCATCGGCTGGTAATCATCAATTGGCTGCTCGGCTAGGTACTCTGACAAAACGCTACCTTTGATAGCCTTTTGAGAAACATACTGAATATCGTGTTCTGTCAGTACCATATGCCATCGGGCAATCCTTCCGGAAAGTGCTTGCTTTTCAAACACATACTTGATCGGATCCATCTTTGAAATTAGCATGGTTGTATGATTTAGCATGTATTGCCTCAAACGTTTGGCAGCCCAGGCTAGTGCACAACACGTCTTTTCGAGCATTGAGTAACAGGACTCACAATCTGTGAACTTTTTACTCAAGTAATAAATCGCATGCTCTTTAGGTCCAGTCTTGTCATGTTGACCGAGAACACAACCCATGCTTTTCTCAAGAACCATCAAATACATAATCAATGGTCTCCCGGCTACTGGGGGTATCAATATTGGAGATTCCTGCAAATACTCTTTTATTTTTTTAAACGCCTTTTGACAATCTTCATTCCAGGTCACAGCCTGATCTTTTTTCAATAACTTGAATAATGGCTCGCACGTGGCCGTTAGATGAGATATGAACTGAGCAATGTAATTCAATCTCCCTAAAAAGCCACGAACCTCTTTTTCTGTTTTCAGCGTTGGCATTTCTTGTATTGCTTTTATCTTAGCAGGACCAACCTCAATTCCTTTTTCGCTAACAATAAACCCCAATAGCTTACCAGATCTCACCTCGAAGGTGCACTTATTAGGATTCAGCCTCAGCCTGAATTTCCTAAGCCTCTTGAACAATTTCAGAAGATTGACCAGATGCTCTTCCTCCGTCTGGGATTTGGCAATCATATCGTCAACATAGACTTCGATCTCTTTATGCATCATGTCATGAAAGAGTGTTGTCATAGCTCGCTGATATGTTGCCCCGGCGTTCTTCAAACCAAAGGGCATCACTTTGTAGCAGAACGTTCCCCATGGGGTAATAAAAGTTGTTTTCTCCATATCCTCCGGCGCCATCTTTATCTGATTATAGCCCGAAAATTCGTCCATGAAGGAAAACACGGAGAATTGAGCGGTGTTGTCGACCAACACTTCAATATGAGGAAGCTGAAAGTCATCTTTTGGGCTCGCCCTATTTAAATCTCGATAGTCCATGCACATCCACACCTTACCATCCTTCTTTGGTACAGGTACTATATTGGCGACCCATGAGGGATAAGTTGTAACAGCCAGAAAACTGACGTCCCACTGTTTTTGAACTTCCTCTTTAATTTTCACAGCCATATCTGGTCTAGTTCTTCTGAGTTTTTGCTTAACCGGCGGACATTCCTCACGCAATGGCAAACGGTGAACCACCATATCAGTATCCAATCCAGGCATGTCTTTGTAAGACCAAGCAAAGATATCACTATACTCTCGAAGCATCTCGATCAAACTTTGCTTGATATCACTTTGCAGTGCAGCCCCTATCCAGATATTCCTGACAACCTCTTCGGACCCCACGTTGATAATTTCAATTTCCTCCTGATGAGGCAGAATGATTCTCTCTTCTTGTTTCAAAAGTCGAGTCAGCTCTTCTGATAAGTCATCATCCTCAACAATCTCTTCTTCTGCTTGAAGTATCGGGTGCTCGAAGTCGAAGCGAGTCATAGGAAGTTCGTGATCGGTGTCGTCTGAAATATGAATCCTGCAATGAGAATGGTTAAATGCTTCAAATAACACAAACAAAGCACATAACCACGTTGCCATTTTATTGTTAAAGCAAAAACAGGAAAAACAAAGATCACAAAATTTGCATGAGAAAAACGCCTTTATTAATGATTAAACGAAGCACACACATAAGCAGGTAGCCCTGAAAACAGAATCACTATTCCCCGGGTAGGACATAGAATTATACAATAATCAAGAAAACAAATCATTACTGTTTTGTAGTCACTTAGACAAGTTCCTGGATAGACCAGTTGCATAGGCTCTGTCCTGGCACGCTGGGCTTGATCCACGAATCCATATCGCAATCACTATCTCCGTCTTCGGCATCGGAAACAGCATAATCGTTTCATAACAGACTCCACCTGGAGTGATCACCACTGGCCCTTTGAACTTTGTCACGCCTGATGTGGAAGATGACGACGTCGGGCGATACCCCAACCCAAACTTGTCCATCTTGAAAGGAATTTCCAAGAATTGGCCCCATCCTTTGGTTTCTCCGGCCTGAACCACTGTCTGAGCGTCTTTATATGAAGACATGGCCACCTCTAGCCCTTTGCTGGGGACATGAGACTTGTCCTTGATCCGCAACCCTTCAAAGGCTTGGCATGGCGTCTCATGGATCTCCCCATCCACTTCGACGTACTTGAATGACGAAAGATGACTAACCAGAATGTCCTCCTCTCTGCAAATAGTAACAACACTGTCACCAACCATGAATTTAAGCTTCTGCTGCAGCGTGGACGTCCCAGCCCCTGCAGAATGTATCCATGATCGCCCAAGTAAACAGTTGTAAGTTGGATGTATGTCCATGATGTAGAACACAGTGTCAAACACTTCTGGCCGGACCTGGAGTGGCAACGTTATGGACCCAAACACCGACCTTCTGGTCCCATCAAAAGCTCTCACGACCAAGTCATTTGGCGTGCATATGATTCCTCGGATATCTAGCTTCAACATAGCCTTCTTAGGAAACACATTCAAAGATGATTCGGTGTCTACAAGAACGTGCGACATAACAGTTCCCCGGCATTCCACTGAAATATACAAAGCCATATTGTGATCCCGACCTCTAGGCGTCAAATCAAAGTCAGTAAATCCCAAGTTGTGTCCAGCATTCACATGCACCAGTACCCCCTCAAGCTGATTAACAGATACTTCCTGAGGTACAAAAGATGTGTCCAAGACTTTCAACAAGGCATTCCGATGAGCCTCGAAACAAAGCAACAAAGATAGTATCGAAATTTTGGAGGGCGTCTACTGCAAGTGCTCCACAATCTTATAGTCGCTTTTGCGAATTAACCTCATAAACTCTTCTACATCTTTGATTGATGTTTCTTTCTCTCTCGCCTGGGAAGGTCCTCCTTCATTCACTTTGGCTTTGCCTTTAGCAATCCTCTCAGCCTCGATTTCAAGTGAAGTGAAAATTCTACCAGTGCGGGTCATGCCTCCCGCTCCAACAAGATTGCCCACTGCCCCTGCCGGCTGGCTATCCACCTTAATCTTTTCCCCATTGCAAAAAGCTTCCAACCTATAATTCCACGGAATGGCTTTCGTACTTTCATAAGGAATGGGCCCTGCTTTTGTTATCGTGATGGTTGGCCGCTTGACGTGCGCTGATATTGTAATAGTCTTTCATGGAATTGTAACTGTTGCGACCTCACCCTGCTTTTCAAATATTACCTCACCAGGTTTCTCAACAGCAGTACGGTCGAACTGTAAAGTTCCCTCATCAATCATGGCCTGAATACCTCTCTTCAAATCAATACAGCCCTCTGGTCGGGTCCAACAATCCAAACAGTGTTCATCACATCCAGGGAAGACCCCCCCTTTCAACAATCTGCTTTTAACATAGCTTAAAGGCGTCTTCAGATCATTTACATCCATAACCAAATCCAAATCTTCTTCTGTCAGAATAGCATTTGCTCCATGATTCGGCATTGGTTGTTGTACAATGTTGGGACCATCATGACTGAAGTTAATGACCTTACTATCAATCAAATCTTCGACTTTGTGTTTAAAAGCATGACAACTCTCGATATCATGTCCGGGGGCCCCAGAATGAAATTCACAATGCTTACTAGTATCATACCCGTAAGGAAGCGTTCCTGTGGGCGGCTCCAACGTTCTCTTTTCAACCAGATTCAAACCTAACAGCGTTTGAAGCAGTTCTGCATACATTGACGGAGGTGTATCAAATACCCTCTTTGGCTTCCCATTCTGAATCCTTCTCTGAGCAGGATTCTGCCTTTGTTGTTGTTGTTGTTGTTGTGGTTGTTGTCGTTGTTGAGGTATAGGAATCGTCACACTAGCAACCTATTGTTGAATATACTGATTCCTACCTCTACCTCGTCGTCGACCACCATACACTGCGCTGGCGTCTCCCTGTCTTCTACCACCAAAGACCTTTTTTTGCACCTCCAGCTGAGGTCGATTGACCAGCTTGAATCTTACCAATCTTAATGCCATTTTCAATCCGTTCTCCCATGAGTATCATGTCAGAGAAACTACCCATCGAGCAATTGAGAAATTTATCATAATACATCCTAGAGAATGTTCCAACAAAAATATCAACCAATTCCCTTTCAACCATAGGTGGGTGTACCTTTGCCGCAAGATCACGCCAACGCTGGGCGTACTCCTTGAAACTCTCCCCGTTCTTCTGAGAAAGACTTTGAAGCTGGACCCTATTTGGCGCAAGGTCACTGTTGTATTGGTAGTGTCTGACGAAAGCATCCGGCAACTTTTTCCAACTTCCGATCTGTGCAGGCTCTAGTCCCATGTACCATTCCAACGATGGTCCCGAAACACTATCCTAGAAAAAATGCATAAGCATCTTCTCGTCATCAGAGTACGCAGACATCCTCCGGTAATATGAACGCACATGAACCCGTGGGCATGTATCCCCTTTATATTTATCAAAAGTAGGAGCTTTGAACTTCAATGGCACTCTCAGACCAGGAACCATCCCCATGGTAGCCATGTCCAAACCTGCAGAATTTTGATTGGCTATACCTCTTATCTGTTCTTCCAGCATTTTAATCCTCCGATCATTATCAGTGAGACCTTCAAAACCCATGCCTTGCCCAGAAAAGCATCTTCCTGATGATCTCTGTCCCAATACAGACCCTCATTACCATACCCGTCATAAGCAGCATTACGACCATATCCTTGTTGATTAAAGTTAGGACCACGTCCTCTATTACCAAATCCTTGATTAGCCCCGCCTGGTCCGAAACCAACATTGAAAGGACCCATCCCAGCACCATTAGTATTCACATTGTCAAACCCAGCATTACCGTAGCCATTATTACCCTAACCTTGATTGTTATCGCCAAACCCTCCGTTGCCGAAGCCCTGATTATTAAAGCCATTATTGCCATCCTGATTGCCAAAGCCAAAACCCTGATTGTTGTCACCGAAACCAGTATTGATACCAACATTCCTGTTGGTTTCCACGTTCCTATTGCCATTATCAGCATTTCCGTTACCAGCGTTGCCGTTGCCATTGCCGGTACCAGTCTCACCAACATTTGGTATCACTTCCTCTCTGTGAGGGGTCTCAACATGAACAGAGTTATATTCAGTATTACCAGCCGCTCGCGCCAGCAACGGTTGCACCAGAGTTTGAAGATGTTCCTGGCCCTTGGCCACAGCCTCCATAGCCTCCATGAATTGTGCTAATCTATCCTGGATCTCCTGCATCTCAGCTTGTACCTGGTCCATGATCTTCTTACAGTTGCTTCTTGTAGCGTACCAGTGAGTTTTCTGTTTGTCAATCTTGAAACAACCTGAAAGATGCAGGCGATAAGATTCGAGCTCAAAAACGTACCTGCCATGCAATATGAAGATGCAAATGCACACATGTAAATATGCAACAGGTTAATTTCCCCTCCGATTCTAGTTTCGGAGAAGAAGCCATAACGACAATGGAGTCCCAAGTAAGCAAGCACAGAAACCTCATACACAAACAAATACCAAGAGGCAGAGTACAAAGGTAAAACTGAATACAACTGAAAAGACCTCGACCAACAAGCCTGGCGGTGGTCAAAATACAAGCACGAATAACATACTACAAGAGAAAAACAAAGATAAATCAGGACGGATGGCGCGCCCGGACATCTCCCAATAGCCTCAACGTCTCCGGATGACCTGGTTTGGAGAGCAGTTCCTGTATCAGTAATGCGTGTCGCCTAACAGTGGATCTCAGCTTTTTGGCATCCTCTACACAGGCTCCCTTGCCAAAACACTCATCCAGCCTGCATCTCTTGAAGCCAGCCTTCAGTTCACAACCCCTCATTTCTTTGACCATGTCGCTCACTCTAAACCCAGCGTCACGTCTAAGAGATGCCTCTTTAACAATCTTCGCATCCTTAGCACTGAGCTGCTCCTCCAACTGAGAAATCTGCAGCTTCAACTCATCTTCACGCTCCTTCCGGCTAGTAAGCATGGCATTCCACAAAAATTCTCATTTGGAAAGTCGAGAATAAGCCTTGTTTAGAAGCTCTTTCTTAGTAGCAAGCACACTACTAACACCATTCAGGGCTACTCCCACCTTCTCTCTCCTGTTGGTCTCTTCAGTCAAATCTGAACCCAACCTATTAATCATCTCAGTATGCTTCTTCAAAGTGAAGGTTGCCTCACTCTTCTCATGCCGAAGCTGGAAAATCTCTTTCTCTAACTCTTCATTTGCTTTTTGCAATTCTTCCTTTTCAGCCAGCAACTTGTTATACTTCTCAATCTCTACTGAACTAGGTTTCTCAGTCACCGGGAGATACAAAGGCTCTACAGAAGGATATGGCATCAAAGACTTTTCAACTCTTTCATGGATCCAGAGCCGATAAGGATTATAAGCTCGACTGTCACTCTTGCCAAGCAATGTCTTTCCTTTTCTGTGAACATTACCCCAAGCATGCTTCAATCTGACCAAAACATCTCCATCTAATAAACCCGTGAGATACAGAGATTCCTGTATCTCATCCTCAACCGGAGAATCCCTTAAAGCATAGCTAAACTGTCTCATAAGAAAAGAAGGGTTATAATTAATACAACCTTTTCGTCCAATCAATGGAACGTTCGGAAAGCCACTGCAACTATATATAATATCCGTTCTGAGTAGGTTCCGATCAAACCAAACAATGTTCTCAACACACAATCACATCAATCAGAAAGACCAATCTAAAGTACCAGCAGTATCAGCAAAAGGTCCCGTCTTAGGAAGGTGTCCCTAAAACCACCTGTATAGAAGAGGTACATAGCAAGAAACATTCTTTCCCCGACGCTTCTCATTCTTATATTGAATTGAATGATAGACGTCACCCAAGAGAGTAAGCACCTGATTCTTCGAGGCAAGAATAAAGAAAGCATCTGAGTCAACAAAATCAGGCAAGTTGGGGAATACAATCCCATAAATGCAAACAGCCAGAATAGCATTGAAGACAATCCAACATCCATCCTTCGCACACTGCGTAGCCTTCTCAACTAAGCAAGAAAGATGAAAACCATCAGCTCCATTCAGCTTGACCAAACCTCCGGGGAACTCAGAAGCATTTAAACTGACAATCTCAACAAGCTTAGCCAACTCAGGCTCAGTATCCTCGTGAATAAAAGGCATCTGATCTAACACAGGAACTCCTAGCATATCAGATTACTCCTCCAAAGTAGGAGCCAAAATATAATCAGGGAACAAGAAGCATCTCAACTGAGGCTCGTAAAACTGCATCAAGGTATACAATCCAGTCATCTCAAACACAGAAGGCCTGCACACCAAACTGAGCAATTTCCCATAAGACTCTCTAAACTTAGCCCTCACTCTCTGATCTGCTAGAGCAACCAACCGCAACAAGGAACTGATATCTAGAGAAGGCAACCTGTAAGCAACTGTCCTCTTCATGGACTCCATGTCTGGCAAGAAGAACACTAGAATCTGAGGGGAAAAAACACACCTGCAACATAAATACACGTTAATGAAATGCAAACATGAAAATGCAAATGCATATGCAAACAGGGGATCAAGTGCAATGTTGAAGAACTGTGATGTGCTGTACTGCAGCTTGAGAACCATCAGATCTCCTCCTCAAACCAAACCAACCACAAAAGAACCCTCACAACCAAATCTCACTGACAGGGACAAACCAGGTGTTCTGAGGCTAGAGTTTTCTTGCAAAAAGACCCACCTACCCCTCACAAGTATGTACTTAACTCGCAGACGAGGTATGGCATCCTATGCGGTCATCAGCGTCACAGACTTTCAAGAGCGATGATACATTACCCAGAAGGTGTGGCATCATCGTCCCTTGAAGAGGCTTCACTTAGCCGAATCCCAAATGATAGGTCCCCAAAGTTGACAACCCTCAAATCCAACAACCTGTCTAGCCCAAAGGGCCAGGCAAGATGCCATCAAAGAGAATCTCGTCTGAGTGCAGATTTCATAGCTAGCTGGTGTGAGCAAAGCAAGCAGGCTAACCACTACTTTCTACTTCTAAATCTATGTGCACTCAAGCCCAGGTCCCGCTTATCTCTCAAACTAACCCTCTACTCACAGCACAACAACAATAATATATAGTACTGAAAGTAAAGACAGAAAGATAAATACATACAAAACCCCAAACGGGAAAACAAGCGCTAGGATTGACTCGCATAGGGAACCATTGGAGTCCCCAGCAGAGTCGCCAGCTGTCGCTACTGCGAAAATCGGCGCCGGCCATGACAGAAGAGTCGCCACCGTGCATTATTTATCCCAAAAGAGGGAAAGTAAACGCTCAGAGAAAACCTAACGCAAAGAGGGAAAGGAATGTTCATCGCAACCAAATCCTGGATTCGGGAGTCGGTTACGCAAGGGGAAGGTATTAGCACCCCTAACGTTCGTCGTACTCGACGGGATCCACGCTTGTTTTCTATTTAAGGGTGTGTTTATCTATCTACTCTAAAGGTCTGGTCTAACAAGAAAAGAAAATGATTCGGCAAAGTATCGCACTTTATGCCTACGTATTCCCGTCTGAAATGAGAAATCAGAGTCAACGTAGTTCGCCTAACTACGGGAGAAGGGGGAAGGTTGCTCGCCGAGATATCGCATCTTGTGCCTACGTACTTTCATCCGGCATGAAAGATCAGAGCAAACGTAGTTCGGGCTACGGAAGACACAAGTTTGTCTGACAGTTTTTTATCTCCTTAAGAAAGGGTTTTCCAGATTAAGGGTCCAAGAGGACAAAAACAGAGTTTGAATGTTTGTTTGAATCTTTTACGAAAGAACTGTTTTTTAGGATGTTCGCAATCTCTGTCGCACTAGAGACTATGACCTAGGAGTGAATACTTTGTATGTCACCCAAAGGGTGAAGGTGAGAAAATACTTAGAAGGGGGGGTTGAATAAGTATGACAGAAAATAATCAGAGATAAAAACTCAAGTATTTTTATCCTGGTTCGTTGAAATCAACTACTCCAGTCCACCCTTTTCAAGAGTGATTTGCCTTTCTCAACAAGGACTTAATCCACTATTCAAATCAACTGATTACAAATAGCAACACCTAAGAACAACTGTTCTTAGTCTTCTCAAGAGCTACTGATCTAACCTAGATCCTCTTAAGGAAAACTTCCTTTACAAATTAATGTAATACAATGTAAGAGTAAGAAATTGCTTCTAATAAAGCTATAAACACAACTGTGTTATTTCTCTAAGTTTAGAACAATGTATGAACAGCAAAGAATATGAGAGCTTGAGAGTTTTTCACGTGAGAGTGTTCTTGCAATGATTTTCGTCTCAAAATTCGTCACTGAAGAAAGTGCTTATAATATCCTTTATATAGCCACTTGAATATTGGAGAGAATATTTTACCGTTGGAGAAGATATTTCCAATATCAAATAGTACTGTCCTTTGTACTATTGCAGCAGAGAGACGGCGCACAAAATGTGGGTGTAGCAATTGTCTGCTGAGCTGTGAATTTACCATATAAGGAATGTATCAGAGGAATAATCTTCTTGCAGAGATTTTTGTCTATCCCAAATAAGGAAAGATTTGCTGGCATATTCCAACGGATATATTAAAATAATCTTCTTCAAATAATTCTTCAGATAGTTCAGATCAACAATCAATATCAGAGTCTTCAGTCTTCAGAATCTTCTGGAAACTTCAGAGCCTAAGATGTTCTTCAGATGTTGATGAATCAGAGTCTGGTGCAGCTGTGTGCTTGAAGCGTATCATGCTCTTAGATCAGAGTCTTCACTCAGATCAGAGTCTTCTCTCATTCAGAGTCTCTTCACTCAGAGTCTTCTTTCATTCAGATTCTTGATAATATATGCAGCGTATTGTATCTTCAGAATCTTGATGACTAAGCTCTTATACTTCAGATTCTTCTAATCTTCAGATGCTCTTGAGCCATTCAGAATTTATTGTTCACATCAAATTTGCTCTTTAAGATTAAAATCTTTTGTGCCTGTAGAAAACAGTTTAGAACAAATTTAGAGAGTATAATTCTTGTATACAAATTATCATTAATGTTATCATCAAAACATAGAGATATTACTAAGACACAATCTGTGCTCTTACAATCTCCCCCTTTTTGATGATGACAAAACATGAGAAATTTGTTCAATAAAAAAATATGAATTAAAATTACTCCCCCTGAGATTAACAATCTCCCCCTGAAATGAATACTCTAATGGAATTAGATACTTCCCTTTCTGGTTGAGTACAATTCAGATTCAGAGCCTGATTACATTTCAGATTCAGAGCCTGATTGAAGCCTGGTTGACATATGTTTGACTTCTAGAGTCAAAGCTTGATGCCATATTAAAGCTTGATGCCAGATGAACAAGTTCAGAACACTTGGTTGTTTATCTTGCCATTTCCTGTCTTGAGTTATCTTTTAGATCATAGTACTCAAGGTTAGATATCAGAGTCTGGTCTACTCAGATTTAGCTATTTTTGATCAGGTTCTGAAAAGATAGATCTCAGGAAAAACTTCAATGAAATTTGTCAGAGTCTGGTTAAATTCAAAGAATGTTAGTAACATGTCTGACTTAGTTCAGATAATTGCTTATAGATTTGAACAATCAGATTCTATTTTGTTTCTCCCCCTTTTTGTCATAATCAAAAAGAATTTTAAAAGACAGTAAAGATGCAGAAGAAACACATATCCAGATAAGCAAAAAGATCATTTTCATTAAGTCAAGAGAACATCCAGATTCAGATAAAATCATACAAAACATATCAGAAGAAAATCAAAACAAAGCAAAACATGAAAAACTTGTGCAAAACATCAAGTAGGTTTAGCAGATGAGGCTTGTTGAGAAGCAATGAGTTGCAGCAGTGCTGTAATCCTTTCTGAATTTTCATCTTGCTTAGCCATCCAAGTTTTCATTTCTTCATTTGTTTTCTTTTGATCAACCATAAAATCCTTAAGTTCTTTGACATCCTTCTGAAGATCTGTAGATTCTGAAACAGTAGATTCTGGAACAGTAGATTCTGAAACAATCTGAGTAACATCAGGTGCAGGAATTTCTGGAGGTGGAGGAGCTTCTAGAAGAAGAATAGGAGGAGTGTTTTTCTTAATCCGTTTTTGATAAGCAGCAAGCCTTACTTTTGACAATCTAAGACATTGAGTCCTGATTTTCAAAGCCTCCCTATTCAGTCTGTAAAGATATTTCTTCCAAACAGCGTTAGCAGCCTCTTTGTCCATAGTAGTCATGCAAACATCCATAATGTCAGCAAAGTCTGAGACATTATCCTTATCAAAATCTCTTAACAGAGTATAAACACTTGATCCCAATTCTGCTTCATCAGGGATTCTGGGTTTTCTTGGTTGGTTTAGATGAGTTTGTGGTGTTTGTTCAGAAGGTTGAGGTTGTGAAGATGGATGTTCAGATGTTTGTGGTTCAGATGTTGGTTGGTTGTTTTGTGGTTCAGATGTTTGTTGGTCGTTTTGTGGTTGAGGTATTGAGGGAATTGGTTGGGTTTCTGTTGGTTGTGGAGTGTTTTGGATTTCAAGAGGTTGTGGAGTGAGAGTTTGAGTTGGGGAATTTTGTGGAGAGGGTGGATGTTCAGAAGTTGGAGATTTAAACAGCTGTTTCCAAACACTCTCAGAACGAGGTTGTTTGAGATCATTCAAGCATTCATTAATGTAACCAGATGATTCATCATCAGATGATGTATCAGAGTGGTTAGATTTTTCAGAAGTTGAAGATAAAATGACAGACTGGTTTAAAGGTGTGACATCTAATATCTCATTAGGATCAATGAGATTTTCAGGTTGGTCAGAGTGTTCAGGGTGAACATCCTCTGGAATGGTATATTCTGGGATAGTGTTTTGTGGTTGTGGTGTTGCTTGTTGAGTTTGTTGTGGAATTTCTGTTTGTATGTTTGTTGGTTGCTTGGATTGTGGTGTATGAGGGGGGACAGAAGATGGTTTAGATCTTTTAAATATAAGGGGTGAGTCAGATGGTGTGGGGGTAGCAGAATGATGAACAGGATTAGAATCAGTGTTAAATACCTGTTTCAGAGTATCTCTAATTTCTTCAAAAGTTGCTGCAGGAGGATTTGGTTGAACCTTCTTCAGCTTCTTCCTTTTCTTCTTCTTTTCAGCATCTGAATGCTTCCTTTTCTTCTAATGACCTTCACTATCAGCTTTTCTCTTACGTCTTCTTTCCCTTGTCAAATCAGGAAGAACTTGGCCTTCCTTCTGCACAAGATTGGCAGGAATCTCAACACCATCTCTTATGCAGCGAGCAACATACTCAGCAATAATTTCTCTAGGTTCATCTGAAGTGAATAAAGGAAAATCCTTAACAGGAATCCTTCTTCCCCTAACTTCTTCAGAGTTAGTTTTCCTTGGTTTCTCAGATAAATCATCAACCAGTTTCATCCTTCTCAGAGTTAAACCGTTTATTTCAGAGCCAATGATATAAGTCAGATCTTCTGTCAACCCAGCCTCTTGCAGATGCGCCACAAGTTGGTTTTCTATCAGAATATCTGAAATCAGCCTTCCCATAGGGATCCATGTTCTGACTTTTCCAGATTTATCTCTGGCTGTTTCCCTTGTTTCCTTGACGTGAGACACCAGATGATTAAACAATAAATATGGAAGATCAATCTGAATGTTTTGGTGTAAACAATACATGAAGTAAAGTTGTTCAGCATTAACATAATCAGAAGAGTTTGAAGAGGGTCTGTGAAAGATGTTGTTCATGAAAATCTTAGCCCATATCTTGTAAGTGGGTTTCAAGAACTTAACCTTCTTACAAGGTTCACCAGTAGTACAGATTTCTTGACATACATCCTTCAGATCTTCACGCGCAGAAGACAGAGAGGTTACTCCATCAGTTGCCTTAAAACCTATGAGTTTCCTTATCAGGTTTTCAGTGATAACTATCTTTTTTTCCCAGCACACAGGAGTGAATGAACTTTGGAGTAGCATATGCATGGATCCAGAACTCCTTCACTAACTTTGGATACACAGGACCCATAAGCCTGTCAAAGTAACCGTCCCAGCCTTGTGCTTTGATTGAAGAAATCAGATCAAACCCATTTTCAGCAAGATCTTCTAAGTCCACGAAACTTTCACACAGTACTTCTAGTGAATCAACAGCAGTTAGGAGAGTGCGTACTGGTTCTATGACAGTGGTAGCATTTTTGGTAGAAACAGCGTTTGAAGTAGATGCCATTGTTGACGATGATGAAGAAGATGAAGGTTTCTGAGTTCTTTTAGGGTTTGCAAAGAGAGAGAACAACAAACAAAAACGCATATGTGTTTGAGAATGTGAAAAGTGTGAATGTGTTATGAGTGTGGTTTATATAGACAAATAAAGCAAGCATGGGAAACACAACAGACACACATAGGACACATACGCACGTTTGCATTAAATGAAAAGTAATCATTTTTAATTATGATATGACATTTGGGGGAAAATCAAGACAGATTGAGATTTTCAAAGCAATACCTTGAACGTCATAATCAGTAGGTGTACTCCATCTTTTCAGATTCTGAGTGACACGTGTTTGCTTGCATGTGATTCTATAACTCTTAAGAAATGAAACGTTTTCAACTTTCAGATCCTCTGAGATGGTCAGTTCAGAGTTTCACACAAAAAAATAATTCACAGATAAATTAAACAAGCAAAACAGATGAAATACTTCAGAGTGTTAAACACTTAGCATCTGAGAAGTTGACTCTGAGAAATATTACTCTGGACAAAAATCCATACAAATATTTTTCAGAATAAACTTAAACCTATCTTCAGCAAGGGGTTTTGTGAAAATATCTGCCCATTGATGATCTGTATCAACAAAGGCTAAATTTATTACACCCTTCTGAACATAGTCTCTGATGAAATGATGTTTAATCTCTATATGTTTGGCCTTAGAGTGTAAAATTGGATTTTTGGATAAACATATAGCAGAAGTATTATCACAGAAGATAGAAAGATTACTCTCATAGATTTGATAATCTTCTAGTTGACTCTTCATCCAGAGCATCTGAGTGGAACATCCAGCAGCAGCAATGTATTATGCCTCTGTGGTTGATAGTGCAATTGTTGGTTGCTTCTTGCTGTACCACGAGATCAGATGACTTCCAAGAAACTGACAGCTTCCAGAAGTACTTTTGCGCTCAACTCTATCTCCAGCATAGTCAGCATCACAGAATCCAACTAGTGAATATTTGTCAGATTTTCTGTAACACAAACCAACATTAGCAGTACCTTTCAGATACCTTAGAATCCTCTTAACAGCAGTTAAGTGTGATTCTCTAGGATCTGATTGGAATCTAGCACATAAACAAACACTAAACAGAATGTCTGGTCTAGAAGCAGTCAAATAAAGAAGAGATCCTATCATACCTCTGTAGAGTTTCTGATCTACCTTCTTACTTACCTCTTCCTTACCTAGAGTGCTTGTAGGATGCATTGGAGTCTTTGCCATTTTGCTATCCAGCATGTTAAACTTCTTCAGAAGCTCTTTAACATACTTGGTCTGATGTATGTAGGTGCACTCTGGAGTCTGATTTACTTGGATTCCCAGAAAGAATCTCAGTTCTCCCATCATGCTCATCTCAAATTCTGCCTGCATACATTTAGCAAACTCCTTTCCAAGCATAATATTTGTTGATCCAAAAATAATATCATCTACATAAATTTGACAAATCAACAAATCTTTCTTAATGGTTTTACAAAATAGTGTGGTATCCACTTTTCCTCTGATGAAATCTTTCTTCAGAAGAAAATTACTCAACCTCTCATACCAAGCTCTGGGAGCTTATTTTAGTCCATAAAGAGATTTTTTCAGTTTGTAAACATGATCTGGAAAATTTTCATTTTCAAAACCAGGAGGTTGGTGGACATACACTTCCTCTTCTATAATTCCATTAAGAAAAGCACTTTTAACATCCATCTGATAAAGAGTGATGTTATGTTGTGCAGCAAATGAAATAAGCAAGCGTATAGACTCTAACCTTGCAACAGGAGCATATGTTTCTGTGTAGTCTATGCCTTCTTGTTGACTGTAGCCTTGAGCAACCAGTCTTGCTTTGTTCCTTTCAACTTCTCCTTTCTCATTAAGTTTATTTCTGAAAACCCATTTTGTTCCAATGACATTGAAACCTTTAGGTCTTGGAACCAGATCCCAGACTTCATTCCTTGTGAATTGATTCAGCTCCTCTTGCATAGCTAAAATCCATTCATTATCTTCCAGAGCCTCATCAACAGATGTTGGTTCTATAATTGACACTAAGCCACAGAAGGAAGATTCAGAAGTTCTGAGAAATGCTCTTGTCCTTATTGGATCATCTTTCTTTCCAATTATCACATCCTCTGGATGAGAAGCTTTCATTCTGGAAGAAGATCCTCTGACTGTTGGTCTTTCAGAAATATGCAAATTGTCAAGTTGGGAAGTTAGAGGCGTAGCATCTGGGTTTGCTTCAGAGTCTTTGTCTTTAGTCTTGTCTGCCTCTGAGCCTTCAGAGTCTGTGAGAATAACTTCTCTATCTGCAGAACTTTCAACTTGCTTTGGCTTTTCAGAGCCAAGCTTATCATCAAATCTAACATGAATAGATTCTTCCACAATCTGTGTTTCAGTATTGAATACTCTGTAGCCTTTAGAGCGTTCAGAATAACCAAGCATGAAACACTTCTGTGCTTTGGAATCAAACTTGTTCAGATGATCTTTAGTGTTAAGCATATAACAAATACATCCAAATGGATGAAAATAAGCAATGTTGGGCTTTCTGTTTCTCCACAATTCATAGGGAGTCTTTTCCAGAAGAGGTCTTACAGACACTCTGTTCTGAATATAACATGCTGTATTTATTGCTTCTGCCCAAAAGTATTTTGCCAGATTTGTCTCGTTGATCATGGTTCTGGCCATTTCTTGCAATGTTCTATTTTTCCTCTCTACAACTCCATTTTGTTGTGGAGTTCTAGGACAGGAGAAATCATGTGCAATTCCTTTTTCAGAAAAATATTTTTCAAAATATTTGTTTTCAAATTCACCACCATGATCACTTCTGACTTTAATAATTCTGCATTCTTTTTCAGTCTGGACTTGATTGCAGAAGTCAATGAACACAGAATGAGACTCATCCTTGTGTTTTAGAAACTTTACCCATGTCCATCTGCTGTAGTCATCTACAATGACTAACCCATACTTCTTGCCTCTGATGGATGCAGTTTTCACTGGTCCAAACAGATCAATATGAAGTAATTCCAATGGTCTAGAAGTGGAAACAACATTTTTTGGTTTAAAATGAGATTTTGAAAATTTACCCTTTTGACATGCGCCACACAGAGCATCTGAATTGAACTTCAGATTAGGGAGTCCTCTGACCAGATTGAGTTTATTAATCTGAGATATACGTCTCATATTAATATGTCCCAATCTTCTATGCCAGACCCATTGCTCATCATTCACAGATAAAAGGCATTTTACATTTTGAACTTTAAGTTCTGAAAGGTTGATTTTGTAAATGTTGTTTTTCCTCTTTCCACTGAATAGGATTGAACCATTCTTTTGACATACAGCTTTGCAACATTTTTGATTAAAGATGATATCATAACCATTGTCACTTAATTGACTTATGGACAATAGATTATGTTTCAATCCTTCAACTAACAGAACATTAGAAATAGAGGGTAGGTTACCATTACCTATTGTACCAGAGCCAATGATCTTGCCCTTCTGGTTCCCTCCAAATTTCACGTCCCCTCCAGATCTAAGTTCCAGGCTTTGGAACATAGACCTTTCGCCCGTCATATGTCGTGAGCATCCAGAGTCCAGGTACCATGATTGGTGTCTGGATTTTGCTGCTAAGAACATCTGCAACAGGTATAATTTTGCTTTTAGGTACCCAGATCTTCTTGGGTCCTTTGGGGTTAGATGTTCTGTGGTTTTGCCTAAACTTCTGTTTTTCAACATAGTGTTTATTCTGGCTAGCCCTTGGCTTAAACACATAAGTACTCTTTTCAGAGCTTGTATGTTTAATATCATTCAGATGACCAAACTTAAAATGAGAATACAGAGGAGTCTTCTTGATGAAGAGTTTATCAACAGATTTTGGATTGCTTCCAGAGGAAGATTCACATCCAATGCCTCTTCTGTTGTTCCCACTAACACCATAGATCATAGAAGCCATTTTGCTTCTGTCTATGCTTTTAGTGAGGAATCTTTTAAAACTGGAGTCATATTTTTCTAAAATATTTTCACTTGACTCTGTTTCAGTATCAGATTCTTGTTGAGTTGTTTCTAAATCATTTTTGAGTTTTAAATTTATTTCTTTCTGCTCAACAAGTTCTGTTCTCAGAAGATCAATCTCAGATTCAAGATTGCTTTTCAGCTTCTTGTATTTGAGTTTAATCTTGCTGTAGCTTTCCAACATGTCAGATAAACTTTCAACAAGTTCAGCTCTGGAGAGTTCAGAAAATACCTCTTCAGAGTCAGAGTCTGATTTTGACTCAGATTCAGATGATGACGTTCCTTCATCTTGATCATTTGTGTTGGCCATCAGCGCAACATTTGCACATTCTTCCTCAGATTCAGAAGATGATTCAGATTCATCTGAGTCATCCCATGTAGCCATCAGAACCTTTTTCTTTTTATCAAACTTCCTTTTGGGTTTTTCCTTTTGAAGTTTGGGACATTCACTCTTGTAGTGTCCAGGTTCTTTACATTCATAGCAAGTGACCTCTTTCTTGCCAGATCTTCTGTGTCCAGAAGATTCTCTCTTTTGATCAGATCTTCTGAAGTTGTTGAACTTCTTCCCTTTGTGCTTCCAGAGTTTGTTGATCCTTCTGGACAGCATGGATAGTTCATCTTCTTCTTCAGAAGAAGATTCCTCAGAGCTTTCTTCATTTACCTGCAAAGCTTTAACAGATTTGTTAGATTTAAAAGCTAAGGATTTACCTTTATCTTTCTTCTAGGGTTCATCTTCCTCCAGCTCAATCTCATGACTTCTCAAAGAACTGATGAGTTCTTCTAATGAGATTTTGTTCAGATCCTTGGCCAGCTTCAATGCAGTCACCATAGGTCTCCATCTGGTAGGAAGACTTCTGATGATCTTCTTGACATGATCAGATGTTGAGTAGCCCTTGTCCAGAACTTTCAACCCAGCTGTTAGAATCTGAAATCTGGAAAACATAGTCTCAATGTTCTCAGATTCTTCCATCTTGAACGCTTCATACTTTTGTATCAGCGCCAGAGCCTTTGTTTCTTTCACCTGAGAATTTCCCTCATGAGTCATTTTGAGAGACTCAAACATATCATGAGCAGTGTCTCTGTTGGTAATCTTCTCATACTCTGTATGAGAGATTGCATTAAGAAGTATGGTTCTGGCTTTGTGATGATTCTTGAATTCTTTCTTCTGCTCCTCAGTCATTGATTTTCTATCAATCTTTTTGCCATCCTTAGTAGGATGTTCATATCCATCAATGACTAAATCCCAGAGATCAGCATCATACCCCAAGAAAAAACTTTCAAGTCTATCTTTCCAATAATCAAATTTTTCTCCATCAAACATTGGAGGTTTGGTGCTGATTCTGTCTCCTTCATATTTGTTGCTTGATGTAGGAATATCACCCATATTAGCAACCAAATAAATAACAGAGTATTCTTCTCACTGGATCTTTATCTGTCACGGTTAAGTGAATGCACACTCAGAACCGGAGCTCTGATGCCAACTGAAGGTGAGAAAATACTTAGAAGGGGGGGTTGAATAAGTATGACAGAAAATAATCAGAGATAAAAACTCAAGTATTTTTATCCTGGTTCGTTGAACTCAACTACTCCAGTCCACCCTTTTCAAGAGTGATTTGCCTTTCTCAACAAGGACTTAATCCACTATTCAAATCAACTGATTACAAATAGCAACACCTAAGAACAACTGTTCTTAGTCTTCTCAAGAGCTACTGATCTAACCTAGATCCTCTTAAGGAAAACTTCCTTTACAAATTAATGTAATACAATGTAAGAGTAAGAAATTGCTTCTAATAAAGCTATAAACACAACTGTGTTATTTCTCTAAGTTTAGAACAATGTATGAACAGCAAAGAATATGAGAGCTTGAGAGTTTTTCACGTGAGAGTGTTCTTGCAATGATTTTCGTCTCAAAATTCGTCACTGAAGAAAGTGCTTATAATATCCTTTATATAGCCACTTGAATATTGGAGAGAATATTTTACCGTTGGAGAAGATATTTCCAATATCAAATAGTACTGTCCTTTGTACTATTGCAGCAGAGAGACGGCGCACAAAATGTGGGTGTAGCAATTGTCTGCTGAGCTGTGAATTTACCATATAAGGAATGTATCAGAGGAATAATCTTCTTGCAGAGATTTTTGTCTATCCCAAATAAGGAAAGATTTGCTGGCATATTCCAACGGATATATTAAAATAATCTTCTTCAAATAATTCTTCAGATAGTTCAGATCAACAATCAATATCAGAGTCTTCAGTCTTCAGAATCTTCTGGAAACTTCAGAGCCTAAGATGTTCTTCAGATGTTGATGAATCAGAGTCTGGTGCAGCTGTGTGCTTGAAGCGTATCATGCTCTTAGATCAGAGTCTTCACTCAGATCAGAGTCTTCTCTCATTCAGAGTCTCTTCACTCAGAGTCTTCTTTCATTCAGATTCTTGATAATATATGCAGCGTATTGTATCTTCAGAATCTTGATGACTAAGCTCTTATACTTCAGATTCTTCTAATCTTCAGATGCTCTTGAGCCATTCAGAATTTATTGTTCACATCAAATTTGCTCTTTAAGATTAAAATCTTTTGTGCCTGTAGAAAACAGTTTAGAACAAATTTAGAGAGTATAATTCTTGTATACAAATTATCATTAATGTTATCATCAAAACATAGAGATATTACTAAGACACAATCTGTGCTCTTACAAAGGGTACCACACTAAACATACAGATTACTGGAGAGAGACCATCCACCAACCTTTTCCCAGATAGCTTAAGGCTCGTAACGTACGATTTCAATTAACCTTATTACTGTATTTTTGAATTGTTTTGAGATGAGAAGAGAAAGACGCCCTAAAACTATGGTTGAAAGGGAATCTACCTACTGTTATCATGCATGGTTTAGAAACCTAATGTCTGTCATAATTCCCTCTTGCACAGAGGAAATCAGAGATCCTAGGGTAAAACAGCAAAAGAAAGCAAGCAGTAAACAGTAAGCAGTAAAATGCATGCTATGCAACAGTACAAGCGAGGCAAGGGAGTCCTGCTCAACCTCAAACCTAAGAAAACAACAGGAAAGGGGAGACAAGCTCCACCTCAAACCTAAAGGTAAGCAACACAAGCAAACAGACAACACAGCAAAAGAAAAACAGAGGAAGCAGCCCAAGCAGCAACAACAATCTTCTACAGACAGCAACTTCAACCTTTAGCAGCAGCCCTTGTCAGCAAAGTTGAATTGACTGCAAAGTTGACAGCAAAGAGTCTTCATCTTCAAGTTAGCTCCTATCTTCAAGCTTCTTCAATTCTTCATCTTCAAACTCTAGCAAGCTCCACAAGAAGAGAAATCATCATTGAGATCAAATTACAATACTAGGAAACCTAATGAAGACCAAAGGAATTCATCAGGAACCAACATGGGAAGGAAAGTGCATCCTCAAAAGTTCTACTCATTAAGGCATTTCACTCATCCCTCCAAAGGAGAGATGGGGCTTCCTTAAGAGGACTTTGCATCATAGGATGAGGATAGAAGCAAACAATGCATTCTATTTTTGATGAAAGGAAAAAAACTAGTTCTAATGGCTCTTCCTAAAACCCTAATCCTATAAGCTTCTAAAAAGCTCCTAAAAGAGAAAGAAAGCTCCAAACTAAGCTCCACAAGCCAATCCACAACATCTACAAGATTTCCAGCACCTCCTCCAAAAAGGAAACCAAGCTCTTCAAGCTCCAAAGCCACCAACAAGATCAAACAAGGCACGGCACCAAAGAGGGAACACCAAAGGCAACACCTACTTGTGAATTATATCTAAAATAGAAAACTAAGTTGTAAAAATCTAAGAATTTTCCTAAGGGAACATGCATGTTTTAACATTCTAGGGTTCAAATATCAGGGCCTAAATCAACTTCTAGGCCCACTAAATAAACCCTAAGTTGAATTGTGTCAAGATAAACCATAAGTTTGGAAGGCTCTAAACATCTCACCTAAAACAGAACCTACAATTATTTAAAAAATCTAATAAAATCCTAAGGGAGCATGTACATCTAACCTACAACATACTTAAAAATCAAATTCAGAAACAAAACCACATGATCAAACCAAAATCAACAAGACAGTTAGACAAGTAGGCAAAATAAAAGAAATAACATAAAAGAGAAGCATGAGAAATGCAGGAAAATGCAATTTATTGATCCCAGAAAATCACAAATTGAAAGAGGAGCATGGACATATTTTGAAAATATTTTTCTGATCAAAGATGAAATTATTATGATTTTTGGAATCAATATGCATTTAAAATAAAACAAATCAAATAAAAGAAAATAAAAACACAAGAAAATATGAGAGCTGTTGGATGGCACGACAGGTCAATTAATCTAAGGCTTGAGGGAGCGCCACCTCATTTAATGAAACGAAAACGTTTTGAGGGTCAGAAGTTAACAAAATCAAACAAGTCACAGCCCTTGGATGATGCTACCAAGTCAAGTCTGAGGCACGATCTGACGGTTCCCAGTCATCTTCCTCAATTCAAATTCCAAACGGAGGGAACTCACAGGTGGTGGCCGGAGAAGACCTCCGGTCGTCTTCTCCGGCGAGGTGGTGGTCACAGGCAGCCAAACAACATCAAACCTTATATCAAATTCATCAGAATTTCACGAGGATCTCCAAAATCACATCCAAATCATCTAACTCTCAACAGGTTTTAAAACACGATCCAAGATTCAGAGAACACCTCAAAATTGATCATCACCAAATTCAAATCTAAAACCACAGAAATGATCCTCACTCTTCCTACATCACTTTGATCTATCCAAATCATGTTGAATCCTCTTAATCAGATCAACTCGTGCTAAAACAGAAATCTCAGGTCAACTTAGTTTGTCTCTAATTGCTCTAATTCTTAACCAGAAACGACCTATACTTCAACTAGATCTTAACCACATGCTCACTATGATATACATCTTGCTATAATTAATGGAATTTGGAAGTTTACATACCTGGTGTAGATCTGTTAACAGAGGTGTCTAGAGCTCGATTTAGCCTTCAAAACTTTCCAGAAACACTCAAGGATGCAAGAGGAAGCCAAAGAAACCTTCAATTTGATCTGAATTTGCTTCAAAATGAAAACACGATTTCAGTTTGCTTGCTTGCAACTCCAACTTCTATCTCTGCTTTCCCCACGAAATGAGCTCCAACCTGATCATGGAATCAATGAAAGACTTATATAGAGTGTGTTCATGGGCTTTAGGAGTCCAATTCAAGCCCAAACCAGTAGTTTCAATTTTCTATTTTTCCTTCAAAATTTCCATGTGACAGTCGTGAATTTGGCCATGTAGCTTGCTCTAGAAGCTTCCTTTTCAATTGCAAAATGCCTTGTGAACGAAATTGGACCAAAAGGACTGCTTGAAATGCCTTGGTAAGTGATTTGGCTATGTAACTTGCATATGAAGTAACAACATTGTAACTTGTGAAATTCTGCCCCAAATCAAAAATCTACCAATGTCATTGTGTTTGAAATGATATTTCCATTCAAAATGATTATTTACTTGACATGTTTTGGTCACTTAACCATTAATTTGAATTTTTCAACTTTAATCCCTTTTAAAACCTTCTTTTTTAAGCCATTTCAAACCAAATCTTGCCTCAAGCCAATTCAAGGCATCATGACTGCTTGGTTAACCTTAAAATCACATTTTGAGTAAGTTCCATGTTGAAAAAATCTTCATTTGAAGTGTGCAAGTTGGAGATTTTGACCTATGATTGAAAATGGCCTATAATCTCACTTTCCCAAAATACCCCTAACTTGTAAACCTCATAACTTGAGTTCTACAAATCAGATGGAAGACTTTTAATACAATTTGGAAAGCTAAGATCATGAGGAACAACTTTCATGTTGGCCAAAAGTTTAGGATAAACACCCTCCTAGGTCAAAAGTATCTTGGAAGTCAGATGATTTTCACAGACAACTTTCAGAGGCATCTGAGGACCTGTAACTTGTCTGGACCATACCTTGAGTTCTATAGATCCAATGGAGGACTTCTAGTACTCAAATTAAAGGTATTGAGATGTTCTAAAAGTTCCATGTTGGCCAAAGATCCATTTAAAACTTGTATCTTGACTTATGTTGTCTTGAAGTTAGGCCTTAAATAGGGGATTTTACACTGAAACCCTAATTTAGCAACTTCCCACACTCTTGACTCTTCTTGACTTGATCTTGGCACAACACCACAAATGTCTCAGCATATCATTTCATGAACTCCATGACCTAAAAGTAGGCTTTGATACTTTTCAATTGCACAGTTGACCTAGGATTGACCCAGATGAAACCCTAATTGCTTGCACCTCAACTGTGGCTCTTGCATTTGACACAATGACTTGATTGAGCTCTCCCATGGCCCTCTAGGCATTCCATGAGATCCATACACATTCTATTTTTATATTCAAGACTTCACATCCCTCTGATGGTCTTCAACTGATCCTCAAGTTAGGAGAAAATCTACATGCAAACATCTAAACTCTTAGGCATTCAAATCACCTCCTGATGACCTTGATAACTTCTCAAGCTTGAATAAGACCTCTTGCTAGGCTCCTCTTGATAAGAATCACACTTGATCCCCTTCTATATGAATGATATCATGATATACAAATGATATGACTATGCAAATGTTAATGCAATGAAACATAAACCAAGTAAGAAAGGAGGTTGCGCAAATTTTGGGGTGCAACAGTTCGCTAGGCGAGCAGGTCTCGAGCATTCGCTAGGGACTCGCTAGGCGAGTTGGGTAGCGAACATGTCCAGTAGCTACTATCTGCCTTTGCTAGGGGGTTCACTAGGCGAGTAGCTAGCAAGCATTCGCTAGGGCTTCGCTAAGCGAATGAGCCATCGAGCATGACAGCAGATTCTGATTTTTGCACTGTGTGGTTTGTTCTGTCGTTTCGTAGGACCCCTTTTGGTCATGATGAGTATAGATATGGTGTTTAGTGGTGAAGAGGGTATACCTGATGTTTAAGAGGTGAAATCATGTAGTATGGACTTTAATTTAATTAACATGATTGATTGGTGTATAATACATAATGTATATGATGTATGGTGATGTGATCTGGAGGATCGTGAGCACTTAGTGTGCTTGAATTTTTTGGTTGTGTATGATAATGTGATCAGTAGGATCGTGTGCTAGTAGCATGCTTGAGTTAATTGTTGTGTATTTGGTGTCATGCATATCATGATGTTTTGGTGGGATGAAATCGTTGCTCAGGAGGAGTGTATGCAATCATCTGTACTCTTTTATGGAGAATGGTGGGGATAGATCATTGCCAAGGAGGGGTGTATGTGATCTATCTGGGGTTCGATTGAATGAACCAATGAGTCGGTACCGCATGCATGGTGTTGAGTTGCATATTTTGCATGATTGTATGTTGTGTTGATGATTGGACAGTAGGTCGCGATTGATGTTGGTGGGGTGATGATTTTTATATTTACTACCTTTTATTCATGTATCTTATTACCGATAATTTTGATCATGTTTTCTCACCCCTTTGTTGTTGTTGTGGTCTGTGCTTCTCCGGAGGTACAGATAATCCAGGTACTTAGCTAGCTTGGATAGTGGTGTGTGAGTCGAGTCTTAGAATGCTCTGATACATAGCACGGGACTTGGGTGTTTATTTTTTTTTATGTTGAACTTGTTTTATTCCTGTGATGTATCATTGTGGTGAACCTTGTTAATGAATACTTTTGTGTATT
Source organism: Lathyrus sativus (assembly GCA_963859935.3). NCBI lineage: Eukaryota > Viridiplantae > Streptophyta > Magnoliopsida > Fabales > Fabaceae > Lathyrus > Lathyrus sativus. Next base: position 72,089,003 of record OZ012736.1, read on the forward strand.
TTGGCGGATGGCCGTGAATGATGGATAATAATAATTTTCCACTGCTTTATTTTGAAAATCATATAATGAAGAGTTATGTTGAACTATTTGATGTGATATCCCACTTTTAGGGAAAACTCTGATGTTATTTTGAAATAATTGTATTTTATTTGAATTTTGGAAAGTGGGGTGTTACACACCCAAACATTTTCCGAATGAAAAAGGTGTTGTTAGGATCTAGCATCCAAATGATACCCCGATTAGTTAGTTGTGAGACCGACGTCTCATTTACTAAATAATCGTCCTTTCTCCTATCCTTTTCAAATCCAATCTCGTATTCTCACCTCTTACAAACAATCTATCTTCGTACCCTCATTTCAATTCAAACTATTTCAAACATTTTCTCACCTTTTTTTTCCCGATTCAGTCTTCAAAAGAAGAAGGTTCTTGGAATCTAGAATTCCTTGAATCTTCGAGTGAATGATTCTCGAGGCACACTCTTGAGTTATTATTCACTCAATCTTTCGACTTTTTTTCAAACATTCTCTCGATTCAAATTCCGAAAGATGGAGATTCTTGGAATCTAGCATTCCTTGAATCTTCGAATGAATAATTCTTGAGGCATGCCCTTAAGTTATTATTTATTCAATCTTTCGACATTTTTCAAACTCAACCATTTTCAAACATTCTCCTAAGTTGAGTGCTCGTACGCATTCGCAACCGTCGACATTTCACACGTTTCACAATTCCTCATGGTTTCGATATTAGGCGCACCCTTAGGGACTAATATCGCTTCTCACCATCTAACCCTTGACACGTCGTCAAGTCGATTCTATCTTCTAAACAAGTCTTTGAATCGTCATCGAGCCATTTTCGAACCAACCTCTTTTCTCGCACCATTTTCGATTCAATCTTTTTACAAACGTTTTTTAAACTTACGAAAGAGGGATAATTCTTAGAATCTAGCATCCTTTGAATATTCGAATGAGTAACTCTCGAGGTGTGCCCTTGAGTTGTTATTAGTTCATTCTTTCGATTTCAATACATCTAACTCCTTACCTTCAACCTATTCAACCCGATTTCCGAAAGAATGGAATTCTTGGAATCTCGCATTCCTTGAATTCTTGGGTGACAAGCTCTTAAGGCACGCTCTTGGGTTGCTTGTCAGTCACTCTTTCGTCTCAAACTCAACTTCAAACCTAATTCAACCTCATCTTTCCGTGGTTGTTACCACGAACTACGACTGCTTTGATTCTTCATTCTCGTCCGAATATAAAATACGTAGGCACAAGATTGCGATAATATTGGCAAGCTACCTTCTATCCATCCTCCTGTATCCTGTTTCTCTTCGTGGTTGTTACCACGAACTACGACCGCTCTGATTCTTCATTCTCATCTGAATGTAAGATACATAGGCACAAGGTTGCAATGATCTTGGCGAGCAACCTTCTATCCATCTTCACTTTCCCTGTATCCTTTTCGTGGTTGTTACCACGAACTACGGACGCTCTGATTCTTCGTTCATTTTTTAATATAAGATACGTAGGCACAAGATTGCGATGATCTTGGTGAGCACACTTCTATCTTCCTCCATTATTCCGTCCACAACTTTCCCATCCATTCCCGTAGTCGAACTACGACGCTCTGATTTCTCATTCTCGTCTAAATGAGCATACGTAGGCACAAGGCCCCCAATCCTTGGCGAGCACCCGATCCTCTAATCACCAATTTCCCCTAGCGTCTTTACCCATTAACCTACCAATTCGCCTTTAACAACGATAAGAAAACAAGCAAACCTAGACAACAATCACCGCAAAATACCCTAAGAGGTTCCCGTTGAGTACAACAGACGTAAGGGGTGCTAATACCTTCCCCTTGCATAACCGACTCCCGAACCCGGAACTTGGTTGCGACAGCCCTGTTCCTGTCCTTTTCATTTTAAAGGGTTTTCTCGATATTTTCCTCTCCTGTTTATTCGGGATAAATAAAGTTCGGTGGAGACTCTGTCGAACCGTATTTTCGCGCCTTTCGCGCGAGGGTCGTTTCTCCGAAATGTCTTCATGATTTTTCGAGGTGCGACAGGTTGGACGAACACAGAAGCAATTAAACATTATACATCTGTTTATCTTGTAATTTAGAGTCTCGTCCATACGCAATTGTCTGTCATTGTAATCGTGCCGCTACAGATAAAGTGTTAGGCCAAATAACTGGTGCTAGTGAAAACTGTAGTCTGGCTATAGCTCTTGATGGAAATCATTTGAAAACACTTTCTAGATGTGTAGGTTTGTGCGAGATGACCAGATACTAATCCCCAGATGCCATGAACAAGTTTCATACCACACCTGTAGAACCTTATGATTTTCTTGCTTCAATGTCACCGTCGAAGATGTATCAGACAAACTCCGACAAGTCAGCTCTCCAATCCTCTGTTCTTGCATCAGATTGATCATTTGATTTTGAATATCATTTCTTCTGTGATAGCCCTCCATTGTTCGTTTTATTTTTTGGGACTTGGCTCGGCTAAATGCCATCATGAATATTGCAGCTTCATGTCATGGATAAGATACCATTTCATGTCATGGAAACTGGCTCGACTAAATGTCATCATGAATATTGCAGCTTCATGTCATGGATAGGATACCGTTTCATGTCATGGAAACTGGCTCAGCTAAATGTCATCATGAAGATTGGAGAAATGTGTTAAATGGATAGGATATTGTTCATGTTATTTTTTGGAACTTTCTTGTGTGTATTGCATTTGGGTTCCAAATGTTTGGGTTTGTAAAATTTTGTAGTAGGTAAAAGGACTTGAATTTTGATGAATTTGGACTAAAGAAGTTTTCTGTAGAATTTTTTGTAGAAATATATTTGGGATTTGGACTGTTTTAGAATGATAAATGGAATCTTTCTTGGCAATGTAACTTGAATCAAAATTGAACGAAATTTGAATAAAAATAGGAAATTTGACATGAAATTGGAGATTGAGTATGGCATTTGATAGTAACATAGACATGAGTGGTGAAGTGAAATTTTTGTCTTAACATGATTTTGTAATTGGCATGAATGGATGAAAATTGAAATTAGATTTTGAATGAATTGTAACTTGACATGGATTGAATTTGGAACTTGAAATTGAAATTTTGCCATGAATTTGGAATTTTGAATCTTGAAGGAAAATTACCAAATGAAATTGAATGACATTGAATTAAAACTTAGAATGAGCATGGAATTTGGAATTTGAAATTTCGAGTCATGATTTGGATCTTGAAATGCAACTTGAAATCTTGAGTGACATTTGAAATTGGATTATGAATGTGAGAATTTGAATGGAACTTGAAAATTCAAATGAATTGGAATTTTGAATGGGATTGTGACTTGACATGAGATTGAATCTTGAAATTTGATTATGGAATTTGAAATCTTGAATAAGTGACACTCCCGACTTGAACCAACAAAACTCATCCTCGAAACCAAATTTCCAGCATCTTGAACTCTTCACTAAACTCATACTAGAAAGGCATTGAAATTTTGAATCAAATCCATGAGATATAACACCAGGTTCTGATTCCAACTTGAAATGAACTTGAATTGGATAGAAAGTTTGGATCTTCTTCTGAGCTTTGAACAAAACCCTAATATGGACCTAACCCTGATGATTATCCACCTTGAAAAAAACTTCTTTTGCCCATTTGATAACTTGGCCCTGAAACAAACCAAATTGAACCTGCTAGCCTCGAATAAAATTCAACTGAATGGCACCTGCTCATCTTAAACATGAAGGTTAAGAAACCCTAATCTTTTCCTTGAGTGCACAGTGATGAAACAATGACTTGCTGAGAACCAAATGCCCAATTCAAAATCTTTTCTAAAACATGATAACCTGGTACTAGAGCATATTATTTGTTTGACCAAGATTAGGTCAAACTTCTGTTGAATTTCGAACCAAACCAAATACACGTTTGACCTGATAACTTTGCCTGATCCTTATTTCAAACTTGCAAGACTTGAGCCTAGATAGAACAGAAACAAAAGGTAAATATTCTAAATGTATAACGGTTAGATGACATGAATAATGGATATGATGCACAGTGATGAAAATGCTATGATATGTATGATTCGGCGATTCAGGGTCAAAATTAGGATGTAACAACATGTTATAATTTTTTTTTCATATTTTCACAACATTCATGAAAACTTACATTCATTCAATTATAAACGAGGTCCTGAAGATACTCAGATATTTCAGAAACTCGGACATGCTCATGTACTCAATACAAAATGACCAACATTTCCAAATTTCATTTTTCCATGAATTCGTTAATACTACATATAAAAACACACAAATTTTACAACAAATACTAAGATGAACTGGGAAAAATTAAATGAAAGCAAATAAATTTCATAGTGGCGGTGGCAGAAGCTCAATCTTCATCTTCACTCGCTGTTTCTTCTTATTAACTTTATTCCTCATCCCCCTCTTCATTTTCTTCATTTTCCTCTAGCATATTAATCCCTCCACTAGTTTCACCACTACCACCTCCAGAGTAGAATGAGACACTTCTAGACCACAGGAGGTACCTACTAAAATCCTCCAGTATGGGTATTGACTCATATAGTTACTGCAGTGCATGCATCCTTAACTGAAATCTATATATGGACTCATTGAGAGAAAGTATACCTCTCTAGTATGAATTACCAACATCCCAACTATACTCGAAATATGCTCTCAAGTTTAGATCCATGACATTAAAGATTGCCACCCCTTGGTGATACCCTAGTAATGTCACATGAGGGTTTTGTGGTGGTGGTGGTCCCCTTCTTCTTCGGCTTGTGCAGTGGCGAGATATAAAGTCATTTTCTAACTTAGAAGTAAGGAAGAGACGGTAGTTTTCTAGAATATTCACATTATATATCTTTCATAATCAAGTGATCAGGCTAATAAAAGAAAGAGCTTGTTTCTGTTGTGAATTCAGAACACTCTAACTTTTGTTGGAAATTATCTTGGCAATATATACATGTTTCCCCCTTAAGGATATACCATATGAGTATACAGTGTGGAAAGTTGTAAATAAATTATGAGTCTTTGGAGTAATGTTGTGAAGAATGAAATTCATCAATATTTAAGACTGGATGGAAAAATCGACTTCTTGAAGCGGGCACCCCATCTCCCCCACCTCTTAGGATTTCCCATCATCGCAAATATCTACGACTACCATAGCATAATACTTGTTTACTTTTTATAACTTCCTATCAAAAGGATCTAATCTCTCTATATCAATCACATATCCATCTTTAAGGTAGAAATGAATGGTATCCCTATCAAAAGCAAACATTTCCTTCTTACTCTAGACAATCTTGTAAATAGTGAATCTTTAAATGGTTTTAAATTTGCATAAAACTCCCAAATTATATCCAGGTTAATGTGCTCGAGAGGATGTGTTAAAACACCCCATCCTCTAATGTTGATTTCCTATACAATGTGATAATAATCACATGGGTCTTACAGTTTAACCTCCCATTATGGCACTATATTTTTTTTCCAATTTAGTATAATATTCCTCATGTGTCGCACTTGTAAATCAGTGACCATCATATGGCCCTCTGGAGACTCTACTCTAACTTGTCCTTTTATCCCGCGGTCGATTTTGGAGCCGTATGAAATTTCACATTATCAACACACTGTTGCACCCTAAAATTTGCTCAACCTATTTCACCTGGTTTATGTTTCAATTGCATTGTCATTTGTATAATAAGTCATGTACATAGTCCAATCATTTGCATATCATAGCATCACAAGGCATCCAACAAGGGATCAAGTGCCATTCTTATCAGAAAGAGGCACAACAAGGGGTTTTATTCAAGTTCAAGATCATCCAAGTAATCAAGAAATGAGTTGAAGCTTTGGGAAGTTTGAAGGTTAACCAATGGATTTCTCTCCTATCTGGGGGTGTGGGAGATCAAGGAATGTGTGAGTCATGACTGAGGGTATGGAAAAACTCATGGAGGACTTAGAGGGTCATTTTGAAGATGAGTCAAGTCATTGGTGTGATTACAAGAGCTACTGTTGAATGCAGTCAACTAGGGTTTCATCTGGGTCAACCCTAGGTCAACCCTAGGTCAAATGATTGGTTGGAGGGCATCAAGGTCTACTTGGAGGATTTGGAATTCATGATTTGATATGTGAATATATGTGTGGTGTTGTGCCAAGGAGAAATCAAAAGGAATCAAGAAGAAGAGGAGTTACTAAATTAGGGTTTCAGTGTAAAAACCCTAATTTAGGCCTATTTTCCAAGCCAGATAAGTCAAAATGAAAATTTCAAATGAAGTCTTGGTCTACATGAAACTTGTAAAGCTTCTCAATAGCTTTAATTTGAGTACTATAAGTCTTCAAGAAGGTTTGTATAACTCAAGTTATGGTTCTTGCAAGTTATGGGTCCTCAGAGGACACTGAAATTTATCTGTGAAAGTCACTTGACTTGCAAGCAACGTTTTCCCATCAAGGACTTTTCAAATGGACTCTTAGCCAACATAAGATTTGTAGATCTTGACCTTAGCTTTCATTTGAGTACTAGAAGTACTCAATATGATTTGTGGAACTCAAGTTATGGTCTTGGAAACCCAAGGGTATTTTGGGAAAGTTGAATTACAGGTCATTTTTCAACGTAGGTCCAAATCTCCATCTTCCACTCTTCAAATGGAAAAATGTTCAGCATGATATGTGTTCAAAATGATGTTTTTAGGCTAGATAAGAGGTCATGAGAGTTTGGAATGGCTTGGTTCACAAAATCATAAAAATGGCCTAAAATAAGGGTATATTTTAAATGAACCAAAGTTGGAAATTAGGGTTTTTGACCTACACATCCAAACCAAGCCATATGACATACCAATTTGATTGTATAAGGCATTTTGAGAACATTGACATTGCCACAATTTTGAATTGAGGGTTATTTCAAGGACTTGCTTTGTAATTTGGTTACTTGAATCATAAGGTACAATTGCAAAACCATACTTCCAAGCAAATGCAAGGCTCCTTTCCATCCATACACCTCTAATATCTCATTTGGAGAGATTCTCAACTCAGAACAAGTGTATTGCAAGCCAAAATCTTGAGCTGGTATGTGCATAGCATAATAAGAGATTTTCATGATATGAGATGGTGAATTTCTCATTGGATCAATCTAGAACTTTCTAGAGTCCTCATTCACACTCTATATATGCATATGAAGTGATTCAGATCACTGGTTGGAGAGAATTGAAGGAGAGAAGAGAGATTGAGATTGAAATTCTTCTGTTGCAACTCAGATTCGGTTACAAGCATTTCATCCTTTTCCATCCAATTTCTTGATCCCATTGGCTTCCATTGATACTAGTGAGTGTTTCCAGATCAATTTCCATGCAAATTGGTGGAGAAATCGTGTTCTTGCTCTTGGATTTTCTCACCTGCAACTCAGAATCGGGTTCCATAATCCAAGCCTCCTCAACCAATTCTTTTGCATACAGAAGCAAGATTGTGACTCATTGAAGGTGTATTGAAGTTCTCAAAGCTTGATTTGAAGATTTCATACCTCTGTGCATCAAGATTTTGCAGGTAGGTACTTTTCAATCCACAGCTTGATTTAGGTAGTTTCAATTGGTTTTGATTAGTTAGATTCATTGTAGATGATCATGTGGAGCTTTCTGGTAGCTTTAGGATCCATTTAGATGCAATTAGTGTGATGACACAAAATCTGTTCATGCTCATGTCTTGTTGTTCTTGAGGATATAATCATAGTTGGATGGCTAGAAATGATCAGTGAAGCATGGTGAAGAGATTAGGCTATTCAGTTTTAGGTTTGGTGAGATTCCATCCTTGACCAGTTTCTGAGTTTCCTATCGTGTTTTGAGGAGGAGTAGGTTTCAATGGTTGTGGATGCCATGGTTAGATTCAGTGTAAAATTTCAAGCAGGTTAGGGTTTTTAATTTTGAATTTTGATGGAGATTTGATGGAATGCGAATTGAAGAAGAGGAAGCTGATCACTCTATTCATCCATGGCTTTTCCCTCCATGAGAGTTCAAAGGAAGAAGACGATCTGAGCACCCTTGGATATGAGAAAGACTTTGACCCAAAACGAGATCCAATGGCCATGATTTTTTTTCAATTCGTGAAGAGACTCAGACTACCTAATACGCACCGTTTCATTTAAAACGTGGCATTGGGCTTAAGTGATAACTGTTATCCACACCCCTAGTTAGAAGCCCACGTGATATTGCACTGAGTTTCATTGCTTTTCACACCACGAGTTTTTATTTTCCTTTCTATTTTTCATTTTATTTTCTGATTTCATATTGGACCTAGCGCGCTTTTCTATCCATACCCCCCTCTGAGCCCATATCTGGATTTGAACTAATCTGCATTGCTATTTGACACACATGTCTTCCATTTTTCATCATATTTCTTTTATTTTACACATTTACTTTAAGATCTTAGAAAATTCATAATAAATTGGAAAATTAATATTTTTGCATGGTAATTTTTTCCCCATTTTCATCAAGACATCAGGAAAATTATAAAAGAATAAAAAATGTCATTTCATGCATTTTTCTATTTTTTGTTTATTTTTACTTGTAATAGCTTTTATCTCATTTCCATTTACTACATGTTGCTTGCTGAATTTAGTATGACCATTTTATTTTGGTTTTTGATGCCATTATTTTTTCTATAGTTAGGTTATAGTATTAGGTCCACCCTAGAATTTAATCACAGTTTTGTAATTTAATTTTGGTTAGTTTTGAACATCAAACTTTAGTGTGCTAGAATTAGGGTTTCAACTTGACATAGGTGCATTTCAACACATGGTTTTGGGGTTTTTAGTTTGATTTAGGCCTTGGTGTTTATGTGGGGTATAGGGTATATAGCTAGGGTCCCTTAGAAGTAAATATAGGATTTTATGATGAATATTTCCATTTTATTTGATTTTTGCAAGTTGATTGATATTGGTGTGTTTCCCTCTTGGGAAGTTGCTATGTTTGTTGAGTTTTGGGCCTTTCTTTGGATGTTGGGGCTTGTGCTTGGCTTGAGGATTCTATGAAGACTTTGAGGATGATTGAATACAAATGATGATGCTTGGATCTTAAGTTGCTTGTGCTTGAAAATTGCTTGATGAAGGCTTAGGAGTTAGGAAATATAGGGAGAGCTCTAGGGTAGACTGATTTCTTCTGTCAAACATAGAGAGCTTCTTGTGCCTTTATTCCATCCTATGACACAAGGTCCCCTAAAAGAAGTTCCATCTATCCTTAGGAGGGATGTAGAGCATGCTTTGACTGGGTAGAACCTTGAGGATAACTGTCACTTGCTGTGTTAAGATCTTAGTGATTTCCCTGGGTTTTCACTAAGCCTCTTAACATCCCAACTTCCTCTATTAGTTAGTCCTCTTTTGTGAGTGTTTACCTTGAAGATGGAAGCTTATTGGGGATAAGAAGTTCATTGATGACTGGATAAGATGAAGCTTGTGCCTGTCAAAGCTGGATATCTGTTGAAGACTAGGGTTATATTGTTGTTTGAAGTTGTCTACTGGTTGGAACTCAGTGCTTGTTAAAGCTGAAGATTATTAGAAGATAATAGCTTACCTGAAGTTTGAATATCATTGGAAAGTGAAGATGGGATCTTGTTGTTACTGTCCACCTTTTGCTGTTTATCAACTATAGCTGCCAGAGCTGGTGCTGTCTGATCTGCTTGATGTAAGGAGCTGGTGTTGCTGTCTGAGTTGGTTGGGTGTGGCTTTCTTTGCTGTATTGTCTGTTGATTTTCCCTTAGGTTTGAAGTGAAGCTGTTTCACTTTGCCTATTGTTTGTATAGCTGCATTCACCCATATTTTACTGTTTACTGTATATCTGCTGTTTCTTTTCCGTTTATCCCCTAGGATCTCTGATTCCCTCTCTGCAGGAGGGAATCATGACAGACATTAGGTTGTAATCCATGCATGACAACATTAGGATAGTTTTGATTCCCTTCCAAACCCTAGGTTCTTAGACTTCTCTTCTATCTCTGAACAATTCAAAACACAGTAATAAGGATAATCGATGCCGTACGCTACGAGCCTTAAGCTATTTGAGAAAGGTTGTTGGAGGGTCACTCTTCAGTAATCTGACTGCTTAGTGTGTTACCCTTAGGGTGACATACGACGTAGTCACTCTCAAATCATAGTCTCTAGTGCGTCAGAGATTGCAAACATCATAAAAGACAGTTCTTGCGTAAAAGACTGAAAACAAACATCAAAGTGTCATTTTTGTCCGCTTGGACTCTTAATCAGAAAAACCCTTTCATAAGGAGATAAAAAAAACATTCAGACAAGCTTGTGTCTTCCGTAGCCCGAACTACGTTTGCTCTAATCTTTCATGCCGTATGAAAGTACGTAGGCATAGGATGTGATATCCTAGCGAGCAACCTTTCCCTCCTTTCCCGTAGGTAGGCGAACTACGTTGACTCTGATTTCTCGTTCCAGACGGGAATACGTAGGCATAAAGTGCGATACTTTGCCGAGTCATTTTCTTTTCTTTTAACCCTTGACCCTGTAGAATAGATGGAATAACAATCCGTACTAGAAAACAAGCGTGGATCCCGTCGAGTACGACGGACGTGAGGGGTGCTAATACCTTCCCCTTGCGTAACCGACTCCCGAATCCAGGATTTGGTTGCAATGACCATTCCTTTCCCGTCTTTGCGTGAGGTTTACTCTGAGCGTTTCCTTTCCCTCCTTTGGGATAAATAACGCATGGTGGCGACTCTTCTGTTCAGCCGGTGCCGATTTTCGCAGTAGCGACAGCTGGCGACTCTGCTGGGGACAGGAATATCCCCTACGCGAGTTAACCCTAGCGCTTGTTTTCCCGTCATGGGTGTTGTATAGATTTACCTTTCTGTCTTTACTTTCTGCATTTTATTTATCAGCTTTATACTGTTATTGCTGCTGTGGGAAGGGGATAATTTGTTGAGAGATAAGTCGGACCTGGGCTTGAGGTTACACATAGACTTAGAAGTAGAGAGTAGTGGTTAACCTGCTTGCTTAGCTCGCACCAGCTAGCCACGAAATTTACGCTCGGATGAGATTCTCTTTGATGCTTCTTGCCTGGCCCTTAGGGCTCGACAAGTTGTTTGACCCGAGGATTGTCGACTCTGGGGACCTATCAATTGAGATTCAACTAAGTGAGGCCGCTTCAAGGGATGATGATGCCACACCTCCTGGGTATCGTATCATTGCTCTTGAAAGTCTGTGACGTTGAACCCGCATAGGATGTCGTACCTCGTCTGCGAGTTAAGTACACACCTGTCAGGGGTAGGTGGGTCTGTTTGCAGGGAACCGTTCGACCTCAGAACACCTGGTTTATCTCTGGCAGTGAGATGTGGTTACAAGGTTCATTTGAGTGGTTTGAGATAAAGAGTGGATGGTTCTCAAGCTTCAGTACAGAGCAGCTCAGTCTATCAGCATTGCACTTGGTCCCTTGTTTGCATATGCATGTGCATTTTCGTGATTACATTTCATTAACATGTATTTATGTTGCAGGTGATTATTCCCCTTTGATTCTGGTATATCTTATAGCCAGATATGGAGTCCCTGAAGAAGACAGTGGCTTACCGGCTGCATTCACCAGATATCAGTTCCTTGCTGAGTTTAGTTGCTCTGGCAGACGAGAAAGTGAGGGCTGAGTTCAGAGTATCCTACGGGAGATTGCTTAGCTTGTTATACAGACCTTCTGCACTTGAGACGACTGGGGTGTATACTTTGATGCAGTTTTATGAGCCACAACTGAGATGTTTCTTATTTCCAGACTATATTCTAGCACCCAATTTGGAGGAGTATTCTGCTATGTTGGGAGTTCCGATATTAGACCAGATGCCCTTTGTACATGCTGATGCTGAGCCTGAGTTAGCCACACTTGCTGAGATTGTCAGTTTGGACGCTTCTGAGTTCCCAGGAGGGTTGGTTAGGCTGAACGGAGCTTTTGGTTTTCACCTATCTGTCCTAGTTGAGAAGGCTACACAGTGCGCAAAGAGTGGATGTTGGATTGCTTTCAGTGCTATTTCAAGCTGTCTGCATCTACGGGATTGTCTTATTTCCTAACGTGCCAGACTTTGTCAACTCAGATGCCTTCCTGGTTCTTGCCTCGAAGAATCTAGTTCCTACTCTCTTGGGCGATGTTTATCATTCCATCCACTACAAGAATGAGAAACATTGTGGCAAGAACGTTTCCTATTGTCTTCCTTTCCTGTACAGGTGGTTCCAAGGGCACCTTCCGAAGACAGGACCTTTTGTGGATGCTGTTGATACTTTGGATTGGTCTTCCCGGTTGATGGGACTGTCTGCGGAGAATATCATTTGGTTTAATCGGAGTATGCTTGGTACTGATATTATATATAGTTGCAACAACTTTTCGAATGTTCCCCTGGTTGGACGGAAAGGCTGTATCAACTATAACCCTGCATTACTGGTACGACAATTCGGTTACGCTTTGAGAGACGCTCCTATTGAGAAGGAGATACAGGAATCTCTGTATCTCACAGGGTCATTAGACGCAGCTGTTTTGATCAGATTGAGACAGGCATGGGCTAACATCCATAGGAGGGGAAAAGCTTTGCTCGGTAAGAGCAACAGCAGAGCTTATGATCCTTATTTGGCTTGGATCCGCGAGAGAGTTGGTACTTCTTTGATGCCTTACCCTGCTGTGGAACCCCTGTATCTTCCGTTGAGTGAAGTACCTCCTTCGGAAGAGAGTGAGAAGTATAACAAATTGTTGGCTGAAAATGAAGAACTGAAGAAAGCCAATGAGGAGTTAGAGAAGGAAATCTTCCAATTACGTCGTGAGAAGAAGGAAGTCACCTTCACTGTGAAGGAACAGACTGAATTGATTAACAGGTTGGGATCAGAGCTGACAGAAGAGACCAACAAGAAAGAAAAAGTGGGGATAGCCTTAAATGGTGTTAGCAAGGTGCTTACTTCCAAGAAGGAACTCCTAAGCAAAGCTTATGCCCGTCTCTACAAGTGGGAAGCTTTGTGGAATGCCACGCTTACCAAGCGGAAGGAGCGCGAAGACGAACTGAAGTTGCAGATTGCCACGCTAGAGGCATAGGTTAGATCCCAAGACGCAAAGATTGCTGAAGCGACATCACTTAGGAGCGCTGCTAAGCTCAGAGTAAGTGACATTGACGAGAAGCCAAGAGGTTATGAAGAGAAGGCCGGTTCCAAGAGGTACAGATTTGACGAGAGTTCTGGCAAAAGAACCTACCAGGACGACGCCAAGAAGCTGAGATCCACTACCGAGCAGCATGCTTTATTGATACATGAGCTAATCTCCAGACTAGGGCACTCGGAGACGATGAGTATATTGGAGGACGTCAGGGCACGCCATTTGGCCTGATTTACCTTGTCTTTGTTATTTGTACTTGAATTTTGACCATCGCCAGGCTTGTTGGTCGAGGTCTCTTCAGTTGTATTTAGTTGTACTCTTGTACTCAGCCTCTTGGCATTGTTATATATGAGGGTTTTCTGATTCCTTGCTTGCTGGATAGGGACTCCATTGTCGTAATGGCTTTCTCTCCAAAACTAGAATCGGGGGGAATATAACCTGTAGCATATTTACATATTTGCATCCGCATTCGTATTGCATAACTGGTATTCGCGAATCTGTATCTTATTTCCCGCATTTGCAAGTTTCCAGGATTGACGAACAAAGAGTTCACCGCTACTCAACCCGAAACAACTGCAAGAGAATCATGGATCAAGTCCAGGTGGAGATGCAGGAAATTCGCGAGAAGTTGAACCTGTTCATGTAGGCCATGGAGAGTATTGCTAAAGGCCAGGAGAATCTCCAGACTTTGGTACAGCCGCTGCTGATGCAGGCTAATGGGAACGGCAACAATGACCACAACTCTGTGCATGTCGAAACTCTTCATGAGGATGGTCCCCCTACGTCTGTGGTTCCTCCTGTGGTGACCCCACATGTTGTGGTTGTGAACAATGACGCTGGCGCTGGCAATGGTAATACAGGGAATGGAAATGAGACTGTTGTTAACAATGTTGGATTCGGAGACGCCAATCTGGGCGGCGGTAACTACAATGGCGGCAATGGTTTTGGTAACAATGGATTTGGCTATAACAACCAGGGGTTTGAGTACGGCAATCAGGGCGGAAAGTTCGGCTTCAACACTCAGGGCTTCGGCTATGACGGTTTCGGTAACGCTAACCAGGGTTATGGTGGAAATGGTGCTGGATTGATTCCTGTCAGCGCAGGTTTCGGGCTAGGTTATGGTAATGGGGGACGAGATCCCATGACTAACCAGCAAGGGTTTGGTCGCAACACTGGTTATAACGGGTACGAAAATGAAAATGTGAACTGGGGCGAAGACTGTCAAGAGGACGCCTTTTCTAGGAGAGGTATGGGATTTGAAGGACCCGTTGACAATACTCAAAGGATTAAGATGCTTGAAGAACAGGTGAAGGGTATGGCTAATCAGAATTCTACCAGACTAGACATGACTACTATGGGTTTGGTGCCTGGGCTGAAGGTACCGCTGAAATTCAAAGCGCCCATATTCGACAAGTATAAGGGGGACAATTGCCCTAAGGTGCATGTCCACGCTTATTACAGAAGGATGTCCGTGTATTCAGATGACGAAAGGATGCTTATGCATTTCTTTCAAGACAGCCTGTCAGGACCGTCACTCGAGTGGTACATGGGGTTGGAGCCCGCTCAAATCAAAACCTGGAAGCAATTGGCGGATGCTTTCGTCCTACATTATAAGTATAATAGTGATTTGGCACCGAACCGAGTTCAATTGCAAGGTTTGTCGCAGAAGAAAGAGGAAAGCTTTAAAGAGTACGCGTATAGATGGCGCGATATGGCAGCAAGAGTACATCCTCCGTTAGCTGAAAGAGAAATGAATAGCATGTTCATTGGGACCTTTACGGGGATATATTACAAAAAGTTGTTTAATGTCTCGTTGAGCAGTTTTTCAGATTTGATTCTCATGGGTGAGATGGTCGAAGACAGTATTAAGGTTGGAAGATTCCACGCAGGTGAGTCTACCCCCACAGGAGGTACAAGAAAAGCATTCGGTGGTAGACGTCAAGGTGATTCTAGTGCTGTGTTCGGAGGCAGAGGCCGGGGCAGAGGACGAAGTCAGTATGCTCAGTATCAACAGGTCGCTAGTGTTACCATCCGTTTTCCACAACAACAACAACAACAACAGTAGTCGCGGCAGCAGCAACAACAAAGGCAACACCCCGCCCAACGCAGAATCCTAGAGGGCAAGCCAAGGCGAGTATTCGAAACGCCTCCTTCAACATATGTCGAACTGCTCCAAACCTTGTTAGGGTTAAAGTTGGTTGAGAAAAGGACTATGGCGCCGTTAACGGGCAATCCTCCGTTTGGTTATGATGCTGGTAAACACTGTAATTTTCACTCCGGGGCGCCCGGACATGATATTGAAGGCTGTCACGCGTTTAAACATAAAGTCCAAGACTTGTTGGACAGCAAAGCTATCAACTTTGGGCAGGCGGGTCCAAACATAGTACAACAGCCTATGCCCACTCATGGGGAAAACGCCATCCTGACTGAGGAGAATTTGAATCTAGTGACGGATGTCAATGAGCTGAAGACACTGTTGGGTGAGATCAAAAGCAGGTTGTTAAAAGGGGGTGTATTCCCAGGGTGCGACGAATTTTGCTTGGATTGTTGGGTACAGCCAGAGGGTTGTAATGATTTGAAACAGGGTATTCAGGCTTTGACGAATGAAGGAACATTGCAGTTTGATAGAACCGCAGTTGAAGAGCCTGTAGAGGCATTGTGTGATAAGCGGAACGATGTTGCGACGGTAACGATTCCAAGAAAGACAATAACAATAACGACGCCTGCCAGGCGGTCGACAATCACTATTACTAAAGCAGGACCGATCTCTTTCGAGAATACCAAAGCAGTGCCATGGACTTACGGGCTGGAGGTTTATTGCGACGGTGAGAAAATTGAGGTAAGTAAACAACCAGTTGGGGTCATAGACAATGTTGTTGGAACAGGAGGTATGACCAGAAGTGGGAGAATCTTCACATCGCCTGAGGTAGAGGCAGAAAGATTGGCGAAGGGGAAAGCCAAGGTAGACGAGAGTGGCCCCTCGAAGATAAAGGAAAAGGAAACATCGCTTAAGGATGTGGAAGAGTTTATGAGGCTCATCCGTAAAAGTGATTACAAAATTGTGGAGCATCTCCAGCAAACGCCATCGAAGATCTCGATCTTGTCACTGCTGCTATGTTTCGAGGCCCATCGGAACGCGTTGCTGAAGATCCTGGACGCGTCATTCGTTCCTCAAGACGTTTCGGTTAATCAATTAGAAGGGGTGATGGCGCATGTTAATGCGGGGCATAGTTTGGGATTTACAGATTTCGATTTGACCCCGAGGGGGAGAGAGCATAATATGGCGCTGCATGTCTCAGTTGAATGCAGGGGTACGGTCATGTCCCGTGTGTTGGTGGA
The DNA here is from genome assembly GCA_963859935.3 of Lathyrus sativus. Classification (NCBI taxonomy): domain Eukaryota; kingdom Viridiplantae; phylum Streptophyta; class Magnoliopsida; order Fabales; family Fabaceae; genus Lathyrus; species Lathyrus sativus. Next base: position 72,105,479 of record OZ012736.1, read on the forward strand.
TACAGGATCTTCCTTGAATGTGCTTCCGAAGAAAGCAATGATGAAGTTGGATATCAGGGGGATTCTCTGCACGCCTAGTGACTTGGTGGTCAGGGCATTTGATGGTACGAGGAGGTCAGTTTTCGGATCAATAACATTACCATTGCAGGTGGGGCCGGAAATCTTTGAAACGGAATTCTATATAATGGACATCCAGCCAACGTATAGTTGCCTTCTAGGACGCCCATGGATTCATGCGGTTGGGGCAGTCACATCCACGTTGCACCAAAAGTTGAAATATATGGTGGGGGACAGTGTCGTCACTGTTTGTGGAGAAGAAGATATTCTGGTTAGCCATCTGTCTTCATTCAGATATGTGGAAGTCGACGGCGAAATCCACGAGACACCCTGTCAGGCATTTGAAGGGCTAAAGATTAAAGACAAAGCTCCAGTACCCAAGATATCAGATGTGGCAGTGTCGTCGTACAAAGAGGCTCAAGCTCTAGTGCAGGCAGGCAAAACAAAGGGCTAGGGTCAGGTGTTGGAGATTCCCGTAAAGAACGACAGGTTCGGGCTTGGATATCATCCTTCGTCATCAGCATCCTCTTCCGGAGCGCCCAAGTTCAGAGGGCCAATAACTATTACGCCAAGTGGAGTGAGCTTCGAGACCATCAATGCTGTTTCCAATTCTAAGGAAGGAGATAGCGACTGTGATATGGACGCGTGGATTAAGCCAGGCGTGCCAGGACAAGGGCTTTGCAATTGGTCTATTCAGGAGACTGTTCCTGTGACAACTAAATAGTAATGATTTGTTTTTTTAATTGTTGAATAATCTTGTGCCCTACTTGGGGCACAATGATTTTTCTTAGGGCCATTTTGGTTATGTACAGTACATTGTTTAATCATGAATAAAGGTGTTTTTCATATACAAATATTGTGATCCTTGTTTTTCCTGTTTTTATTTTTTACAATAAAATGGCAACGTGGTTATTTGCTTTGTCTGCGTTTTGAAGCATTTAACCATTTCCTTTGCAGGATTACTATTTCAAATGACATCTATGAACCGCCTATGACTCATTTCGACTTCGAGCACCCGGTATTTCAAGCTGAGGAAGAGATTGTGGAAGATGGAGACGTACCAGAGGAGTTGACCTGGTTATTGAAACAAGAAGAAAGAATCATTCTACCTCATGAGGAAGTCATTGAGATTATCAATTTAGGGTCGGAAGGAGTTGAAAGGAACATCCGTATAGGGCCGCACTGCAAAGCGACGTTAAGCAGAGGTTGGTTGAGATGCTCAAAGAGTACATGATATTTTTTCCTGGTCCTACGAGGACATGTCGGGGTTGGATACGGATATGGTTGTGCACCGTCTGCCATTAAAAGAAGAATGCCCGCCGGTTAAGCAGAAGCTCCGAAGAACTAGACCGGACATGGCTGTGAAGATTAAGGAGGAAGTTCAAAAACAGTGGGATGCTGGTTTCCTAGCTGTTACAAAATATCCCTCATGGGTCGCTAATATTGTGCCAGTGCCAAAGAAAGACGGTAAAGTGCGAATGTGTGTAGACTACCGTGACTTGAACAAAGCGAGCCCGAAAGATGATTTTCCACTTCCTCACATCGATGTGCTGGTTGATAACACGACTCAATTCTCCGTATTCTCCTTCATGGATGGCTTCACGGGCTATAATCAGATCAAAATGGCGCCAGAAGACATGGTGAAGACTACTTTCATTACTCCCTGGGGAACATTTTGTTACAAAGTGATGCCCTTCGGATTGAAGAATGCTGGGGAAACATATCAACGTGCTATGACGACTCTCTTTCATGACATGATGCATAAAGAGATCGAGGTTTATGTTGATGATATGATTGCCAAATCCCAGACGGAGGAGGAGCATTTGGTTAATCTGCTGAAATTATTCAAGAGGCTTAGGAAGTTCAGGCTGAGACTGAACCCTAACAAGTGCACCTTCGGGGTGAGATCGGGTAAATTGCTGGGGTTTATCGTGAGCGAAAAAGGAATAGAGGTTGATCCTGCGAAAATAAAAGCAATACAAGAAATGCCGACGCCTACAATAGAAAAAGAAGTGCGTGGATTTTTAGGGAGGTTGAACTATATCGCCCGGTTCACATCTCACCTAACTGCAACATGCGAGCCGTTATTCAAGCTGTTAAAAAAGGACCAGGTTGTGACCTGGAATGAAAAATTGTCAAAAGGCGTTCGACAAGATAAAAGAATACTTGCAGGAACCTTCTGTCTTGATACCCCCAGTGGCCGGGAGACCTTTGATTATGTATTTGACAGTTCTTGAGGAAAGTATGGGTTGTGTTCTCGGTCAACACGACGAGACAGGGCGTAAAGAGCATGTGATCTACTATTTGAGTAAGAAGTTTACAGACTGTGAGTCCAGATACTCAATGCTCGAAAAAACGTGTTGCGCGCTAGCCTGGGCCGCCAAACGTTTGAGACAGTACATGCTAAATCATACAACCCTACTTATTTCAAAGATGGATCCAATCAAATACGTGTTTGAGAGGCAAGCACTCTCCGGAAGAATTGCCCGATGGCAGATGGTGTTAACCGAATATGATATTCAGTATGTCTTGCAAAAGGCTATTAAAGGTAGCATTTTGTCGGAGTACCTTGCGGAGCAGCCTGTGGAGGACTACCAATCGATGAGGTTTGATTTTCCTGACGAGGATATCATGTACCTAAAGATGAAAGATTGTGAAGAACCGTTGTCGAACGAAGGACCAGAATTGGGTTCCAAATGGCAGTTAATATTTGATGGAGCGGTGAATTCCTATGGTAGCGGAATAGGTGCGATTATTACTACTCCTCAGGGGTCGCATATCCCCTTTACTGCCCGATTGACCTTTCCGGTTACCAATAATGAGGCTGAATACGAGACTTGCATCATGGGTCTTGAAGAAGCCATTGATTTGTGAATCAAACATCTATATGTATACGGAGACTCAGCTCTAGTGGTGAATCAGATAAAAGGAGAATGGGAGACACGTCAGCCCAATTTGATAGCGTATATGAATTATGCAAGGAGATTGTTGCCTTTCTTTGACAAGGTGGAATTGCATCATGTGCCGCGAGTAGAAAATCAGATGGCTGACGCCTTGGCGACATTGTCTTCGATGTATAAAGTTAACTTCTGGAACGAGGCTCCCCGGATTGTTATCTCTCGGCTCGATAGGCCCGCTTTCATATTTGCTATTGACGAAGCATCTGATGATAAACCCTGGTACTTTGACATCCAGAATTTCCTGAAGAACAAGGAGGATCCGGCTGGGGCATCCAGTCGAGATCAGAAAACTCTCAGGAGATTGGCTGGTAATTTCTATTTGAATCCTGACAGTGTCCTATACAAAAGAAACCACGACTTGGTGTTGCTACGTTGTGTAGACGAGAAAGAAGCGAAGTTGCTCATGGAAGAGATCCATGAGGGTACATTTGGTACACATGCTGGTGGGCATGCTATGACGAGAAAACTGCTGCGGGCAGGTTATTACTGGCTAACTATAGAAACAGACTGTTTCAAGTTTGCAAAAAGGTGTCATAAATGCCAAATTTATGCGGACAAGGTCCATGTACCCCCAAGTCCTTTGAATGTGATGTCATCACCGTGGCCTTTCTCGATGTGGGGAATTGATATGATTGGAAAGATCGAGCCTACGGAATCCAATGGACACAGGTTCATCTTGGTGGCAATCGATTACTTCACCAAGTGGGTGGAAGCAGCGTCGTATGCCAATGTCACCAAACAAGTGGTAGCCAGGTTTATCAAACGAGATATTATCTGCCGATATGGAATCCCTGAGCGGATCATCACCGACAATGGTTCGAATTTGAATAACAAGATGATGAAGGAGCTGTGTCAGAATTTTAAGATTGAACATCACAACTCTTCTCCTTACCGACCCAAGATGAATGGCGTTGTTGAAGCGGCCAATAAGAACATAAAGAAGATTGTTCAAAAGATGGTTGTGACGTACAAAGACTGGCACAAGATGCTACCTTTCGCTTTGCACGGTTATCGTACGACGGTACGCACATCAACCGGGGCAACCCTTTTCTCATTGGTATACGGAATGGAGGCAGTGTTACCATTGGAAGTTGAGATTCCTTCCTTGAGGGTTTTACGAGATGTCCAACTTGACGAGGCAGAATGGGTTAAAGAGAGGTTGAATCAGCTGAGCTTAATGGATGAGAAGAGGCTAGCTTCTCTCGCATACGGTCGGTTGTACCAGAGCCGGATGAAGAAAGCGTACGAAAAGAAGATACATCCACGAAGCTTTCAGACGGGCGACCTTGTGCTGAAGAGGATTCTCCCACCGCAAACAGATCACAGGGGCAAGTGGACCCCTAATTACGAAGGGCCATACGTTGTCAGAAAAGTCTTCTCTGGAGGAGCCTTGCTACTATCTACCATGGATGGTGAAGACTTTACGTCTCCTGTGAATTCGGGGGCAGTTAAAAAATATTTTGCTTGAAAGTGACCCGCTGGACAGTAAAAAGAGAGTCCAGGCAAAAATGGGGCATCCCGGCGAACCAAAAACAGAATAAAAGGTTCGGGAAAAAAGTTAGGGATAAAATTGAAAAGATGTACACCCGCGAAGTCGAAAACCTACATTGGGCGGCTTCGGCAAAAAAGGGTATCCCGGTGAATTGAAAACCCGCAAAGGGCGATTCACGCAAAAGTTAGGGATTGAAAAAGCAAATGACTGCGGTCCAGATTAGATACCTGCATTGCTTAGTGGTTTGGGGAAGCACTTGAGGGTTCGTTTATCCGACACAATCTCTTCCGAAAACTGAATACCGGGAAAGCGCCAGAGTCAGGCGAGTCATAGGAGGATCAGTTCACGATGTTTGTCTGCGCCACGTTGCCGACATGTGTACAAATTCGAGTTGTATTTGTTTTTTTTGCATATATGTATGCATGTGTACGTAACTTCCTCTTTTCAGGAGTTGCATCTGATGTACAAAACTTCGCCTATTCGGAGGCCTGTTATTAATAAAACATGTTATTCAGTTTTTGATGATTGTGCTTTACTGTTTTGTATGTGGAAAATGCCAATGTTCCGATGAACTTGCATGTGCATAACTTTGCTGGCCCTTGCCAATAATTGCTAAAACTTCGAATTGACTGAAGTAAGGTCACGGATACTAACCCGAATAGATTTGGTTGTATAGATTTGTCTTGTCTCGTTTGTGTTTTGCAGGGTTCTCGCCCTTAAAGCGGATAATCAGAAAGTTGTGGCCCCCAGCCAGAGATTCGTGGTGAAAGACTTGAATTTGTGCGACGCTAATCCCCATGCAGGTCGCATTTCATCCCTCAGAGGTTGAGATAATGTTATCCTTTGCCGAAGAGATCAATTTCCCCAGCTAGTCGCAGTTTATCCATAGAGGATATCCCTAGCCAGTCAAGATCAGTATCCCTTGCAGAGGTGGCACTCCCTAGAGAGTCGAGTATGTGAACGATCAATCCCCAGCTTAGAGGAGTCCCGCAGAGTTTAGCCAAGTCATAATTGGTTCCGAAGGATTATTCCTATAGAAGAGGGTTTTTTTTCCCCGCAGGTCGTCATGCCTTCGTCAGGATGATTATCCCCAGCGGAGCGGTAACTCCGAGTTTGTAAGCTGTGCCCAAATAGCATCGTCTCCTCCAGAAGGATTTCCTTGTTCCCCAGCTGAGTCGTTTCTTGCTCAGTCAGTTTACTGTCCCCAAGAGAGTCGATTCTTCCCCAGTGGAGTTACTCTCCCCAGCAGGTGTTCTTTCCTCTCAGTGGAAATCAAAGTTTAATCTCCTCAGCAGAGTTGGTAATGTTGTCGGCATTTATTTTGCCAAAGGACTTTATGATACTTGTTCATCCCCAGCGGAGTTGGCTTTATCCTCAGAATTCATGTCGTTGAGACAACACTACCAAAGTCTCCCCAGAAGCTTGAGCCTGCGTTTGCATTTGCATGTCGTGTCATACTTGCATCTACCTGAAAAACGCGTAGCATATCCGTGTTGTACGGAGCATTACGCCATTGTCAAACATGCGCAATTTGAAACATAAGCCAGGTTGGTTAACCTTTGGTTTTCAAGTGTTGTTCCCTAGCAGGTGGAGAGAGCTCTTGCTCAGATCAATTACCAAATATTAAAAGTCTCAGCATGAGACATGTGGCGATAATGTTTGTCTTGTCATTATTCCCCACAGAGTTGCTCGTTTAAGTTTCTCTTACCCCTCCAGCGGAGTATTTCTTCAAGATTGTTGTTATGTCGTTATCAAAAGATCTCGTGAATCAGTTTTTGGAAAAGGACGCCTATGTCGAAGTAGGTGTCTGGCAGTGTAAGTTCAGAAAATCCCCAGTAGAGTCCTTCTCAGGCTTGCTGCCATGACCGCACTGAGAATTGGAAGACCAGACTCGTATTGTGTTACCCATATGATTGATGGAGTTAGCTACTGCAAAGATAGGCAGAGGAGCTGTATTCAAGAGTATTAACCGTAGCGATGGCGGTGTTATCTTCCTGTAGTGGTGACAGAGAGCATTCCCCGTAGCGATGGCGGTGTTATCTTCTCGTAGTGGTGGCGGAGTTATTACCCGTAGCGATGGCGGTGTTATTTTCCTGTAGTGGTGACAGAGAGTTATTACCCGTAGCGATGGCGGTGTTATTTTCCTGTAGTGGTGATAGAGAGTTATTACCCGTAGCGATGGCGGTGTTATCTACCTGTAGTGGTGACAGAGAGTTATTACCCGTAGCGATGGTGGTGTTATCTACCCGTAGTGGTGACAGAGAGGTATTACCCGGAGTGATGGCGGAGTTGTTTACCCGTAGCGATGGCGGTGTTATTTTCCTGTAGTGATGGCGGAGTTGTCTACCCGTAGTGATGGCGGTGTTATTTTCCCAGAGTATTTCCCGCAGTGGTGGCGGTGGTATTTCCCGTAGTGATGGCGGAGCTCTTTTCCTGTATCATTGGCAGAGTTATGTTTGTTGACAGAATTACTTCCCCAGTGAAGTCGTCCGGGTTATTCCTGTATTGACAAGTTTGGTGCTGCATAGGCAGTTAATCAGCTCTGTATCAGGTAGTTGATCAGTGGTTACCGTAACAATTAGGTTCAATCGATGAATGTTGTTCCCCAAGCAGTGGTGCAGCTTATTTCTGCGGTTGGCAAATTTCCGGGTTCTTAGTATTCAACCGTGTAATACCCCAAATTTTACCCTTTCTTTTTTATTTTATTTTATTTTTTTATTTTATTTTAAATTCTTATTTAATAAATTAACCTTTTTTTTTAGATCTTGTTTTTTTTAACTAATAATAATTTAATTAAATTTTTTTTATAACTTTACTAACGTTTTTTATTAACTTTTTTTGCTTTTTTCTTTTCTATTTAGTTTATTTATTTAAATCATTTTAAGCTCTTCTTACTAACTTTTAGGATTTAGATTAAAATTTAACTTTTTTTTCTTTTCTTTAAGAGTAAGTTTTTTTATAACCTTTTTAAATTAATTTCTAACACATTTTTTTAATCAGATTCTAATACTTTTTTTTAAATTTTTTTTCTAACTCCTCTTTAAAGTTAAATCTTTTTCTATCTCTTTAAAGTTAAATCTTTTTCTATCTCTTTAAAGTTAAATCTTTTTCTATCTTTTTTAAAAGCTAAATCCTTTTTTCTAACTTTTTTTAAAGCTAAATCTTTTTTTTTCTAACTTTTTTAAAGTTAAATATTTTTTTCTAACTTCTTTTTAAAATCAAATCTTTTTTCTAGTTTTTTTAAAAGTTAAATCCTTTTTCTAACTACTTTTATAAAGTTAAATCTTTTTTTCTAACTTTTTTAAAAAAAATTAAATCTTTTTCTCTCTAACTTCTTTTTAAAGTTAAATCTTTTTCTAACTTTTTAAAATTAAAACTTTTTTTCTAACTCTTTAAAGTTAAATCTTTTTCTAACTTTTTAAAATTAAAACTTTTTTTCTAACTCTTTAAAGTTAAATCTTTTTCTAACTTTTTAAAATTAAAACTTTTTTTCTAACTCTTTAAAGTTAAATCTTTTTCTAACTTTTTAAAATTAAAACTTTTTTTTTAACTTTTTTAAAGCTAAATCTTTTTTTTCTAACTTTTTAAAATTAAAACTTTTTTTCTAACTTTTTTAAAGTTAAATCTATTTCTAACTTTTTTAAAGTTAAATCTTTTTTTTCTAAGTTTTTTAAAAAAAATCAAATCTTTTTTCTAGCTTTTTTAAAAGTTAAATCTTTTTTTCTCTAACTCCTTTTTAAAGTTAAATCTTTTTTTCTAACTCTTTTTAAAAATTAAATCTTTTTTTCTCTAACTTCTTTTTAAAAATTAAATCTTTTTTTCTCTAACTTCCTTTTAAAATTAATTTTTTTTTTCTAACTTTTTTTTAAAATTAAATCTAAATCTTTTTTTTGACACCTTTATTTTTCAAATTAAAATTCTAAATTCTTTTTAAAATTAAATTCTAACGCCCTTTTCTTTTTCTTTTTTTTTAAATTTTAAATTCCTTTTAAAATTAAATTCTAACAGTTTTTAAAATAATTCTAACATTTTTTAAAACCAACATTCAAATATTTTTTTTATTCTAACTCATTTTTTTTAAAACTCTAATTTTTATTTAACTTGAAACTCTAATCTTCTTTGCTAACTTTTTAAATTTAAATCTCAACACTTTTTTAATCTAATCCAATCTTAATGAATTCCAGATAGAGTTAAATCAAATCAATCAGATCATATCATCATCATAAGAAAATCAGCATTACCATCATTGAATCAAATCTGAAATCATCATAAAAATCTACTCAAATCAAATCCGAGATTGAAAAAGATTGAGATATTCAAATTAAATCTGAGATTAAAAAAGATTTAAAAATCAAGTATAAAAGGGACGAAAATCATAACAAGAAAAAAAAAACTTTTCCGTAAAAATCCAAGCAAACCCCGTCAAAAATCCTCTAGCCTCAGGACAAAGCATCATCGGCCATCATCATTCCGTAAGGATCAAAAAATATAATTACAATTTTTGTGTTGCTTTTCATGTTTTTCAGGAAAAAGAGATGAAGAAGACAAATCGGCGGCCATGCAAAAGAAGAAGAAGATAACATCCGTGAGAGGCAAACAAGAAGGAGAGGAACACACGCAAACTCAGAGAGCAGAGAGAAGAAGAGTGATGACCGGCCCAACCTTTTTTTTTTATTTATTGTTTTTCCATTTGTTATTTTATTTTGTTTATCTTTTTAAAAAAAAATCAAGAAGCCCCTTTCTTTTTTATAACCAAAAACCTTTTTCAAATTAATTAAAACTCTTTTTAAATAAAATAATCAAATGTTTTTTTTCAAATAATAAAACTTTTTTATAACTTTAAAGTAAAACGTGTTTTTTAACTAGCATTAAGATTTTTTAAATTAAACCAATTGTTTTTTTTAATGATTAAATCTTTTTTTCAAAATATTATCACTAAAACTCCTTTTTTAGAATAATTAACCAAACTTTCACTTTTTTATTAATAAATTTTTTTTAAAACTCAAAACTCTTTTAATTAAAATTAATCTCTCTTTTCACAAATTTAAATCCTTGGTTAAAAAGACCATAAAAGTCCTCCAAAATTCATACGGTTTGTTTCTCGTTCAATTTTGATTTCGTTTTCGTCTAACTCCACATACTGACATTTTTGTTTGTTTTGTTTCTTGCAGCTATTATGTTCAATTTGAAACTTATTTTCGGTTTTATATTTAGCTATTATAATTGTAACTGCTTATGGGATGTAATTGTGCGAGACAATTGTCGCATTTATCTTTCCGCACTTTATTTTCTGCCGTTGTATGTATATTTAATTTCATCGCATCTTTATAATTAATTTCACTCCTCCGAAGGAATTAGGTCTAGCCGTTTGACCGCCGTGTCAATAGTCCTCAACTTCAAACCCTTACAACCTCACAAACCCTAATTTTCACAAATGCCTCGCCGCAGGCAAAATTACAATTTTACCCCTAGCATTAGGTCAAAGAGCCGCCGCGCTCATTTTAGGGTTTCTCGCCGTGGAATCCCTAATTTAACCCTAATTACAACTTAACATTTCAACGTAGAGATTTGGAGTTTCTACACTCCGCGTAAGCGTGTCCTTAAGACATGTTTATTCCCCTTGAGACCTTGATCACAGTCAAGAAGTCTTTAACCTCCCTTTTGAGGGGAACTACGATTACTCTGATTCCACTCCCGTAAGGATACGTAGGCACAAGATGCGATGTCTTGCCGAGTAAACTTAGAATTAACCCCTTAGGTCCCTTTTCTCACTTTTAATCTTTGTACATATACCTTAAGCAAATAAATAAAGCAAATAGTAAACATCTGAACAAAAGGTTCCTGTAGAGTACTACAGAAGTTTAGGGTGCTAATACCTTCCCTAAATTTAACCAACCCCCGAACCCTAGATCTTTCCCCGCATCGTGTTTACGATGCAAAAATAGGTTTTCCCTCTTTTGACCTTTTCCTTCGGATAAATCAAAGAGCGGTTGTGAATTGAATTGCGATTCAAACTCATTAATAGTTTGTGATCCTATTTCCACCGCAACAGAAAATGGCGACTTCACTGGGGAATGTTCTAAACTTTTGAGGGTTATCCCTAACTTGTTCATATTTATTACTATCTGTGTTATTATTCATTTGCATGTATATATTTGTGCTTTGATTGTGGGACTGTTCCTTGTGCCGTGAGATGAGTCCTACACCCGGATCTAGTGTACCTTAGGTAAATGGCAATAGACCAAGGAAATTGTACGACGTATATCGATACGGTTGATCTGGTGGCCATAGTTAGTGCGACTTCTTGGTTGGTGCTTATATTCCTTAAGTCAAGTTGAGGATAATATTGAGGCTGCCATATGTTGTCAATGCACTAACTGACTTTTAGAACCCTAGTTAACTCATCTTGGCCTTTAGAAAGTAGTGAGGTAACCGGCTTTGGTGCAGACTGAAGTTGGTTGACACTCGATACTACGCTCATTGAGATCTTAAACTTGGAGGGTTTTGGTTGGCAAGTAAGTTGCCTTCTGAACAACCACCCTGGTGAAGGATCAATGATATTGAGATCCCTTAGAACCTGGTTACTTTTGTAGGACAGGATGAACCATCTAACTTCAAGGGAGGGTACTTGCCTTTGAACCTCATGCAAGCCTTTAACCTAGGACTTTGTGTGTTTTCATGCATTGCATCCATAAAGCATCTCATTGCATTGTATTTCATGGAGTTCAAATATCATTTATGGATATCGCGGGATACCATAAATAAAAAAAATATAAAATGAAAAAACAAGAAAAAGATTTCCTTGGTACCCCACGACATTCGTAAATGTTTTGAATTCCATGAAATCTTCATTTACATTCACATTTTAGCATCATACTCTTGCATTGCATGTGTCTCCCGATTTCTCACACTCGGTTCTCTCACCTTCCAGTTTCGTCACCCTGAGTTCTCGGCACCAATACAACACCAGAGCTCAAACTCGGAAAAGAATGGAGGATCAGGCAAAAGAGATTGATCGCCTTAGCAATGAACTTGAAGACCTTCGAGGGGGTATGGGGCGAATGATGGAATTGTTACATGTCATGAATGCTAAGATGGATACCCAGCCCACTGTTGTTTCTGAGATTACCGGCGTTACTGTGGACCCTTCACCAAGTGTGACCGTAGCAAGGGACCCACCTTATGGTCTTGCTCCCGGTTTTGTGCCTCCTCAAGCCACTGTTCCGATTAATCAACCTGTTCAGCAAGCCGTGCCTTTGTTTTCTGAAGTTTCTAGGGGGGCTCCTATCTTTGCACCACCTGTTGTACACACTCGTGTGCAACCGTACTCCAATGAGACAGTTTTTCATAATCTTGATGAGAATGTTGAGGGTTATGAGAAACATGATAAGCTTCGTGAGGAAGTAAACACTATCGTCCAGAGATTGAAAAAGGTAGAGGGTGATCAAATTTTTGGGACTGCTGCAAGGGATGTTTGTTTGGTCTCGGGTTTAGTTATTCCCCCGAAGTTCAAAACTCCGAACTTCGATCGCTATGAAGGTGCCACCTGTCCTAAGAGTCATTTGATCATATATTATCGAAAAATGGCTGCCCATGTTGAGAATGATAAACTGATGATTCATTGCTTCCAAGATAGTTTGAAGGGTGCTTCCTCCAAGTGGTATTTAACTTTGGACCAATCCCGCGTTAAGAGCTTTCAAGATTTATCTGACGCTTTCATCAAACACTACAAGTACAATATGGATCTGGCTCCTGACAGAAGACAGCTGCTGAGTATGTCACAAAAGAATTCTGAGTCATTCAAAGAGTATGCTCAAAGGTGGAGAGAGACTGCTTCGCAGGTAGAACCTCCTTTGACCGAGAAAGAGTTAGCTGATTGGTTTGTCGACACGGTCCGTCCAGAATTTTACGAGAGAATGGTGGGTAGCGTGACTTCAAATTTCTCCGACATCGTTGCTGTGGGTGTCAAGATTGAATTGGGTATGAAGAGTGGTAAAATGACAAATAATCATGGCGCTTCTAAGGATCAGCCGAAGAAACCTCCGTATAGCTCCCAGAAAAAGAAGGAGAGTGAGACTAATACTATATCCTCTGGTAGACCAAGGGAACGCTTTTATCGACATCCGCAAGGTTATGCTCAACCTCAAGGGTACCCAGTCCAATATGCTCAACAACCCTATGTGGCAGCTATTACACCTTCTTTCAATCAACAGGTTCCCATGTATCAACCTATGCAACAACCTCCTGTTTATCCGCCTCATGTCAACTACCTACAGGCACCTAATACTCCTGCTCCTCAACAGCCAAAGAGTCCGGCTCCTCGCCAGAATATGCCGAACAGGAGAACGTATAAACCTTGTCCGCCGATTCCAATGACTTTTACCGAGTTGTATCCCTCTTTGGTCAAGCAAGGTCTCATCACCACTCGGGCTTTGGGTCCGCCTCCTAATCCTCTACCCGCCAATTACAACGCCGCCGCTCATTGTTTATTTCATGAGGGTGCGCCTGGTCATGATCTGGAGAATTGTTATGCTCTCAAAAATATTGTTAGAGATTTATTGGAAAAGAAGATTTTGTCATTCGAAGATCCTCAACCAAATGTTAAGAAGAACCCTTTTCCTAACCATGAGAGCGTCAATGCCATTAGTGCTGACTCAGAGGAAGGTTATGCCCTTGATGTTGAACAGATTAAGACTCCTCTCAAGATGTTCCATTCAAAGCTGTTTGAAGTTGGTTTAGTAGATACTTCCCACGTTGCATGCGTAAGTTGTGAAGCCAGTATTAAGGGTTGCATTTTGGTTCAGAATGATGTTCAGAGGTTAATTAATGAGGGTGTTTTACAAGTGACAAGCCAAGCCAAGAAGGATGTAGTCGCTGTGGTTGAGCCTGTCTTCCATCAGCCTGAATCAAAGGGTAAGGTACCAGTGTTTAATTTATCAGGGGCAGGCTCCGCCAACCTCGTGTTCGATATACCGAGGTCGTATATCCCTGAAGTGAATCAGCCTAAGCCTATAGTTATTCGAAAACCAGGTCCGTTTCCTTTCAGTGATCCTAAAGCCGTGCCTTGGAAATACGACGTGACGATGATTGACAAGGAGTCTGGGAAGGTTATTCCAAAGGAAGAGGGTAAGGACACGGTGACCAATATCGCAGAGGTAAGCAGGATGACTCGCAGTGGCCGTGTGTACACTCCCCATTCTAATGAGGATCCACCTAAGGAGACCACTAATATCCCTGTGCCTGCCAAAGACAAAGGTAAGGGAGCCGTCACGAATGATGAAGATGCCGAATTTTTGAGGATCATCAAGAAAAGTGACTATAAAGTTATCGATCAACTTCATCAGACTCCTTCCAAGATCTCAATTCTATCTCTGTTGATGAATTCACCCGCTCATAGGATGGCCTTGCAGAAGGTTTTGACTCAAGCACATGTGGATCAAGATATTAGCACCAGTCGGTTTGATAGTGTGATTGCCAATTTGACCGCCTGTAACACCCTCAGTTTCAGCAATGAAGAGTTACCGAAAGAGGGTCCGAACCATAATCGTGCTTTACATATATCGGTAAAATGTCAAGAGGACAATTTAGCGAGAGTGCTAGTGGACACCGGCTCTTCTCTGAATGTTCTACCCAAGAGGATTCTCGATAAGTTGGCTTGTAAAGAGACTGTGTTGAAACCTACTCCTTTGGTTGTCAAGGCTTTCGATGGCTCTCGCCGGTCGGTAATGGGGGAGGTTGAGCTTCCTATCCTGATTGGTCCGAAAATTTTTAATATCACGTTTCAAGTCATGGACATTAATCCCAACTACAGTGGTTTACTCGGAAGGCCGTGGATTCATGCCGCTGGGGCAGTAACCTCAACTTTACATCAGAAGATGAAGTTCGTGATCGATGGAAAGTTGGTTATTATACACGGTGAGGAAGATCTGATGGTCAGTAACCTGTCTTCTTTCCGTTACATCGAGGCCGATGAGAATGCTTTAGACATTTCCTTTCAAGCACTTGAGATCGCCAATGCTGTTCTGCTGGAAGTCGAAGAAACAGTGGGTCAGGGTAATCTATCTTTTGCATCTCTGAAGAGTACCAAATCAACAATTGACAGGGGCATTCCTGAAGGTTGGGGAGAGGTAATTGATGTCAAGACCAAGACTGATCGCTCTGGGTTGGGTTACAAACCAACTCAGAATGGAGCTGCCACGACTGTCGAAGGGCGACCGAAGGTTATCCAAGAAGTATTTGTCAGCGGAGGTTTCCAAGTCAATGCCATCAGTGAATGTGAGAAAAATGAAGAGCTGAGCAACCTGGTGTTTAAGGGTGATGCAGTTTTGAACAACTGGGAAGCCGTAGAGATCCCTGTTATTTTTCCCTTGTCAAAGTAATTGTTTTTTAAAGTTTCATTTACATTTTCAAATAAAAATCTGTAGCTCTGCCCAAGGCTATAGGGTTGTTTTGTCGGGCCACCTTTCATTTCTAAAAAGATATTAATAAAAGCATTTTGTTCAATTCCACTTTGGTTCATTTGCGTTTTTCGTTTTCACCTTTAAAAATGAAATTGGCAACCTTTTTCAAAAAAAAAAATAATAATAATAAAAAAAAAACAGCATTTCATTCTCACATGTCTTCGAGCATTTTAATTAAGTAAGCCTTCCATCATGCAGAGATATCGTAAACCTTGTTGGATCCAATGACTTTACTGACACTCCTGACTGGGATGCACCCATCAATCAAGCTGAGGACGAGGGTGAAGAAGATTTTGAAGTACCAGCGGAACTGACAAGATTGATTGAGTACGAGTACACAGAGCTTCAACCGCATAAAGAGCAGGTGGACCTAATTAATCTCGGTACAGATGAGAGCAAGAAAGAGGTCAAGATTGGTGCAACGCTTGGGACGGAGATTAGGCCGAGGTTGATTGAGTTGTTAAAAGAGTATATTGATGTGTTTGCATGGTCGTATCAAGATATGCCGGGCCTAGACACGGATATTGTTGTTCACAAGTTGCCACTTAAGCCAGATTGTCCGCCTATCAAACAAAAGCTTCGAAGAACGAGACCCGACATGGCTTTGAAGATTCGAGATGAGGTTAAAAAGCAGTTGGATGCAGGTTTCTTGGCAGTCGCAAAATATCCAGATTGGGTTGCCAACATTGTGCCAGTACCTAAGAAGGACGGTAAGGTTAGGATGTGTGTGGATTACAGGGACCTGAACAAAGCAAGTCCGAAAGACGACTTCCCTCTGCCACATATTGATACACTTGTAGACAATACAGCCAGTTTTGCGTTGTTTTCATTTATGGATGGTTTCTCTGGCTATAATCAGATCAAGATGGATCCCGACGATCGAGAGAAGACTACTTTCATTACTCCTTGGGGAACCTTCTGCTACAAAGTCATGCCCTTTGGTTTAAAGAATGCAGGGGCAACTTACCAACGTGCTATGACCACTCTTTTTCATGATATGATGCACAAAGAAATTGAGGTGTATGTGGACGATATGATAGCCAAATCTCAGAGTGAAGAGGAGCATTTAGACCATTTGGTGAAGCTGTTTGAACGACTCAGGAAATACCAGTTGAAATTGAATCCTGCAAAATGTACCTTCGGTGTCAGATCCGGAAAATTGCTTGGTTTCATTGTTAGCCAGCGAGGGATTGAGGTGGATCCTGACAAAGTCCGAGCCATTCAAGATATGCCGGCTCCGTGAACCGAGACGCAAGTTAGGGGTTTTCTGGGACGTCTGAATTACATTTCCAGGTTTATCTTTAATATGACCGCTACTTGTGAGCCGATATTCAAGTTGCTTTGCAAGGGGCAGACAGTTGAGTGGAACCCTGATTGTCAGAAAGCGTTTGAGAAGATTAAGGGTTATTTGCAAGATCCCCCTATTCTGATCCCGCCCGTACCTGGAAGACCGTTGTTTATGTACCTTACTGTTCTCGAGAAGTCTATGGGTTGTGTGCTTGGACAACATGATGAGACTGGGAAAAAGGAACATGCAATTTATTACCTGAGCAAGAAGTTTACCGATTGCGAAAACAGATACTCACCATTAGAGAAAACTTGTTGTGCATTGGCATGGGCCACTAAGCGCCTTCGGCAGTATATGGTCTGTCATACCACGTTATTGATTTCTAAAATGGATCCGATCAAGTATATTTTTGAAAAACCTGCTCAAACCGGGAGGCTAGCCCGTTGGCACATGTTGTTATCCGAATATGACATCCAGTATGTACCCCAGAAGGCGATTAAGGGTAGTATCTTATCTGATTACCTTGCAGACCAGCCAGTTGAAGATTATGAACCTCTTAAGCTCGATTTTCCTGATGAGGATATTTTGTTGATTAAAAGAGATTGTGAAGAGCCAGATCCGAGCGAAGGTCCAGAACCAGGTCTTTGGTGGAAGATGATGTTTGATGGTTCCTCGAATGTCAATGGGCATGGTATAGGCGCCGTTTTGATGAACCCAAAAGGCGGATTCACTCCATTTACAGCAAGATTGGACTTTGAGTGTACTAATAACGTCGCAGAGTATGAAGCGTGTATCCTCGGCCTCGAAGCAGCGATTCACCTCCGAATCAAACTTCTTAAAGTAAGTGGTGACTCAGCCTTGGTTATCTACCAGGTACAAGGCAAATGGGAAACGAAGAATGAGAAGTTAATCCCTTATAAGGACTATATTATTGAGCTGATCAAGTATTTCGACGAGATAGAGTTCGAGCATGTTCCTAGATCCGAGAATCACGTAGCTGATGCATTAGCCATGTTAGCATCCATGTGGAAAGTTAAGTTCGTTAATGAAGCACCTCTTATCCATATTGAGCGCAAGGTTGAGCCCGCTTATTGTCAGATGGTCGAAGAAGTTGAGGTGGATGAAAAGCCTTGGTTTCATGATATCAAGAAATACCTCGTCAAGCAGGAGTATCCCGATGGTGCTACTGGTCTGGACAAGAAAACATTGAGAAGACTGGCGTCCAAATTCTTTATCAGTAATGGTGTGCTATACAAGAGGAATCACGACATGGTCCTGCTCAGATGCGTTGATAAACGGGAAGCGGACATGTTACTGCAGGAAATTCATGAGGGGACCTTCGGAACCCATGCCAATGGTTATGCTATGTCCAAGAAGATGTTAAGGGATGGGTATTACTGGTTAACCATGGAAGCCGACTGCATCCAATACGCTAGGAAATGCCATAAGTGCCAAATCTATGCTGATAAAATGCACGTACCTCCGTCACTGTTGAATGTTTTGTCTTCACCATGGCCGTTCTCTATGTGGGGCATTGACATGATTGGGGCAATTGAGCCGAAGGCTTCTAATGGTCATCGTTTTATCCTCGTTGCTATAGATTATTTCACCAAGTGGGTAGAGGCTGCCTCCTACACCAACGTGACCAAGCAAGTGGTTGCCCGCTTCATCAGGAAAGAAATCATCTGCCGTTATGGAATCCCAAGCCGGATAATAACTGACAATGGCACCAATCTGAATAATAAGACTATGAAAGAGCTGTGTGACAACTTCAAGATCACTCACCACAATTCTTCTCCATACCGTCCTAAGATGAATGGGGCCGTTGAAGCTGCGAACAAGAATATCAAGAAGATCCTGCAAAAGATGGTTGTGACTTACAAAGATTGGCATGAGATGTTACCGTTTGCTTTACATGGATACAGAACCTCGGTGAGAACTTCGACAGGGGCAACCCCTTTCTCACTGGTATATGGAATGGACGCCGTGCTCCCCATCGAAGTAGAGATACCTTCGCTAAGAGTGTTAATGGAGGCTGAACTTGAGGAAGCTGAGTGGGTTCAAGACAGATTGGATCAGTTGAATCTCATTGACGAGAAGCGCTTGACAGCCATGTGCCATGGGCAATTATATCAAAAACGGATGAAAAGAGCGTTTGATAGGAAGATTCGTATCCGTGAGTTCCGTCAAGGAGAGCTCGTACTCAAAAAGATCTTGCCAGTACACAAAGATATGCGTGGAAAGTGGATGCCCAATTATGAAGGCCCATTCGTTGTAAAGACTGTCTTCTCCGGAGGGTCTCTAATACTTACGACAATGGACGGTGAAGAACTAGCACATCCCGTGAATTCTGATGCAGTCCGAAAATATTATGCCTAAAAACCCGCTAAGTCGAAAACCTTCAAAAGGCGACTTAGGCAAAAGTAAGGGTTGAAAAGAAAAAGAAATAATAACAAAAGCTCGCTAAGTTGAAAACCCGAAAGGGCGGCTTAGGCAAAAAAGAGCGTCCCGGTGGATTGAAAACCCGAAAGGGCGGTCCAGGCAAAAGTTAGGGACAAAGGCATTTCATTGCATCAGAAGACACTGATTATCTCGAACACACTTTCCGCATGAGAGCCATGTTTCAGTTCTTTCATCCTTGCCCAAAGCAGGATTCTGGATTAGTCTTAGTTAGTAGTGTCAGTAGGTGTTATTGGATTCAATGTAACCTTTTTCCCATGTTGCCAATTTCAAAATGTAATCATCTGTGGAGCTATGCCTTCAGCAAGCAGCCACCCTTTAATAAAAGATACCATCTCGTTACTTACATTCCTTGGTGCATTGCTCTTTATTTTCTATTGTTATGCAAAATGCGTTTATTCTTAAAATTTGAAAATGAAAGGTGCATTGTAGATTTTTCAGAATTGTTTTTCAAAAACAACAAATTTGAAATGTAATAAATTACTTTGACTAGCGGAAATTCCGACAGGATCTCTTCATTCCCCGGAAATATCATTATTGCAGAAACACTTTCAAACCATTGCCCAGTGATAGTCCCCAGAGAGACTATAAGCTGACAACTTTTTCTTGGGTAACTCAAAAGTGTCCCTCAGGTTTTCTTCTCCCCATGTGAAGACGTGATACCATACACTCAAGCAGATTACTTTCTCCCCTCAGAGAATTCAGAACTTTAAAACCAGATGTGGTTCTACCATTGATCTTTCTTACCCATGATTGACGTATTGGTTGCAGAGAACGCAGGGTATTTCCGTCGAGATGTTTATTTCATCTCTCGTCCCGTCTCTAGTCTGTTTCGTCAGCATACGCAAGGGCATAAGCATCACATGCCTATTTCATTACATATTCATTACGTAGTCATTACATATTCATTACATACTCATTACATACTCATTTCATAACATCTTGCATATTTAACTACATACATAAACATTAACATACATCCACATTAACATGGGCATTAACCTTCACAGGTTCATTGTGTCTCGCCATCATTGGTTGTTACCGCCGAGTAATTGGGGTTTGTCCATTCTCTCCAAATAGATTGTCAGCCCTAAGCATAAAATACATATGTGTTTCCAGTTTCCCCACGGAGCTCGATCCTCGTGGATGACGGTTACTTCAGCTATCTTTCCTCGCCAGGATTAGATATTTACCCTCCGAGATCATTCCCTCGATGGAGTCTTGATTACCAGTTTTCTTTCTAGCTCGATCCTAGATTGAACCTCAGTCTTGTCGGTCGTCGAGCCCAACCGGACGTGCATTTATTTTGCACCATCTAAAGATTTTCACCATACCATGGCGGATACGCGACTGTTTTCGCCCGAGAAGTTTATCACTGTACCCGGACGTGCATTTATTTTGCACTATCTTTCAAGAAAATCAACTACAATCCTTTACAGATACACGCCAGTTCGCGCCGGAAAATATATCAGTACAACACTTTGCAATCCTACGTGTTTCAACCCTTTACACTTTACATTTTACAGCATCAACACACGACATTTCTCACCTAAGAAGTCGATCCTATCCTCATTATGACTCGCAACAAATGGCCATCTCCATGGAGCAGTTGGGCTTCCATTTACCTGCCGTCTTGAGGTTTGAACCAAATCGTATTCAGGAGAGCACGATCTTGAGTTACGGGAAGGTCTGAGCGAAATCATATTCAGGAGAGCACGATTCTGAAGTTATGAAAAAGTTCATTTATCCTTTAGTAAAAGAAGGAGCGGAATCATATTCATGAGAGCACGATTCTGAAGTATGAGGAAGTTCAGTTGACCGTTTTTCAGGAGAGCACGATTCTGAAGAATGAAGAAATTTCAGGAGCCGAATCATATTCAGGAGAGCACGATTCTGAGTTATGAGGAAGTTCGATTATCCACTTTCATTTTCAGGAGAGCACGATTCTGAAATATGAAGAAATTCAGTCATCCAGTTTCATACTCAGGAGAGCACGATTCTGAAGTATGAGTAAATCCAGTCAGCCAGTTTCATATTCAGGAGAGCACGATTCTGAAGTATGAAGATTTTCATTTACCCTTTATCCGAATCATATTCAGGAGAGCACGATTCTGACGTATAAGGAAGTTCAGTTTACCCTTTTCATGTTCAGGAGAGCACGATCTTGAAGCATGGAGAAGTTTATTTATCCTTCAGTAAGAGAAGAATCAGAATCGTATTCCAGGCGCTGACCTTAGATGCGAGAAGATTTATTTATCAGATAAGCAGCAGCCTCTTTATTTGAGTGCTTATCCATTTTTTGCACATAAGTCCCTTCCAACGATAAGTGACAGTTCTCCCTCGAGAAGCTTATCAGGGCATGTCTTATTAAAGCCCATTTATTTTGGCATACAGCCGGTTCTTTTCACCCTGTATATTTGCTACGGATTCCCGAAAAGTCCGTTTGATCCTGTCACGAGAGATAGTTTACAGAAGCTTGGATGTTATTCTTTGCTCAATGCTCCAGCATTCTGTGATCGATCTTGAAGTCGTACATGATCCAGTTTTACTTTTAGATTCCCCAGTGGAGGCCATCTCATAGGTACCATCTCCATTTGAGAATCTCGTTCCTTTTCTAAAAATGACAATTGGACGTAGCCGTACTAGTTGACCATCATTTTAGGATTCCCCAGTGTTGTGCTGTTGTCCCAGCGCGTCGTTTTCCCCAGTGTTTGTTCGTCATGTCCGTCCCATGCGCCGTCATGTCGTCTGTATCCTTGCATTTATCACTTGCATCTTACGCATCATACCATATTCACAGTGTGTCAGCATTACATTTCATTTCGTGTTATCCATAGCATTTTCATATCACTGCATCTAAGGGCAAAATTTTCGGTTATCTATATTTAAATCCCTCCACCATGATTCCTTGAGTCTCGGCCACTCAAATCATCCGGTGTAGTTATTTAAATAGGGGCAACTGTAATACCCCAAATTTTACCCTTTCTTTTTTATTTTATTTTATTTTTTTATTTTATTTTAAATTCTTATTTAATAAATTAACCTTTTTTTTAGATCTTGTTTTTTTTAACTAATAATAATTTAATTAAATTTTTTTTATAACTTTACTAACGTTTTTTATTAACTTTTTTTTCTTTTTTCTTTTCTATTTAGTTTATTTATTTAAATCATTTTAAGCTCTTCTTACTAACTTTTAGGATTTAGATTAAAATTTAACTTTTTTTTCTTTTCTTTAAGAGTAAATTTTTTTTATAACCTTTTTAAATTAATTTCTAACACATTTTTTTAATCAGATTCTAATACTTTTTTTTAAATTTTTTTTCTAACTCCTCTTTAAAGTTAAATCTTTTTCTATCTCTTTAAAGTTAAATCTTTTTCTATCTCTTTAAAGTTAAATCTTTTTCTATCTCTTTAAAGTTAAATCTTTTTCTATCTTTTTTAAAAGCTAAATCCTTTTTTCTAACTTTTTTTAAAGCTAAATCTTTTTTTTTCTAACTTTTTTAAAGTTAAATATTTTTTTCTAACTTCTTTTTAAAATCAAATCTTTTTTCTAGTTTTTTTAAAAGTTAAATCCTTTTTCTAACTACTTTTATAAAGTTAAATCTTTTTTTCTAACTTTTTTAAAAAAAATTAAATCTTTTTCTCTCTAACTTCTTTTTAAAGTTAAATCTTTTTCTAACTTTTTAAAATTAAAACTTTTTTTCTAACTCTTTAAAGTTAAATCTTTTTCTAACTTTTTAAAATTAAAACTTTTTTTCTAACTCTTTAAAGTTAAATCTTTTTCTAACTTTTTAAAATTAAAACTTTTTTTCTAACTCTTTAAAGTTAAATCTTTTTCTAACTTTTTAAAATTAAAACTTTTTTTTTTTAACTTTTTTAAAGCTAAATCTTTTTTTTCTAACTTTTTAAAATTAAAACTTTTTTTCTAACTTTTTTAAAGTTAAATCTATTTCTAACTTTTTTAAAGTTAAATCTTTTTTTTCTAAGTTTTTTAAAAAAAATCAAATCTTTTTTCTAGCTTTTTTAAAAGTTAAATCTTTTTTTCTCTAACTCCTTTTTAAAGTTAAATCTTTTTTTCTAACTCTTTTTAAAAATTAAATCTTTTTTTCTCTAACTTCTTTTTAAAAATTAAATCTTTTTTTCTCTAACTTCCTTTTAAAATTAATTTTTTTTTTCTAACTTTTTTTTAAAATTAAATCTAAATCTTTTTTTTGACACCTTTATTTTTCAAATTAAAATTCTAAATTCTTTTTAAAATTAAATTCTAACGCCCTTTTCTTTTTCTTTTTTTTTTAAATTTTAAATTCCTTTTAAAATTAAATTCTAACAGTTTTTAAAATAATTCTAACATTTTTTAAAACCAACATTCAAATATTTTTTTTATTCTAACTCATTTTTTTTAAAACTCTAATTTTTATTTAACTTGAAACTCTAATCTTCTTTGCTAACTTTTTAAATTTAAATCTCAACACTTTTTTAATCTAATCCAATCTTAATGAATTCCAGATAGAGTTAAATCAAATCAATCAGATCATATCATCATCATAAGAAAATCAGCATCACCATCATTGAATCAAATCTGAAATCATCATAAAAATCTACTCAAATCAAATCCGAGATTGAAAAAGATTGAGATATTCAAATTAAATCTGAGATTAAAAAAGATTTAAAAATCAAGTATAAAAGGGACGAAAATCATAACAAGAAAAAAAAAACTTTTCCGTAAAAATCCAAGCAAACCCCGTCAAAAATCCTCTAGCCTCAGGACAAAGCATCATCGGCCATCATCATTCCGTAAGGATCAAAAAATATAATTACAATTTTTGTGTTGCTTTTCATGTTTTTCAGGAAAAAGAGATGAAGAAGACAAATCGGCGGCCATGCAAAAGAAGAAGAAGATAACATCCGTGAGAGGCAAACAAGAAGGAGAGGAACACACGCAAACTCAGAGAGCAGAGAGAAGAAGAGTGATGACCGGCCCAACCTTTTTTTTTTTTATTTATTGTTTTTCCATTTGTTATTTTATTTTGTTTATCTTTTTAAAAAAAAAAATCAAGAAGCCCCTTTCTTTTTTATAACCAAAAACCTTTTTCAAATTAATTAAAACTCTTTTTAAATAAAATAATCAAATGTTTTTTTTCAAATAATAAAACTTTTTTATAACTTTAAAGTAAAACGTGTTTTTTAACTAACATTAAGATTTTTTAAATTAAACCAATTGTTTTTTTTAATGATTAAATCTTTTTTTCAAAATATTATCACTAAAACTCCTTTTTTAGAATAATTAACCAAACTTTCACTTTTTTATTAATAAATTTTTTTTAAAACTCAAAACTCTTTTAATTAAAATTAATCTCTCTTTTCACAAATTTAAATCCTTGGTTAAAAAGACCATAAAAGTCCTCCAAAATTCATACGGTTTGTTTCTCGTTCAATTTTGATTTCGTTTTCGTCTAACTCCACATACTGACATTTTTGTTTGTTTTGTTTCTTGCAGCTATTATGTTCAATTTGAAACTTATTTTCGGTTTTATATTTAGCTATTATAATTGTAACTGCTTATGGGATGTAATTGTGCGAGACAATTGTCGCATTTATCTTTCCGCACTTTATTTTCTGCCGTTGTATGTATATTTAATTTCATCGCATCTTTATAATTAATTTCACTCCTCCGAAGGAATTAGGTCTAGCCGTTTGACCGCCGTGTCAATAGTCCTCAACTTCAAACCCTTACAACCTCACAAACCCTAATTTTCACAAATGCCTCGCCGCAGGCAAAATTACAATTTTACCCCTAGCATTAGGTCAAAGAGCCGCCGCGCTCATTTTAGGGTTTCTCGCCGTGGAATCCCTAATTTAACCCTAATTACAACTTAACATTTCAACGTAGAGATTTGGAGTTTCTACACTCCGCGTAAGCGTGTCCTTAAGACATGTTTATTCCCCTTGAGACCTTGATCACAGTCAAGAAGTCTTTAACCTCCCTTTTGAGGGGAACTACGATTACTCTGATTCCACTCCCGTAAGGATACGTAGGCACAAGATGCGATGTCTTGCCGAGTAAACTTAGAATTAACCCCTTAGGTCCCTTTTCTCACTTTTAATCTTTGTACATATACCTTAAGCAAATAAATAAAGCAAATAGTAAACATCTGAACAAAAGGTTCCTGTAGAGTACTACAGAAGTTTAGGGTGCTAATATCTTCCCTAAATTTAACCAACCCCCGAACCCTAGATCTTTCCCCGCATCGTGTTTACGATGCAAAAATAGGTTTTCCCTCTTTTGACCTTTTCCTTCGGATAAATCAAAGAGCGGTTGTGAATTGAATTGCGATTCAAACTCATTAATAGTTTGTGATCCTATTTCCACCGCAACAAACCGTCTCGTACCTCGAATGTTTGAAGGCCGTTCGCTCTTCACCCAGTCGGGTCCGAGCTGCTTGAATAGGGGCAGTTGTTGCACCCTAAAATTTGCTCAACCTATTTCACCTGGTTTATGTTTCAATTGCATTGTCATTTGTATAATAAGTCATGTACATAGTCCAATCATTTGCATAACATAGCATCACAAGGCATCCAACAAGGGATCAAGTGCCATTCTTATCAGAAAGAGGCCCATCAAGGGATTTTATTCAAGTTCAAGATCATCCAAGTAATCAAGAAATGAGTTGAAGCTTTGGGAAGTTTGAAGGTCAACCAATGGATTTCTCTCCTATCTGGGGGTGTGGGAGATCAAGGAATGTGTGAGTCATGACTGAGGGTATGGAAAAATTCATGGAGGACCTAGAGGGTCATTTTGAAGATGAGTCAAGTCATTGGTGTGATTACAAGAGCTACAGTTGAATGCAGTCAACTAGGGTTTCATCTGGGTCAACCCTAGGTCAAATGATTGGTTGGAGGGCATCAAGGCCTACTTGGAGGATGTGGAATTCATGATTTGATATGTGAATATATGTGTGGTGTTGTGCCAAGGAGAAATCAAAAGGAATCAAGAAGAAGAGGAGTTACTAAATTAGGGTTTCAGTGTAAAAACCCTAATTTAGGCCTATTTTCCAAGCCAGATAAGTCAAAATGCAAATTTCAAATGAAGTCTTGGTATACATTAAACTTGTAGAGCTTCTCAATAGCTTTAATTTGAGTACTAGAAGTCTTCAAGAAGGTTTGTAGAACTCAAGTTATGGGTCCTCAGAGGACACTGAAATTTATCTGTGAAAGTCACTTGACTTCCAAGCAACCTTTGCCCATCAAGGAGTTTTCAAATGGATTCTTGGCCAACATAATAGTTGTAGATCTTGACCTTAGATTCAATTTGAGTACTAGAAGTCCTCAAGATGATTTGTGGAACTCAAGTTATGGTCTTGGCAACCCAAGGGTATTTTGGGAAAGTTGAATTACAGGTCATTTTTCAACATAGGTCCAAATCTCCATCTTCCACTCTTCAAATGGAAAAATGTTCAGCATGAGATATGTTCAAAATGATGTTTTTAGGCTATATAAGAGGTCATGAGAGTTTGGAATGGCTTTCTTCACAAAATCATAAAAATGGCCTAAAATAAGGGTATATTTTAAATGAACCAAAGTTCGAAATTAGGATTTTTGACCTACACATCCAAACCAAGCCATATGACATACCAATTTGATTGTAAAAGGCATTTTGAGAACATTGACATTGCCACAATTTTGAATTGAGGGTTATTTCAAGGACTTGCTTTGTAATTTGGTTACTTGAATCATAAGGTACAATTGCAAAACCATACTTCCAAGCAAATGCAAGGCTCCTTTCCATCCATACACCTCTAATATCTCATTTGGAGAGATTCTCAACTCAGAACAAGTGTATTGCAAGCCAAAATCTTGAGCTGGTATGTGCATAGCATAAGAAGAGATTTTCATGACATGAGATGGTGAATTTCTCATTGGATCAATCTAGAACTTTCTAGAGTCCTCATTCACACTCTATATATGCATATGAAGTGATTCAGATCACTGGTTGGAGAGAATTGAAGGAGAGAAGAGAGATTGAGATTGAAATTCTTCTGTTGCAACTCAGATTCGGCTACAAGCATTTCATCCTTTTCCATCCAATTTCTTGATCCCATTGGCTTCCATTGATACTAGTGAGTGTTTCCAGATCAATTTCCATGCAAATTGGTGGAGAAATCGTGTTCTTGCTCTTGGATTTTCTCACCTGCAACTCAGAATCGGGTTCCATAATCCAAGCCTCCTCAACCAATTCTTTTGCATACAGAAGCAAGATTGTGACTCATTGAAGGTGTATTGAAGTTCTCAAAGCTTGATTTGAAGATTTCATACCTCTGTGCATCAAGATTTCATTGTAGATGATCATGTGGAGCTTTCTGGTAGCTTTAGGATCCATTTAGATGCAATTAGTGTGATGACACAAAATCTGTTCATGCTCATGTCTTGTTGTTCTTAAGGATATAATCATAGTTGGATGGCTAGAAATGATCAGTGAAGCATGGTGAAGAGATTAGGCTATTCAGTTTTAGGTTTGGTGAGATTCCATCCTTGACCAATTTCTGAGTTTCCTATCGTGTTTTGAGGAGGAGTAGGTTTCAATGGTTGTGGATGCCATGGTTAGATTCAGTGTAAAATTTCAAGCAGGTTAGGGTTTTTAATTTTGAATTTTGATGGAGATTTGATGGAATGCGAATTGAAGAAGAGGAAGTTGATCACTCTGTTCATCCATGGCTTTTCCCTCCATGAGAGTTCAAAGGAAGAAGACGATCTGAGCACCCTTGGATATGAGGAAGACTTTGACCCAAAACGAGATCCAATGGCCATGATTTTTTTTCAATTCGTGAAGAGACTCAGACTACCTAATACGCACCGTTTCATTTAAAACGTGGCATTGGGCTTAAGTGATAACTGTTATCCACACCCCTAGTTAGAAGCCCACGTGATATTGCACTGAGTTTCATTGCTTTTCACACCACGAGTTTTTATTTTCCTTTCTATTTTTTATTTTATTTTCTGATTTCATATTGGACCTAGCGCGCTTTTCTATCCATACCCCCCTCTGAGCCCATATCTGGATTTGAACTAATCTGCATTGCTATTTGACACACATGTCTTCCATTTTTCATCATATTTCTTTTATTTTACACATTTACTTTAAGATCTTAGAAAATTCATAATAAATTGGAAAATTAATATTTTTGCATGGGAATTTTTTCCCCATTTTCATCAAGACATCAGGAAAATTATAAAAGAATTAAAAATGTCATTTCATGCATTTTTCTATTTTTTGTTTATTTTTACTTTTAATAGCTTTTATCTCATTTCCATTTACTACATGTTGCTTGCTGAATTTAGTATGACCATTTTATTTTGGTTTTTGATGCCATTATTTTTTCTATAGTTAGGTTATAGTATTAGGTCCACCCTGGAATTTAATCACAGTTTTGTAATTTAATTTTGGTTAGTTTTGAACATCAAACTTTAGTGTGCTAGAATTAGGGTTTCAACTTGACATAGGTGCATTTCAACACATGGTTTTGGGGTTTTTAGTTTGATTTAGGCCTTGGGGTTTATGTGGGGTATAGGGTATATAGCTAGGGTCCCTTAGAAATAAATCTAGGATTTTATGATGAATATTTCCATTTTATTTGATTTTTGCAAGTTGATTGATATTGGTGTGTTTCCCTCTTGGGAAGTTGCTATGTTTGTTGAGTTTTAGGCCTTTCTTTGGATGTTGGGGCTTGTGCTTGGCTTGAGGATTCTATGAAGGCTTTGAGGATGATTGAATACAGATGATGATGCTTGGATCTTAAGTTGCTTGTGCTTGAAGATTGCTTGATGAAGGCTTAGGAGTTAGGAAATATAGGGAGAGCTCTAGGGTAGACTGATTTCTTCTGTCAAACATAGAGAGCTTCTTGTGCCTTTATTCCATCCTATGACACAAGGTCCCCTAAAAGAAGTTCCATCTATCCTTAGGAGGGATGTAGAGCATGCTTTGACTGGGTAGAACCTTGAGGATAACTGTCACTTGCTGTGTTAAGATCTTAGTGATTTCCCTGGGTTTTCACTAAGCCTCTTAACATCCCAACTTCCTCTATTAGTTAGTCCTCTTTTGTGAGTGTTTACCTTGAAGATGGAAGCTTATTGGGGATAAGAAGTTCATTGATGACTAGATAAGATGAAGCTTGTGCCTGTCAAAGCTGGATATCTATTGAAGACTAGGGTTATATTGTTGTTTGAAGCTGTCTACTGGTTGGAACTCAGTGCTTGTTAAAGCTGAAGATTATTAGAAGATAATAGCTTACCTGAAGTTTGAATATCATTGGAAAGTGAAGATGGGATCTTGTTGTTACTGTCCACCTTTTGCTGTTTATCAACTATAGCTGCCAGAGCTGGTGCTGTCTGATCTGCTTGATGTAAGGAGCTGGTGTTGCTGTCTGAGCTGGTTGGGTGTGGCTTTCTTTGCTGTATTGTCTGTTGATTTTCCCTTAGGTTTGAAGTGAAGCTGTTTCACTTTGCCTATTGTTTGTATAGCTGCATTCACGCATATTTTACTGTTTACTGTATATCTGCTGTTTCTTTTCCGTTTATCCCCTAGGATCTCTGATTCCCTCTCTGCAGGAGGGAATCATGACAGACATTAGGTTGTAATCCATGCATGACAACATTAGGATAGTTTTGATTCCCTTCCAAACCCTAGGTTCTTAGACTTCACTTCTATCTCTGAACAATTCAAAACACAGTAATAAGGATAATCGATGTCGTACGCTACGAGCCTTAAGCTATTTGAGAAAGGTTGTTGGAGGGTCACTCTTCAGTAATCTGACTGCTTAGTGTGTTACCCTTAGGGTGACATACGATGTAGTCACTCTCAAATCATAGTCTCTAGTGCGTCAGAGATTGCAAACATCATAAAAGACAGTTCTTGCGTAAAAGACTGAAAACAAACATCAAAGTGTCATTTTTGTCCGCTTGGACTCTTAATCAGAAAAACCCTTTCATAAGGAGATAAAAAAAACATTCAGACAAGCTTGTGTGTTCCGTAGCCCGAACTACGTTTGCTCTAATCTTTCATGCCGTATGAAAGTACGTAGGCATAGGATGTGATATCCTAGCGAGCAACCTTTCCCTCCTTTCCCGTAGGTAGGCGAACTACGTTGACTCTGATTTCTCGTTCCAGACGGGAATACGTAGGCATAAAGTGCGATACTTTGCCGAGTCATTTTCTTTTCTTTTAACCCTTGACCCTGTAGAATAGATGGAATAACAATCCGTACTAGAAAACAAGCGTGGATCCCGTCGAGTACGACGGACGTGAGGGGTGCTAATACCTTCCCCTTGCGTAACCGACTCCCGAATCCAGGATTTGGTTGCAATGACCATTCCTTTCCCATCTTTGTGTGAGGTTTACTCTGAGTGTTTCCTTTCCCTCCTTTGGGATAAATAACGCACGCTGGCGACTCTTCTGTTCAGCCGACGCCGATTTTCGCAGTAGCGACACACACAAAGATCAAATTTTTGTTAGGCTTTATGATCATATCAAAAATTCAACCTTTTTTTCTTATGCATGATATTTTAACATGAATGATGAACACCTAGGTCATGTTTTATGAAATTGCCCTTGATCAGGATATCAATTATTTCGTTATTTTGATGTTTTTCTTATATTTATTATTTAATTTGAGTTTCCTTGTTTATTAATTATCAAACATATGTTAAAGAAGTTTGTCCATGCATTTGTTAAGTTGGCTAAGTGACATAGCTGTCTGAATCGATTCAGAAGCTTTTCTGAATTGATTCAAAGTTTTTTTATCTTCTGACTCGAGTCAAGGCTTTCATGAATCGATTCATGAAAGTGTCTCAAAATTTAATTTTGATTCTGTTTGTGCAAATTGATTCAAAGGCAGTATTGAATCGAGTCACAGGTCTGGAAATTCCAAATTGAATTGATTCCGTCAGGGTCGCGACTTGATTCAGGATGCTAATTTGAATTGATTCAATTTAGATTCGACTCAGGTCAAATTCCCTAAATGAATTGAGTCATGGGAAGTTTGAATTGATTCATGTAGTTCATTATTACTCATTAATTGTGCATTTTCTCTTGCAACAATAAATATTGGTTTCATTTCCTCATTTCATAAGAGATCAAAAAAATTTTAGTTGGAAAACCTTTGCAAACACAACTTCTTTATCTCTCTCAAATCTTCATCTTAATCATACCCATGGAAACCATTCTCTTGTGTGTGTGTGTGTGATGATTAATCATACGGGAAGTTTGAATTGATTCATGTAGTTCATTATTACTCATTAATTGTGCATTTTCTCTTGCAACTATAAATATTGGTTTCATTTCCTCATTTCATAAGAGATCAAAAAATTTTTAGTTGGAAAACCTTTGCAAACACAACTTCTTTATCTCTCTCAAATCTTCATCTTAATCATACCCATGGAAACCATTCTCTTGTGTGTGTGTGTGTGTGTGTGTGTGTGTGATTAATCATAGCGAAACATTAGAGTTCTAATTATTCGTTGAAGTGTGCAGATTTTTGCAAGAGGTATTTTGATCTTGGAAATTTCAAGGGTTGAAATTTCTTGAAGGAAAAAGAAGAATCTTTTCTCCATTGTTGTGAAGTTTTTCTGGGGATTTGTCAACTTGTTAAAGAGAAGGATTCAAGACATAGAATTTTAAGATTGTGTGAATATTGGGAAATTCATCAAGATTGGAATCCATCAAAATTTGAAAATCAAGATCTTGGATAAATATCAAAGTTAGTGGTGGAAGCTAGTTACAAACAAGTTCTTACAAAAAGCAAGGAAAAAGATAGATTGGATTGTTATAGTTTATCTTTTGCTTTTCTGAATTGTTGTAACACGAACCGAATTGTATATGGTTTTAATGGAAGAAATAACTCTTCAATGGTTCTTCGTCGAAGACTAGATGTAGGTGCCTGCGAGGATGATAGCACTGAACTAGTATATATCCTGGTGCACTCTCTCTCTCTCTCTCTCTCTCTCTCTCTCTCTCTCTCTCTCTCTCTCTCTCTCTCTCTCTCTCTCTCTCTCTCTCTCTCTCTCTTGTCGTTTAAAATTGCATGCTTGGGATATATGTTTAAATTCATTGTATTCATAGTCTTGATATGTAAAAGTTTAGGTTTGATTAGATTTTTTCTTCTAAAGGATCCTGTTAATTAATTATTGTGTCAGAATTGAAATTAGAATTGCCTTTCAAATTGAAGAATAGTTAAAGTGTTTAAGCATCTAGTTGAAACTTTAACCATTAATAAATTCATTGTCTTTTACCTTATTACAAACCTTTAGTGTAAGTATAGCATAAATCATCTTCCAATATCATAAAACCTTCTCAAAACATGTTTTCACCATATCTGTTTTCGCTTGTGTAATCTGAATTTTTGAAAAGAATGGATTTTTTAATTGTCTATTCAAGCCCCCTTCTAGACAAATTACTCCATATTCAAACCAACATTTTTTTATATGGTTTCGCTGCCATTTGTGCTTCTAACAGAGTTGATAACACGAAATCGTATATATATTTTGATGCATAATTCAACTAAAGTTTAACCGTTTTCGATCCGATTTCGGGTTATTTCCGTGTTATTTGTCTGATGTTTTGCAGGTATTCAACGATCACGTCTAAACAAGGCAACATGAAGAAAAGAAGCAATCTCAGATGAAATATGGAC
The DNA here is from genome assembly GCA_963859935.3 of Lathyrus sativus. Lineage (NCBI taxonomy): Eukaryota > Viridiplantae > Streptophyta > Magnoliopsida > Fabales > Fabaceae > Lathyrus > Lathyrus sativus. Next base: position 72,137,878 of record OZ012736.1, read on the forward strand.
GAAAAAGGAGTGAAAACATCATGAAAAGCGCAGAAGACTGTTTTTGCTTATGTGACGACCGTCACATCTACATGACGGGCGTCACACGGGTGACGACCGTCACACCTTGTGACGACCGTCATGCAGGCAAAAACGCCCCACTTCAATTACACGTTAAAGAATCAGTTCCAATTCCCACAGAGTGGACCACTACTTCCTAAATTATCTACCTCAAAGTCCATCATCTTCAATGATAACCGTTGGAATTCCACTTCTATAAAAAGGGAAGAAAGGGACCTCAGAAAGGGTGCTGCATTCATACAACGAAGTGCTGCCAAATTTATTTCCAGAGCATATTTTCCAGTTTTATATTCTTATTTGTTTCTCTTTATTTCTTCTGTATTCCATTTTCATTCTTCTGTAATTTCTACTTTCATTGTACGATCAAATTGGCATAGAGATCAGAATCCTGCCAACATCTGTGGAGGATCTGCCCAAAGGCCAATTGGAATATTTACAGGTTTCTCATTTCAATCGATTCCAGTTTTATTATAATGCAAATCATTATTTATTATTTTTATTTATGTTTTATCTTTCCCAAATCCATGTCTAGCTAAACTTAGGTAATCGATATGTAGTAATAATTCAAATGGGATTTGATAACAACTGGTGAAAAAACTTTCTTTTCAAAAGTAATTTATGGTCTGAGTGTTTAAAATTGATTTACTGAATAAACTTCGTCGCGAAAGCGAGAACTTATTTAAAAGTAGTTTTGCCACGAAAGTGGGAAATTAATTAAGATACGAACCAACAAGCGAAAGTTGCGGTAAGGTCAGATAGTAAACACCAGTCATTCATTTTAATAACAGCGAAAGCACTTTAAAATGAATTAGAACTTAGAGATTTCCAAAAAATGATTTTAACCCCGAACGGGATACGAAAGTGTACGTTTGGCCCTTAGGATTATGATTAGCGTCAATAACCATCGTGAGGCGAGAGTCTTCAAATCTCCATTTTCTGCTTAAATAAACTTTGAAAATTATTTCATACACCAGTAACTTGTCAAATCCCTGAAGAACACAATTACTACATATCGATTCAATCATTTATAATCTAAGTAGCATTCTTAGTTCCCTTTTAGTGAAAATCTTATTCCCTTAAACATATTCTACCTAGCTAAACATAGTAACTCCCGAGAACACTAGTTTGATTACGAGTCCCTATGGGATCGATATCTATTATTACTACGCGATAGACTGTGCACTTGCAGTTAGGTTGTATTAGACATAGAAAGTCGCGATCAAGTTTTTGGCGCCGTTGTCGGGGACCCGTTTAGTCAATAGTGTAACCTTCTGTTACGCCGTATAGACTAGGTTAACAATTTTCATTTTTCCTTTACTAGTTATGTCGATTGTATGCCAAGTAATCGCCCGCAAGGCGATATCGTAAAACCTTCGGTCGCAGAACTAGAGCGCTTCTTACATTTAAGAAGTTGAATCATTGAGTACCAACTCAAACAACTCAAACATAACACTCCCGAACCTCTCACTCCCATTCCCAAATCAGAAGAAGAAGAACCAACGATGGCTGAAGGACCTCCAAACAAACCTTTGAAGGCATACGCTACACCCTCTCAGATGGAGCCTAGAAGTAGCATTGCTGCCCCAGCTATAACCCGAAATGATTTTGAGCTGAAACCGTCATTGCTGTCGGCTGTACAACAAAACCAATTCTCAGGAAACGCAACTGAGGATCCAAATGAACATCTAACGAAGTTTGTACAATACGCAGACACAGTGAAAGCAAATGGAGTAACTCCAGACGCGATAAGACTTCGTCTTTTCCCATTCTCTCTTAGAGACAGAGCGTGGACATGGTTACAATCGTTACCATCCAACTCCGTTACGACGTGGGAGCAATTGAAGAACGTCTTCTTAGCGAGATATTTTCCGCCAAGCAAAACTGCTATGCTTAGAGCTCAAATCAACGGATTTCGACAGAAAGATACTGAATCTCTTTACGAAGCATGGGAACGATTCAAAGATATGATGAGAACATGTTCTCACCACGGTCTAGAAGACTGGGTGACAATCCATACTTTCTATAATGGGCTTCTGTACAATACTAGATTGACAATAGACGCTGCCGCGGGCGGTGCACTTATGGATAAGCCATACGATGAAGCCTATCAATTAATTGAAAACATGTCACAAAACCATTGCCAATGGGGAGGTGAACGCACTCCAACAGAGAAAACCACAGCGAAAGGTGGGATGTACGAGATCAGCAGCCTTGAAAAGTTCAATGCTAAAGTAGATGCTCTAGCACAAAAGATTGATAGTCTGACCGTTAACCCCACTGCAACTGTCGCTGCAGTAACTCCAAATTGCGAGTTATGCGGAAGCACCACTCATAATACGTCTGAATGCCCATTGCTAGCTGGAATCCCACCAGACCAGGTAAATTATGCTCAAGGAAATCCCTACGCAAATACCTATAACCCAGGTTGGCGAAATCATCCAAACTTTTCTTACAAAAGCGAAAATGCATTGCAAATGCCTACTGCTCCGCCAGGATATCAGAAACCAGCTGCTCAGAATGCACCTAGGAAATCAAACCTCGAATTGATGATGGAAAAATTCATAGCTACTCAAGCTCAAACAAACAAAGAATTCCTGAATCAAAACATACACACTAGCGAGCAAATTAAACAGTTGACCGGAAAAGTAGACGCGTTAGCCACCCACAACAAAATGTTAGAAACACAGATATCACAAGTGGCTCAACAACAAGCCTCTGCTGCCGCACCTGCTGGCACATTTCCTGGACAACCCGAACAGAATCCAAAAGGCCAAGCAAATGCTGTAACATTAAGAAGTGGAAAAGAATTGGACGAACCGATCGATCCGAGGACCGAAAACTCAGCCATGCAACAAAAACCAACTGAACAAGCAGAGAAGGAATCCGAGTTAGAGAAGAAGGAAGACAACGAGAAGGAGGATACCGCAAGTGAAAAAACTCAAGCACCTCCAACGCCATATAAACCACCTATTCCTTATCCTCAAAGACTGATAAACTCCAAAACTTCAGGACAGTTTAAGAAATTTGTAGAGCTCCTTAAACAGCTGAATATTACTATTCCTTTTACAGAAGCGATAACTTAAATGCCGTCATACGCTAAATTTCTCAAAGAGATCCTGTCGAATAAGAGAAAGATCGAGGATAATGAAACAGTTACACTTACTGCAGAGTGTAGCGCTATTATTCAAAACCGCATGCCTCCTAAATTAAAAGACCCAGGTAGTTTCTCCATACCCTGCGTCATAGGAAAGTTCGTAATAGACAAAGCTCTATGTGATTTAGGAGCCAGTATCAGTTTTATGCCTTTATCTATATGCAAAAAGCTGAATATGGGAGACCTCAGACCAACCAAAATGTCCGTTCAATTAGCTGACCGATCAGTAAAATACCCCGTCGGAATACTGGAAAACGTTCCAGTACGCATAGGACAATTCTACATTCCAACCGACTTCATAATCATGGACATCAAGGAGGACACTGTAACCCCAATTATCCTAGGAAGACCGTTCCTAGCTACAGCCGGAGCCATTATAGACGTGAAGAAAGGGAGGCTAACATTCGAAGTAGGAGAAGAAAAGATAGAGTTCATTCTTACCAAGTTCTTACAAGCACCAGCCATAGACGATACCTGCTATTTAGTAGACGAAATTGACGAATGCATAAGAGAACTTGAAAATGAAGAGACCACGTATTCAGAAATAATAAAGATTCAAATACCAGATATTTCTGAAGACGATGATTGGCGTAAACCGTATAAAGACGACAGCCTAAGCGAAAGCTTAGCACTGACCCCAAACCATATGCCAGGTCCGAAGAACTCATCTTTAGAACTTAAAACACTACCCAAAAACCTTAGATATGAATTTCTAGACGATGAACTAAAAAGACCAGTGATAGTCAACGCCGACTTAGGACAACCAGAAACCGAAAAGCTATTAGAAGTCCTAAGGAAGTACCCCACCGCGTTAGGCTATAACATAAGCGATCTAAAAGGTATAAGCACTTCAATCTGTATGCATCGAATTACAATAGAGGAAGACTCAAAAACCTCTCGAGAGCATCAGAGGAGACTGAACCCCATCCTGAGAACTGTAGTCAGAGATGAAGTAAAGAAATTGCTAGATGCAGGAATCATCTATCCGATCTCCGATAGTGAATGGGTCAGCCCAGTTCATGTCGTACCGAAGAAAGGAGGAGTCACAGTAGTTAAAAACGAAAAAGGTGAATCAATAACAAAAAGAGTCATGACTGGAATCAGGATGTGCATTGACTATAGAAAGCTTAACAAGGCTACACGCAAAGATCACTTCCCGTTACCCTTCATAGACCAAATGTTGGAAAGATTAGCCAAACATTCATATTTCTGCTATCTAGATGGTTACTCAGGATTCTTCCAAATTCCCATCCATCCTGATGATCAAGAAAAGACTACATTCACCTGTCCTTATGGTACTTTTGCTTACCGCCGAATGCCGTTCGGACTCTGCAATGCTCCAGCAACCTTCCAAAGATGCATGATGGCAATCTTTGCAGATTTCATAGACAACATCATGTAAGTATTTATGGAAGATTTCTCGGTATGTAGACAAAGTTTCGAAGGATGCTTACAAAACTTAGAAATGGTATTAGAACGTTGTGTAAAAGTAAACCTCGTCCTAAATTGGGAAAAATGCCATTTTATGGTCCGACAAGGAATAGTTCTAGGACATGTCATATCAGATAGAGGAATTGAGGTAGACAAAGCTAAAATAGAGATTATAAAAGATCTCCAACCTCCAAAATCCGTACGAGAAATACGGAGTTTTCTAGGACATGCCGGTTTCTACAGAAGATTTATAAAAGATTTTTCGAAAATCACAAAACCTCTGACCGGCCTGTTGATGAAAGATGCTGAGTTCGTCTTCGACGACGACTTTTTAAAAGCATTCGAAACATTAAAATCAGCCCTTATCACCGCACCAATCATGCAACCACCAGATTGGCGACTACCGTTCGAAATCATGTGCGATGCGAGTGATTATGCTGTAGGCGCAGTTCTAGGACAAAGGAAGGACAAGAAACTCCATGCTATCTACTATGCCAGTAGAACCTTAGATCCTGCCCAAATGAACTACTCTACCACAGAAAAGGAACTTCTAGCAATTATATTTGCGCTTGACAAATTCCGTTCTTACTTAGTAGGAGCAAAAATTATCATATACACAGACCACGCTGCCATAAGGTACCTAATAAGCAAAAAGGATGCCAAACCAAGACTATTGAGATGGATCCTGCTATTACAAGAGTTTGACTTAGAAATCAAAGATAAGAAAGGAACCGAGAACGTTGTCGTAGATCACTTATCCCGAATAGAAGGCATCAGACACGAACTAGTACCGATAAATGACGATTTCCCGTATGAACGTCTGATAGCCAAATTAGAAAGTGACATACCTAACTCAATCTCGGAAGATCCAGAATTCGAAAAAGCCGTAGAAGCCGTCTATGCCCAAGTCACATTACCCTGGTATGCTGACATCGTTAATTACCTCGCTGCGGGCGTGCTTCCACCGGATCTTACTTATCAGCAAAAGAAGAAATTCTTCCACGATCTGAAACACTATTATTGGGACGAACCTCTACTCTTCAAGAGAGGGGCCGACAACATATAACGTCGCTGTGTCCCAGAGGAAGAAATAGAAAATATCATTTCCCAATGCCACTCAGCATCATACGGTGGTCATGCTAGTACATCCAAGACATGCGCTAAGATTCTCCAAGCCGACTTATTTTGGCCTAATCTCTGGAAAGACGTTCACATCGCTGTGCAAAAATGCGATAGATGCCAACGAACTGGCAACATCTCACGACGCGATGAAATGCCTCAGAAAGGAATCTTAGAGGTAGAAATCTTCGACGTCTGGGGAATAGATTTCATGGGACCATTTCCACCTTCTTTTGGTAATAACTACATACTCGTCGCTGTCGATTACGTGTCTAAATGGGTAGAAGCCATAGCTGCTCCAACGAACGACGCACGAGTAGTAATGAAACTCTTCAAAAACACAATCTTTCCTAGATTCGGTGTACCAAGACTCGTCATTAGTGACGGCGGATCTCACTTCATATCACGAATATTCGATAAACTTCTCTCTAAATATGGAGTCCGACACCGAGTAGCTACACCCTATCATCCGCAAACTAGCGGACAAGTAGAGGTCTCGAACAAAGAAATAAAACAGATCTTGGAAAAGACTGTCGCTACCTCAAAGAAAGATTGGTCGTCAAAGCTACAAGAAGCTTTATGGGCTTATAGGACCGCTTTTAAGACACCAATAGGTACTACACCCTACAAATTAGTTTACGGTAAATCCTGCCATCTCCCTGCAGAATTAGAGCATAAGGCCTTCTGAGCCATTAAGACACTCAACTTCAACTACACCGAGGCAGGAGAAAAGCGAATCTTGAACTTACACGAGTTGGAAGAACTCCGATTAGACGCTTACGAAAATGCCCGTATCTACAAAGAACGAACTAAAAAGTGGCATGATAAACGTTCAGTCAGGAAACAATTCAGTGTGGGAGACATCGTATTGCTATTTAATTCAAGATTAAAACTCTTCCCAGGTAAACTAAAATCTAGGTGGTCTGGACCTTATGAAGTGACTAAAGTACTTCAGAGTGGAGCTGTTGAAATTACCGATAAGATGAATGCACCGTTTATCATAAACAGGCAACGTCTAAAACATTATAATAAGAACGACAACAGTCCTCAAGTCAGCAGTATAGCATTGCTTGAGCTTCCAGCTCAAACACCCGAGTAGCTTCTCACCAAGCTATCGTCAGACTTTAGACGTTAAAAACAGCGCTTACTGGGAGGCAACCCAAATTTCCCTCGTTATTGTATTTCATTTTTCTTTAAAATTTTACTTTGAAAATCCAACAAAAATTCTAAACATATAATTACTACTACTTTCTACTTTCGTTTGTTTTCATATTTTTATCTTTGTTTTATTTTTCTCTTGTGTCTTTTGTTTCTACCGCTTTTTGTTTTCAAAAATCCTGACTTCAAACTCCTGTTTTAAACTTTTCAGGATTTTTAAAAGTCTTCAAAACATTCCTTCTGTTTTCTCCGAATTACCTGCGAGTATGGCCGAGTACGACTTCACAAAGGTTCACTTCCGAGGACTAGCTCAAAAGGCAAGATTCGCAGCACTGACCGAAAGAGAATTCTCCTTAACGCTCTATTATGATAAGGCTACCATGGATAAACTAGGAATCACGGATAGCATTCAATACCTGTTCAATCAACTGGGTTGGGAGAACACTGCTCTGAAAACACGTTTTGCTACCTATAAGGATCTTACCTATGAATTCCTTAGTTCTTTCAGATACATACCCAACAATGGTTTTGGATCCAACACAGAGTTGATTACCTTCCGATTGTTTGGAATGGACCAAACCCATAGTCGGATGTCACTAGCTAACCTCCTAGGATTTCCTAGCGGACCGCATGTGTTCATCAGTGCAGAAGATGACGATATTGATTTTCAACTCGATCAATTCTGGGGTAGAATCACAGGCGACTATCACCCTGAACCAGACAGAATGTACAATGATGATATTCATAACCCAGCCTTCAGATACTTCCATAAGATACTAGCTCACACCTTGTTTGGAAAACAAAAAAATATTACGACAGTATCTAAAGAGGAGTTATTCATCATGTTCTGTGCTTCTCAGGGACGTACAGTAAATGCAGTGCCTTTCATGATGAGATCTTTCAAACGCCTCACGCTGGAACCACAGACACCTATCCTTATAGGAGGCCTCGTGACAATGATTTCCCACGAGCTCGGCCTTAGATTCCACTTAAATGTAAGCACTCGTTTTGGCACCATCCGACCCATGAACATACAATTCTGCTTTAACAGGCGCATTTTAGGAACTATGGGTCCTGGACCGTATGAGTACCTCATTAACGAAAAACCAGTACAGCTATTCACACTGCCTGATCATCTGATGACAAGTATCCACAACAAGGATAACTGGCTCTATGAATTGGATGAGCCTATGGGACCTCCTTCACCACAGTCAACACCACAGAACTATATGTATGACAGTGACCACATCTTTGAGGCACACGACTATATGTACTATGAGGATGCTGTATCCGAAGCTGAAGTAGACCCTACGACTCCTCCACACTACAACACCTATCCTAAGCCTATCCCTGAGGAAACCACCGACAAAATGGATACCATTTTACTCCGATTGGACGACGTTGATGCAGCTCTGACTAATGTAAAAGCCGACATCGCAAGCATGCACAGCGAACTGGTAGGCTTCATGGATTTAGTTTGCGACCAACTCGACTACTACGCACGGAAGTTCGATGAGTTGAAGACACGAAAAGATTAGTTACTAGTTCTTAGCAGTAGTTTCAGTTTAGTTTAGTCTAGTTTAGTTTCATTTAATCATTTGGATTTTTCGCATTGTTAGTTTTCTTTATGTACTACATACAATCATTTCAATTTTATGTTATTTCAATTCTAGTTTTTATTCAATTATTGTGTTTTCGCATTATTCGTTGTTTGTTGGTTGTTATATTACATCACCGTATCAATACTAAGCCTTAAAGTCACTACGAGAACGCCCTCAGAGCAAAATTTTGCGTTCTGCAGATTTTGCTGCTGTGACGACCGTCACAGGATCCTGACGAGCGTCACGCAGGTGACGACCGTCACACCTACGTGACGACCGTCACGAATTCAAAAACTGATATCTGATAAAACAGGGTTCGTGTTCTTTTCCACTTCCCCCATTACCACTTCCAATCATCCTAACTCCTACCCCACTACAAATTTTCGTCCTCCCCACATTGAGCCATATATTTCAACTCCAATCTCAACCTCCAAACCACACTTCTGTCAGTTCTTCCCACTCTGCAGAAAAACCCCAATCGTCAAAAACCTCTCAATCTTCCAACAATGGAAAGAAATGCAGAAACCCCAGATATCAGCAACATTATCTTCAGTGAAGGAGACTTAGGCGAAAGACAACAAGTAAACTACTTCGCATTCCATCAGAGGTCGCTCCAGCCGATTCATTATCCACACCTTCCATCGCTTACGGAGCTCGGACTCCTTGAAGGCGTAACCTGGATGCTTCAAAGAGCAGGCATCTGGAACCTCTGCACCAACCCACTGCCAACATACGAACAACTCACTCTCGAGTTCTTGAGTTCGTTCACTTATGCCACATCCAGCGGCGAACTTAACCAGCACTCAGGTGTCGCATGCTTCCGGATGTTTGGTGTAACACCCCCCTTATTCCTACCCCAAAATAATTCAATTAATCATTTAGGCATAAGTCAAAATTTTATCAGAGTACATGTAAGTCATAGCACAAAAGGGGTATGTCACATTATCATAAAAATTCCAATGCAATACAACACCTGCTCTACAGATATGCAACAACGGGTCAGCGCCCACGAGAAAATATTTAGAACAAGGCGGAAACATCTAAATATTCCATATTTCCAAGACATGTATTCACATATACAATTGTCATCCAACATGTTAACAAAACATAACATCAGCAGATACGTACACAGATGTATCACAAAAGAATCAAAATAACTCCTATCTACCCGGTGCTACATATCAGAGCCGACCGACCAAAAAGAATGAAGTCACGCTTCACAAAAATGTCTCCAGCCATCTAATCTGCAATGCCTCATAGAGCATTATCAAACAGCAGAAGGGTGAGAAACAATATCATAATAAATAATGCATAAAGACATATATAAATATCTCATATCAACAATTATGCATTCTACGCATTCTCACCACAACTCACCTTGTACAATATAATATATCTATATACAACTATAACACCAAGCATACTCAATATGCATCATCAATGTTTATATCTTTTCATAAACATGCAACCACATATATATATATATATATATATCTATATATATATATATATATATATATATATATATATATATATATATATATATATATATATATATATATATATATATATCCTCCAGTATCTACATTATGCCAAAACATACATTTCACGTTAATTCAATAAACATACACAACATGTTTATTTCACTATACATCATATACAGATGACAAATGCAAATCATAGAGGACAACTCGCTACTCTATGTAAATGCAACACAACATCGATCTAGTCGATCGTCAGATCCTCCTAAGGATCAATCTACTCTCACCCCTCATGGGTATTCTATCACTTGTCAGATTCTCCTAGGAATCACAACACTCATCAGACTCTCCTAGGAATCACACCATTCATCAGATTCTCCGAGGAATCACGCCACTCGTCAGATTCTCCGAGGAATCGCACTGTTCATCAGATTCTCCAAGGAATCAGGTTAATCAGCAGACTCTCCAAGGAATCACATATCTCGTCAGATTCTCCGAGGAATCAATTCATTCAGCAGATTCTCCGAGGAATCACACCATCCATCAGATTCTCCGAGGAATCAGGTCATACAGCAGACTCTCCAAGGAATCACACCTCTCATCAGACTCTCCTAAGAGTCATGTCTCTCCTCAGGCTCTCCTAAGAGTCCTATCACTCATCAGATTCTCCTAGGAATCAACAACACAAGAATGTATTCTATACAATTCTTGAAATGCACACACATACACATAATATGTTCATGCATCTTCACCTCATTCAATTTCATACAATCATCATACATCGCAATGTATATTACACGACACATTAGTCATTCACCTCATTATCATGCATTTTAAATCAATTTAAACAATGCACATATTTGCCCAAACGGCCACAATTCACAATCGAGGATTTACGCACGAAGGCTACCCACAGCACATGTTATCACAATAGATCACATACTTATTCATATCATAGAGGTATTAACCTATGTGAATCAACCAAACAATCACCACATGAGCAACACAGCACAAGAAAAATGATGTCACGTTCGCCTTTATTCGCCTGGCGAACCCCCGCAGCGAACCTTCGCTAGGCTTCGCCTGGCGAACTCGCCAGCGAGCCCAAGTCAGTAGCTACTGACTTCATTCGCCACCATTCGCCAGCACCTTCGCTGGGCGAACCTTCGCTATCCACCTTCGCCTGGCGAACTCACCAGCGAAGTCCACTGGGACTTAAACATAATTACTCGCCAGCATTCGCTGGGCTTCGCCTGGCGAAGCTTCGCCTGGCGAGGGCCAGCGAACCTGCGCAGAACAGCATTCTGTTCTGTCTCTCCTTCACCAATCCATCATCAACCATCTCTTAAACATCTAAATCAGTACAAATAGCATCAATACATGTTACCCGACTATTCTACGGCGTTATTACTCAGTTTCAACCGATTAAATCTTCAATCTACCGATTATTCCAACTTTTGCCCTAGAAATGGATAGTGTAGAAAAACTACCAACAAGCCCAAACTAATACATATATGATGCTATACATTATTAAGATGATAAAACTTCTCACCCTTACCTGATTAATCGCAAGCTTTGATCGATTCTTGATGATTCTAGGTTTTCCTCTTTCTCTTCTCTTTCTCCTCCTCTTCTTTCTTTCTCCTTTCTTTCTCTTCTTCTTACTATCCTTTCTTTCCCTTCTATTTCCTCTTTAATATCTTTTCCATTATTTTTCCAAAACATCTATTAATTCAATATCTCACAAATATCTCACTTAATATTAAATAGGAAATGTCCAAAATACCCTTCCAAACTATTTCCTCCGAAACCTCCCAATACCGGTTAAAAATATGATAATATGTAAATATAACATATTTCCACACAAATTCTACATCCAAATATTATTCACCCAATTTAATTAAATTGGGGCCCAATAAAAGTGAAAATCGAAATCGGGGCGTTACAACTCTCCCCCACTTTAGAAATTTTCGTCCTCGAAAATATCACTTGATTCAAAACACACCGGACACGATTTCTGCGTCCTTTCCTGAATTCCCAAGTTACACACAATCGTCCACATGCATACTTCCTTATCACAATCACAGCCATGCCACGTGGCTCATAAAAGACTGTCACCCTCATCAACTCCCATTGGAGATTACGGGTACATCACTCGTACTTCACCAGGAACAACATCTAGGTCATTCTACCCCGGTGATTCTTTCCACTAGGAACGACACATAGCCATTCTACCCTAGCGAATACAACCATGATACTTATACCTCATCAGGAATAACATACTAGTCATTCTACCCCAATGAGCTCAAATCTCTAACACGTACGTTGTCCAACGTCACCATCTTAAAGTCTTCACTCTCAATTACCATCGCATCAACGGAAAATCAAAACCAAACACTAAGCGTACTCAAAAGAAACGAACAAATGAGTCGCTCCGATATCAAACATAACAACTAAAGGTGCAACATAATTAAAGCACATACCTCAAATCAAACGATCCGCATTGGTAGTGTCTGACCCTGCCAATGCAAACACTTTCCCACTTACTGAAGCTTGCTTCGGTTTAGGACACTTCGCACTGATGTGACCCACTTCTCCACAATTGTAGCACTTCACTGCACCCATTCTACAATCCTTAACATCATGTCCAAGAACTCCACAATTAGAGCATTTGATCTTGGGCTTTCCACACATAAAAGACTTATGACCCATCTCGCCACACTTGTAGCATTTAATGGATCCAGAACTCCCTCCTCCAGATCCCTTAACAAAGTTTCCCTTATGCTTGCCCTTATCAGCTGGCGTCTCATAAGGTTCACTCCTTACTTGTCGCTTTTCTTTCTCCTCCTTCAAACTCTTGTAGTGAGTAGAACGAGCTTTGCGATCTTCTTCAAAAATTCGACAACATTCGGTCAAGTCCGAAAATCTCCTTATCCTCTGATAGCCCACCGCTTGTTTGATCTCGGGACGCAAGCCGTTCTCATACTTAACACACTTAGAGAATTCTGCCGTCACCGCATCATAGTGAGGATGAAATTTTACTAACTCCATAAACTTAGCCGTGTAATCCACCACAGACATATTGCCTTGTTTCAACTCAAGAAATTCCATTTCCTTCCTTCCTTTCACACTCTCAGGATAATACTTCCTCAAGAATTCAGCACGAAATAAATCCCAAGTTATTTCCTCGTCATCTACTTCAAGCACTTGCCTCATGCCGATCCACCAGTCATCGGCTTCTTCCCGCAACATGTGAGATCCAAGCCTCACCTTATTGCCCTCAGCACAGTTCATAACTCTGAAGATCCTCTCGATCTCTTTCAACCAATTCTGGGCACCGTCCGGATTAAACCTTCCTTTGAACACCGGTGGCTTATTCTTTCTAAACTCATCATTTGCGTTCACATTCGGCGCACCCTGCACCGCTCTAGCCATCGCCTCCAATGCCGCAACCATAGCACTGTCATTACGACCTGCCATAATCTTCTTAATCGCAAAAACAGCAACAAGGTTAAACAACTGCTCAACCAACAAAACAATAAGACAAACACAACTGACTCAACACTGGCTCTGATACCACTTGTAACACCCCCCTTATTCCTACCCCAAAATAATTCAATTAATCATTTAGGCATAAGTCAAAATTTTATCAGAGTACATGTAAGTCATAGCACAAAAGGGGTATGTCACATTATCATAAAAATTCCAATGCAATACAACACCTGCTCTACAGATATGCAACAACGGGTCAGCGCCCACGAGAAAATATTTAGAACAAGGCGGAAACATCTAAATATTCCATATTTCCAAGACATGTATTCACATATACAATTGTCATCCAACATGTTAACAAAACATAACATCAGCAGATACGTACACAGATGTATCACAAAAGAATCAAAATAACTCCTATCTACCCGGTGCTACATATCAGAGCCGACCAACCAAAAAGAATGAAGTCACGCTTCACAAAAATGTCTCCAGCCATCTAATCTGCAATGCCTCATAGAGCATTATCAAACAGCAGAAGGGTGAGAAACAATATCATAATAAATAATGCATAAAGACATATATAAATATCTCATATCAACAATTATGCATTCTACGCATTCTCACCACAACTCACCTTGTACAATATAATATATCTATATACAACTATAACACCAAGCATACTCAATATGCATCATCAATGTTTATATCTTTTCATAAACATGCAACCACATATATATATATATATATATCTATATATATATATATATATCCTCCAGTATCTACATTATGCCAAAACATACATTTCACGTTAATTCAATAAACATACACAACATGTTTATTTCACTATACATCATATACAGATGACAAATGCAAATCATAGAGGACAACTCGCTACTCTATGTAAATGCAACACAACATCGATCTAGTCGATCGTCAGATCCTCCTAAGGATCAATCTACTCTCACCCCTCATGGGTATTCTATCACTTGTCAGATTCTCCTAGGAATCACAACACTCATCAGACTCTCCTAGGAATCACACCATTCATCAGATTCTCCGAGGAATCACGCCACTCGTCAGATTCTCCGAGGAATCGCACTGTTCATCAGATTCTCCAAGGAATCAGGTTAATCAGCAGACTCTCCAAGGAATCACATATCTCGTCAGATTCTCCGAGGAATCAATTCATTCAGCAGATTCTCCGAGGAATCACACCATCCATCAGATTCTCCGAGGAATCAGGTCATACAGCAGACTCTCCAAGGAATCACACCTCTCATCAGACTCTCCTAAGAGTCATGTCTCTCCTCAGGCTCTCCTAAGAGTCCTATCACTCATCAGATTCTCCTAGGAATCAACAACACAAGAATGTATTCTATACAATTCTTGAAATGCACACACATACACATAATATGTTCATGCATCTTCACCTCATTCAATTTCATACAATCATCATACATCGCAATGTATATTACACGACACATTAGTCATTCACCTCATTATCATGCATTTTAAATCAATTTAAACAATGCACATATTTGCCCAAACGGCCACAATTCACAATCGAGGATTTACGCACGAAGGCTACCCACAGCACATGTTATCACAATAGATCACATACTTATTCATATCATAGAGGTATTAACCTATGTGAATCAACCAAACAATCACCACATGAGCAACACAGCACAAGAAAAATGATGTCACGTTCGCCTTTATTCGCCTGGCGAACCCCCGCAGCGAACCTTCGCTAGGCTTCGCCTGGCGAACTCGCCAGCGAGCCCAAGTCAGTAGCTACTGACTTCATTCGCCACCATTCGCCAGCACCTTCGCTGGGCGAACCTTCGCTATCCACCTTCGCCTGGCGAACTCACCAGCGAAGTCCACTGGGACTTAAACATAATTACTCGCCAGCATTCGCTGGGCTTCGCCTGGCGAAGCTTCGCCTGGCGAGGGCCAGCGAACCTGCGCAGAACAGCATTCTGTTCTGTCTCTCCTTCACCAATCCATCATCAACCATCTCTTAAACATCTAAATCAGTACAAATAGCATCAATACATGTTACCCGACTATTCTACGGCGTTATTACTCAGTTTCAACCGATTAAATCTTCAATCTACCGATTATTCCAACTTTTGCCCTAGAAATGGATAGTGTAGAAAAACTACCAACAAGCCCAAACTAATACATATATGATGCTATACATTATTAAGATGATAAAACTTCTCACCCTTACCTGATTAATCGCAAGCTTTGATCGATTCTTGATGATTCTAGGTTTTCCTCTTTCTCTTCTCTTTCTCCTCCTCTTCTTTCTTTCTCCTTTCTTTCTCTTCTTCTTACTATCCTTTCTTTCCCTTCTATTTCCTCTTTAATATCTTTTCCATTATTTTTCCAAAACATCTATTAATTCAATATCTCACAAATATCTCACTTAATATTAAATAGGAAATGTCCAAAATACCCTTCCAAACTATTTCCTCCGAAACCTCCCAATACCGGTTAAAAATATGATAATATGTAAATATAACATATTTCCACACAAATTCTACATCCAAATATTATTCACCCAATTTAATTAAATTGGGGCCCAATAAAAGTGAAAATCGAAATCGGGGCGTTACATTTGGCACCAACTATCAGGTGAACCAAAATCAGATTGCCAGCATCCTACAGCTACCTCGCGGCGACAACGCTCACCGCCGCATCACCGATCAGTTCCAGCATGAAGCTTTCGCGTTGTGGTATCAGTTGACCGGCATCAATGCCGATGGTTGGGACTCTCTGCACGCCACACATATCCATAACCCAACCATCCGGTACTTTCACAGAGCGTTGAGCAACACAATTTTCGCCAGAGACAGCAACCACAAGGTGAACTCGAAAGAGCTCTTCTTCCTTCATTGCGTCTTCAACAACGAACCTGTCAACGCCGCTCCGTTTCTGCTGGCTCACATTCAGGCCAATTGCAACCGTGGCTCGAAGCCATTCTATTTTGGCGGGATTGTCACTGCCATTGCACTTGGGCCGAACCTTGGCGACCGCCTCCAGCACCTCCATTCCATCCCCTCGGTGTTCCTTGACACCGACCACTGCAGAGCCTCTCATCTTATCCGCTCCAGAGCTGATGGTAAATACCATCCGGTAGTGCGTGGCAAGATCGTCTGAAGCATCATCCTTCCGTCCCGCACCCGCACACACCCAGAGGACCGTACCAACTGGTTGTTCGACCTCACTGCCCCTCCTGCTGCCGCTGTTCCTACTCAGGATCACACTCACGGTTCTGACGATGAAATCCAAGCTGAGTTGGACAGGTCCGAGCAGCCAGAAGCATCGCAACCTCCTCCTCCCGAAGGTACATCCTCTCGCCGCTGCCGCCATCATCCCTTGCCAGAGCCAGAGGACGCCAGCGCGGACGTGACAGAGGCAGCGGATATGATTAGTTTTCCATTTCTCCTTCTTTGTTTACTATATTTCAATTATTTGTACTTTCATTTCAGTTGTATCTCCCTCTCGCATGCTTCAAAAATCAGTGAGGACACTGATTGAGATAGTGTGGGAGCGGAGCCTTTATTTCCATTCCACCATACTCTGAATTTCCTTTATTTCCTTTATTTCCATTCCACTGTACTTTTAATTTCGTATTTTCTATTTAAACACTTTCTATTTTTAGCACAAAAAAAAAGCCCGTCTATATATACTTTTCCTGTTACGCAAACATCCCCACATTATTCAACGTAAACAACAACTTTCGTTCGTTCCTCAAAAGCAAAAGCATCACGAGAACGCACCCGAGTTCAAAACAAGTTTTGAAACTCCGAGGAAACGACAGTTCTAACAAAACCAGTACCGTCCAGACACCTTAGATCTCCGGTTTATGCGAGTCGGTTTCACTACCTACGTGTACCAAAGTCTCAAGTGTCTACGCAAACTCAACCCTAAGTAGTTTATACTAGCAGTCAGCACCATCCTAAAACACTTCTAAGCGAGCGACCGATGCAAATAAGTGTATGATCTCCAAAAAGATGAAAAATCATGAAAAGAGAGCTAAATAGCCCAAAAATATAAGACACGTTTCCTTCTAAGTTAGGTGCTCCTCACCCGAGCATTTAGCCCAACGGCACGAAAACTCATTGAAAAAAAAAATTCAATGACATAAGCTTATGATCAATGAAGAAGATCAAAAACAGAAATGAGATCATATTCACTAACAGGTCGACTTGCCATGAAAGTGTATGGACAACGGGCTTAATGTGATTGCGCTAGAACAAACAGGGCGAACTTGCCGCGAGAACCTTGACACCAAGCTACAGTAGCATGACTGGGACCGATTTGCATAAAAAGGAGACCTCCGAAGACTTGTAGTCCAGTGTCGTCATGATACTCGTCTTGTTCTTACCAAGAATCCCGGTTTTTCCCAACTCTGCGAACGAAGAAGCTGCCTCGTGCTTGCCGACTTTTTCATGTTTTACTTGAGGACAAACAAAGATTCAAGCTTAGGGGAGTTTGATAACACGAAATCGTATATATATTTTGATGCATATTTCAACTAAAGTTTAACCGTTTTCGATCCGATTTCGGGTTATTTCCGTGTTATTTGTCTGATGTTTTGCAGGTATTCAACGATCACGTCTAAACAAGGCAACATGAATAAAAGAAGCAATCTCAGATGAAATATGGACGAAAAAGGAGTGAAAACATCATGAAAAGCACAGAAGACTGTTTTTGCTGATGTGACGACCGTCACAGCTACATGACAGGCGTCACACGGGTGACGACCGTCACACCTTGTGACGACCGTCATGCAGGCAAAAACGCCCCACTTCAATTACACGTTAAAGAATCAATTCCAATTCCCACAGAGTGGACCACTACTTCCTAAATTATCTTCCTCAAAGTCCATCATCTTCAATGATAACCGTTGGAATTCCACTTCTATAAAAAGGGAAGAAAGGGACCTCAGAAAGGGTGTTGCATTCATACAACGAAGTGCTGCCAAATTTATTTCCAGAGCATATTTTCCAGTTTTATATTCTTATTCGTTTCTCTTTATTTCTTCTATATTCCATTTTCATTCTTCTGTAATTTCTACTTTCATTGTACGATCAAATTGGCATAGAGATCAGAATCCTGCCAACATCTGTGGAGGATCTGCCCAAAGGCCAATTGGAATATTTACAAGTTTCTCATTTCAATCGATTCCAGTTTTATTATAATGCAAATCATTATTTATTATTTTTATTTATGTTTTATCTTTCCCAAATCCATGTCTAGCTAAACTTAGGTAATCGATATGTAGTAATAATTCGAATGGGATTTGATAACAACTGGTGAAAAAACTTTCTTTTCAAAAGTAATTTATGGTCTGAGTGTTTAAAATTGATTTACTGAATAAACTTCATCGCGAAAGCGAGAACTTATTTAAAAGTAGTTTTGCCACGAAAGTGGGAAATTAATTAAGATACGAACCAACAAGCGAAAGCTGCGGTAAGGTCAGATAGTAAACACCAGTCATTCATTTTAATAACAGCGAAAGCACTTTAAAATGAATTAGAACTTAGAGATTTCCAAAAAATGATTTTAACCCCGAACGGGATACGAAAGTGTACGTTTGGCCCTTAGGATTATGATTAGCGTCAATAACCATCGTGAGGCGAGAGTCTTCAAATCTCCATTTTCTGCTTAAATAAACTTTGAAAATTATTTCATACACCAGTAACTTGTCAAATCCCTGAAGAACACAATTACTAAATATCGATTCAATCATTTATAATCTAAGTAGCATTCTTAGTTCCCTTTTAGTGACAATCTTATTCCCTTAAACATATTCTACCTAGCTAAACATAGTAACTCCCGTGAACACTAGTTTGATTACGAGTCCCTGTGGGATCGATATCTATTATTACTACGCGATAGACTGTGCACTTGCAGTTAGGTTGTATTAGACATAGAAAGTCGCGATCAAGAGTATATTTAGTAAAATTTTAATCAAGTTGGATGAGTTTTGTGTGTTCCTATTCATAGCAACCTAGAATTCACAACATGTCAAAAATTTAGCTCAAATCCTAGTTTCATTTCATTGCATTAGTTTAAACAATCAAGCATGCATTGTTTCCTTACATATAATTAACAACAATGAAGCAACTATATAACTTCTATTTCATTTCTAAACTAGGAGTATAATGAGTTTTTATAACAAAGTTCGTCTTGATTAAATATTAAAGTACAATGAAAAGATTTTTGAAGTAAATTAACATACCTGAGCAATTCTGAACTATAACCAAAAAAATTGAATATGATGTTTTTCTCTTTGAGGTACCCCTCTTTACTTATTTAGGGTTTTTTCGGATGTGGAAAAGTGAAGAGAAAATCAAAAAGTGGTTTTAAATGAGGGAAATCAATTCTGACTTTATTTTCCAAGGTTTTGTAACGAGACTATCATTAAGCGGGCTCCTACCCCTTCTAAAAAGGGTTGAGTTTCCTCCTAACAAGTGCTTTATTTTATGGATGTATGTGCTTGCAGGTATGAAGCTGATAAGCATTCTAATAATCTTCTTGGTGTTTTGATGAAAACAACACCAATGATTATTAAAGTCAGTGATAATAACTCTCCAACTCTCTTTGTTGTTCCTTTTGGATTGAATGCATTATGCAAAACAACATGGAGTATGTTCAAGCTGTTTTTGGTGCAGAAGAGACACATGTGGAACACGATGTTCAAACATGAGTACTGCAACATCTGGTCTCTGACAATAGCATATATTATTGCAATTCTGGTTCAGATTTAATCTAATATTTACTCATAAATAAGATTTGGATATTATGGTGCAACATGTGGAACACAATGTTCTAGCATGTATGCAATACAACATCTAACCCTGGTTAGCCGACCTTGATGGATGTTGTTAGGTGAGAAATTTTTTATTGAGATTTAATCAGATTTGTTCTAGATTGATTGGTAATGTTTGTGTGATTTGTTTGATAGTTGTTGAAGATCAAATCAGATTTAAATGGAGATTTAAATTTGAATTTAAAATATAAAAAATCATATCTTTTGTTAGAGATATTTATGGAGCAAATAAAATCCAACTGATTCAACTATTATTCTGGATGAAATTAAATTAAAAATCCAAAGGAGAAAATCCTAAAATGTATTTCTATTTAACAAGATTCAAATATCATGTTTGAAACAAGTTTTGTACGCTAGGATTAAGTTCTTTGTGCTATGGTATTTGATTCTTTTGTTACTTGTATTCCATACTAATGCTCTCACTCATATCATAAGGCTTAGTGTTGGTTCTTGGTTATGTACACCACACTATTGCTTCAACCACATGGCATAGTTGTTAATATGTCTTAGTTGAGTTATAAATTCAACATTCAATTATTGAAGTTGATTATTTGGGATTAGTGGTTGAGAGAAAGTGAGAGAGGTTCTCGTATTCAGGAAGAGACCCAAATAGAGAGTCACTAGGATTAAGAAGAGGCGTTGGACATCATGGGGTTGGTGTTCCTATAAGACTAATTGTACTAACTCAAAGTAGTGGATTTCCTTTCTAGAATAGAGCACCCTCCAGACGTAGGTGTTGTTTGTACCAAACTTGGTTACCAATCTCTTGTGTTATATTATTGTTATTTGCATTGTGTTATTATTGTTGTTATATTGTTGTCATACTGGTTTAAAAAGTTGGACTAATTGTCCTAACACCGTATCCAACATCTTTCTGTTTAGGATCAAAATTTCAATTGGCATCAGAGCAGAAATGTTGCGGTGGAAATAGGATCACAAACTATTAATGAGTTTGAATCGCAATTCAATTCACAACCGCTCTTTGATTTATCCGAAGGAAAAGGTCAAAAGAGGGAAAACCTATTTTTGCATCGTAAACACAATGCGGGGAAAGATCTAGGGTTCGGGGGTTGATTAAATTTAGGGAAGGTATTAGCACCCTAAACTTCCGTAGTACTCTACGGGAACCTTTTGTTCAAATGTTTACTATTTTTGCTTTATTTATTTGCTTAAGGTATATGTACAAAGGGATTAAAAGTGAGAAAGGAGACCTAAGGGGTTAATTCTAAGTTTACTCGGCAAGACATCGCATCTTGTGCCTACGTATCCTTACGGGAATGGAATCAGAGTAATCGTAGTTCCCCTCAAAAGGGAGGTTAGAAACGTCTTGACTGTGGCCAAGGTCTCAAGGGGAATAAACGTATCTTAGGGACACGCTTACGCGGAGTGTAGAAACTCCAATATCTATGTTGTAAATTGTTAAGTGAATTAGGGTTAGGTTAGGGATTCCGCGGCGGGAAACCCTAAAATGAGCACGGCGGCTCTTTGACCTAACGCTAGGGGTAAAATGGTAACTTTGTCTGCGGCGAGACATTTATGGAAAATTAGGGTTTGTAAGGTGAAAGGGTTTGAAGTTGAGGACTATTGACACGGCGGTCAAACGGCTAGACCTAATTCCTTCGGAGGAGTGAAATTAATTATAAAGATGCGATGAAATTAAATATACATACAACGGCAGAAAATAAAGTGCGGAAAGATAAATGCGACAATTGTCTCGCAAAATTACATCCCATAAGCAGTTACAAATATGATAATTGAATATTTAAACTGAAAATAAAATCAATTGAACTTAGTCAGCTGCAAAAAACCAAAACAAACAGAGACTGTTATTATACGGGGTTAGACAAAAAATTAGACGGGAATGTTAGGAATTTAAGTAGAAAATTATAATTTTAACGAAACAAGAAAAAAAGTTAGAAATTTGGATCTTAAAAATGAGGATGTTAGCGAAAAATTAATAAACAATAAAAATTGATACGCAATGAAGATGATGATAATATACAAGTGATAAAGGAATATGAAATAGCAACGATGATGTCAGATTATGTACAAATATAAAAATAAATACAAAAATAAATAAATAAATATTAGTGAACAGGTTCATGGATAATCAAAAATACTGTTAGGAATGAAGGATGAAAATTGGAGTTGACGATAATTAGAAGTTAAGTGATGAACGTTTTGAGACGATGAGAATTTAGGTAATAAGAAAAGAGTTAGAATGGAATTAGGTTTTTTTTTGTGAGATTTGGAAAAGTTAGAACTTTAATGTGATTAAAAAGTTAGATTAAAAAGTTAGAGTTAAAAGTTAGCAAAAAATTAGAACTTCGAAATTTGCTTTTTTAAAAAAAGTTTTGAAAATAAAAAAGAAAAGGTTAGATTTTAATTCAAAAAAAAAATTAATACTCTTGAAAAAAAAACAAAAATAAGATTAGAAATTTTTTAAGAAAAGAAGAGTTAGTTACTTTTGATGAAGACTGCAAGAGTCTTTGATGCTTGTCGAACTCCCGTTTTGTTGCTCCTGAGGGTCCTTTTATACTTGATTTTTTTAAATCTTTTTCAATCTCAGATTTGATTTGAATATCTCAATCTTTTTCAATCTCTGATTTGATTTGAATGAATTTTTATGATGATTTCAGATTTGATTCAATGATGGTGATGTTGATATTTAGATCTGATTTTCTTATGATGATGATATGATCTGATTGATTTGATTTTGCTCCATCTGTGATTTATTGTGATTGGATTTGATAAAAAAAAGTGTTGGGATTTAAATTTAAAAATGTTAGCAAAGAAAGTTAGAGTTTCAAGTTAAATAAATATTAGAGTTTTAAGTTTAAAAAAAATGAGTTAGAATTTTTAAAATAAAAAACATTTGAATGTTGATTTAAAAAAAATGTTAGAATTATTTTAAAAACGGTTGGAATTTAATTTTAAAAGGAATTTAGAATTTAAAAAGAAGAAAAAGAAAAGGGCGTTAGAATTTAATTTTAAAAAGAATTTAGAATTTTAGTTTGAAAAAGGTGTCAAAAAAAGATTTAGATTTAATTTTTAAAAAAAAAAAAATTTTAAAAAGAAGTTAGAGAAAAAAAGATTTAATTTTTAAAAAGAAGTTAGAGAAAAAAAGATTTAATTTTTAAAAAGAGTTAGAAAAAAAGATTTAACTTTAAAAAAGTTAGAAAAAAAAAAGATTTAACTTTAAAAGGTAGAAAAAAAAGGATTTAACTTTTAAAATAGTTAGAAAAAAGATTTGATTTTTTTAAAAAAAATAGAAAAAAAGATTTAACTTTAAAAAAGTTAGAAATAGATTTAACTTTAAAAGAGGGTTAGAAAAAGGATTTATCTTTTAAAAAAAGTTAGAAAAAAGATTTAATTTTAAAAAGGTAATAGAATTTGATTAAAAAAATGTGTTAGAAATTAATTTAAAAAGGTTATAAAAAAAATTTACTCTTAAAGAAAAGAAAAAAAAAAGTTAAATTTTAATCTAAATCCTAAAAGTTAGTAAGAAGAGCTTAAAATGATTTAAATAAATAAACTAAATAGAAAAAAAAAGTTAATAAAAAACATTAGTAAAGTTATAAAAAAATTTAATTAAATTATTATTAGTTAAAAAAACAAGATTTAAAAACAAAAGGTTAATTTATTAAGTTAATCAGAATTTAAAATAAAAATAAAAAAGAAAGGGTAAAATTTGGGGTATTACAGTTGCCCCTATTTAAATAACTACACCGGATGATTTGAGTGGCCGAGACTCGAGGAATCATGGTGGAGGGATTTAAATATAGATAACCGAAAATTTTGCCCTTATATGTGGCGATATGCAATGCTATGGACAAAACGAGAACCAACTAATGCTGACAATGCCATGATTATGATATGATGCGTATGCTGGAATGATGAATGCGAAAATGCTGACGAATACGACGACACAGGGACAGACGCTACGAGAAGAACACACTGGGGAAAACGACGCGCTGGGACGACAGCACAACACTGGGGAATTCTAAAATGATGGTCAACTGGTGCGAACACGACCAATTGTCATTTTTAGAAAAGGAACGAGATTCTCAAATGGAGATGGTACCTATGAGACGGCCTCCACTGGGGAATCTAAAAGTAAAACTGGATCATGTACGACTGCAAGATCGATCACAGAATGCTGGAGCATTGAGCAAAGAATAACATCCAAGCTTCTGTAAACCATCTCTCGTGACAGGATCAAACGGGCCTTTCGGAACTCCGTAGCAAATATACAGGGTAAAAAACCGGTTGTATGCCAAAATAAATGGACTTAAAGTGGTTAGAACATGATCCTAAGTGGAGAGGGCACCTATGAGACGGCTTCCACTTGGGAATGTCTAACAATAAGACTGGATCTACACGACTGCCAGATCGATTACAGAATGCTGGAGCATTGAGCAAAGAATAACATCCAAGCTTCTATAAACTATCCTTCGTGATGGGATCGAATGGACTTTTCAGAAATCCATATCAGATATACAGGGTAAAAAACCGGCTGTATGCCAAAATAAATGGGCTTTGATGGGAAATGCCCTGATAAGCTTCTCGAGGGAGAACTGTCACTTATCGTTGGAATGGACTTACATGCCAAAACGGATAAGCACTCAAATAAAGAGGCTGCTGCTTATCTGATATATAAATCTTCTCATATTTAAGGTTGGTGCCTGGAATATGATTCAGATTCTTCTTTTACTAAAGGGTAAAATTGAACTTCTTCATACTTCAAGATCTGTGCTCTCCTGAATATGATTCCACTCCTTCTTTTACTAAAGGGTAAATGAACTTCTTCATACTTCAAGATTTGTGCTCTCCTGAATATGATTCGGTTCAAACCTCCCCATACTTCAAGACGACAAGGAAAATGGAAGCCCAACTGCTCGATGGAGATGGCCATTTGCTGCGAGTCAAAACGAAGATAGGATCAGCTTCTCAGGTGAGAAATGTCGCTTATTTGCAAGAATGGCAATAATAAGCTTCTCATGTAGGAACTGCTTGTAGAGGTGATAACAGATAATGATGATAAGCTTCTCGGCGGAGAACTGTTGCATACCGTTGCAGAAGAATGTTACGATAAGCTTCTTAACCGAGAACTGTTGCTGATCGATTGTAAAATGTTGTGATAAGCTTCTCTTGGCGAGAACTGTTGTGTATCCTGTTGTGTAAGGTTGTGATAAGCTTCTCCGGCGAGAACTGTTGCTGATCGATTGTGATAAGCTTCTCTTGGCGAGAACTGTTGCTGATCGATTGTAAAATGTTGTGATAAGCTTCTCTTGGCGAGAACTGTTGCGTATCCTGTTGTGTAAGGCTGTGATAAACTTCTCTGGTGAGAACTGTTGCTGATCGATTGTAAAATTTTGTGATAAGCTTCTCTTGGCGAGAACTGTTGCTGATCGATTGTGATATGTATGATTGTAGAGTTTTATACCGATAGGCTTCTCAGGTGAGAACAGTTGCATACCGATGCTGTAGCATGTAGGATCGTCATATCGATAGGCTTCTCAGGTGAGAACAGTCGCATACCGATGCTGCAGGATTGTAAAGTTGTACCGATAGGCTTCTCAGGCGAGAACAGTTGCATACCGATGCTGTAAGATGTACTGATAGATTTTCCAGGCGTGAACTGGCGTGTATCTGTAAAGGATTGTGGTTGGTTTTCTTGAAAGATGGTGCAAAATAAATGCACATCCGGGTACAGTGATAAGCTTCTCAGGCGAGAACAGTCGCATATCTGCCAAGGTATGGTGA
Organism: Lathyrus sativus; assembly: GCA_963859935.3. Classification (NCBI taxonomy): domain Eukaryota; kingdom Viridiplantae; phylum Streptophyta; class Magnoliopsida; order Fabales; family Fabaceae; genus Lathyrus; species Lathyrus sativus. The sequence goes on from OZ012736.1 coordinate 72,163,990, forward strand.
AAATCTTTAGACGGTGCAAAATAAATGCACGTCCGGTTGGGCTCGACGACCGACAAGACTGAGATTCAATCTAGGATCGAGCTAGAAAGAAAACTGGTAATCAAGACTCCATCGAGGAAATGATCTCGAAGGGCAAATATCTTATCCTGGCGAGGAAAGATAGCTGAAGTAACCGTCATCCATGAGGATCAAGCTCTGTGGGGAAACTGGAAACACATATGTATTTTATGCTTAGGGCTGACGATCTATTTGGAGAGAATGGACGAACCCAGTTACTCGGCGGTAACAACCAATGATGGCGAAACACAATGAACCTGTGAATGCTAACGCATATGTTACTGCATATGTTAATGTGTATGTAGTTAAATATGCAAGATGTTATGAAATGAGTATGTAATGAGTATGTGAAATGAGTATATGAAATAGGCATGTGATTCTTATGCCCCTGCGGATGCTGACGAAACTGACTATAGACGGGACGAGAGATGAAATAAACATCTCGACGGAGATACCCTGCATTCTCTGCAACCAATACGTCAATCATGGGTGAGAAGGATCAATGGTAGAACCAAATCTAGTTTTAAAGTTCTGAATTCTCTGGGGAGAAGGTAATCTGCTTGGGTGCACAGTATCACGTCTTCACATGGGGAGAAGAAAACCTGAGGGACACTTTCGAGTTACCCAAGAAAAAGTTGTCAGCTTATAGTCTCGCTGGGGACTGTGATGAGGCAATAGTTTAGGAGCCTGTTGCAACACTGAGATTTACTGGGGAATGAAGGCCGCTGTGAGTAAAATCCCTCGGGTGCATGAAGAAAGTTGTGAAACCACATGGTTTTGATCTTGAAGGACCTTATAGTAGTCGCCATTTGTTTCCCCTTTTTTTTTTTAAAACATGGTGCCCCAGGATATTTGTGTTGTGAGGTATGGTCATCTCAAGAGGATTTTATAGAAAACACGGAGTCTAAATGCCCCATTGTTCTCAAACTCGTTGAGATTTGTCAGGTCTCGACGTAACTGGCATAAATTAATCGTGTTACGACGAAATCTTTGAGAAGTAGCTCCTTAAGAACGTCAGACTCGCGTTGGTAAGAGAATTGGGAAACTGCCTGCCCCTGTTTAGCAGGATCTTCAAGTTCCACGGGTTATGTCCATATGTAAATCTCTAAGATATCAAGCAAAGTCGTCATGCCTGAAATGCATATCCTGAGCTTGTCAATGTACACATATATTTGTCTCGAATTTTGTTTTGAAAAAGATATCGCAATAACTTGTGACCAAGATCACTAGTCAGGATATAAGTTTTAATTATAATGCCAACATGAATTTTTTCTGAGCATAGCTCGTAGGAGTCAGGAAACGTGATCTTGTCGAGTATGCTTTCAACCGAAGTCCTACTTCAATTAGGTCTTTTAAAGGTTGTATCGTGGCTCGTTTCACGGTTTAAGAAACAAAGGATATAGGCTCAAAGTTATATTTGTACCCACCCCTTCTTCGTGATGTTCTCCAATCCTAATTCAGTTAATCGGATACGAACGCTCATATCTCAAGCGGATTTGCTATGGTCGAGAACTTATCAAGGCTTTGGACATGGCAGTCACTCACCTGTTTCTAATGGCAATTCGATCACACGACTTTGTTCTTTATAGGGATTCTAAAAAACTACTGATTTGTTGTTCTTATTCCCTAACTTTTGCCTGGACAACGTCTTTTGATCTGACTTTGGAGTCCAGCGGGATGCCCCAGTTTTGCCTAAGTCTCCTTCATAGGTTTTGACTTAGCGGGCTCTTATTTTTTTGAATATTCTTTTATGCACAAGTCGTGTAAACCTTTTGAAAGGCTCGTGGCTGCCTCACTCCTTAGGTAACCGAGGGATAGTCATTGTATTGGACTTCCTAAGATGCTAAGGATAAATTCTCGAAAGTTTGCTCTTCCTTTTTAAGACTCTAAGCGCTCGATTGGTTTAACTGAAACCTACCCTGCCCCAGGCTAGGATGAAGGTTCTTAAAAGAAAGAAAAACTCCTACTTCAAGGCTCAAAGGGTTGACTAGGGATTAACATCCTTATATCTCCAGTGTTTGGGATTTGAAACAATGCCTTACATCATCAGCGGGTTTCAATCGAAAGCATACGACAAGAAATCTGACGTTTTGGGTTCGTCATCCTCCTCCCAATTCTCCATCAGAACAAGAGATCGGGTAAAGTTGGCATTATGATTTATGAAAACGTTTTTTGAATGAGTGAAACAAATGGATTTATTCAAGACAAACATATGCGTTGCATTAATTAATCAAAGATAAACAAGTTCGTGCATGCTAAATATGCTTAATCGAAGAGAAATACATATAAATAAACAAATGAACTGTCGGAAAAATCCTTCTAAATGTTTATGAAATCTTGCATTCAAGAGCAACAGTTTCCTTTGGCGGAGCCTCAATGGAAAGGACGTCTGGCTTATGATCCCTGTGAGTCGTCATGGCTTGCCCCAGTTATGCTGGTCACATCTTCAACAGTTTTCATTCGTTGCTTCAAAATAACTTTCCCAAATTCTTTGTTGATCCCGGTCATATCATCTCGAGGGTTACTGAAATGAAGCGAGCTAGGCCTTTGAATAATTACTGGATTCGACTGATTTGCTGAGGGGACAACATACTTTGCAGAATTTAAACTTGACAAGCGGGGAACCCCGAGAGGAGTCTCGATCTTCGGCTGAGCATCGCCAAAAGACAACTTCTTCGTTTCTAGCAAATTTCTGACAAAGTTCTTAAGAGCGTAGCAATTCTCTAGATCATGGCCGGGCGCACACTCATGAAATAAACAATGAGCGGCCGCGTTGTAACCTGCAGGTAACGGATTAGGCGAAGGACCCAAAGCACGGGTGGTAATCAGACCTTGTTGTACCAAATGGGGGTATAACTCAGTGAAAGTTATCGGAATTGGAGGACAAGGCTTATACTGCCTCTTACGGGTATAAGGAACCTGATTCTGTGATTGTTGGAGAACAGGAGCGTTGGGCACTCGTTGACTGTTGACAGGAACTTACATGGGCGAACAACCGGAAGGTCGTTGATAAACCGGTGCTTGATATACCGGAACTGACTGCACAGGCTGGTATGTAGGAAACTGCTGATCGAAAGGAGGTGCAACAGTAGCTACATAGGATTGTTGGACATATGGAAACGGATAACCTTGAACATAACTCTGTTGATGTTGCCAATGTTGAGGAGTAGCCATTTTGCGGTTCCTCGAACGTGCAGGTCCTTTACCATGGTCGGAGTTAGGAGTTTTGCACTTTGGGGGGGTAGCTCGTCGAACTGGTTGAGCACTAGGAGGCACCAAACCGGATTGAAGACCGTGAGGAGGTACATTCTCGACAGTAACAGCTGGTTGAGATTCCATAACGGTATTAGTAGTTTCAGAAACAACAGTAGACTGAGCATCCACCTTCACACTAAGAGCTCGTAGCATCTCCAAAATCTGCCCTACACTTCCTCGAAGATCTTCGAGTTCATGGCTGACACGGTTGATCTCTTAGTTTTGATCTTCCATCCTTTTGAAGGGTCATATTGATGCAGAGAACTTATGGTGACAAAACTGGAAGGTGAGAAAGCCGCGTATGAGAAACCGGGAGACACATGCAATGCAAAAGTATGATGCTAAAATGTGAATGCAAATGAAGATTTCATGGAATTCAAATATTTACGAATATTGCGGAATACCAAGGAAACTTTTGATTCATTGAAGACAAATTACAAATAATATTCTTGCAACCAAAACAAGCTAAATAAAAGCCTAGAAAATCCTAGAGAAGCATCTTCCACAACTTCAGTGAGCAGACGGAAATCCGGAGGAAAATAAATATTCGTAGAGCCTTCTCTTCTTGTAGGATTGTATCTCATCATCCTTCGACTGAATCTGCTTTTGAAGTTCTTCGTACTCGCTGACCATCACATGGTATTTGTTCTTCCACGATTCTGTTTCGCCTTGTGATCTCTTCAAAGTGTTCTTCAAAGTCTCAACTTCAGTCATGAAATACTGGACAGGTTCTTCTCTTTGAGGTAAAGGATCTTGGCGAGAGTAGGGCATCTTCAACTCAATAGCTCTTCCTCGGACCCATTGAAGGTATGGTTCCAGGGACGCACAATTAGGTCTTCCCAAACTTTCTTTGTCTTTCCTATGCAGACGATTCCAAGAAGATAGAATCTGATCTTGAAGCTTTTTGTCGTCTTTGAAAAAGATTTTCTCCACATGAATACCTTTAGGCGGTTCCCTCAAGGGGTATCCCAACTGTCGGCGAGCTAAGACTGGATTGTAGCTAATTCCTCCAGTGAAGCTGAGCAAAGGCACATTGTTGAAGTTTCCACAACTATCAATGATCGATATCCCATCGTACATGCGATTATACCAATCAATATCAGAGTGAGTTAAAGTCATAACTTTTTGTGACCAACGTTCTTGATTAGGTCTCCAGAACGGACCGGACTTGGGTAAGTGAGAAATAAACCACTTGTATAGTAATGGCACACAACATGTAATCATTCCTCCACCATGAAAGTTTCGAAGATGTACTGAATGATAAGTATTACCCAATAGCGTTGGAACTGGATTTCTCCTCATGAAAGTCTTGATTGCATTAAGGTCCACAAACCCCTCAAAACTAGGAAAAAGCAGCAACCCATAAATAAGCAAAGCCAATATTGTCTCAAAGGCAAACATGTCTTTATGATCTGCATAAAATTGGGCTTTCTTAATTAGGAAGTCCCTGAGAAAACCGGAGGTCCCCCCTTTGGTGATCATATTGTTTTTGACATCGGATATCTTTAGACAAACGGCTTTAGCAATATCTCGTTCTTTAGGGTCTTCCTCCAAGAAAGGGAATGGAGACTTATCCAAGATAGGTAATCCCACCAACTGAGAGTACTCTTCTAAGGTAGGTAAAAGCTGATAATCTGGAAAGGTGAAGCAGTGATAATCTGGATCATAAAACTGTAGCAAAGTCGCAAGAAGTCCTTCGTTTACTTGAATCTTCAACAAAGACAATAGCCTTCCATATCTGTTTTGGAACTTTTCTTGATCTTGAACCAAATCTCTTAGCTTTTCTAGGACTTCCAAATTAAAACCCTTAAAAGTAAATTTCAAAGTATGCCTTCTAGAGTGATCCATGGTATCCTGCAATGTTCATAAATAGAGTTTGAATTCCACGAAGTCTTAATGCAATATGATGCTTTATGGATGCAATGCATGAAAAACACACAAAGTCCTAGGTTAAAGGAACGTGAGCGGAGTTAAGGTCTACCCATCCCAAAAAGGAGAATACTATAGGTTAGTCGTACCTGCAGAACAAGGTTCTAAAAAGTGCCCAAAGTCATCAGCCCATCTTTCGGATATTATCAACTTTCCGACTGACTCGGGGGTTAATAATATTCTCAAGAGAACCTCTTTTGAGTGTAGTATCGCGTAGCAACCATTGTAGGACTACTCCCACATAGTTCCCGCACTACGTCCTAAGTAAGGCCGAGGTGGTGTTAAGGTATTACGGTTCCCAATATCACAGACTCCAATCGACCATGGAAAAAGTTTTCACGATTACTCGTTCAACCGAACCATTTTCGAAAAGGTCTCAACTGAGCGGTGATTCTCGAATCAGCTTGGTCGGGATTCAACTCCCTATAAGCCTCATCGAATATATCTCCATCCTATAATAATGTCACTAGTCCGGGCGTAGGACTTATCTCACAACACAAGGAACAGTCCCAAAATCAAAGTATAATATATACATGCAAATGAATAGTAAAGCAGATAGTAATAAATATGAACAAATTAGGGATAACCCTCAGAAATTTTAGACTCCCCAGTGAAGTCGCCATCTTCTGTTGCGGTGGAAATAGGATCACAAACTATTAATGAGTTTGAATCGCAATTCAATTCACAACCGCTCTTTGATTTATCCGAAGGAAAAGGTCAAAAGAGGGAAAACCTATTTTTGCATCGTAAACACAATGCGGGGAAAGATCTAGGGTTCGGGGGTTGATTAAATTTAGGGAAGGTATTAGCACCCTAAACTTCCGTAGTACTCTACGGGAACCTTTTGTTCAAATGTTTACTATTTTTGCTTTATTTATTTGCTTAAGGTATATGTACAAAGGGATTAAAAGTGAGAAAGGAGACCTAAGGGGTTAATTCTAAGTTTACTCGGCAAGACATCGCATCTTGTGCCTACGTATCCTTACGGGAATGGAATCAGAGTAATCGTAGTTCCCCTCAAAAGGGAGGTTAGAAACGTCTTGACTGTGGCCAAGGTCTCAAGGGGAATAAACGTATCTTAGGGACACGCTTACGCGGAGTGTAGAAACTCCAATATCTACGTTGTAAATTGTTAAGTGAATTAGGGTTAGGTTAGGGATTCCGCGGCGGGAAACCCTAAAATGAGCACGGCGGCTCTTTGACCTAGCGCTAGGGGTAAAATGGTAACTTTGTCTGCGGCGAGACATTTATGGAAAATTAGGGTTTGTAAGGTGAAAGGGTTTGAAGTTGAGGACTATTGACACGGCGGTCAAACGGCTAGACCTAATTCCTTCGGAGGAGTGAAATTAATTATAAAGATGCGATGAAATTAAATATACATACAACGGCAGAAAATAAAGTGCGGAAAGATAAATGCGACAATTGTCTCGCAAAATTACATCCCATAAGCAGTTACAAATATGATAATTGAATATTTAAACTGAAAATAAAATCAATTGAACTTAGTCAGCTGCAAAAAACCAAAACAAACAGAGACTGTTATTATACGGGGTTAGACAAAAAATTAGACGGGAATGTTAGGAATTTAAGTAGAAAATTATAATTTTAACGAAACAAGAAAAAAAGTTAGAAATTTGGATCTTAAAAATGAGGATGTTAGCGAAAAATTAATAAACAATAAAAATTGATACGCAATGAAGATGATGATAATATACAAGTGATAATGGAATATGAAATAGCAACGATGATGTCAGATTATGTACAAATATAAAAATAAATACAAAAATAAATAAATAAATATTAGTGAACAGGTTCATGGATAATCAAGAATACTGTTAGGAATGAAGGATGAAAATTGGAGTTGACGATAATTAGAAGTTAAGTGATGAACGTTTTGAGACGATGAGAATTTAGGTAATAAGAAAAGAGTTAGAATGGAATTAGGTTTTTTTTTGTGAGATTTGAAAAAGTTAGAACTTTAATGTGATTAAAAAGTTAGATTAAAAAGTTAGAGTTAAAAGTTAGCAAAAAATTAGAACTTCGAAATTTTCTTTTTTAAAAAAAGTTTTGAAAATAAAAAAGAAAAGGTTGGATTTTAATTCAAAAAAAAAGTTAATACTCTTGAAAAAAAAACAAAAATAAGATTAAAAATTTTTTAAGAAAAGAAGAGTTAGTTACTTTTGATGAAGACTGCAAGAGTCTTTGATGCTTGCCGATCTCCCGTTTTGTTGCTCCTGAGGGTCCTTTTATACTTGATTTTTTTAAATCTTTTTCAATCTCAGATTTGATTTGAATATCTCAATCTTTTTCAATCTCTGATTTGATTTGAATGAATTTTTATGATGATTTCAGATTTGATTCAATGATGGTGATGTTGATATTTAGATCTGATTTTCTTATGATGATGATATGATCTGATTGATTTGATTTTGCTCCATCTGTGATTTATTGTGATTGGATTTGATAAAAAAAAGTGTTGGGATTTAAATTTAAAAATGTTAACAAAGAAAGTTAGAGTTTCAAGTTAAATAAAAATTAGAGTTTTAAGTTTAAAAAAAATGAGTTAGAATTTTTAAAATAAAAAACATTTGAATGTTGATTTAAAAAAAATGTTAGAATTATTTTAAAAACGGTTGGAATTTCATTTTAAAAGGAATTTAGAATTTAAAAAGAAGAAAAAGAAAAGGGCGTTAGAATTTAATTTTAAAAAGAATTTAGAATTTTAATTTGAAAAAGGTGTCAAAAAAAGATTTAGATTTAATTTAAAAAAAAAATTTAATTTTAAAAAGAAGTTAGAGAAAAAAAGATTTAATTTTTAAAAAGAAGTTAGAGAAAAAAAGATTTAATTTTTAAAAAGAGTTAGAAAAAAAGATTTAACTTTAAAAAAGTTAGAAAAAAAAGATTTAACTTTAAAAGGTAGAAAAAAAAGGATTTAACTTTTAAAATAGTTAGAAAAAAGATTTGATTTTTTTAAAAAAAATAGAAAAAAAGATTTAACTTTAAAAAAGTTAGAAATAGATTTAACTTTAAAAGAGGGTTAGAAAAAGGATTTATCTTTTAAAAAAAGTTAGAAAAAAGATTTAATTTTAAAAAGGTAATAGAATTTGATTAAAAAAATGTGTTAGAAATTAATTTAAAAAGGTTATAAAAAAAATTTACTCTTAAAGAAAAGAAAAAAAAAAGTTAAATTTTAATCTAAATCCTAAAAGTTAGTAAGAAGAGTTTAAAATGATTTAAATAAATAAACTAAATAGAAAAAAAAAGTTAATAAAAAACATTAGTAAAGTTATAAAAAAATTTAATTAAATTATTATTAGTTAAAAAAACAAGATTTAAAAACAAAAGGTTAATTTATTAAGTTAATCAGAATTTAAAATAAAAATAAAAAAGAAAGGGTAAAATTTGGGGTATTACAAGAAAACTTGTTCTATTTTGGTGAGCTCCAAGGAAGATATTTTCTGTTCAAAGGAACAACACTAAGGATGGAGGTTCAGTCTATATGCCACTTATTTTGGATGGCACAAATTATGACTATTGGAAAGCCATGATGGTTTTTTTTCTCAAATCCATAGACAACAAAACTTGGAAGGTTGTGGTTAAGGGTTGGAAATATCCTGTGATCATTTCTCAAGATAGTTCAAAAAGCTTAAAGCCTGAAGCTGATTGGTCCAAAGATAAAGACGATAAAGTCTTGGAAACGACAAATGTTTAAATTCTATATTCAATGATGTTGACAAGAACATATTCAAACTAATCAACACTTATACTAAAGCTAAAATAGCTTAGGAGATACTCAAGACTGCTCATGAAGGCACATCCAAGGTTAGGATGTCAAGGCTACAACTCCTCAAAACTAAGTTTGAAAATATGAGGATGATGGAAGATGAATCCATATCTGATTTCAACATTTGACTGCGTGATATAGCCAACAATTATTTTGCTTTGGGATAAAAGATGTTAGAAGAAAATTTGGACAAAAATATTCTCATATCTTTACCTCGGAAGTTTGACATGAAGGTAACAAACATTGAAGAAGATCAAGACTTAAGCACCTTGAAGGTTGATGAACTCATTAACTCTCTTCAAACCTTTGAAGTTTCTCTAAATGGAAGATCAGAAAGAAGAACAAAGGTGTAACTTTTGTATCCAACACTCAAGAGAAGGAAGATCATGATGAAAGTGATACTGAAGAAAGCCTATCAGATGATATAACTTATATTGGAAGAAAGTTTAACAAATCCTTAAGAATACTGGATATCCAATGGAGGACAAATATGCAAGGCAAATGGTCAGACATATGTCCCCAACACAAGAGAAAAGAGGAAGACTATTCTTAAGGAAAATGACCAAAATGTTTTGAATGTAAGGATTTGTTCACATCAAAGTAGAAATCCATACTCTTCTAAAGAGACATAAAAAGGTATTGACAATCTCTTAGTCTTAATCTCATGATGAAAGTGAAGAAGAAATTGCCAACATAGTAATGACTTTCATCGTAAAGTATGAGTCCGAAGAAGAGCTAACTGCAACTTTCAGACTTCTATACACCAAGTGGAAAGAAGCATGCATACAATTTGAGAAGCAAAATAAAACCATAAGTGTGCTTCATTAAGAAAATGAAAATCTTGTCTCAACCATCATAGGTCTGGAAGAAGAAATCACTTTGCTAAATGCAAAACTTGAAAATATGCCAAAATCTACACGTACGATGAAAAACAGTTCAGATATGTTAGACGATGTCTTGAAAGGGAATATGAAGGTTATAAGGTTTGACTACAATTCCATTAAAAAAATATCAAAGTCCCTCCTAAGAAGAAAATTGAGTTTCATTGGATGGGTCACATGTCTCAACATCGTGTTCCACATGTGTACCTTCAAAAAAGAAGTTACAAGATTTCTACAAAAGAGATGTCAACATTGTGCTAGATATAGTCATATAAGACCCTTTTGCTATAGATTGTATGGATATCCTCAATCATATAGTTAACAAAGACTCAACAAAAGGAAAGGGAATAAAACTCAAGCAAAGAAAGTGTGGAGATCCAAGGAAACTGTCAAGTGTCTCTTAGCTCATGTTTCTCTTAGGTTTTCTTCTAGAGATGATTGGTATTTTGATAGTCGATGTTCAGAACATATGGCTGGTGAAAGGAGCTATATTGAAGAATTAAAAACCTACTCTCAAATTTATATTACCTTTGGTGATGAAGCTAGAAGAAAGATCAAAGGCATAGGAAAACTGGTTTATCTAAGTCTCAGTCTTGATAAAATGTTATTGGTAGAGGGTCTTGCTACAAACTTGATCAACATAAGTAAACTATATGGTCAGGGTCTGAATGTGAACTTTAACAAGTCTAAATGTATTGTCTCTAGGAAGGATCAATAAGTGTTAATGAAGGGGTCAAGATCCAAGGACAACTATTATATGTGGATAAGAAGTAAACCCTCAACAAGCTGGAATATGAGACCAAAATGATGCATCTTAAACTAAAAAACATTGAAGATTGCAAGATGAATAAGACTTCTCTCACGATGCTCCAAACATCATACCATTCCAATGAGCCTGTAGTCAATGGACGTGGGAAACATAAGAGAAATACATGAAACACTTTGTGTTAAGAATGGTAATGAAGAACTCATGATAATCAAGAGTCGTTGAAAGTTAGACCAAATGTTTCTAGATTTTGTCTAACATGTGAAGCCTAAGGTTATGATGAGACTAAGAAAGATAGTCACAAAATTTCTTAAGTGTCAAGTAATCCACTAAAGCAAGTGTGGGTCTAAAAATAAAAAGGGTATTGTTGACATTTTCTTGTGTAACAATTTATTACAATCAAGGAAGTATGAAAAGGGAATCTTGTCTCTCTCATAATCACTACTACCACTACTACGAAACACACCTATCACAATGGTTGGTAAAGGGATACTACCATATTCGCCTAACCGTTGTGAGGTAAGGTGTGATTATATGTATGAAGATTTCCACCAAGAATATGTGACATTGATTGTATCTATGTAGTACGCTACCTTTCACAATAATTACTTTAAACAATCGTTGTAATATACACATATTTGAGCTTTTCGATAGTAGTTTAGTTTAGAAGAATCGGTCCAAGTCACTTCCGTTAACCATTGATTTTTAAAACAATTTTTATAAAGCAATTTTTTTTGGAATCTATTCACTCTCCCTCTAGATAAGTCACCTTTGTCTAACAGTGTTGCCATTGTGTTTTTATGGAGCGAAGTAAATCTCTTTTTCAGCGAAGACTGAAAACATAAGTTGTTATTACCGGTGGTTTGAATTTTTTGTTTTGAGTGTGAGGATGAAGAAAACTGTGGTTCTATTTTTCGAAGAGTGAGTGAGATTTTGGGTTAATGATATTGATGTTGAAGGGTGTCTGCAGCGTGTTTGTACGAAGGTAGATAGGTGAAGAAGTGATTGTTCATGGCTGATGTTTTATTGTGGTAAATGTTGGTGTTCAAAGGTGATTTCAAAGTGTGATGGTGGTAATTATCGTTGTCGGTGGATGGTGGTGGATTTAGTGATGAAAATGATGGTGTAAGCTTGTTTGGAAGGAGTTTAAGGTGATGATGTTTGGCTGGCGTGAGCAGAGTGAGAAGCTTAGTTGGAGGATAAAGGGTAGTTAAGGGTGTGTTTGTAAGCGGTTGTTAACAGATCGAATGGAGTGAGTCAATGAGTTGTAATGGTGATGGTTATGGAAGTGAGTTTGGCAATGAAGAAAGCTAACACGGTGATTGTTTAGTTTAGAGAAGAAGGTGATGATTGTGTTTACATGGAGTAATTATGGAAGAGAGAAGAATGGTAGTTTATGGTTTGTAGCCGTGTATTTTTTGGTGATATATGAAGAAAGAAAGTGAGGGAGAGAATAGTGAGTAAAATAGAAGGTTGTTATTGTGTAACAGAAAAAGTTGATAGGAGATGTAATGTAAATATGATGAGAGAGGGAGCAAATATGAGGGGGAAGAATAGAAAATGATTTTTTTTGTCTTTTTGTTCATATTGTTGTCACGTGAGAGAAAGATAGTATTTTTTTTCCTTTGCATTTCCATTGGTTAAAGAGAATATATGGGGTAGTGTCATGCATTGAGCCGATGAGCGTGGAAAGATCCAATAATATTTCCTGCTATCCTCCTCATTGATGCATAAACTTATTTTTCTTTAAATGAGAGAAAGAGGGTACCACATGAAAGTTGGTGAGTGGTCCCCTTCTTGATAAAATTGAGTGAGTCAATATGGATTGTTAGCTGTTAATAAGTCACAAGCAGTTTCAGAAAATGAGGGACGGGTTGTGTGGATCCATATTAGTGGTCCTCAAAAAAAATTTCACCTCAAATCAAAGAAGGACATGTGTCTTTGTTTGTGGGAGTGGATAAGGATCTATTAATTTTTTTTTTCATTTTCTCATTATTTGAATTTTAAAAACAAGTTTTGGTAATTAAATTAAAAAAACAAACGAAATAACACAAAATCAGTCAAACAACGCAATTAATTCTAAATAATTCCACCTATTATTTTGGCTAAAAAAACAAAAATAAAAAGATAAAAGACCAATAAAAGTCGAACACGAAAGTGTCCAGAAAAATAAAATGAATGCGCTAAAATGATCAGCACAAAATAAACTTTTTGAAAACATACAGGTTTTGATTAATTTTTGAAATAAAAAAATAACCGGTTAAAAGGCTCATGCTGATCAAAATGCGACCGAAAAAGTAGTCGAATAAATAGAACGAGCACATCATGTTAAACCATGCGTACCATATTTTAATAAAATTGACATTTGCATGCTCGATTTTGAAATTTTCCGCCTGCTAATTTCATGTACATTTGAGAAGCAGTTCGACCGGTCTGTCTGTAAATCCAAAAATTTATTCCAATCGACATTTTAGGCACTATGCGAGATGAAACGCATGTTATGCTATGAAAATGATGTGAATGTCATGATAAATATATCAATTCAATGATTTAGGGTCCAAATTGTGGTGTGACATTATCAATATTATCTTGATGACAAACAACAAAAATGATTATGTGTAGTTGTTGAATGCATGCAAAGAAAGATTGAAGATGAAGAGAAATTTCTAAGTGTGTTCTTGGTTTCAATTTTGTGAAGTGATGCATGAATGCATATTTATATGTATGTGTGTGTAGAAACAAAACAAGCAAAACATATTTTTAGCCAAAAATGCAACCTTTGAGACTTGGAACAAAATGTACTGAATCCAATCACGAATGAGTCAATACATATGTCAAAGGAGTCAATACATAGCATAAAGGAGTCGATACGTTGAGACTGAGTATTATTTGTTTGAAAAAAATCTTTAGAAAGAGTTGACTCCAAACACAGGGGAGTCGACTCATTAAAATAATGTATCGACCCACACTATCAATATATCGATACATTGAAGGTAGTGAAGTTTGTTTGAAATGCCTTACAGATGGAGTTGACTCCAACTATGAATGAGTTGACTCATTCACATGATGCATCAACCCATAACTTTTGTGTATTGATACATTAAAAGCAGAACTTTTCTCTTTTAAAAACTACTCAATATGTATCGATACATACCATGAATGTATCGACCCATTGACAAATTTTTCATGAAAATTCATTTATTTTTTGCATGTGATGGCTTATTTAATATAATTTTACATCTATAATATAACAAACTTTGATGTTGTGGAAACTCCTCTTATGCCCTACCCTCTTACTCTTCCACATTATCAAATTGAGGGTATTTTGTGTCCAAATATTACTTTTTCCAATCGATGATGTCAATTTATTCTATTTCAACTACCTGTTTATTCAATTACGCCATGGTTTTGTAGGTGTAGTTCATTTGATGATGTCATATGCTTCTATTTGGTTCCAAACCGACCTATCCAATCCAACTTTTTCTCTTTTCTCTTTTCTCTTCACTCTATGTCAGATCCAATTCAAAATTAATGTGTTATTTTCTCTCACTTATCACTTTTCACGTCCCTCTTCTCTCACTTCTCTCTCTTCCTCTATCATCTTTTTCTGCACTTTTCGTCTACCATTTTTCTCTACCTCTTCTGTCTTACTGCTTCATCTCTATCTCTCTCTTTCTTCTTCCAACTTATTCTTTGAAAATAAATCTCACTCTCATCTCTCTTGCAAACAACATCAGATTCAACAAATCAAAAGAAAGAAAAGTGATAACAATTTTGGGTCATATAAACTGTCATCAAATTCAACAAATTAGAAGAGTTTATGAAGAAATTTACCAAGAGGATCTTATCAAACTTTTGGAATCTGAACACAAAGGCAATTTTGAGGTAAATTTATTTAGCAAAGTTTATTTTGTAAACTATTTTTTAAATGTGTTGATGAATTTTTAAATGTGGTTTAACTTTATGATTTGAGTGATATGTATTTCATTTTGTTATTGTTTCTTTGGTTATGATGATTTTATGATTTTTCTTTAGCATGCTAATGGCTTCTTGATGGGTTATTGTAATTTAAAAATCCATCTTTCACATGTTTGTGGTGGATTAGTTGAGTATTCTACTTAAGATGACAATTTGTCTCTTCTTCATTAAAATCTACTACAACAAACTCTTTTCTATTTGTACTCGAACTACGAGGTTTTGATCCTTTATTGGTACGTAGGTACAAGACTTCATGTCTTGCCAAACACAAAAACATTAAAAAAAACACTTCTTATCTCATCTCCCCAATCTTTTTCAGCAAACACTTTTAACCTAACACAAATATTTCAAGAGGTTCCTATAGGATATTATAGATACTTAGGGTGCTTATACCCTGCCTTAGTATAACCAACTCTCGTACCTTAGATCTCTTACTTGCTTAGCTTTTAGTTTTGCTTTATGCTTTGTATGTTTATTTTGAGTTTATTCATTCTTTTCTCTTTCCTTTGAAAAATAAAAGATCGATAGTGACATCTAGTTTTTGTGAGTCGAACTAACCAATAACTATGGCCTCCGATTCTTCACCGCGACATCTGCGATTTATTTTTTGTTCCCTGTTCATTTTGTGATTGATACACATGCTTTTGCATTTGAATGGAAGATATGTTGTTGGAGCAGTGGGAATTGTGGTCTTGCTTCTACTCTACACTACTCTGATAAATACACCAATTTCAGTGAGCAATTGATCATCATTTGTTTTGTTATAATCTTTTGTTATTATCGTTTATAATTGGAACTCAATTTTATAAAATACTTTTCTGAAGTTAATGTCATTTTCATAAATTATATTATATTTGATTTTGAGTCCTTAGTTGATTATAACTTAAAGCTAGGATGTTTAGCCTTTGAGTTTAAATGCAATTATTACTGATTTGAAATTTACTATTGTTATAAACTCTGAGGTTGATTATAACTTAAATAAGATTTTATCTGAGATTTACTATTGGTATAAAATGATGTGAATTTTGAGTAACAAATTGTGAGTATATGAAATTAAGCAGATTAATTAAGTGATTATAAGATAAGAGCTTATCAAATAAGCACATAAATTGTTTCTATAGTGAAAAAGAAAATAGGGTTAAATGTTTTAATATATTGTTTTTAAGAACTTATCAAAAGTATCTGAATAAAAACAGTTTGCGAGCACGTCATAAATTGATTTTGTAAGTTCTGTTAAACTTCCTGCCATGAGTTTATTCCGATAGATAAGTTGAGGTGATTCATGAGTCAAGAATAAATGTAATATACACTATTAGAAATACTCTGTTTTTCTGCGGATTTTGACAAAATTTCTGCAGGAAACGTATTACCTGCGATTCTTCCTACTATTTTCTGTTCCCAGCTAAAACCTTCGTGGGTAATTAATATAGCAAGTGAAGTCGCAGGAAAAAATTGCAGGAAAGTGTCACAGGAAAAAATCCCAGGTAAAATAGATAAATTCGCAAAAAACGACGCAGGTAAATGAAATTTTCGCAGGAAATGTCGCATCAAGCTAAAATTCTGCAGGGAAAGTCGCAGGTTATTTCTCTCTCATGTTTTTAATTTTTTTTGTTAATTTTGTTTAATTTATATTTAATTATAATTATTGATAAATATAATAATATAAAATACTCACTTCTTTTTGTCATTTCATAAGAGCACTTTAAACAACAAATTGTTAAAAAAAACAAACAAAATATAAATCTAATGTAAGGCTTGAACCTAACCTTTATTCAAATAGCAATGGCAATTTTTAATTTAACAAGTTCACCTAATCTCAAAGAACCTTCTTTATTATCCTTAACAAGAGTTACTATAAAATCAAGAGTTACTATAAAATCAAGCCACACACATGCTCACGCTAGAAAGAGCAATATATACTTTAACCGAAGATTTACATTTTCTACATGGCAGAATAGAGGAAATCAAACTGAAGATGTTTTATAATTTCTTGTGATTGAAGGAAGGATTTGAAGTGGGCAATAGCATAATCTAGGGCAGGAACTTCATCCTCCTTCTGCTCCTTGGACACCTATGGCACAATTTTGGTAATAGAATAACAACCCGGGCTATATATTCTACAGAGCTAGCTTTATATGAAATAACACAAAGATGTCGTTTTTCTTGATCCACCTTCTCCATAGAGGTAAATCCATTGGAGTAGTTTGTTCATATTTGACGAATCCGATGACACGCTTGCACAAACCTGTGTACATACATGGAAACATTACACATTATTCTTTACATGTTACAAAAAGGACTTAAACAACAAAACAACAAGAGGTTTATGACTCACTCTTCACTTTCTTATTCTAAGCCACTATCTACATCAATTTAATTTACCACACAAGATAATGAATCATTTTACATTATTAATATAACATAACAGTAATACATATAAAGCATAAAACAAAAAATAGCTTCAATTTCATTAATATTCACATTCTTCTTATTTCACCTCCACGAGCAGCTATCACAAAATATAATAATAATAATAATAATAATAATAATAATAATAATAATAATAATAATAATAATAATAATAATAGGCACCTCAAGTGATGGCATTATGCCCTGTTGGAACATTGATTTATTAGCTTCAAAACCAAACCTTCTAAGCTCATGATCACCATGATGAATGTTGCCGCATAGGCAAGAGTGGGAAGACAAGAAGAATGGATCCCTTCCTAGATTCAACTGCTGGTAAGAAAGATTTAGTTTAGCAACTCTAGATCCATGTTGGACCAGCCCCACCATAATATCATCCATTGAGGAATTATCATAATCACAATTATAGTAATCGTCATCGTAATCATCATCATCACCATTGAGTACATATTCTATAAGTGCCAACACCTGAAATTCAAATAGAAAAGAAACATGTTATTACCTTTACATTTTACTATAAGATGACAAAAACAATTTATAACTCCATAAACAATATTAATGAGTTATTTATGATTCAACTTAAGAATAAGATTCTGGTTTTATGTTTCAATTAGGGGGTGAGAGTAAAATGACTTGGTTGTAACATCGTTAGATTATTCAAATATGACTATGTGTTAAAGTATATTATTCAGAGACACCGTGCAAAATCTTTCTTTACATCACACATTGAGTGAGATATGCAGTATCATAAAGGGATAGGGAAAAATATGAAATGAAATGAGTAAAGATTTAATAATATTTATATTTGTTTAGGGAATATATGTTTCTCTAGAAACTTAATTGAATACATGGCTCATCATAATTAGCTAATATAGATTATAATTAATAATATAGTTCTTCAAAATGGAATTCAGTACGAGCATATCAATCAAATGGATTGACAGAATATGGTCAAGATATGGAAAAATGCATGCTTAGACATCCTTGGTAACACAAAGTATAACTGCATAACACTACTGATACAGATGAAAGCATATTTAGTTTTGTATGAGAATAGGAAAAGGCTTACCTGAAGCCTGAAACCAACGTGATTATTCCAAATCTCATTAGCATTTTCTGTTTTTCCCATGTGTAAAGAAACGTTTGGTGATGCCCAATCCGTGACATACAGTGATTTAACAGTTGTTTCATCGAGGTTAAGTCTTGCCAACCCACCCACATGTATAGTTTGTCCTGCCTGCAAATTAAAACCAGCATATATGTTCAGATAGCATCTTCTTTTCTAAATATATATCAGTGTTGTCAATCACGGATGGCCGAAAATATTGGTATATTAAAATTCCGATACACTACAATGTGATAGCACCGATATTTCACAAACTTTTTACTAAATAACATATCACAAAACAATAGCAATTTGTTGAGGTTAAGTTACAATGTAGCCAATATTTGACAATGCATATTTACATTTATATACTAATACACATAAGAACCTAATCGTCTCATTTCAATTTAATACAAATATCCATGGTTCATAATCTCTAAAAGTCGTAATTGGTCGAATTGTTAACAAGTAAACAAAAATAAAATACTTAAATAAGAACTATTCTTGTTTCTGTTAGCTATTAACTGATGGACATGCAAAAAAACACATAAATATATAATCTATGCAAGAGAATGACAGTAGCAAAAAATAACTTGCCTTAATTCTATAGGACCGAGGCCGAAGTTCCTTCCGTATCTCAATCATCTTTTATTCCTCTCGATTCAATCTCATTGACAACAAATACGGATGAATTAGCCCTGGAGTATCAAACATCTTAGCCTTAGCCGACAAAATCCCTCCAATCCTCAAAATCCCAAGTGTTGTCCCAGGAACCGGAGCTTCTGTGAGCTTTGTAACTTTAGCTCCTTCTTTCTTCGCAAGCGCGTCAATTAGAGTAGACTTCCCACCATTTTAAGCCCCAATCACCCAAACATTCCCACGAGGACCAGCCAAAGTCTTCACAAAGGAATTTAATATCTTAGTGTTGTTGCCAATTTCGGTGCCGGATCCTATAACAGAGAATGGGCCGACAACAACAGATTGTGATTGCGAAATTTCTAAAAGGGGAGAAAAGAATTTGTCAAGACAGTCGACATTAAATTAACGGAAACAAAATATGTCAAATTAGTTTTGTCCAAGCAATCCACAAGGGTCCTAATACAATAATTAATTGCTGAATAAATTATTCAAAAAACTGAACTTCTCCATGTGTGTGTTACAAGGCCTGGCTTCAGTAGGATTTCTTGCTAAAGCCGCTCCATTCACAAGATACTTAGAAAACCATCAAAGTTTCAGGCTATATCATGTAAATTATGTATTCTCAGAAAACCATCAAAGTTTCTTGCTAAAGCCGCTCCATTCACAAGATACGGATGCCTACGGTGTGAAATAAAGAATTTGGCAATGTATGAAAAGCATTAGCTACTGTTGCTAGCAGGATACTTTTACTTGAATGACACAAACGTTACACTATCAGGTGTGATGAAAGAAATTAGAAGAGTAAAACCTTTGGATTCGTAACAATAACTCCAAAAGAACTGAAAGTATCATACAACAGCTTCTCATCTACATCCTGCAACAGAATCATTAAATACTTGTTACATCTCAAAGTCTAGCCCAATTGAATTTATTTAAAATTAAAAGAAAAACTTGCATATTTGGTGACTTACAGGATCTAGATTGCCAATGAAAAGGTTTGCCCCGACATCCAAGCTCTTTTTATCTTGGGATGCCTAAAACCGAAGAAAAAAAATACCAAATCAGTACTCTATAATCAAGTAGCATAGATACTAATACCTCCTTCACAAAATAACAAGGGCAACAATATAAGATAGGTATAAGGCAGAACTTGAACAGAATAGAACAAAGTTCACACAAACATATTGTAAGCATGAAAAATTAATTACTTTGTGAAGAATGAAATATTCAATTGTAAAAGCGACATCCTGAATGAAATCCAATAAGGATTATGAAAATAAAAGATGAATATAAGCATATTTCTTGGTAGTTAGAACATGGTACTCATAAAAATCGTGAGTAATAACAATGACTCCATTCTGTGTGGAATGAGGATGTTTATTTTAGTCCGAGCAAAACGACACAAAAAGATAACCCAGTCTAAGAACCTCTAAAAGATTAACTCCCCAGATAAACGAACTCGAATTCCTCCAAAGAGCAATACTGATGGAGATTCTTGCCATTCGTGAATCAATTTAATACTCACATTGTATCCTTATTTATCTATGTTCGAGGTGATAGAAAGAAAGAAATGAAAAGTAGGGTTCTTGTAACACCCCAATCTAACCCGACGGATAATTAAGGAAAACAGAATCAGAGTGCAACAAATTTTGTAAACATGACGGTCGTAAGGGGCTGTCACGACCGTGACGGTTATGACGAGCGTAAGGAAGTAGTAACGACTGTCACATCAGCAAATTCTGGGCGTTACAATTTCAACTCACAGAAACATACATTTCACATCTCAATTAGACAGCATGCATTTATTAATGATACATAGCACAGAAGCTCGGATGAACATACAACAATAACTTGATTAACATTTTGATTACAAGGCATCTTATTAATTTGCAGCGGAATATAAAACATTTCCAACATTTAGCATGATCAAAGCAAGACCATGAAACTTGCAACAAAACTTCATTAAAATTCAGCAAGTAATTATCTTGCATCAATTCAACATAAACAATGAGTTTCAACCATAAAAATCAGCACTACTAATTCCTCGGTATAGTGCATCCAACCAACATTTGACACTTAACAGCAGCCACCAATTTAATGAAAAATACTTGATAAAATTCAACAACAAGGAAATTAAATAAAAGCAATAACATCAATCGTTCATCCTGTCGCTTCCGCGAAAATAAGGTGCCAGCAAAACAGAAGAGTCGTCACCTTTCGTTATTTATCCCTCAGAGCGGGAAAGGAAACGATCGGAAAAACCTGACGAAAAAGGTATAAGACAAGGTCATCGCAACCATTGTCTGGGTTCGGGAGTCGGTTACGCAAGGGGAAGGTATTAGCACCCCTTACGTCCATCGTACTCGATGGGATCCACGCTTGTTGTGTTTATCGGACGGGTTGGTTTTATCTATCTACCTATCAAGGCTGGCTTAAAAAAGAAAAAAATGACTCGGCAAAGCGTCGCACTTTATGCCTACGTATTCTCATCAGAGAATGAGAAATCAGAGTCAACGTAGTTCGGCTAACTACGGGTTACGGGGAAGGTAGCTCGCCAATACATCAGTATTGTGCCTACGTACTCTCAACAGATATGAGAGATCAGAGCTTACGTAGTTCGGGATAATACGGATTACAGGAATTCAGATTCATCTGTTTTATCGAGTAGGGTTAACAAACAGTTCCAGCAGTTGGATGTACGCAGCTCGACCCTTGGAGACTTAGGCGTTACCATTTACGGTAGAACTAGGAGTTAACGACACTCTTTTCTTCAGAAAAGCTTTCCTTTGACTTACGGGCCCACGGGGCAAAAAGGTTTGAAGTTTGTTTTCTGTCTTTTACGGAAGAAGTGTTTTTTACAGTTGTTTGCAACTAATATCGCACTAGAGACTATGAACTGAGAGTGAATGCATCGCATGTCACCCAAAGGGTGCCATACTAAACATCCAGACTGTTGAAAAGAAACTCTCCAACAATCCTTTCTCAGATAGCTTAAGGCTCGTAACGTACGACGTTAGTTAACCTTTATTACTGTATTTTACTGTTGTTTGAGATGAGAAGAGAGAACAGGCTCAACTAAGGGGAGACTATCAAGTCCTAATGTTATCATGCCAAGGATTCATCCTATGGTTGAGGTTTGAAACAGGGAACTCCTAGAAGTTATCATGCATAGGTTTCAACCTAAAGTTCTAATCATCCCTTCCTTGTCAAAGAAAGTGAGATTCCTAAGGGATCATGTCAATGATAAACATAAACAGATAAAGCATCAGCTTAAACAGTAAACAGTAAACGACTGTAAAATGCATGCAATGCAAATGAGGGAGGAAATGTGTGCGAGGCATCAGCCTCCACAAGCTCATCTCAACCTCAAGCCAGATATGAATAACTGCAATCATACAGGAAGAAATAAAATGCTATCAAGAAAAATAGAAGTAACTGCAATCATACAGAGGAAATAACATGCTATCAAGCAAGATAAACCACATAGGCAAGGGAGCAGGGCTCTACCAAATACCCGCAAGCAAAGCCATACATTAAAAATACAAGCAGAGGGAGCAACTCAACCTCTAATGCAGTCATGCTCCTAGTTTAAATCAATCTAAATATTAGCTTATTCTAATGCATCAAGCAAGTCAAACAAGTCACATCAGTACAGTTGCACAGAAAGCAAACAGACAGGAAAACAGATCAACAGCTTCCACAGCTTCTGACAGCATCCCAGTCATCAGTCCTCAACCACCCTTCAAGGCTTATCATCTCCCATAGCAACTACCAACTTGCTTTTCCAAGCTTCAGTATTCAATAGCAAGTGTCAAATTGCTTCTTTGAGCTCTTAACACATCCAACATAAATATCAACTTATCCTTCTTCTTCAACTTCAAGCTTCAGCTCTTTAGTAAACTCCACCTTCAGGCTTCAATCCCAATTGCAAGTATCAACTTGTTCCTTCAGGCTCTCAGTGTGTCAACATAAGTATCAACTTATCCTTCATTCTTCTTCAAGCAAGGAACTCCATCCTCTATCTGATCTTCTTCACAAGTGTCAACTTGGTCTTCAAGCTTCAGCTCTCTCTTCTTTACCAGTATCAACTTGGTTCTCTCCATCTACAAGCTTCAGCTTCTCAAAGTAGTCTTCAAACATAAAGAAGTATCAACTCCATCCTTCAATCTTATTCAAGCAAGGAACTCCATCCTCTAACAAGGGAGAAATATTCATCTATCAAGAGCAAAGTTGGGATGATTGGTAGCAGAGTGAAGACCAAAGGTCACCACTGAGCATCCTGTCATCAGAGAAAGGGACCCTCAAAGGTTCTACCAATTTGCCAAGAGCCACACATCCTACCAAAGGAGGGATGAGGCCTTTACAAAGGGACCTTTCATCATAGGTAAGAATGGAATTGATCAACATATTCCATGTTTATGAAGAAAGAGAACTATCTAGAAGCTCTGCCTACAAAACCCTAATCTTAACCTAATCAAAACTACACCACAAGAAGGGAAGATCTTCACATCCAAGCCTCTTCAAGCAATCCAATGCATCTTCAACTTGCCTTCATCATCATCCAAGAACAAGCAAAGCAAAACCCTAATCTAAGGGAACCAAAGAAGTTAATCTAGTTGAATTAGTGCATTAGAATCATCTAAAGCTAGCACCTAAACTAAAATCAATCAAAAATAGTAAACTATATCATAAATTCCTACAAAAATTCCTAAGGGGTCCTAATTCAATTAATAATTCCTCATATAAAAACCAGGGACTAAATCATCGATTAAGTCCTAAAATTAAGTCCTAAATCCAAAGGTATCAACCATAAACCCTAAAAATGGAGCTTCTAAAGGTTTCAACCTAAACTACCACTTATGTTCATCACAAAAATGTGAGAAAAATCTATGGGGAGCATGCATATCTATGATAGCTACTCACAAAAAATAAAGATCAAAGTCATCATCACATGATCACACCAAATTCCACAAAATCAAGTATCAAACATGACTATTTTAATATCAATTAAAATGTAAAAATTCCCATAAAATCATAAAATGTATGAAATAAAAATATTTTTTATCTAAAAAATACTAGATTCAATCATGGATCCAATGCTAAAAGAATGGGATCAATTGAATTATTTTTCCATTTTCTATGATTTTATCAAGAACCATGAATAAAATGAAAAAAATAAAGAAAATCAAGATAAAATGGCAAACACACGGTGCAGATAGTAAACAAAATCAATTCATTTTATGGGTTGGGCCATCAGGGGGGTGTGAGTAGCAGTTAATAGCCTAATCCCAAAATCAGCAAACAAATGAAATGCTGCGTTTCATTAAAGTCAGAACTCTTCACAAATTGAAACGCACGCGTGGCCGTTGGATGGGGTTCCTAGTCAAAGTCCAACCTTGATCTGATGGCTATCAAGTCATCTTCTTCCTTTTGAATCTCTGCAATTCAGATCACCTGCGCGCCCAAAACCACCGCCGGTGACTTTCTCCGGTCACCATTCCACAACCCTAGTTCAACATAGAGTCCATCATAGGCCACGATCCCTTAATGAAACATGTCCCAAATTTCCTCACGAATTCATTCATGCCCTTAATTCTCTCTGAAACCTCAAGATTCGCAAGAACCAACTCTCAACCGAAAATGGCAACATCCCTAATTGGTCACTAATTCTCAAATTAATGATCTCAAATCCTTCCTACACCGTTCTACAATGCATCTAACATCCTAATTCCTCTTAAGTCTAACTAAAACAAGCTAGAGATCAAAGGTTACCAACCTGAAAAATTCGTGTGCATAGAAGTAGCAAGACCTCAAATCAAGCCTTCAAATGCTCCAGACTCCTTAAGTGAATCATTTCCAAGCTTCTGTATGCAATAGAACTGATTGAAATGGCCTCAATTCTTGGCACCAACTCTGAGTTGCAGGTGGAAAAATCTGAGCTCAAGAACACCAATCAGCCACGAATTCCCCTTGATTATGATCTGGAATCAATCCCTAGCATCCATGGAAGAGGTTGCAATCAAGAAAATGGATGGAAAGTGAAGAAATTGGTGAAACCGAATTCAGTTGCAAGCAAGAATTTTCCAAACTCAATCTCTGCTCTCTCCTTCAATCATCACCTACCTTTTCTTTGGATCACCTCTACTCAATATATAGAACATGTATGGGTGATCTAGAAGGCTCTAGATCCTTCTAATGAGAAATTTAATCTCTCATGACATGAGAATTTCAATCACATGCCATGGTGTGCTCCATTCTGCTAACAGCTTGAAATCAATCCCATTCTCTTCCAATTTCTCCCCTAGTGACATTTTGGAAGTGTTTGGCTTGCAAGGGGCCTTGGTTATGCCTTGATTCTAGGTTTGGCAAGTGTTACTTAAGATGTAAGTAACTACTTTTCAAAGCAAGTCCCCAAATTAAACTTCAATTCAAAAATGTGGCTAAACCAATGTTCTTAGAATGTGTTTTAGAGTCAAAATGATATATTACATGCCTTGATTTGGATATGTAGATCAAAAATATCAATTTCCAACTTCAGTTCATTTAACTTATACCCTTAATTTAGGTCATTTTTGCAACTTTGAGCTACAAGCAATTTCAACATCTCATGACCTCTTTACTAACCTTAAAACATCATTTTGAACAAGTTTGATGTTGAAAATTTTCCCATTTGAAGCTTGCAAACAGGAGTTATGGCCTTATGATTGAAATGACCTGTAATCTCCAAATGACCAAAATACCCTTGACTTGTCAAAGCCATAACTTGCGTTCTACAAATCCTATCAAGGACTTATAGTACTCTCTAGAAAGCTAAGAGGATAAGGAACAACATTTATGTTGACCAATAGTTCATAGGAATCATCCTTCTAGGGCAAACGTTTCATGCAAGTTGGGCAACCTTCAAGCCCCCAAATTCACATACCTCAGATGACTTGTAACTTGTCAAAGTCATAACTTGAGTTCTACAAATCCTATCAAGGACTTCTAGCTCTCAAATTAAATCCAAGATCATTCTCTACAACATTCATGTTGGGGGCAAGATGAGATGATAATCACATCTTGAGCTAAATTGCCTTGAAGATAGGGATCAAACTAGGGGATTTTACACTGTCAAGCCTTAGAAACCCTAGCTTGCAACTTCTCAAACTCTTCAATCATGATGAGTTGACCTTGCAATCATCCTTATAACATCTCAATGTATCAATCCATGATCACATGGCTCTTGAATTAGGTCTCAACCTCCTTCAAATCATCAGTTGACTTAGGGTTGACCCAGTCAAACCCTAATTGCACCACTCATGGCTGAGGCTTCTTAAACTTGCACAATGACCTGTCTAGGCCTCAAAGTGATCTTCAACACTTCTCATGAGTTCTCTCAAGACCTCCAGTCCATATCCATGGCTTCAAAATCATCTGATGGCTTCCCTCCACTCTCAAGTTAGGAGGCCTACGCACTTAGTTTCAACCACTCTTTCTGAGGCTCTTTTAACTTCTCTGACAAGGATATCAACCCTTGAACATCTGAATAACCTTCTTAGCTAGCTTCATAGTCTTGTATATCCCTTGATTGGTAATCATACCTCTTGATCTCCTGCATACATGTCAATGAAATGAAAATGATAATGCTAATGTGAATAAGATGAAACATAAGCTAGGTAAAGAAAAGTTGGGCAAATTTTGGGGTGCAACAGCTGCCCCTATTCAAACGGCTTGGATCTGACTGGGTGAGAAGCGAACAGCTCTCAAACAATCAAGGTGAAAGACGGTTGAATACCAAAAAACTCGGAAATTTGCCAACTGCACAAGTACACGGTACTCTGATGGGGACAAATCTTCGGAAACTGAAGTATTAGCTGCACGACAACTAGCTGGGGAATTGGTCACACGGTAACCGGTGATACATGGTCGATCATGCCGTCAGGCCTCAAGACTCCTCGGGACTCGTCAGGTCAACAATCAAGTTAATCATGCCATCGGGCATTCAAAGAAATTTTTGGGCATCAGCCGGACATCATTACCAAGTCGGGAATAGAATTCTCAGTCAATCATGAGCCAATTGGGGATATCCAAACTTTCGCCATCGGGCACTCCGCATTGGCTGAGAGAGCTGATTCGTTAATACGGTTGGAATTCAATCATCAAGTCTTTCAAGGGAAGTTTCAACTTCACTGTTCAGAAACCTGCTGGGGATGACACATCTCCGCTTGGGATTCTGGAGAACTATCAAGTAACTTTGCTTCGGGGATCCAACAATCATTCTGGGAAAATCATCTCTGCTAAGGAAATCAAGAATCATCTTGAACAAATAACTCTGTGGGGACTTCAAGAATCATCCTGAACCAATAACTCTGATGGAGATTTCAGGAATCATCCTAAGCAAACACTCTGCCGGGGACTCTAAGCATCAACTTGAGCAACCCTCTCTGGCGACTTCACTGGGGATTTTAAGAATCATCTTAAGCAGACCACTTTGCTGGGGAATTCAAGAATCATCTTGAACCACACAACTCTTCTGAGGTTTCAGAAATCGTCCTGAGCAAACACCCCATCGGGGAACACCTGCAAAACAAGAACAATAACGACCTAGCTCATGTTTCATATGCATATGTTTGACAATGGCGCAATGCTCCACACGGTGGAAATGCTACGCGTTTTTAGGGTAAATGCTATGCAATCATGCAACATGCTATGACCCCATCAACAAAATAAATGCCGAAGGGAAAATTCTCCTATCAAGGAGACGGAACCACTCTGGTGGAGAGGAGGAATCATCCTGCTGATGAGGAGAAGTCACACCAATCTCAAATGGACCTCGCCTGGGGAACTGAACTTCAGTTGACTGCTGCAGGGGAATAAAGCTCTACGAGAACCTGAACCTGCTCATCTGGGTATTCAAACCACAAGCTGCTGAGGAAAACGATGTCAATCGCAGAAATAAAATGCCCGACATTCGCAGCAAAACTTTCCTGGAGGTGACGACTCCGGTGGGGAAATACGGCATCAGCTATTCAACACTCTACTGGGGAGTACCAATCATGGCCTGAACGCTTCTAAGGACTCGGCTCTCTTGGGGATTTCCCAGCTCGGCTGGGGAAGAAGGAATCATCCTGCTTGCTGGGGAGAGCACAACTCCGTGGGGAATCTCAATTCTCCTGGAGACTTCAGTCTTGGACTATCAAGTGTTGCATACTTCAGTATAGGACTCAGCTGGGGAGACGATGATGCTTCAGGATACAACTGATTGGGGAGAGAATCTTCTCTGCTTGGGGAGACATATCAATGCTTACAATCTCATGTTCAGACTCTGCGGGGAGAGGCTGCTGAGCTTTGCTGGAGAAGAAGGAATCATCCTGCTCGGGGACGTATACGGCGTACTGCCTGGAATATGCTACACATGTAACAACACAAACAAAAAGACAAGATACCCCTCTCAAAGGGACCTATCAAGGTTATCATCTTGTGACAATGTTCAAGTAATTCATTGTTTCAACAATCAGCGGCCTAGGCCAGTAAGTTTATGTATGCGCATTTAATCAAAAACATCGGCGTTCTTTTTCGCAAACAAAACAGATAAATGCTAAAAAGACAAACAGAATTGCTGAATAGTATACATTTTATTGATAACGAACCCCTGAATGGGTAAAAATGTTTTACAACAGATGCAAGCTCCTGGAATGAGGAAGCTGCACAAATATAAAAACATAAATATACATCAGTATATGCACAAATGTCGGCAATGGGGCGTAGACGAACACCATGAGTTGATCCCTCTATGACCCACTCGACTTCGATACCTCTTCGACGCTTCAGCTTCATAAGAGATTGATTCAAACAAACGGCCCTCAGGTCTTCCAAACCACTAAACAATGAAAGTCCACACGCGGAACGCAATCATTTGCTTCTTCAAAACCCTAACTTTTGCCTGAATCGCCCTTTCGGGTTTTCGATTCACCGGGATACCCTTTTTTGCCAAAGTTGCCCTTCCGGGTTTTCGACTTTGCGGGTGTACATTCTTTTCTATATATCCCTAATTTTTGCCCGAACCTTTTTCCTTTTTTATGGTTCGCCAGAATGCCCCATTTTTGCCTGGATATTCTTTTTCTTTCCAGGGGGTCATTTTCTAAGCAAAGTATTTTTTAACTGCGTCCGCGTTCACCGGGGATGCAAAATCTACGCCATCCATCGTGGATAACAACAAGGCTCCTCTCGAGAAGACCTTCCTGACGACGTACGGACCTTCGTAATTGGGAGTCCACTTGCCCCGGTGATCGGAGTGTGGAGGAAGAATCTTCTTCAGGACGAGATCACCCGTCTGAAAGCTTCTAGGACGCACCTTCTTATCAAAAGCTTTCTTCATTCGGCTTTGGTACAGACGACCATATGCAATCGATGCTAACCTCTTCTCGTCCATCAGGCTGAGTCGGTTTAGTCGGTTCTTAATCCATTATGCCTCATCGACTTTCACGTCAACCAAAACTCGTAAAGAAGGGATCTCCACTTCTAACGGTAGGACAACTTCCATACTGTAAACTAAGGAGAAAGGAGTTGCCCCGATTGATGTACGTACCGTGGTACGATAACCGTGCAGTGCAAATGGCAGCATCTCATGCCAATCTTTGTAGGTCACAACCATCTTCTGAACAATCTTCTTGATGTTCTTATTGGCCGCTTCAACGGCGCCATTCATCTTCGGCCGATAAGGAGATGAGTTGTGGTGTTTAATCTTGAAACTCTGGCACAGCTCCTTCATCATCTTGTTATTCAGATTCGAACCATTATCAGTAATGATCCGCTCGGGAATTCCGTAACGACAGATGATGTCCTTCTTTATGAATTTAGCCACCACCTGCTTGGTCACATTAGCATATGAGGCTGCCTCCACCCACTTGGTGAAGTAGTCAATAGCTACTAGAATGAAGCGATGACCGTTAGATGCAGTGGGCTCGATCTTGCCTATCATGTCGATGCCCCACATGGAGAACGGCCACGGGGAGGACATGACATTCAACGGGCACGGCGGCACGTGAATCTTATCAGCATAAATCTGGCATTTATGACATCTCTTCGCGAATTTAAAGCAATCCGATTCCATCGTCAGCCAGTAGTATCCTGCTCTCAGGATCTTTCTCGTCATAGCATGCCCGCCGGTGTGCGTGCCAAATGGGCCTTCATGGACTGCTTCCATAGGCATACTCGCTTCTTTCTCGTCTACGCATCTGAGCAGCACGAGATCGTGGTTTCTTTTATAGAGAACTCCATCAGGATTGAGATAGAAATTTCCAGACAGCCTCCTCAGAGTCTTCTTATCTTGGGTTGACGCTCCCGCAGGATACTTTTTAGTCATAAGGAAAGTATGGATGTCATGGAACCATGGCTTGTCGTCAGAGGCTTCCTCGATCGCAAAGACGAATGCGGGTCTATCAAGACGAGAAATGACAATTCTTGGAGCTTCATTCCAAAAATTGACTTTATACATCGAAGCCAACGTGGCTAAGGCATCAGCCATCTGATTTTCCGCTCTGGGCACATGATGGAGTTCCACTCGATCAAAGAACGGAAGCAGCCTTCTGGCATAGTTCATGTACGACACCAAATTCAATTGACGAGTCTCCCACTCCCCTTTAATTTGGTTAATCATAAGCGCTGAGTCACGATATACGTCTAGGGTCTTGATTCTCAAATCAATTGCCTCTTCTAGACCCATGATGCATGCTTCGTACTCCGCTTCATTATTGGTGACCGGAAACGTCAGTCTCGCAGTAAACGAGATGTGGGATCCATGGGGAGTCGTGATGATCGCCCCTATGCCACTTCCGTAAGAATTAACCGCCCCGTCAAATATCAATTTCCACTAGGATCTTCTGTCTAGCCCCTCGTCGGGCAACGGTTCATCGCAATCTTTCGCTTTGAGAAACATGATATCCTCATCAGGGAATTCAAATTTCATCGGCTGATAATCCTCGATCGGTTGTTCGGCCAGGTATTCAGACAATACGCTTCCCTTAATGGCCTTATGGGAAACATACTGAATGTCATATTCCATCAACACCATTTGCCATCTGGCAATCCTGCCCGAAAGCTCTTGCTTCTCGAAGACGTACTTGATCGGATCCATCTTCGAAATTAGCATGGTGGTGTGATTGAGCATGTACTGTCATAAACGTTGGGCAGCCCAGGCTAGTGCACAACACGTCTTCTCCAGCATCGAGTAACGAGATTCACAGTCTGTGAACTTTTTACTCAAATAATAAATGGCATGCTCCTTTCTGCCCGTCTCGTCGTGTTGACCGAGAACACACCCCATACTATTCTCCAGAACTGTCAAGTACATGATTAAGGGTCGTCCAGCCACTGGGGGTATCAAGATCGGAGGTTCCTGCAGATATTGCTTTATCTTATCGAATGCCCTCTAGCAATCCTCGTTCCAGATAATCTCCTGATCTTTCTTTAGCAGTTTGGACATCGGTTCACACGTGGCCGTGAGCTGAGAGATAAACCTTGCAATGTAGTTTATTCTGCCCAGGAAACCACAAACTTCTTTTTCTGTTTTTGGCGCTGGCATTTCTTGTATTTCCTTTATCTTCGTAGGATCAACTTCGATGCCTCTTTCACTCACGATAAACCCCAATAGTTTTCCGGACCGTACTCTGAAAGTATACTTGTTAGGATTCAGCCTCAACCTGAACTTCCTAATCCTCTCAAAAAGCTTCAGCAAATTGACCAGATGTCCCTCCTCCGTTTGGGACTTCGCAATCATGTCATCAACATAGACTTCAATCTCATGATGAATCATATCATGAAACAAAGTGACCATTGCTCGTTGGTAAGTGGCCCCTGCGTTCTTCAGACCGAAAGGCATTACCTTGTAGCAAAATGTTCCCCAAGGTGTAATAAACGTAGTTTTCTCCATGTCCTCCGACGCCATCTTGATCTGGTTGTAGCCGGAGAAGCCATCCATGAACGAAAACACGGAGAACTGAGCTGTATTGTCGACCAACACATCAATATGAGGGAGCGGGAAATCATCTTTAGGGCTCGCCCTATTCAAATCCCGATAATCGACGCACATTCGTACCTTACCGTCCTTCTTCGGTACGGGCATTATGTTGGCGACCCACAGAGGGTAAGTAGTGACCGCTAAGAAGCCAGCATCAAGCTGTTTCTGCACTTCTTCTTTGATCTTAACGGCCATATCTGGTCGTGTCCTCCTAAGCTTCTGCTTAACGGGAGGACAATCTTCTTGCAGCGGCAAGTGGTGGACCACAATGTCAGTGTCAAGTCCGGGCATATCTTCGTATGACCAAGCAAAGACGTCACTATACTCTCTTAGCAACTCGACCAATCTATGCTTGACATCACTCTGCAATGCGGCTCCTGTCCTGACATTCCTGACCAGTTCCTCAGAACCCAAATTCACAATCTCAATTTCTTCTTCGTGAGGCAGAATAACTTTCTCTTCTTGTTTCAACAAGCGGGCCAACTCTTCGGGAAGGTCTTCGTCTTCATCAATCTCTTCCTCGGCTTGATAGATCGGGCAATCGAAGTCGAAGTGAGTCGTAGAAGGTCCAGAGTCGATGTCATCTGCTATGTGGATCCTGCAATAACAAGGGTTAAGCTTAAAACAAGGATATGCAGGTTAGCACAAACCCCATTGCCCTTTTATTGTTTTTCAAAACAAATATAAAACAGGAATAACATAGATCACAATATTTGAATACGAAGAAAACGCCTTTTGATTTATTGATAAAATGCATGTACATAATCAAACGAGGCCCTGACAATAAAACCTCTATGCCCCGGGTAGGACGTAGGGTTGTACAATGATTGGAAAAAGTAAATCATTACTCTTTGCTAGTCATCTGGATGATATCCCTGACGGACCAGTTGTTGAGCCTCTCGCCTGGTCTGCTTGGCTGGATCCAAGAGTCTAAGTCGCAATCACTGTCTTCGCCGTCTTCAGACACCGCGATGACACTTTCAAATATCACCCCGCCGCTGGTAAACTGGATCGGCCGTTTGCCTCGTGATTTACTTCTAGAAGAAGAGGAGGCTTCAGCCGCAGGAGAATATCCCAACCCAAATTTGTCTTGCTTGTTAGGTATCTCTAGAATTCTCCCCCAGCCTGGGGTAGATCCGGCTCGAACAACGGCCCGGGATTCCTTGAAGGACGAGAGAGTCATATCTGGTTTCTTAGTGACTACAAGAGCCACGTTCTTGACTTTAACAGCTTCGAACGCTTGGCATAGGGTTTCGTGGATTTCCCCATCCATCTCAACATACTTGAAGGACGACAAATGGCTCACCATTATGTCTTCCTCGCCACAAACAGTCACAATGCTTCCTCCGACAGCATACTTGAGTTTCTGGTGCAACGTAGAGGTCACGGCACCCGCAGAATGGATCCACGGCCGGCCTAAGAGACAGTTGTAGGCAGGCATGATGTCCATAATGTAAAAGACCGCATCGAATGTTTCCGGCCCGACTTGGATTGGCAACGTCACCTCCCCGAAAACATGGCGTTTGGTTCCATCGAACGCTTTCACAACCAGATCACTGGGTGTGCAAATCACTCCGCGAGTATCTAACTTCATCAATGCTTTCTTCGGAAGAACATTGAGCGATGACCCTGTGTCCACCAACACATGAGACATAATCGTTCCCCTACACTCTATCGAGATGTGCAGGGCGCTATTGTGGTTTCTTCCCTTCGGCGTCAGCTCCAGGTCAGTGAACCCTAACCCATTTCCAGCATTCACGTGGGCCACGACCCCTTCCAACTGGTTTACCGATATTTCCTGTGGTACATACGTGGCGTTCAACAACTTCAGCAGTGCGTTGCGGTGTGCCTCAGAACACAGCAACAGGTTCAGGATGGAGATTTTCGAGGGTGTTTGATGGAGATGATCAACAATCTTGTAGTCACTCTTTTTAATCAACCTCATAAATTCCTCGGCGTCTTTAACAAGTAGGTCTTTTTCTACCCCACGAGGGATCTCTTCAACGACTTTACTTTTCCCTTTATCAGTTGCATCAGCTCTGTCCGCCTTGTCCGCCACGATCTCAGGTGGTGCAAATACTCTTCCGCTGCGAGTAATTCCGCTAACGCCCGCTAGGTTCTCCGCACATGACCCTGATGGTTCCAGTTCTAACTTCTGTCTGTTGCAGTAGACTTCAACCCCATAATGCCATGGGAC
This sequence comes from Lathyrus sativus, assembly GCA_963859935.3. NCBI lineage: Eukaryota > Viridiplantae > Streptophyta > Magnoliopsida > Fabales > Fabaceae > Lathyrus > Lathyrus sativus. The sequence continues at coordinate 72,198,005 of OZ012736.1, forward strand.
AACATTGGTGCTTTCGAAGGGTATCGGCCCAGCTTTGGTGATGGTAATCGTGGGCGGTCTGGGTGCGGAAATAGTTATCGTCCGACGAGGGATGGTGATGGTGGCAACCTCATCATCTTGCTTCAGCATTACCTCTCCTGATCCGCTTTCGGCCCTTCGGCTAAACTGCAGGATTCCTTCGGTCATCAGACTTTGGATCCCCTCTATCAACTGTTCACATCCATCAGGACTTGTCGCACAGCCCATACACAGCTCTCCACAGCCCGGGAAGTAACCTCTTTTCATCAGCTTAGCTTTAACGAAGCTAAGTGGTGTCTTTAGATCTTTGACGTCAGTCAACAAATCCAAGCTCTTGTCTTCAATAATGGCATTTACTCCACCTCCCCTATGATTCGGCATGGGGTTCTTCGTGACGTTTGGCACATTATTTGAGAAATTGATGATCTTGGCGTCCACCATGTCCTGCACCTTATGCTTGAAGGCTTTGCAATTTTCTATCGTGTGGCCTGGTGCCCCCGAGTGAAATTCACAAGTTGCATTCGCATCATAACCTGGTGGAGGTGCCCCTGTCAAGGGAGCCAGGGTTCTCTTCTGGATCAACTATAGCTGGAGCAGAGTCTGCAGTAGTTGAGCGTAAGACATGGGCGGAGTCTCAAGGTGACGGCTCGACAGAGGTGCCTGGTTCTAATACTATTTGTACCCTTGTTGATCCGGCTGTTGCTGCTGCTGCTGCTGTGGCTGTTGGATTTCCGGGATAGTTATGCTGGCCACCTGTTGGTGAGGGCCTTTACCCTTCCTTCGAGCGTTGGTCACGGCGCTCGTTTCTCCTTCCCATCTTTTGCCACCATAAGGTTTCTTGCCTCCTCCAGCTGAGGATGAATCACCTTGAATTTTCCCCAATTTGATCCCATTTTCGATGTGCTCACCCGTGATAATGAGATTTGAGAAGCTTCCAGACATACTGCTGACCAATTTCTCATAATAAACCCCTGGGAGGGTGGCTACAAACATTTCCACAAGCTCACATTCAACCATCGCCGGCTGAACCCTGGCTGCCAATTCACGCCACCGCTGGGCGTACTCCTTGAACCCTTTGTTGTTCCTCTGCGATAGGTTCTGCAGTTGGACTCGGTTCGGAGCCAAGTCGCTGTTATATTGGTAGTGGTGCATAAATGCTTCAGCAAGTTCCTTCCACGTGCGCACACTGGTAGGTTCCAGACTCATGTACCATTCGAGGGAGGGTCCAGACAGACTATCTTGAAAGAAGTGTATCAGCAACTTCTCGTCATCAGAATGAGCTGACATTTTCCGGTAGTATGATCTCAGGTGGACGCGAGGGCAAGTGGTGCCCTTGTACTTTTCAAAGTCAGGTACCTTGAACTTGGGAGGCACCTTGAAATCAGCAATCAGTCCCAACTTGGACATATCAACACCCATGGTGTTCTGGTTCTCGATATTCCTCATCTTATCCTCGAGGGCCTTGAACCTAAGTCGTGCTTCAACAGTCAGCTCCCCTTCAGCATCTCTCTGAGAGAACACATTGTCTTGACGGTCTTCTAACCACGGCTGAGGCCCGAACAAATTTCAAACACTCGCGTTGCCGTTGCCCAGCCCGACATTGACATTAGCTTCGAAATTCCCATTACCAACGCCCGTCGTATTACCGTTGAGTCCCATATTAGCTATCACATTGCCGTTGGCACTGCCATTCCCCCCGGTCACGGGGACGCCATTCTGAGGAGTTTCAACTGGTGGAGGGGTAGGCATGGTCCCGCCATGGAGTACGCCATTGCTATCGACCCTTGAAATCAGAGGCTGAACCAAGGTTTTGAGCTGATCCTGGCCATTGGCGACCGCTTGCATGAGCTTCATGAAGCGGTCCATTCTTTCGCGGAGTTCCTGAACATCAGTTTGCACTTGCTCCATAATTCTGGTTTGATTTGCTCTGGTCGGATAGCGGTGGATAGGTCTCTGATCAATCCTGGAATAACCTGAAACAACCTGAAAACACAAAAGGGTTAGAAAAAACAACAAAGTGCTCGTTATGCAAATGCAAACGTGTGTCTGTGTGTTAGGGAGGTATCCCCCGATCCTAGTGCCTGAGTGCCAGTGCTGATAGTAAGAAGTCCGAGTCCAATCATGGCAGTACACAACGTCACTGAATACAAGATGAATCAATAGCGTGACCTCAGCCAACAAGCCTGGTGATGGTCAGCATACAACAATGATCAACACAAAAGGATTACAAATAGTCAAGCACGGCCTCGGGCGCGAAACTCTTCTAACAACCCCTTCGTTTCTGGATGATCAGGCCGAGTGAGCAATCCTTCGACGAGTAACTCCCTCTGCATAACAGTGTATTGAAGACCTTCGACCGAATCTTCCCATGCTCCTTCGCCGAAACAATCTTCTAGCTTCCGCTTCTTGGACTCAAACGCCAGTTTGTGCTCTTTCAGGTTAGCAAGAGCCCTGTTGAGCTGGCCTTCGGCGGCATATCTACGAGCGGTTTCTTCATCAAAACTCTTCTCACTAGCCTTCACTTGGGCGTTCAACTTGGAAATCTGTTGCTTCAGCTTATCCTCCCGTTCTTTCCTGTTGGCTATGGCGGCCTTCCAATGCTGATTAAACTTGGATATCCTCCGATACGCTTCATCCAAGTGCTGCTTCTTAGTGGCCAGTACATCGTTGACAGCTTTGAAGTCTCGACCCATGCGCTCGCGCTCAGCTATCTGCTTAGTCAAATCTGTCCCTAGCTGGTTCACCAGCTCTGTCTGCCTCTTGAAGGAATGGACGACTTCGCTTCTCTCGCTTCTGAGTTGAGCCAATTCTTTCTCCAGTTCTTCATTTGCCTTCTTCAGCTCATCTCTCTCAGCTAACACCTGATTATGCTGCTGAATGGGCACGGTGGTAGGCTCTTCAATCACTGGAGAGCTTTCTGGCTTGGCAGGAGGAAACGGCATCCCTATAGCATCTGCTCTGGCTCGGATCCAAGTCACATATGGAGCATAGGCTTGGCTATTACTCTTTCCCAGCAATGGTTTTCCCCGCTTACAGATACTATTCCAAGCGCGCTGAAGCTTAGATAACATATCCCCCTCTTGAAGACCGGTGAGGTACAGAGATTCCTGCACCTCCTCATCATTCGGCAGTGCTCTCAAAGCATAAGCAAACTGTCGGACCAGCAGAGATGGATTATAAATGATACAGCCCTTCCTGCCTATCAAAGGCACGTTCGGAAACCCGCTGCAGCTGAAGATAATCTCAGTACCCAACCTATCTCTATCAAACCAGTCAATATCCTCCACTGACAGACTCATCAAACGCTCGGGCCACTCAGCTGTGGATGCAGACGAAGCAAAGGGATCATTCTTGGGTAGGTGACTATCAAGCCATCTATAGAGCAGGGGTACGCAGCACGAGACGTTCTTACCCCTTCTGTTCTCGTTTTTGTAGTGGACGGAATGGTAGACATCTCCTATCAAGGTAGGGACTGGATTCCCTGATGCAAAGATGTGGAAGGCATCAAAGTCTACAAAGTCGGGAATATTGGGGAACAGAATGATGCCATATATGCACAGAGCGAGAATGGCGTTGAACACGACCCAACATCCGTCTTTGGCGCACTGCCGAGCTTTTCCCACTAAGAACTGCAAGGAGAAGCCGGGAACCTTGTTCCAACTAGACAAGACCAACTCGGAGGCATCCAGATGAAGTGACGGAGCCAGATTAGCCAGATTAGGCTCAGCATCCATATGGACAAAAGGCATCTGACTCTTGATAGGCACACCTAACAAATCAACGTACTACTCTAGCGTAGGTGCGAGAACAAAGTCCTGGAAAGTAAAGCATCTCAAACGAGGATCGTAGAACTGTAGCAGAGCGTGCAACCCAATCAACTCGAACACCGAGGGTTTACGAACCAAACTGAGCAGTTTACCGTACGACTTTCTGAATTCATCTCTCACAGAATCATCTGCTAAAGCAATCGAACCAGTCAGCTGAACAACATCAGGAGTAGGGAGCTTGTAAGGCACGGTCTTCCTCAGAGAACCCATAATAACACAATAGGAGGAAAGAAATCCTGAATCGGGGGAAACGGTACCTGCAACACAGACACAAGTTAATGAAATGCAAATGAGTATGCAAAGCAATGCAATCATGCAGCAGGAGATCAAGGCAACTGTGCTGTTAAAGATATGAAGGTGAAGGTTCTGTATCAACAAAACCATAATACTGCTCTGTCAAGAACAACCCTATCTCTGATGAGAAGAAAACCCAGATATCGGACCATAAATTCTGCTCTGTCAAGAACAAACACACATATCTGATAATAAGGACCTCTGATGCAGCTCCATAAATCTGCCCTGTCAAGAACAAACATCTTTGGAGATAAGGACCTCTGATACAGGACTATAACTCTGCTCTATCAAGAACAACCATCTCTGAAAATAAGAACCTCTGATACAGGACCAAAAATCTGCTCTATCAAGAACAAACATCTGAAAATAAGGGCCTCTGATGCAGGACCAAAAATCTACTCTGTCAAGAACAAATATCTCTGGAAATAAGGACCTCTGATACAGGACCATAACTCTGTTCTGTCAAGAACAATCATATATCTGATGATGAGAACCTCCGGTACCAACAAAACTGATTCACTATCAAGAAAACCAGGTAGTCTGAAGGTTAAGGTTTCTTGCAACAAACCCAACCCTGCTCACAGGTATGGACCTAAACTGACACAAGTTCGGCATCCTATGCGGTCATCAGTGTCACAGACATTCAAGAGGGGTGATACAATACCCAAAAGGTGTGGCATCACCAGCTCATGAAGCGGCCTCACTCGGCTGAATCCTAAATGATCGGTCCCCAGAGTCGACAATCCTCCAAACCAACAACCCCCTCAACCCAAAGGGTTGAAAAAGAAGTCAACCGGGAGAACCTCGTCTGAGCATGGATTTCATGAGACACTAGTGCTTGCAAAGCAAGCACGCGCCCACTAATTTCCACAACTAATGCTATGTACACTCAAGCCTGGGTCTGGCTTCTCACTCATCAGAATGCCCCTACTACAACAGCACAGATAATCATATCATACTGAAAATAAAGTGCGGGAAATAAAATGCGATAAATAAACACAACCCAACAAGTAATCATACAAGCGCTAGGATTGACTCTCACAGGGGACGTTGGATCCCCAAACTGAATCGCATACAGGACGTTGGATCCCAGGAAACTATCAAGTCCCCAGCAGAGTCGCCAGCTGTCGCTTCCGCGAAAATAAGGTGCCAGCAAAATAGAAGAGTCGCCACCTTTCATTATTTATCCCTCAGAGCGGGAAAGGAAACGATCGGAAAAACTTGACGAAAAAGGTATAAGACAAGGTCATCGCAACCATTGTCTGGGTTCGGGAGTCGGTTAAGCAAGGGGAAGGTATTAGCACCCCTCACATACATCGTACTCGATGGGATCCACGCTTGTTGTGTTTATCGGACGGGTTGGTTTTATCTATCTACCTATCAAGGCTGGCTTAAAAAAGAAAAAAAATGACTCGGCAAAGCGTCGCACTTTATGCCTACGTATTCTCATCAGAGAATGAGAAATCAGAGTCAACGTAGTTCGGCTAACTACGGGTTACGGGGAAGGTAGCTCGCCAATACATCAGTATTGTGCCTACGTACTCTCAACAGATATGAGAGATCAGAGCTTACGTAGTTCGGGATAATACGGATTATGGGAATTTAGATTCATCTGTTTTATCGAGTAGGGTTAACAAACAGTTCCAGCAGTTGGATGTACGCAGCTCGACCCTTGGAGACTTAGGCGTTACCGTTTACGGTAGAACTAGGAGTTAACGACACTCTTTTCTTCAGAAAAGCTTTCCTTTGACTTACGGGCCCACAGGGCAAAAAGGTTTGAAGTTTGTTTTCTGTCTTTTACGGAAGAAGTGTTTTTTACGGTTGTTTGCAACTAATATCGCACTAGAGACTATGACCTGAGAGTGAATGCATCGCATGTCACCCAAAGGGTGCCATACTAAACATCCAGACTGTTGAAAAGAAACTCTCAAACAATCCTTTCTCAGATAGCTTAAGGCTCGTAACGTACGACGTCAGTTAACCTTCATTACTGTATTTTACTGTTGTTTGAGATGAGAAGAGAGAACAGGCTCAACTAAGGGGAGACTATCAAGTCCTAATGTTATCATGCCAAGGATTCATCCTATGGTTGAGGTTTGAAACAGGGAACTCCTAGAAGTTATCATGCATAGGTTTCAACCTAAAGTTCTAATCATCCCTTCCTTATCAAAGGAAGTGAGATTCCTAAGGGATCATGTCAATGATAAACAGAAACAGATAAAGCATCAACTTAAACAGTAAACAGTAAACGACTGTAAAATGCGTGCAATGCAAATGAGGGAGGAAATGTGTGCGGGGTATCAGCCTCCACAAGCTCATCTCAACCTCAAGCCAGATATGAATAACTGCAATCATACAGGAAGAAATAAAATGCTATCAAGCAAAATAGAAGTAACTGCAATCATACAGAGGAAATAACATGCTATCAAGCAAGATAAACCACATAGGCAAGGGAGCAGGGCTCTACCAAATACCACATAGGCTGATCTGATCTTCTTCACAAGTGTCAACTTAGTCTTCAAGCTTCAGCTCTCTCTTCTTTACCAGTATCAACTTGGTTCTCTCCATCTATAAGCTTCAGCTTCTCAAAGTAGTCTTCAAACATAAAGAAGTATCAACTCCATCCTTCAATCTTCTTCAAGCAAGGAACTCCATCCTCTAACAAGGGAGAAAGATTCATCTATCAAGAGCAAAGTTGGGATGATTGGTAGCAGAGTGAAGACCAAAGGTCACCACTGAGCATCCTGTCATCAGAGAAAGGGACCCTCAAAGGTTCTGCCAATTTTCCAAGAGCCACACATCCTACCAAAGGAGGTATGATGCCTTTACAAAGGGACCTTTCATCATAGGGAAGAATGGAATTGATCAACATATTCCATGTTTATGAAGAAAGAGAACTATCTAGAAGCTCTGCCTACAAAACCCTAATCTTAACCTAATCAAAACTACACCACAAGAAGGGAAGATCTTCACATCCAAGCCTCTTCAAGCAATCCAATGCATCTTCAACTTGCCTTCATCATCATCCAAGAACAAGCAAAGCAAAACCCTAATCTAAGGGAACCAAAGAAGTTAATCTAGTTGATTTAGTGCATTAGAATCATCTAAAGCTAGCACCTAAACTAAAATCAATCAAAAATAATAAACTATATCATAAATTCCTACAAAAATTCCTAAGGGGTACTAATTCAATTAAGAATGCCTCATACAAAAACCAGGGACTAAATCATCTATTAAGTCCTAAAATTAAGTCCTAAATCCAAAGGTATCAACCATAAACCCTAAAAATGGAGCTTCTAAAGGTTTCAACCTAAACTACCACTTATGTTAATCACAAAAATGTGAGAAAAATCTATGGGGAGCATGCATATCTATGCTATCTACTCACAAAAAATCAAGATCAAAGTCATCATCACATGATCACACCAAATTCCACAAAATCAAGTATCAAACATGACTATTTTAATATCAATTAAAATGTAAAAATTCCCATAAAATTAGAAAATGCATGAAATAAAAATATTTTTTATCTAAAAAATACTAGATTTAATCATGAATCCAATGCAAAAAGAATGGGATCAATTGAATTATTTTTCTATTTTCTATGATTTTATCAAGAACCATGAATAAAATGAAAAAAATAAAGAAAATCAAGATAAAATGGCAAACACACGGTGCAGATAGTAAACAAAATCAATTCATTTTATGGGTTGGGCCATCAGGGGGGTGTGAGTAGCAGTTAATAGCCTAAGCCCAAAATCAGCAAACAAATGAAACGCTGCGTTTCATTAAAGTTAGAACTCTTCACAAATTGAAACGCACGCGTGGCCGTTGGATGGGGTTCCTAGTCAAAGTCCAACCTTGATATGATGGCTATCAAGTCATCTTCTTCCTTTTGAATCTCTGCAATTCAGATCACCTGCGTGCCCAAAACCACCGCCAGTGACTTTCTCCGGTCACCATTCCACAACCCTAGTTCAACATAGATTCCACCATAGGCCACGATCCCTTAATGAAACATGTCCCATATTTCCTCATGAATTCATTCATGCCCTTAATTCTCTCTGAAACCTCAAGATTCGCAAGAACCAACTCTCAACCGAAAATGGCAACATCCCTAATTGGTCATTAATTCTCAAATTAATGATCTGAAATCCTTCCTACACCGTTCTACAATGCATCTAACATCCTAATTCCTCTTAAGTCTAACTAAAACAAGCTAGAGATCGAAGGTTACCAACCTGAAAAATTAGTGTGCAGAGAAGTAGCAAGACCTCAAATCAAGCCTTCAAATGCTCCAGACTCCTTCAGTGAATCACTTCCAAGCTTCTGTATGCAATAGAACTGATTGAAATGGCCTCAATTCTTGGCACCAACTCTGAGTTGCAGGTGAAAAAATCTGAGCTAAAGAACACCAATCAGCCACGAATTCCCCTTGATTATGATCTGGAATCAATCCCTAGCATCCATGGAAGAGGTTGCAATCAAGAAAATGGATGGAAAGTGAAGAAATTGGTGAAACCGAATTCAATTGCAAGCAAGAATTTTCCAAACTCAATCTCTGCTCTCTCCTTCAATCATCACCAACCTTTTCTTTGGATCACCTCTACTTAATATATAGAACATGTGTGGGTGATCTAGAAGGGTCTAGATCCTTCTAATGAGAAATTCAATCTCTCATGACATGAGAATTTCAATCACATGCCATGGTGTGCTCCATTCTGCTAACAGCTTGAAATTAATCCCATTCTCTTCCAATTTCTCCCCTAGTGACATTTTGGAAGTGTTTGGCTTGCAAGGGGCCTTGGTTATGCCTTGATTCTAGGTTTGGCAAGTGTTACTTAAGATGTAAGTAACTACTTTTCAAAGCAAGTCCCCAAATTAAACTTCAATTCAAAAATGTGGCTAAACCAATGTTCTTAGAATGTGTTTTAGAGTCAAAATGATATATTACATGCCTTGGTTTGGATATGTAGATAAAAAATATCAATTTCCAACTTCAGTTCATTTAACTTATACCCTTAATTTAGGTCATTTTTGCAACTTTGAGCTACAAGCAATTTCAACATCTCATGACCTCTTAACTAGCCTTAAAACATCATTTTGAACAAGTTTGATGTTGAACATTTTCCCATTTGAAGCTTGCAAACAGGAGTTATGGCCTTATGATTGAAATGACCTGTAATCTCCAAATGACCAAAATACCCTTGACTTGTCAAAGCCATAACTTGAGTTCTACAAATCCTATCAAGGACTTCTAGTACTCTCTAGAAATCTAAGAGGATAAGGAACAAAATTCATGTTGACCAATAGTTCATAGGAATCATCCTTCTAGGGCAAACGTTTCATGCAAGTTGGGCAACCTTCAAGCCCCCAAATTCACATACCTCAGATGACTTGTAACTTGTCAAAGTCATAACTTGAGTTCTACAAATCCTATAAAGGACTTCTAGCACTCAAATTAAAGCTAAGATCATGCTCTACAACATTTATGTTGGGGGAAAGATGAGATGACAATCACATCTTGAGCTAAATTGCCTTGAAGATAGGGATCAAACTAGGGGATTTTACACTGTCAAGCCTTAGAAACCCTAGCTTGCAACTTCTCAAACTCTTCAATCATGATGAGTTGACCTTGGAATCATCCTTATAACATCTCAATGTATCAATCCATGATAACATGGCTCTTGAATTAGGTCTCAACCTCCTTCAAATCATCAGTTGACTTAGGGTTGACCTAGTCAAACCCTAATTGCACCACTCATGGCTGAGGCTTCTTAGACTTGCACAATGACCTGTCTAGGCCTCAACGTGATCTTCAACACTTCTCATGAGTTCTCTCAAGACCTCCAGTCCATCTCCATGGCTTCAGAATCATCTGATGGCTTCCCTCCACTCTCAAGTTAGGAGGCCTACACACTTGGTTTCAACCACTCTTTCTGAGGCTCTTTTAACTTCTCTGACAAGGATATCAACCCTTGAACATCTGAATAACCTTCTTAGCTAGCTTCATAGTCTTGTATATCCCTTGATTAGTAATCATACCTCTTGATCTCCTGCATACATGTCAATGAAATGCAAATGATAATGCTAATGTGAATAAGATGAAACATAACCTAGGTAAAGAAAAGTTGGGCAAATTTTGGGGTGCAACACATCCCCCCAAGAGTGCTACGTATCAGAGCGACCAACAACCTTAAACGAAAAGCTACACTTTATTCCGGATCACCTACAAGTTACCACCAATGGAGGTAACATACAACGTAAAGGGTGAGATATCAACAACATAACATAAGGCATGATAAAAGTCATGTCAGAATATTATCACAACATTATAATTCCAGCAGTTCGCACAAATATTAGTAATAATTAAACTGCAACAATTCATTATTCCTATCCACCACAGTTATCATCATAACTCAGCAACTCATCAAAACAACTCAACAACGCAACTCAACAATGCGACTCAACTGTGCATATGCATGTGGTACCATTTTTGGGAGACGACACTCCACAACCATTCGGGAGACAACACTCCACAACAATTCGAGAGACAACACTCCATAATAATTTGGTAGACAACTCTCCACAATAATTCGGGAGACAACTCTCCACAATAATTTGGGAGACAACTCTCCACAATCATTTTATTTTGTCATTAAAGACACAACCGTCGCCAATCCAGGCCAAATGATATGCTATGAGATGCAACTATTATGGACTATAACACAACCACAACAACTGTGTAACAACCGTGCAAAAAGGCATCACGCCTACAACCAATTATCCATAACAGAAACATCACATTTCGCATACATCATGTACTCACCACTTCAACCTATTCATATCAGAGAACTATCAACAGTATCGTTCCTACGAATAAGACTCTAACACATTTTCGCAGAGAACAATTAAAAACAACCTCGTCTCTACAATTGAGAACTCAACAGCATTTTCATGTCAGAGAACAACTGACAACATCATTACTACAAATAAGAACCCAACACAATTTCATATACCTTCATACGGGTAATGTAACTACAACTTATCAACATAATCCAAGGAGAATATTATAATAACATTTTCTCAACAGTGACATAACAACTTCATATGCATCAAGTATTCATCATTTCAATCTGTTCATGTAGGGGAACAATAACAACATACTTTCGACAATTAAGAATTCAGCACATTATCATAAGAACAACATTACAACTTTTACTCACTAAATTAATTATAGTTCCTGAAAAGGTTCGTTAACTAAGGGGCAACTAATCTTGCCTCATTAAGGGGAACCATACAGCATTGTACAACACTGACGATATAACACATGCATTCCTACACAGAAAAACCTTGTCCCTAACATTTATCGGGTAACGGGAACTATATCTATGATTCGATTCCCTACCTGAAGTCGATCAAGTAAGAGCATAATAACAACCTTTTCTCACCAAATGGGAAATTAGCGCGTGTCGGCGCCGATTCCCAACATTACTACATAAACTAATGACATAAACACTAATGCAGGCGTAGACAAACATTAACCCTTAATATTTCTCAACCTACGGGAACATTTACCCTTAATGTTGCCCAACCTACGGGAACATTACTACGGGGACATTACTACGGGAACATTTCCACGGGAACATTACTACGGGAACATTTCCACGGGAATATTACTACGGGAACATTTCCACGGGAATATTAATCCTTAATATTCTTCAACTTACGGGAATATTACTACGGTAACGTTACTACGGGAACGTTACGGGAGCGTTAACCCTTAATATTTATCGATCTACAGGAACATTAATCCTTAATATTTATCGATCTACAGGAACATTAATCCTATGATTCCATACCCTTCCTGAAATCCATCATACCCATAGTTATAGAATTGAACCTCACTCTTACCTTTGGATTGAGGACAACTCTAAACTTCCGGTTCCGGTTTGCTCTCCCGGTGACTCTTCTGCAACAACCTTCAATTCTCTCCGGCGGTTAATTCTTCTGTTCTTCCTTTCTCCACAGCCACGTCCTTTTTCCTCTTTTCTCAGCCTTTTTCCTCCAATTTGGTTTTCTGAGCAGTTTATCGTTCTTTTGCTTTTTCTCCCCCAACTTCTCTAATAACTCCCTAATTCCCCTTATTCCATCCACTAATAATAATAATAATAATAATAATAATAATAATAATAATAATAATAATAATAATAATAATAATAATAATAATAATAATAATATAATATTACTACTAGTTATTAAATTATCATCATTATTAATTATATTATATTATTATCAAACTCAATGATTTATTAAATGGTTTCCTATACTTCAAGGACACCCACCAACGCTCTTAGACACACTCCCACATAAATGCACACCAACAATTCATAAATAATTTAATTAAAATGAACGGGCGTTACAACTCTCCCCTACTTAACAGAATTTCGTCCTCGAAATTACCTCAATCAAACAGCTCCCAACCAGTCCACTTTCACCAAAGCAATCTCTTCACCTCGAAGTTGCTTCTCGTTCATCCACTTGAACTAGCAACCCCTCAACAGTCAAATAACCTTTCACTTGTACATCATCCATCCGCATCAATGTACTAACTTTGGCACATACCACATCATGAAAATTCCCACGAGTGACAGCGGTAAAACAGTCTAACCTGCTATTTTTCCTACGCTTCTGTTGCGCCACTCTGGTACAGATCACAAAACACAGTGTGCTTCCGAGACTTCAAGCTTGACCAACACCCGTTACTATCGTAACTCTCAAAACACGTCTTTCTTGGATCCTTTAGATTTTTTTTCATTCGTCTCTTGCACAATCTCAGCTAGCTTCAACATAGAATGATTAATTTCACTTGTTAGGAAAAGAGCCAATTAGTCATTCTATCCAAAATCACCCAAGTAAAATCATATCCCTCAAGTTCTCCGGAAAACCCAACACAAAATCCATGGGAATACTATCCGATCGCCACTCTGGAATATTCAACGGTTGCATCGGACCCAACGGTCTCTGACGTTTATTCTTCGACTTCCAACAAGTCTAATCAGCACATACAAACTCAACCACTTATCTCTTCAACTATGACCCTGAAAATAATTTCCTCAAATCCGGTTACATCCTCATAGCACCGGGATGGATACTCCATCTACCTCAATACTCTCATTCCACTTAATAATATCTAGAACGCGAACTCTATCACGACATCTCATGATACTATTTCCATTAATCTGAAAATCATCCCTTCGACTTTAGTTCCTCAGATTCAACCAATCTACCAACTCAAACCAGAATTCTGACCTTATCGAATCTCGTTAAGAATACCCTTAGTAAGGTCCAACATACTAAGCTAAACTCCATAAGAAGTCTCTTCACAAACCAAACTCATATCACAAAAATTGTTCAATCAGTTCTAACTCTTTTCACCATCATCATCGGTATATGCAAAGATTTCCAAATCAATGCATAAGCTACCACGTTTTGATTTCCCCAAATGGTAATTCAATCCAAACCATAATTCTTCCAGAGTCCCAATTATTTCCTCTGCCTCATATTCAACTCTTCCAAATCAAATAAATACCTTAAGCTCTTGAGGTCACCAAACATTTCAAATCTCAAACTAATTGAAGCTTCCAACTTCGGCACAACCACAACATCAACCAACTCTAAATCAATTATCAGATGATTCCTCTTATGTACTTCAAGTTCCGTTAAAGCATAACCAAAACTCGCTGAAGTTTCACTTAGCATATCTCCCAATCATATCAACAAGGCATCACAAAACACAACAAATGGTCCTGTCGGGTTCGGCAAAAATCAGCACACGATACATTTTCAATTTTCTGTTATAAATGAACCAGGTCCAGGCCTCAAAATTTTTTTTCCTAGAAAGAGCATCTCGTTAGCTTTCCAACGCTTTGAACAGGGACTAAAACCGACTTACGGATCAAGAGATATGAATTTTCGAAGTTTCTCCAAAACAGAATTTTTTTGCATAAAGGCTGCTACGGGTTTGAGCATTTTCGCCCGAAAATCCGACCGATTCAATTATTTTCTTCGAGACAAACACATACTCATTCGTATCAAACATATATTAATGATTTAGAACCATCAAACGCGAAATCTACGACTTTCGATTTTAATCCGAATCTTAAATCCTCAACTCTCCAAAAATGCAAAAACTTACAAAAATCAATCAAATTCGATAAAACAAGCATACTCGATCACGGCCTAACATTACCCGACACCATGGCGTAATCTATTCCAACTTTCGTTCGTAAAAACATTGATTCCGTAAAAGCTGCGATCTCGGAATTCGACGTACGACAACAATTTCACACTCAGAAGGTCATTCCACACATCTTCAACTCTTGGAATATCTAGAGGTTTAATTATACAAACATTGCATTCCACATCTTACTTTCTTTACTAATCATCTGGACTCACTATCCACCTTTTATATACTCAACCTCACACTCTATTGCCTTAGCACACATGCTAGACCCAAGTCTCAACACTACTTAATCAGTTTAATCCATTGACCATCCAAACATACATGAAGTATGGAGCTCTCACTCTCAGACTAGTTGCCGTAACTAAGTCGGTCACAACTTCACTTCACGTCCTGGTTGTATATCACTATCTTGTTAGGATAACTTCCAGCCAACCACAATTAATCGGCAAATCGCCAACTTCTCACTTTCATTATAACTCAAAAGTTCCCATCAAAATTAAACACCTCAACACCGTCCTGTGCCGACTCGTCAAAACAATTCTTAAGCACTTAGCTTAACTCAAGACAATTTTCTGCTCACGCCATCCAAGCTTGCAAGACACGCATATCCCATCTAACACAATCTCAACTACTATCAACAAGAGATTAAGGGCGATCAGTTCCTCAATTTGTCAATAGACAGCCGAAAAATCATGATGGGGCATAAACCATCTTTACCAAACTATAAGAGCGTTCAACCACACACTGAGCTACAATTCCACACTTGCAGCATTCTAGAGAAGCACAATTTTCTCCCCCACTTGAATCATTCCCACTTCTGCAGACAAGGGTTCTACAATAAAACATGTACCGACAGTGTTTTCACACACATGTCGCATACAAGGGAACAAACAACATTAGACAACTTGGTCGGACGGACCGACCTGCTCTGATACCACTAATGTAACACCCCAATCTAACCCGACGGATAATTAAGGAAAACAGAATTAGAGTGCAACAAATTTTGTAAACATGACGGTCGTAAGGGGCTGTCACGACCGTGACGGTCATGACGAGCGTAAGGAAGTAGTGACGACTGTCACATCAGCAAATTCTGGGCGTTACAATTTCAACTCACAGAAACATACATTTCACATCTCAATTAGACAGCATGCATTTAGTAATGATACATAGCACAGAAGCTCGGATGAACATACAACAATAACTTGATTAACATTTTGATTACAAGGCATCTTATTAATTTGCAGCGGAATATAAAACATTTCCAACATTTAGCATGATCAAAGCAAGACCATGAAACTTGCAACAAAACTTCATTAAAATTCAGCAAGTAATTATCTTGCATCAATTCAACATAAACAACGAGTTTCAACCATAAAAATCAGCACTACTAATTCCTCGGTATAGTGCATCCAACCAACATTTGGCACTTAACAGCAGCCACCAATTTAATGAAAAATACTTGATAAAATTCAGCAACAAGGAAATTAAATAAAAGCAATAACAGCAATCGTTCATCCCCCCAAGAGTGCTACGTATCAGAGCGACCAACAACCTTAAACGAAAAGCTACACTATATTCCAGATTACCTGCATGTTACCACAAATGGAGGTAACATACAACGTAAAGGGTGAGATATCAACAACATAACATAAGGCATGATAAAAGTCATGTCAGAATATTATCACAGCATTATAATTCCAACAGTTCGCACAAATATTAGTAATAATTAAACTGCAACAATTCATTATTCCTATCCACCACAGTTATCATCATAACTCAGCTACTCATCAAAACAACTCAACAACGCAACTCAGCAATGCGACTCAACAATGCGACTCAACTGTGCATATGCATGTGGTACCATTTTTGGAAGACGACACTCCACAACCATTCGGGAGACAACACTCCACAACAATTCGGGAGACAACACTCCACAGTAATTCGGGAGACAACTCTCCACAATAATTCTGGAGACAACTCTCCACAATAATTCGGGAGACAACTCTCCACAATCATTTTATTTTGTCATTAAAGACACAACCGTCGCCAATCCAGGCCAAATGATATGCTATGAGATGCAACTATTATGGACTATAACACAACCACAACAACTGTGCAACAACCGTGCAAAAAGGCATCACGCCTACAACCAATTATCCATAATAGAAACATCACATTTCGCATACATCATGTACTCACCACTTCAACCTATTCATATCAGAGAACTATCAACAGTATCGTTCCTATGAATAAGACTCTAACACATTTTCGCAGAGAACAATTAAAAACAACCTCATCTCTACAATTGAGAACTCAACAACATTTTCATGTCAGAGAACAACTGACAACATCATTACTACAAATAAAAACTCAACACAATTTCATATACCTTCATACGGGTAATGTAACTACAACTTATCCACATAATCCAAGGAGAATATTATAATAACATTTTCTCAACAGTGACAGAACAACTTCATATGCATCAAGTATTCATCATTTCAATCTGTTCATGTAGGGGAATAATAACAACATACTTTCGACAATTAAGAATTCAGCACATTATCATAAGAACAACATTACAACTTTTACTCACTAAATTAATTATAGTTCCTGAAAAGGTTCGTTAACTACGGGGCAACTAATCTTGCCTCATTAAGGGCAACCATACAGCATTGTACAACACTGACGATATAACACATGCATTCCTACACAGAAAAACCTTGTCCCTAACATTTATCGGGTAACGGGAACTATATCTATGATTCGATTCTCTACCTGAAGTCGATCAAGTAAGAGCATAATAACAACCTTTTCTCAACAAATGGTAAACTAGCGCGTGTCGGCGCCGATTCCCAACATTACTACATAAACTAATGACATAAACACTAATGCAGGTGTAGACAAACATTAACCCTTAATATTTCTCAACCTACGGGAACATTTACCCTTAATGTTGCCCAACCTAAGGGAACATTACTACGGGGACATTACTACAGGAACATTTCCACGGGAATATTACTACGGGAACATTTCCACGGGAATATTACTACGCGAACATTTCCATGGGAATATTAATCATTAATATTCTTCAACTTACGTGAATATTACTACGGTAACGTTACTACTGGAACGTTACGGGAGCGTTAACCCTTAATATTTATCGATCTACAAGAACATTAATCCTTAATATTTATCGATCTACAGGAACATTAATCCTATGATTCCATACCCTTCATGAAATCCATCATACCCATAGTTATAGAATTGAACCCCACCCTTATCTTTGGATTGAGGACAACTCTAAACTTTCGGTTCCGGTTTGCTCTCCCGGTGACTCTTCTGCAACAACCTTCAATTCTCTCCGGCGGTTAATTCTTCTGTTCGTCCTTTCTCCACAGCCACGTCCTTTTTCCTCTTTTCTCAACCTTTTTCCTCCAATTTGGTTTTCTGAGCAGTTTATCGTTCTTTTGCTCTTTCTCCCACAACTTCTCTAATAACTCCCTAATTCCCCTTATTCCATCCACTAATAATAATAATAATAATAATAATAATAATAATAGTAATAATAATAATAATAATAATAATAATAATATAATATTGCTACTAGTTATTAAACTATCATCTTTATTAATTATATTATATTATATTATTATCAAACTCAATGATTTATTAAATGGTTTCTTATACTTCAAGGACACCCACCAACGCTCTTAGACACACTCCCACATAAAGGCACACCAAAAATTCATAAATAATTTTATTAAAATGAACGGGCATTACAGTTCTCATTCTGAATGTATTGTATCGAATGATTAAGCATCAAATTCTAATCACACTACCAAATTCTAACTGATAACAAATAGTATGTGCACACGCTTAATAGAATGACAAAGCTACATCTCTATCAATACATAAATATGTAACAGAATGAAATAAAATAACTCATTCCATTCAAATCGGAACCAAACACAGGAACATTGATATAATAAGCATCCTACTTTAGCCGGTTTCATCATACTTGAATACACCAACACACACAAATAAGTAAGGGCAGTGCCTGGTATAATAGCAATAGAAAATGTACCTTATTTACAATAATTACTTCTACATGTGTGTGTTACAGGGCCTGGCTGCAAAATACCACAAAAAATCAGCAACGTGAACTTCTCCCTCACTATGAATGAATTTTTTTTCTGGGTCAAGTAATATAACTACTTGATTTTTCTTTTGCATTTTTCTAAGAGACATTATTCTAAGAGAAATTGTTAACATACTAAATGGAAATAGAATCTAATGCAACTGTTGGATTAGAAAGCAACCCTGATATGAGTATTAGTCCTTGATTGTACCATATCTCCAAACTACAAAAACATACATTTCATATTTTTAAAATATATAAACTCGATAGGATCGTGTTCGACCACACATCTTAAACATATGCTCGGAGCTACGACGAGTGAAAGTAAGGATATAGGCATACCATAACATGATAGTAGAAGCAACTGTTGGCTTGAAGTAAGGTTGGATTCTAACGAATGCTCTCTTAGTGAAACCCATCATGTTTCGTGTCTTTAAATCTTTGAAAAACTCCCTGCATTGCTAATGAAAGAGCTGCAGGAGCACCAATAGACCACAATTTCAGGTATTGTTGGGCTAAGGAGTTTCCATCAAACATGTAGAGTGCATCAAAGTAAAACACTATGAGACACTTCATCAAACATTTAGAGTGTGATAAGGGAATTTTAGAAAACATATTAAAAACACTATGAGACATTTCTTCAAACATTTAGAGTGCATCAAAGTAAAAGGCTTCAATTCTATTAGTAAGAAATACAACAGAAAAGAAGAACATGTGAAGTGTGGACAAGATAAACATACCAAATTAAGAATGAGAGGACAGCCATTGTCGTTATAAACATGAGTTTTCATTTGGCAGAAAGTTGAGAAGTGGTGAATCTCATATTCGTTTCATATGAGATTAATCGTTTTTCCTTTTACACGATAAACTGACGTCTTGCTTTAGTTTCAGTTTAGGGTTTACAAATTTGTGGTTGATGATTCAAAAAGAGCTTTAGCTTTTGAAATTGAGACCGAGGATTAGGGATTGGATGTTTGGAACAAGTTGATTTGTATGATTTTTGGAACAGTTGGATTTTTTTGAAAGTTTCGGGAAGAATGAATTAGTGAGAGGTTGGGTTTTTTTATTACATTTGTTTTTAGTTTTGTGATAAAATATAAAGTGGCATTGTTTTTTTTAATAAGATATTTTTTTAATCAACATTTTTAAATCAGTATTAAGAAAAGTATAGTATATTTCAAAAATTTCGTTTGACACATGTGGTTTTCAAATAAAAACTTGTGACGATTACTAGAAACTGACACATGAACGGCCTCAAAACCCACATTGGGACAATTGGAATCCAACCGTTGTAACTTAAGTATCATAATCTAAGTATTTTCTTGTAGGAATTACTCCAAAATTTTAGGATGGTAAATCAATATTTTTATTTTATTTTATCATCTTTTAAATTGTAAAATTGAATTGCAAATTAATAAATTGATCTCTAGCATAATAATCTAGTTAATTCACCAAAATATTTTAATACACAAAATGAATAAAATGATTATATATAATATAAAATAATATAAAAATATATGCTATCAATTGAATAAAAGGATTATTTTATTGTCTTTTTAAATTTTAAATTTTAAATTTAAAAAAAAATTATAGGTTGAAGGATTACACATCAATTGTATCATAAACTTATATTTTTAATATTTCTAATTTTTACAACAATAAAAAAAGTTAAATAAATAAATCTTATTTAAAAAATAAATAAATAAACTCAATTGATATTATAAAACTTTCTTAAGATAAACAAAGATTTAATATAAAAGTAAAAAATGTCTCAACAACATATTCTTGGAATCAATATGTGTTTTATAATTTTATTTATTAATCGTAAAAATATAATAAAATTCAAAAATAAACTAAACAATTTGCAGCAAAAGTTGCAGAAAGATTTACAGCAAATTCCGCAGCAAATATCGCAGCAAACCTGCAATATTTCAAGAGAGTTTAGTGGTTACAAAGGATAACTAATTCCTGCGAATTAATTCGCAGTCAAATCTGCAGGAGATTTATATTTTATTTTTAAATCTAAAATCGCAGCTAAAGTCTCAGGAATTCCTGCAAAATTTTCTGTATTTTTCGCAAGAATTAATGTTTCACAATATAAAAGCGCAGGTGAAATCGCAGGTATTGCTGCGGAACTATTTCCGCAGATAATCTGTGTTTCTCTCTGAGTTCATGTTTGTAAGTTGGCACACACTTTTTTTCATAATTTTTTTTTATAATCTATATTTGCAGTTTATAGCATATTTACTAGTTGATACAGCTTATGAGATATTCATAATGAAATAGCTTCAGCTTATGAGGTGTTTATACGATGTTTGTACGACTTATATGCAATGTTTTATATTTAGTGGTCAATTTTGAGCTTGTCTTATGGCATAGCTAATAAGCATTTTGTACATTTTTTAAAAAGCCTTATATAAATAAGCTGATTATGACTTAGCTCTAATTTATTCAAGGATTGTAGTTTAGTTCAACATTATTTTTTGAAATAACTTATACATAAATATTATCTATATCTTTTTTTGACACTGTTTACTAGAGATGTTTGAAATATATATATTCTTAATAAACTTGTATTCCATTTTGGTTAAACCAGGAGATGAGCAAATTCATTAACCATTGCAATGAGATTAAAGCAGCTACTGGAGCTACGAAGGACGGTGGTTATCTAAGCATACGAGACAATTTTAGTATTGATTCAATTTTTTATGTATAAATTTGGTTAAACAAAAATAATATTTATATATGAAAAAAAATACATTGTTAAATAAAATATTTTTATATACATAAACAATTTTACTATTGATTCAAACATTTTTATATATACAACAAAATACTATTGTTATAAACGGTGACAATTTTATTACTGATTCAAATATTGAATAATAAAAATTTATCAATCATTTTTTTTAAATATGTGAAGAAATTAAAGAAACTTTAAAAAAATTAAATAGATATTTTAAAATTGTTTTTTCTTATAAAATTATTGTCTTTGTAAAAAAAACTAAAACAACTTATTTATCTAATACAAGTTTCAGTAGTTTTAATTTTTAATCATATTACTCATAATATTATTATTTACATTTTATATTCTAAATTAATTATTATTTCAACTTATTTATGTTGTTATGTATGGCTTTTCTTTGGGTATTTATATTGGCTTCTAGTAACATTGATGATGATAATGTTAGAATATCTTTAATAGCTATTGAAATCATCATTTGTTCCTTATATTGAAACTCATTGAAATATGTTAAAATGAAGTTACAAATACAAAGGTTATTTTCGTTAGTTCATTGAAATAAATATGTTATTATTAGAAATTGCTTCTAAAGTATGCGTGGTTTCTGCAATATGTTGTTGGTCTATTGAATCATTAAGTTAATTGGTTTTAAATTTATGAGTTAAATGCATATAGTTCTATATACCTATCTGAAATTTTTTTACTATTGATTCAAATATTTAATAAATTTAAAACGAATAAAATGAAACTACTTATTCAATTATTGTTATAAATAGGAACAATTTTACTATTAATTTAAATATTTTATAAATATTTTCAAAATAAAAATAATATTTATATAAAGGAAAAATACATTGTTGATTCAAGTGTTTTTATATACATGAACAACTTTACTACTGATTCAAATATTTTTATAAATAATATCAAAACAAAAATAATATTTATATATGGAAATAATATATTGTTGATTAAAATATTTTTATGTACCGAAAAAACACGATTCTTATAACGATTCAGAGGCTAAACATCCTAATATTAACTTAAATTTTTTCATATACGAGAAAAATACTATTGTTATAAACATGAACAAATTTATTACATATCCAAATATTAAATAATAGAAATTTATCGACCATTTTTTTTTTAAATATGTGAAAAAGATTAAGAGAACTTATTGAAAAACATTGAGTAGATATTTAAAAATTGTATTCTCATCAAATAATGTCTTATTTGTTAAAAAAACTAAAAAGATAATTTATCTAATACAAGTTTCAGTAGTTTTTTTTTAAAATTTTTAATCATATTATTCTTGATATGTTGTTTAACTTTTATCTTCTACATTTATTATTATTTTAACTTAAATTTACTATTATTCTTAATTTTTTTTCTTTTTTACAACTTTCAATTTTTATAACAGTTTGCAAACAAATGTGCGTCCAAAATCATATCCTACCAAAAAAACATACCCCGTGCGTAGGAACAAGTTTGTTATTAGTGTTCTGATATGACGATGCACATCTAGACATAGACGGTAAGATCCAATATACACAAAGAATTAAGCTACCTTGTTTTGACATCAATATGTGTGACGATGCACTCACACATATTGCCACTAGCTTGTTGTGAACATTATGATACTTCAATTTGAGGTGGATTGAGAAGGCCACTGTGTCCATCATTACCATGAAGGGTCTGCTTAAGATGCAGTTGTAGACACTCCTACAGGAAATTACTAGAAATTTTAATTTGACCGTCGTGGTGTATTTCCCTTCTCCCAGAGTAACCATCAACTCAATACACCCTTAGGGGTGAGTTACTATGGTTAATGGCAATAAATGACTAATAATCGATTACGACATGATCATAATTGATTATCAATAAATTATAAAGGTAACTATTTTATTTCCTTATTCATTCATAGTCTCTAATCTTCTACACTTTCTTGAAATATCATCATCATTGTTCACATAATTTCAATGAAACCAAAACATATTAAAACATCTCCTTGGCGCATCAATCAACTTTGTATTCATTTATTTTTCTACTTCTTCTCAAAAACCAACTGCAATAATTACTTTCATGATTGCTTCATCATTAAGCTGAAGTACGTTGATGAGAGTTTATTTAGAAAGGAAAAGTTTGAGTTTATGATTTTTTTTCAATCTAATTAATTTGAATAACTTTATCTCCAGCAAGCTAGAATTCCTTTATCCAAAGTAAGTAAGAATCTTCTACTCGAACCTTCATCAACAAGATGGAACTATCATTTTAAAGGTATGTAGAATTTCAATTTCTCCATCTCTCTTTCCTCGTTGAAGAATTTAGGGATATTTGGGTCTGCCTAGTGAAGGATCCATCTACTCTTATGACCCCCTTGATGATTTGTAAGATTTATTCAACCTTCACGGTGCTACCTAATCTCTGATGGTCAATCTTTCAGCAGGTCAAAGATTGTTTTTCACATTTGTATTTATGACTATAACTTGTCGTCTCATTCTTTACGTGGTAACAAATGTGAAAATTTCATGAAAATCAAACCATGCTTAGCTGGTGAAATAGGATTTGGTTGTGGTACGACTCTTGCTGAGCTAGTGGTGTGATTAAACACATTATAGATTGTAGAATGCTTGGGTCTCAGCAACCTTATGTTGATCTCATTGTAAATATTTTGATGCATGATGAGGTTAATTTAGAAGGATAAGAACACGACACAAGATAATTAAAGATCAGTATACCTAATATAAATCAAATGAAGGTGTTGAAAAGGGCTGAAGAAGGGGTTGACGTTCCACATACTCCAAATACTCATGCTGGTTAAATCCCTTCAACTCCTCAAGCTCCTTTGGCTTACCAAAAACCAAATCAAGCCGATTTATAAGAGTTTTATGATAAGGTGCCCCCACTACTTCTTTATGATGCTTTCCTTTAAGCAATTCTTGCAAGCACTTAATATAGGCAATGATGATTAGGGTGATGCCAAAAAGTAGTATTTTGTAACTTTTATTTGTTTACATTCTTCATTATGCTTATTTGTTTTTGCTTTTATCTCATAACTCCTTTAATTTATATATGAGTTAATTAACTATTACATCTATCATCCTACCTTATGTGTTTTCTACGATGTTTTGTGATTATCTATTTTCCTCTTTTTTTGATAATGTCAAAGGGGGAGAATTATAATACCAGGGGGATATAATCTCTTTATTTGTTTTGGGGGTTAACACTCCAAACTTTGTTTTTCTTTTAACCTTTACTCTAAGCTACCTTCGAGAGAGATGTGTTGTCATCATCAAAAAAGGAAGAATATGGTTATATGTGTTGAACATGTACAAAGAGGTTTTGACGATGACAAAAAATCAAAACAAATATCATAAACATCATCAATTGAAGAGTTAAGTTTGAAAAAAAAATCAAAATTTGAGAAATTTTTTGTGATTGGTGTAAGAGAATCAAATGCTAAATAAAGAAATGGTGTTAATTATCTGCTAAAAGCTCGGTCGTGATTTTGTGCTCTTTTGTTTATTTATTTTTATAGAATAAAATATAATATTAAACATGTATATCTCAAAGTACTGAGGTTATAAACATGAACGCACTCTAACTCTTTTTCAAACTTCATATGTTTTCAAAAGTTCTTTTAAAAATACTTTGCGTTGGGCAAAACTCTTTGAAACCAAAGTATTATTAATTATGATGTTTACTTAATCGATTATATAGCAAAAAAAATTCTTATAATGGATTATTACCATTGCTTAATCAATTATGGGGATGAACTTGCACAATAATTGATTAAGGAAGCTTTATAATCGATTATGTTTTAGATCCAACAAAACTTTCTTATTTTTCTAGATTATGATTGATTTTGCTCGAAACCTTAGATTATGAAGCGAATTCGGCCCTAAATATTTCCTTTCTTGACCATTTTCACACAAGAGTTCTGAAGATTACCTCTTTTCCACTCTCTCCTTTGCTCTTAGAATTTTCATTCATTTAAAATAATTTTAGTGCTAAGAGAAAAAACACTCTGTAGAGTTTTTCTTGTGTAACCACTACTTTATTCTTCAAATCTATAATGATAAATAAAAGAGGAATGTTCTTTTGACCTATGATATATTATATAGGTTGAAAACTCAATCTGAGATAAAATCTTTGTGTAATTAGCTTATGGGATGATCATGTGCTAAAAGTTATGTGATAGTGGAAATCTCAATGTGTCATCCTTGGGGGTTAGACGTAGGCCTTGTGGTTTTTGGTCGATCTAGCATAAAATTTGGCGTGTTCTTCACTGATCTCTCAACTCTTTATTTTTCTATTTTGTTGTGAATCGGATACCTTAAAACTAAGTATAAACAGTTTGTTAATGATCAAGAAACACAAAAGGGTTAGGGTTAATAAAGAAGAAAACAACAAAGATTGGTTATTAAACTGCTATTCTTTCCTTTCTCTTAGAACAAGATTACAAGTATACAAGAATAACAAAATAACCTCTCTGTTGTACTCCAAAATTTGACCAACCGTTTCTAGTAATTTGGCTTATGTTACGTTTCATTTGCATTTGCATTTGCATTTGCATATCATTTACCGCATACTGTGCATTTTTTGCAGTCGGATTGATTCTATCGGGATTACAGCTCATTTGCTCGTGTTTCAGGCGATTTAAACCAGTTCAAATAAGGAGGTTTATTTTGGAATTTGTGCTCTTCCCGGTGATTCATTCTATGCTGTTATTTTTGGGGATATTTCGGTGTCCGCCTTTTTACCGTTTATTTCACTGCATTCTCACACTTTTATCCACTGAGTTAATTGGCTTTTCATTGTTTTTCTTTGGAATTATCATTGATCTTCTAGATTTTTATTTTACTATTTTCTTGACATAAAAATTAGATTTTAAAAAATAGTTTCTAGAAATTAATTGTTTATTAGAATATAGGTTTTGTATTATTTTTGAATGATTTATATTCTTTTATTAGAATTTATTAATCTAGATTAGATTTGATTAGAGGTTTTAGACTAAAATTTTATTTGTTATTATTCAATTTTCAGACTTTTAGGATTTTAGCTAATTGTTATTTTACTTAATTAAATTGATTTTGTTTTTAATCCACGTTGAATTAACTTTCAGGTTAGCCTTTAATATTAAGCCAACATTTGTCTTTAATTAGTATTAGTTTAATCATTAACTGTCAGTTTCATTTAATTAATCATTTGCAGCTTTAACTAATCAGTCCATTAAGTCTTAATCGCAGGCTACATGTCATTTACTGAGGGTATAAATTCCCTGTTCACTCTCTCTCTCTCTCATCAGTGGACACGCACCCCAAGGAAACCCTAAAACACCTCCACCGGAAAAATCAACGGCGTCCAAACCTCGCTGGAAAATTCATGAGCTCGCCGGAAAACTCATACGAACCACCGCCTTCATCATTTTTTTCAGAAATTCATCATCCTTTTACTTCATCAACTTCAAGCATTACCAAGATCTAAACCAGAATTTCATCACCAAAGTTTCACAGAAACATCACGAATCCTCATCTTCATCAATTTTCCAGATCTTCAAACCTTCTTCATATCCTCATACATTTTTTTCATATCTTCATCTACTTTTGAATAACCTCACCTCCGAAAATCCTCCAAACTTCATGAACAACAACATCATCCACAGATCTTGACTCACAACAGATTTAACACGCCCAGATCCTTGAACGAACCTTCACCTCATCTTCAGATTTCAATCGAACCATTTCCTCCGTGAAAGCTTCAATCAGCTTCAATCTCAAACCAATTCCATCTTCACGATCCGGATCCACAAACTACATCCATAGATCTTCATCACTAATCACCAAACATCTTCAGATCTAAACAAAAACCCAGCATTCAAATAAAATCCATCCATCTCTGAAAATTACGCAGATCTTCATGAGTAAACCTTCAACTCATGAACATTTTCTCAGATCTGTTCGAAGATCTTCGCAAACAAACATCAATAATCAACTTCCATCTTTGAAACTATTCAAAACCTAAATCGTGTTCTTCAACTTCCACCATGAATAAAGCTTCAACAAATCCGACATCATCTCACAACCAAATCTCCAATCGAACCTACATCGTAATTAACCTGGAAATCCTCTTGCAACAGTTACACAGTACCTTCAACGCATGAAATCATAGCAGAAACAGAGTTTTGTGTGAGTTGTCTGGAAGGATATTGAGACAGATCGGAAAAAGAAGTGAAGAGGAAGATTTACGAAGTTGAGACGGCGAGGGTTGGAGATCTCGGTCATAGGAGCGAACACGGAGGAACTAGGGTTTTGCCAAAGCAAAATGAAGAAGATGAAGACTTTATTGGCTTCAAGCGGGTTAGTGGGCTTTCCAGCCCAACTGTGTGTTTTCTCTGACTCCCCCCCCCCCCCCCCCCCCCCCCCCCGTGTTGGTTGCTGATTTTGTTTTAGGCTTTCAAGCCTTTAACCCAGCTGTGTGGTTCTTGGACTATACCCCTGTTTTACTGCTGAACCCTTCCCTGTTTCTATTATTTCTTTTTGTAGCTATTTTTGCAGTACATGACAAATTGTATAGTTTTTTTTTTGTATATTGTTTTAAAATTAATTTGTATATTATATGATAGTATTTTATACATAGAGTTTTATGTATTATATTTTTCTATACCTACTTTCTTTTAAATTTCTATAGAACTTTTATTTTTTTCTATTAGAAGATCATTTTAATTTTAGAAGTTGATTCTTATTCCCATTTGTTATTGGGCTTTTCATCACATTTTCATTTTGTGTTGGTCGATGATGAGACCTCCGTAAACCGTTATTAATCAAATTGTTGATGAATAATGTAGGATCCGAGACCACTTCTTTCTCTCCTCATTCCTTCTTCTTTCCGATTTTATTTTTGACTTTCTTCTGTTTTGGTCCGTGTGACACGATTCAATTGGAGAATGATTCTCAATATCATTTCTCTATCTTGTCTTTGACACAGATATCGATACGCAACCTCCTATAGCTTAACTTCCATTCATAAGTCGAGTTACAACGGTTTAGCGTCACATTGGTCCCGATTCGAAACATCATCATTAAGGATCAAAGGAGAGGAGCTTGGAAAGGAAGCTAGCACGCAAAGTCAAGGGTCAACGGAACCACTCCGTTCGGTAACATTGTTTTAATTTCATCTCTCTAATCATCTCTTTTATTCAACTACCGAGTGTTGTGAGCTGTTAGCGATAGACGTGTGGGAAAAGATGAGTGGGGAGCCTCTTCTCACTCGTCTAGAGTGTTTAGCGTATGTCCTTTGGACAATATGCGACGCATTCGCTCCTACGTCTTAGGACTTAGCGTGTGCGTCTCGATCTGAACCTTTTCTCTCGCATCCTGGCGATTGAGACCTCTTTTCTCTCGCATCTTGGAGATTGAGACTCTCGCACCCCGTGTGATCGAGATCCCTTCTTTCTCTCGCCCCCGTGCGATCGAGACCGTTTTTCCGTAGTTGGCCGAACTACAGCTGCTCTGATTTCTCATATCTGTTGAGAGTACCTAGGCATAGGATTGCGATAATCCTAGCGAGCATTTTTCCCTCTTTCCTGTAGTTGGCTGAACTACAGCTGCTCTGATTTCTCATACCAGATGAGAATATGTAGGCACAAGACGCGATGTCTTGGGGAGCACACTAACAACTAATTTCTCTTTTCTCTCGCCCCAGTGCGATCGAGACTTTCCCACTGACAACTAACTTCCCCTTCTCTTGCTCCCGTGCAATTGAGACTAGCCTATTTCCGAACCTTTTCTCTCGCCCTCGTGCGATTGAGAACACTCTTTCATCCCGTAGTTAGCCTGAACTACGTGTTGCTCTGATTTCTCATGCCAGATGAGAATAC
The DNA here is from genome assembly GCA_963859935.3 of Lathyrus sativus. NCBI lineage: Eukaryota > Viridiplantae > Streptophyta > Magnoliopsida > Fabales > Fabaceae > Lathyrus > Lathyrus sativus. The sequence continues at coordinate 72,227,153 of OZ012736.1, forward strand.
ATAGGCACAAGACGCGATGTCTTGGCGAGCAATTTCCCGTAGTTTCCCGAACTACGTTGACTCTGACTTTCCCATTGCACGAGGGAATATGTAGGCATAAAGCGACGATGTTCTATCGAGTCAGTTCTTTCCGTTTAGCTTTAACAGCCGTAGATAGTTTGTTTTTCACCCATAGGCTTAGACAACAAGCGTGGATCCCGTCGAATACGACGAATGTGAGGGGTGTTAATACCTTCCCCTTGCGTAACCGATTCTCGAACCCGAGATATGGTTGCGGTGACCTGTCTTTTCCTGTTTTTGTTAGGTTTTCTCTGACCTTTTTCTTTCCCTCTTTTGGGATGAATAACGAACGGTGGCGACTCTTCTGTCCTTGGCGGCCCCTCTTCGCAGCGATGTGACACTTTCTCTCTCTCTCTCTCTCTTGAAATTAGGATTTTATCTTCCTATTTTTTCTTATCACAAGATTGAGAAACTAGTATCCTATTTATAAGAAAAATAGCACGCTAACCTAATGGGCTTTTTGACAATTACCCATTACAAGCTAACTTAAAGTACAAGCTAACTTAAACGCTTGGGCTTACAAGCAAGGCCCAATCCAATATGCTAACAACATAGCAATATTGACTAATGCGTGTTAGAACAAACTTCGACTACAACATGCATTATATTCGACAGCAACATGCGAATAGACTTCAACCTCATGCTTAATTCCTGTTGAACCCGAAGCTACCCTTCGACCATACTAGAGTTCGATCCAACATCTCACATATTTTTATTTAGTTATTTATCTTTTTCTTCTTATTCTAACCACTTCTTAAAATCAATTTGAAAAAATAATTTAAATTTTCTAGTCTTTAAAAACTTTTATATCACAATTCACCCACTCATGTGTTTGAAGTCATTTGGGTAACTCTTTCAATCTTGATGGCTCCTCTGCTTTTTCCCCCTGATGGATTTGGTGAATGCTTATATTTAATATTTTAAAAACCAAATCGAAGGTCGAACCAAGAAAACTTTCAATTTAAGGTTCAATTAGTTCACTGGTTAAACCTATGATCGAATCACTTATCAAATAAATTAATAATACGAAGTTAAATTTCATAGATATGTCATATCCAATCATATGTTCACAACATAATAAATTAAATATTTCAAAAATTCATTACAAACTTTAGACAACAAAATCAATGATACACATAATAATACAACATATATAATTGTACACTTAATTTCAACCTTCATTTAAGATAATATTTAAACAAATTTAAGAATTAAAATAAAATAAATTAAGCCAATTCAAATCAAAATTAACATAATAGACTTATCTAAAATAAAATTCAAAAACTTAAGGATACCTAAATAAAATAGGATAGAATTACAAAAAAAAATAAACAGAACAATATACTTAACAGAACAACAATATGCAGATGCAAGATAAACGACGACAAATAAATCATAATTGAACAACAGCAAACAATATTGGATTGAATAACAACAAATATTGATTTGGGTGACATATCTATTTTGAAAGGGTTGGCATGATGATGAACCATAGTTAAAAGAAGAAAAAACTATAATAGAGTGATTGAATTTAGAAGGTTGTCTGGTAGTAAAAGAAAAACAAAGAATTATATTTTGTGAATGAGGATTGTTTTAAATTTTTATATTGACACATTGAACTTTTTTAAAAAATAGACAATTTGATATATATATATATATATATATATATATATATATATATATATATATATATATATATATATATATATATATATATATATATATATATATATATATATATATATATATATATTCATTTTTTTTGAATTAGACGGTTTTATAAAACCAATTCCGTTATTTGTTTCAAAGAGTTTCAAATGATTCAATATGTTTTTATTAATTTTACTCAATTTTTTATCTATTAGTGCTCATTAAGGTTGACCGACCAAAATTCAACTCTAATTCTCAATGTAATCAGTTGAACTAAATGATTCAATTTTTAAAATATTGTTTCTATTAAATTTATTGAAATATTATTCGTCAATATTATTATAAATATGTAAAATAATTTTTATTTGTGGTTGAATTCTCTATAATTTAAATTCAAATATTATATGTATTTCTAAATTGAACTGGGCAAACAAAGTTGATAGAGTTATGCCCATAATCTTTGGAAATTTTCAGTTCAAACTTTAAGGTAAGTGTTGATAAATTGGCGCTTAGAACTCCTAAAATCATTATTGAGCATTAAAGGGACATATCAAGACAATTGCCACGTGGATAATAAATATTTTCATGTGGACAAGTTGTATTGAAATAAAGACAATAGTCACCACTCATTGGAACAAAGTTTGTGCTCTTTTTGAATAGGTGCAATGAGAATAAGACAAATATCTAACATAAATGAAACAATAAGATAAGTATTTAACATAAATGAAACTAATAAACAAATAAACAAATAAATCACATAATAAAATTTCATCAGAGTAAATTTAAAACATGGTATAAAAGAAGTATGTCACATCATTCACCAAAATAATATACAACACCTGCTCTATAAAAGACATGCAACAGTGGGATAGTTCAACAGAGGAACTTTAATCCTTACACCCACATTTCAATATTTAGAATTCAAGCGGAAGATCAAAACATTTGAATCACTTAAAGCATGTAAACATATAAATGCATATCATTCAGTTGGATTCACAAATTAGTCATGTTTACATAAACATCATCGGCTGATACATTTACAAATGTATCACAAAAGAATACTATACAAGCCTAACTACTCGATGCTACATATCAGAGCATAACCGACCAAAAGAATGAAGCTAAACTTCACAAAAGACCTCCAGCAAGCTAATATGCAATGTCTCATAGAGCATTATAAAACAGCAGAAGGGTGAAAAATATTATCATAATAATCAATGCATATAATATATATATATATATATATATATATATATATATATATATATATATATATATATATATATAGATATATATATATATATATATATATATATATATATATATATATATATATATATATATACATATATATATATATATATATATATACATATATATATATATATATATATATATATATATATATATATATATATATATATATATATATATATATATATATAATACACGTATTCCGCATTTCTCACCATAATTTATTCCAATCATCATATACATCACAACATATGTATAAACAAACATGGATAATTACCAAGCACATTTCATCATGCATACATTCATAATTCTCGATTCAACAATTCACACGCAAGCATATTTCATATAACAATGATATATATGCCATGTGACTCAATACAACTCAATGCAACTCATGCCATGTGGTACCAACACTTGTTGTCTTTTTTCGGTTCTTACACTTAAACTGGGTCCACCCTTCTAGACCGATAGCAACAAAAGCCCGTTCCCTAAGCTTTCAAACACACCCTTCTAGGTTTGGGAGAGGTCACTAGTCTCCACGAAACTAGCAAACATTGCCTCTTGACTAAATGATGCATATGCAATCAACCACCAAATGCACATAAGACCGTTCCTGCATCTTAATCCCATACATTCAAATAATTCATCACTCAAGAATTATAACATGATTGCACACACAACATATTCATAATTAATATCATCAATATATATATATACCAAACAATGCACACATATTCATAATATGTTCCCATGCATTCTTAAACACAATCGCATACAAACAATATGCATTCACAATATAGTGCTCACGACAACAATTCAATGACATTCATCATGCATTTTAATCAATTAAAACAATGCACTATATTTGTCAAAGACCACAATTCCCAATCAATTCCACAATCTAGGATTCACGCCTTACAGCTGTCGCTACTGCGAAAATCAGGTGCCGGCACAACAGAAGAGTCGCCAGCTTTCGTTATTTATCCCTAAGAACGGGAAAGGAAACGATCGGAAAAACCTGACGAAGAAGGTATAAGATAAGGTCATCGCAACCATTGTCTGGGTTCGGGAGTCGGTTACGCAAGGGGAAGGTATTAGCACCCCTCACGTCCATCGTACTCGATGGGATCCACGCTCGTTGTGTTTATCTGACGGGTTTGTTTACTATCTACCTATCAAGGCTGGCTTGAAAAGAAAAGAAAATGACTCGGCAAAGCGTCGCACTTTATGCCTACGTATTCTCATCAGAGAACGAGAAATCAGAGTCAACGTAGTTCGCCTAACTACGGGTTACGGGGAAGGTGGCTCGCCAATACGTCAGTATTGTGCCTACGTACTCTCAACAGGTATGAGAGATCAGAGCTTACGTAGTTCGGGATAATACGGATTACGGGAATTCAGATTCATCTGTTTTTATCGAGTAGGGTTAACAAACAGTTCCAGCAGTTAGGGACAAAGCCTGTTTGCGGTGGCGCTGAGAGTTAACGACACTCTTTTCTTCAGAAAAGCTTCCTTTGAATTATGGGCCCACGGGGCAAAAAGGTTTGAAGTTTGTTTTCTGTCTTTTACGGAAGAAATGTTTTTTATGGATGTTTGCAATCAATATCGCACTAGAGACTATGACCTGAGAGTGAATGCGTTGCATGTCACCCAAGGGGTGCCATACTAAACATCCAGACTGTTGAAAAGAAACTCTCCAACAATCCTTTCTCAGATAGCTTAAGGCTTGTAATGTACGATGTCAGTTAACCTTTATTACTGTATTTTTATTTGTTTTGAGATGAGAAGAGAGAATGAACAGGTTCAACTAAGGGGAGACTATCAAGTCCTAATGTTGTCATGCCAAGGATTCATCCTATGGTTGAGGTTTGAAACAGGGAACTCCTAGAAGTTATCATGCATAGGTTTCAACCTAAAGTTCTAATCGTCACTTCCTTATCAAAGGAAGTGAGATTCCTAGGGGATCATGTCAATGATAAACAGAAACAGATAATGCATCAGCTTAAATAGTAAACAGTGAACGACTGTAAAATGCATGCAATGCAAGTGAGGGAGGAAATGTGTGTGGGGCATCAGCCTCCACAAGCTCATCTCAACCTCAAGCCAGATATGAATAACTCTAATCACATAGAAGAAATAACATGCTGTCAAGCAAAATAAGAGCAACTGTAATCATACAGAGGAAATGAAATGATAGTCCATCAAGCAAGCAACAAACCACATAGGCAAGGGAGCTGGGCTCTACCAAATATCAACTTGTTCCTTCAGGGGCTTAATGCATTAAACTCACAATTATCAACTTGCTTCTTCCTTAAGCTTCAGCTTCTTCATCCCATCTCCAATGGATTCCTCTCACAAGTATCAACTTGCTCCTTCCTGGTCTTCAAGCTTCAGCTCTCTCTTCCTTACAAGTATCAACTTGCTCTTCCTGATCTACAAGCTTCAGCTTCAATGACAGTCTTCAATTACAGAGAAGTATCAACTTCTAGCCTCTCCAGCCTTCTTCAAGCAAGGAACTCCATCCTCTAGCAAGGGAGAAAGATTCATCTAACAATAGCAAAGTTTGGATGATTGGTAGCAAAGTGAAGACCAAAGGTCACCACTAAGCCTCCTATCATCAGAGAAAGGGACCCTCAAAGGTTCTACCAACTGGTAAAGAGCCACACATCCTACCAAAGGAGGGATGAGGCCTTTACAAGGGGACCTTACATCATAGGGAAGAATGGAAGTGATCAACATCTTCCATGTTTATGAAGGAAGAGAATCCATCTAGAAGCTCTGCCTACAAACCCTAATCTTAACACCTAATCAACACTACACCAAAAGAAAGGAAGATCTCCACATCCAAGCTTCTTCAAGCACTCCATTGCATCTTCAACTTGCCTTCATCCTCAACCAAGGGTAAAAACAGCACAAGCTTACTCTAAGGGAACCTAAGGGGTTAATCTAGTCAAACTAGTGCATTAAAATCATCCAAAGTTAGCACCTAAACTAAAATCAAACAAAAATAGAAAACTACATTATAAATTCCTACAAAAATTCCTAAGGGAACCTAATTCAATCACGAGTCTACCATACAAAATTCAGAGGTTGAATCATCCACCAAGTTCTAGATATAAAACCTAAATCATAAGGTATTAACCATAAACCCTAAAAATGGAGCTCCTAAAGTTTCAACTCAAAACAACCACTTACATTCACCAAAAAAATGTGAGAAAAATCTAGGGGGAACATGCATATCTATGCTAGCTACACACAAAAAATCAAGGCAAGAATCATCATCAAATGATCAAACCAAATTCAACAAAACAAAGTATCAACCATGATTATTTCAATATCAATTAAAATTCAAAAAATGCTAATAAAATCAAAAATGCATGAAATATTAATATTTTTTATCTAAAAAAAACTAGATTCAATCATGAATCAATGGAAAAAAAATGGAATCATTTGAATTATTTTTCAATTTTTTATGGATTATTTACTAAACCACATGAAATGAAGAAATTAAAAGAAATTAAAAGAAAATGGTGAAACCTGCGTGGTAAATAGCAAGTATTTCCAGTTCATTTCAAAGGTTGGGCCAGAAAGGGGGTGCAGATACTAAAGCGCTACTAAGCCCAATTATCAATCAGAAATTAATACGAAAATAAAATAAAAATGATTAAACTTGGTACAAATAGCAACTAAAAACAGTGTATCTTCAGGTGGGCCTCTAAAGGGGGGTGTGAGTATCATGTTTTTACACTAAGCCCAACCTATCACTTAAATGAAACGCTGCGTTGCAGCTTCTTTCAGAATCCTTCACAAGATGAAATTAATTCCTGGCCGTGGGATCTTACTTTGGTCAAAGTCTTCAGTCTAATCCAATGGCAACCAACTCATCTTCTTCCTTTTGAATGTTGGAGGGAAATGGAATCCATGGTTGAACAGAACTTCAACTTCATCTTCTCCAAATCGTATTCCTTCAAAACTCCATCAAAATTCTCACTTGAACACTTTAATCCACTTGGTTTTTTCCACTGAATCTAACTATGCTAACCAACAACCTTGAAACTCCTCCTAACTCAAATCACGATGAAATGTTCAGAAACCACTCAAGAATCAAATCACACCAAACTCAAAATTATGAGCTCTATCATCATCACCACCTAATACTGACTTGATCTAGCTATCAAACTAAGCCTAACTCTCAAAAATCATCAAGATACGCTCAAGAATAGGAATCAGGTCATCCTACTTATTGTCTCTAATCCATACCAATTGTTATCAAAAAATTCCTACACCAATCTACAAAGATTCTAACCTAACAAAACCTAAAGATTATGCTTAAATTAAGTCGTACGATGAAAAGTACATACCTGCAAATTCTTGATGAACAGAGTGGTAAAATCTTCAAATCAACCCTCAGTAATTTCCAGATTCCTTCACTAGCATCCAATCAACCTTTTGTATGCAAAGAAAAGAGTTGAAACTTGGTAGATTCTTAAACCCGATTCTGAGTTGCAGATGAGGAATTTGCAATGCCAACTCACGATCCTTCAATGGTTTTGCCTTGAATTTGATCTGGATTCAATCTCTAACCCTAGAGCAAGCTATTGGAATCAAGAACTTGGATTGAAATGGCTTCAATGGCTGTAACAGATTTTGATTTGCAATGAGCAAATTCAAAATTCAATCTCTCTATTTCCTCTCAATTCTCACCAACCAGTGCTCTGAATCGCTTCATATGCTTATATAGACCATGACTGAACACTCTAGAAAGTTCTGGATCAATCTAATGATAGGTTCAATATCTCATCTCTTTTGAAAATTCAATCTCATGGTACACTCATAATAGTTCTTGCAGCAGCTTGTATTCACTATGCTTTGTGTTCAAATTCTCCTTAGATGACATTTTGGATGTGTTGGAATGAGTTAGCACCTTGATCTTAATCCCATGTATAGTTTGGCATATGTAACTTAAGTCTTAAGTAACTAAATGCAACTCTTGGATTTTGACCTCAAATGAGACAATTAATATTGCCAAATGCATTTTACAATCAAAATGACCTATAAGTTTGTCTCATTTGGTCACCAAATGAATTATTTGAATTTTTGACCATTAAATCCTTTTAATTCTTCCTTTTTTCCAAAATTTCTTGAACCAAGTCTCTCCTTGAGCCATTTCAATACCTCCTTGATGCATGGTCAAGGTTAAAACCCCATTTTGAGCAACTTTCTAGTTGAACAAAACTTCATTTGAGGCCTCTAAGTTGGTGAAAATGGCCTATGATCACAAATGACCTATAATCACCAAATGTCCAAAATACCCTTGACTTGTCAAAGCCATAAGTTGAGTTCTACAAATCCTATAAAGGACTTCTAGTACTCTCTAGAAAGCTAAGAGGATAAGGAACAACATTCATGTTGACCAAAAGTGTATAGGAATCATCCTTCTAGGGAAAAAGTGTCATGCAAGTTGGGTAACTTTCAAGCTCCAAATTCACATTCCTCAGATGACTTGTAACTTGTCAAAGTCATAACTTGAGTTCTACAAATACTATCAAGGACTTCTAGCACTCAAATTAAAGCTAAGACCATTCTCTACAACAATAATTTTGGGGGTAAGATGAGATGACAATCACATCTTGAGCTAAATTGTCTTGAAGTCAGGGGTCAAACTAGGGGATTTTACACTGTCAAGCCTTAGAAACCCTAGCTTGAAACTTCTCAAACTCTTCAATCATGATGAGTTAACCTTGGAGTCATCCTTATAACATCTCAATGAATCAATCCATGATCACATGGCTCTTGGATTAGGTCTGAACCTTCTTCAAATTCTTAGTTGACTTAGGGTCGACCCAGTCAAACCCTAGCTGCACCACTCATGGCTGAGGCTTCCTATTCTTGCACAATGACCTGTCTAGGCCTCAAAGTGATCTTAAACACTTCTCATGAGCTCTCTCAAGACCTCAATTATAACTTCATGGCTTCAGAATCATCTGATGACTTCCCGCAACTCTCAAGTTAGGAGACACACCCTTGGCTTCAATCACTCTCTCTGAGGATCTTTTAACTTCTCTGACAAGGATATCAACCCTTGAGCACCTGAATAACCTTCTTAACTAGCTTCAAACTCTTATGTAGCCCTTGATTGGTAACCATACCTCTTGATCTCCTGCATACATGTCAAGGAAATGCAAATGATAATGCTAATGTGAATGAAATGAAACACAAGTTAGGTAAAGAAATGTTGGGCAAATTTTGGGGTGCAACAACTGCCCCTATTCAAACGGCTTGGACCTGACTGGGTGAGAAGTGAACAGCTCTCAAACAATCAAGGTACGAGACAGTTGAATACCAACAAACCCAGAAATTTTCCAATTGCACAAGTACACGGTACTCTGATGGGAACAAATCTTCGGAAACTGAAATAATAGCCGCGCGGCAACTAGCTGGAGAAATACTGATCTGAACCTCCATCAGGATGATTCTCTGATTTATCTGATATCATTGCGTCCTCAAATCATCAAGGGCTCACTGGTTACACGGTAACGAGTGATTTTCCAACCACACACAGGTAAACGATACTCTGATTGTTAGCAACATCTTCGAAACTGAGCATGCCAGTTGCACGGCAACTCTGCTGGGGGAATTGGTCACATGGTAGTTGGTGAAGGGTCTAATCTCTAATCTCCGTGAGGATGATCATCTAATTTTGCTGTAGATCTTCGTCCTCAAGTCATCAAGGGGTCACTGGTCACTCGGTAACTGGTGATACATGATCGATCATGTCGTCAGGCATTCTGCGTCACTGCATCAGAATTCCTCGGGACTCATCAGGTCATCGGGAACTTTTTAACAATCAAGTTAATCATGCCGTCGGGCATTCAAAGAAACTTTCGGGCATCAGCCGGACTTCGTTAGTAAGTCGGGAGTAGAATCCTTGGTCAATCATGAACCTAATAAGGATATCGAAACTTCTGCCATCAGGCACTCTGCATCAGCTGAGAGGACTGCTTCGGCGTCGCAGTTAGACTTCATCAGTAAGTCTGGGGTTTTGGCACCGCTGTCGGACTTCAATCATCAAGTACTTCGAGGAAATTTCAACTTCGATGTTCAAAAACCTGCCAGGGATGACACATCTCCACTGGGGATTCTGGAGAACTATCAAGTAACTCTGCTTCGGGGATCCAGAAATCATTCTGGGCAAATAAACTCAGCTGAGGAAATCAAGAATCATCTTGAACAAATAACTCCATCGGGGACTTCAAGAATCATCCTGAACCAATAACTCTGTTGGAGATTTCAGGAATCATCCTGAGCAAACACTCTGTCGGGGACTCTAAGCATCAACTTGCGCGGCCCTCTCTGGTGACTTCACTGGGGATTTTAAGAATCATCTTAAGCAAACTACTTCACTGGGGAATTCAAAAACCATCTTGGGCAAACGACTTTGCTGGGGAACACCTACAAAACAAGAACGGTAACGCCCTAGCTCATGTTTTGTATGCATATGCTTTGACAATGGCGCAATGCTCCACACGGTGGAAATGCTACGCATTTAGGGTAGATGCTATGCAATCATGCAAAATGCTACGACCCCATCAGCAAAATAAATGCTGAAGGGAGAATCCTCCTGTCAAGGAGGGAGAACCACTCTGGTGGAGGAAGGACTCATCCTGCCGAGAAAACGTCACACCAATCTCAATTGGACTCCGCCTGGGGAAACGAACTTCAGTCGACTGCTGCAGGGGAACAAAGTTCTACGAGAACCTGGATCTACTCATCTGAGTATACGAACCACAACTGCTGAGGAACACGATGTCAATCGCCGAAATAGACTGCACGGCCTTCGCGGCAAAACTTTCCTGGAGATAACGACTCCGGTGGGGAAATACAACATCAGTTATTCAACACTCTACTAGGGAAAACCAATCATGGCCCAAACGGCTTCCAAGGACTCGGCTCCCTTGGGGATCTGCAAACTCAGCTGGGGAAGAAGGAATCATCCTGCTTACAGGAGAGAGTACAACTTTGTGGGGAATTTCAGTTCTCCTGGAGACTTCAGTCTGTACTATCGAGTGCTGCACACTTCAGTATATGACTCAGTTGGGGAGACGACGATCCTTCAGGATGCATCTGCTTGGGGAGAGAATCTTCTCTGCCTGAGGGATACATATCAATGCTCTTAGTCCCTTGTTCCGACTCCGTGGGGGAGACACTGCTACCTTTGCTGGGGTAGAAGGAATCATCCTGCTTGGGGGATATGCCACAAAACGAACTCGAGATGGCTTGCCCCAGAATCTTCCTACAACTTCTGACAAACTCTGACAATCTGTGCCAACACGGGGAGGAATGATTCTTTCGCTTTCAGCTTTTGCCCCAACTTGTGGGATCTCTGTGGGGATGTTCCTTGAAAGGAAATCTGCAATCTCTGCACCCGGATCTGCCTCAGCACCTTAACCTCACAAAGGTGCTTCAAGTTAATAACCTTCAGGCTAAGGATGGCTTCGACGCTCTCGGGGTGACCTGCCCCAGTCTTGTCATGACTTTGCCCCTCATGGGCTGATCTGTGGGGAGTAGTACCCTTGGCTGCGAGAGATTCATCAAATCTCGACCTGATTGCCTTGGATTAATGATTTCTGGATGGCTGACTCTCATACTGTGATCATTTGACATAGCTTGCCCCGGTTCACCAGAATACTCAGGCGTTCTGCATTCTGTCCTGATCAAATCCTTCCATCGTGGAAACTTTACTGTTGTCAAGCGCTTACTCGCTAGTAAAACAAGTTGTTCTGCATAAAAGACATATCAAATGCAATGCATATGGCAGTTTTCAAAAATCCATTCCTGTTCACTGGAAAAAACTTTATGACATAAAATATATGAAATCATTCATTAGCATGTCAACATTAATACAACGCTGTAATGGGAATCCTATCTAGGAGTCAGTTCCGATATGATCTTTACCGATGTATGCTTTCGAAACAAACCTATTTCAATTAGGTATTTTACATGCTGTAACATGGTCATGTTCATGGTTTAAGAAAGAAAGGATAAAGACTCAAAATTCATTTTAACCCACCCATTCTCCTTGATGTTCTCCAACCTACGTTTAGCTAATTCGACCTTAGCGTTTACCTTTCAAAGGTTATATGACAGGTGTAACACCCATTTTATTTATTTAGTCATTTTGGTGTTAATTTAATTATTTGTATGTTGGTGTGCCCTTAGGTGGGGTGTGTTGGCATGTGATTGGTGAGTATCCTTGATATATAAGGATCATTGGTGGTGTGGAGATAATAATATAATAGTTAATAGTAATATTGGTGGTATTATTATTATTATTATTATTATTATTATTATTATTATTATTATTATTATTATTATTATTATTATTATTATTATTATTATGATTATTATCATCAGTATGAATATTATTATTGGCGGGTGTCCCTAATGTGGGAGGATTATGGGTGGTGTTTTGATGAATATAATAATATAGTGTATAATATTAATATTGGTGGGAATATTATTATTATTATTATTATATTTATTATAGTTACTATTGTTATTAATATTATTATTATTTTGGTGAGATAATAATATTATTATTATTATTATTATTATTATTATTATTATTTTATTAAGTTATTATTAATATTATTATTATTTTGGTGAAATAATAATAGGATTATTATTACTACTACTATTATTATTATTATTATTATTATTATTATTATTATTATTAAGTTATTATTATTATTGGGATTAGAGAATTAAAATAGAGAACGTGAGGTACGATACATTGTGAGAAGTTAGAGAAAGTGGAAAAAGAACGATAGAAAGGAGAGAACGGAAAAGGGAACAGAAAAGGGAGCGAAGAACGAAGGAACGGGGGAAAATCAGAATTGGCCAAACCTTGGAGGGTTCTTTCATCGATCAACCGACTAACAAGGTAAGGGGGGAGAAACTTGATTTGGGATGGTATATACATGTATAGGGTAGAGGGGATTCCTTAACCCCGTAGGGAAATTCCGATCTATGAAGTTTTATATTGGCATGCTTGTTATTATTGTTGCTAATGATAAATTGATGCTTGACATTGATGAATTGTTGATTGGTATTGGTGAATTTGGTGTATATATATTATGGTGATGTTAGTGAAATTATATGTTGTTACTGCAGTGTTGATAGTAACTATAAATAGAGTTTTGGTGAGATTCTGTGTTGTTACTGTAGTCTGGGTGATGACCATGATTATAGCTTTGGGGAAAATTATATGTTGTTACTGCAGTGTTGATAGTAACTATAAATAGAGTTTTGGTGAGATTCTGTGTTGTTACTGTAGTGTGGGTAATGACCATGATTATAGCTTTGGGGAAAATTATATGTTGTTACTGCAGTGTTGATAGTAACTATAAATAGAGTTTTGGTGAGATTCTGTGTTGTTACTGTAGTGTGGGTGATGACCATGATTATAGCTTTGGGGAAAATTATATGTTGTTACTGCAGTGTTGATAGTAACTATAAATAGAGTTTTGGTGAGATTCTGTGTTGTTACTGTAGTGTGGGTAATGACCATGATTATAGCTTTGGGGAAAATTATATGTTGTTACTGCAGTGTTGATAGTAACTATAAATAGAGTTTTGGTGAGATTTTGTGTTTGTGTTTGATGATAACTAGTAATTGATAGTGATGGAGTATAGGTCAATGTTGATGAATTGTTGTTTTGGTTAATTGGCGTATAGGCTGGGTTTACAGTTTTTAGGGAAAATTCCGTATGGCTTTTGAGGTATCGGTAAAGTGTGTAGGTGATTATTTTGGGAATAGGAATTAGAAACCTATTGGTTACGGTAATGTGCAAGATTGGTACTAGAATAGACTGAGGATCCGAGTTGAGATGATAGGTACAGTTTGGCCTTGATGCACTGTAAGAATGATGAGTGTGGGAACTAACTTGTGTACTTGGTGATAGTACATGTTTCCCGTAATAATGACTGGTGGGCAATTAGTTGATATATATGTGGGTAGTGATCAGTGGGATCGTGTATTCCCTGAGTGTTGAGATGTGTTTATATATGGTGTTAGAGTGTGAACTCATTTAATATCTAATTTAATTAAAATGAATGATGGGTGTATCATGTATATGATTATGGTGCAGTGATCAGTAGGATCGTGTATTCCCCGAGTGTTGGGATGTGTTTATACTTGGTGTTAGAATGTGAGATTGCTCACTGTGTGAATTGATTTATATGGTGTTGGTGTATGTTACATCTGTACATATATGCATTGATGTATGATGATATGATCAGGAGGATCGTGTGCACGTTGAGTGCCTAAATATATTAGTTATGCATTGGTGTGTGCATATCATGGTGTTTTGGTGGGATGAATCATGTCTCAGGAAGAGCGTAAGTGATTCATCCGTACTCCTTTGTGGAGAATGGTGGGGGATAGATCATGTCTCAGGAGGAGCGTAAGTGATCTATCCAGGTTCGATTGAATGAACCAATGAGTCGGTACCGCATGCATGGTATTGAGTTGCATATTTGCATTATAATATGTTATATTGTAATTTGAACAGTAGGTTCGTCATATGGAGTTGTTGGGGGTGAATATTGGTGTGTTGGTGTGTTTTACTACCTTATTTACATGTATTACATTACCATTATATTCTGATCATTATTTCTCACCCCTTTGTTGTTGTTGTGGTCTGTGCTTCTTCGGAAGTACAAATAATCCAGGTGTTTAGCTAGCTTGGATATTGGTGTGACCGTCGAGTCTAGGATGCTCTGATACGTAACACGGGATATGGGTGTTGTAATTGTTTTATGTCAAACGTGTTGAAATCCTGTGACGTATCATGTTTTGATGTATTTTACTTTATGAAACAAATTCCGCTGTATTATTTTGAAAAGAATGAATAAAGAATTTTTATAAAATTTGGAGATGTGATATCTCACTTTTTGGTGAAAACTCTGATTATTATTATAATATTTATATTTTATTTAATACGGGAAGTGGGGTGTTACAATTGGTATCAGAGCAGGTCGGTCCGCCCGGCCAGTGTTGTTGAGTCGAGTTGAGTATGTCCTTTGGGATGGAGGCTGTGTGTTGTTTAACCTGGTGTTGTGGTTTAAATCCCTAGTGTACGGTATGTGTGTGAAAACACTGTCGGTACGTGTTTATTTCCTAACCTTGTCTGCAGAAGCAGGAATGATTCCAGTGGGGGAGAAGTTTGTAATTCTCCGGAATGCTACGGTGTGATGGCTTAGTGTGTTGAGGAATGCTATCATAGTTTGGTAAAGATGGTTTGTACCCCATCATGATTTCGGCTGTCTATTAACAAATTGAGGAACTGATCACCCTTAATCTCTTGTTAATAGTAGACGGGATTGTGTTGGATGGGATAGACGTGTCTTGCAAGCTTGTGTGGCGTGAGCAACGAATTGTCCTGAGTTAAGCTAAGTGCTTAAGGGATTATTTTGAGGAGTTGGCGTAATACGGTGATGAGACGTTTATTTTGACGGAAACTTTGAATGAGAAGGAAAGTGAGAAAATTGGGATTTGTCAATTAGTTGAAATTTCCAGAGGTTCCCTGAGGAAGTAAGCGATTTACTATCGGAGTGTGAAGTAAAGCTTACACGTTTATTTTGTTTTTGGGACGAGTCTGGTATTGATGACTCCATATTGTATGTTTACGTTGGGATTGGAGAAGTTGAAGAGTCAACTTGAAGACCCGCTGTGGGAGAGGTTCTTTTGTTTGAGTGTGTTACCGTAAGGTGCACCAATTTTTGTTGGTTAGACAGACAGAAGGTTTTGTGAAGCTTTGGGTGAACTATAGACAAGTGAACAAGGTGACTGTCAAGGATAAGTGTTCGCTTCCAAGAGTTAATGATTTGATGGATCAATTGATTGAAGGACGTGAGTTTCCGTGTTCGTGAGATCGCGAGTAGAATTATTGTGTTGTGGTGTCGAAGGTCGAAGCGGTATCGTAATAGGAGGCTCCACGATCTGCTGTTGAGATTGGAAGTAATCGGGTTTTAAAATATTTAAAGATTGAAAATGTGTTGGACGGCCTCCTAAGTATGAAATTGTGGTTATACGCTGAATTCCGAGATCGCAGCTTTTTACGGAATCGAAATCGGACACTCGGAAGTCAGGTAACGGTCGAAAATAGAATTTTGGGTCTGTCATGTTCGCCGAGATTCGCCTGGCGAAGTGCCCTGAGCAGAAAAATGTTGTTGTGGTATTTTTGTCGTAACGGGAGAACCGTAACTCGGAATGACGCCCGGTTCGAAGCGTTGGAAAGCTATTGAAATTATCTATGAGATGGTGAAGTATTGACATAGATTTAATCTATTTATTGATGAAGTGTGTTTGAATGTTGTGGTAAGGACGGGCGGTACGGTATGTGTTCCCGCTATAACTCACAACTTGTTTGTCCACTTGGCATGGGATCTTCTTTAATTATTTATATAAGGCAATGGTTGTGTTGATAAATTATATTTTAAGGTATTCGAAGAGTATAGAGGATTATGTTGAGCATAAGGAACTGGAGTTATCAGTGTTAGAAAGAGAGCGGTGATATACTTCCGTAAGGAAAGTTCTGCCGAATCCGATAGAACTAATTGTGGTGTTTGTGATGCTTGTTGATATAATTAGGGGATTTGCTAAAGACAACTTCAGCGAGTTTCAGTTATGCAAAAGGCAACTCGAAGTGTGTAAGAGAAACCATCCGACCAGTGATTTAGAGTTGGTTGCTATTGTGGTTGTACCGGAGTCGGAGGCTTCGAAAGTTTAGATTGAGATCGGAGATGTTTGGTGATCTTAAGAGTTTAAGGTGTTTGTTTGATTTGAAAAAGTTGAAAATGAGGCAGAGGAAATAATTAGGATTTCTGAAGGATTACGACTTTGAGTGTAATTACCCTTTGGGTAAAGTGGATGTGGTAGATGATGCGGTGAGTTGGAAATGTTTGTGTTTACCGAAGATGATGGTGAAAAGAGGTAGAACTGATTGAGAAATTTCATAATATGCGTTGTGTGAGTAAGGATACTTCTTATGGAGTTAATCTTTTATTATTAAGATCTGACTAGTGATATCCTTGAGAAGAACCGAGAAAGTCAGAAATCTGGGTCGAGTAGTGAATTAGTTGAAGTTGATAAATTAGAGTCGAGGAGTGGATTGTCGGGCTTGTGGAAATAATACCACGAGATGTTATGATAGAGTATGTGTACCAAATGTTGTTGAGGGGAGTAGAAGTACTCGTGAAGAAATACATTGGGGTAGATGGAGTATCCATCCCAGTGCTATGAAGAAGTAACCGAATTTGAGTAGATTGTTTTGGAGACCATGGATAAGGGGAGAAGTGGTTGAGGTTGAATATGCTAGTTAGAATCGCCGAAATTCGAAGAGTGAACATCAGAGACTGTTGAGTCTGATGCAGCCGTGAATATTCCAGAGTGGGAATCGGGTAGTATTTTCGTGGAGTTGGTGTTGAGATTTCCAAAGAATTGGGAAGATATAATTTTAAGTTGGATTATTGTTAGTGGGTTAACTATTCTACGTTGAGGATATATGAGATGCATATTGGGTAAGTGGCGAAGTTAGAGGAGATACTGACGGATATTGTGTCAGATGGGAATTTGAGGTTTATATTGAGATTTTGGAGGGGCTTACAGGAAGCATCGGGTACTAAGTTGAAGTTGAGTTCGACTTACCATCCGCCAACTGATGGTCAGTCAGAGAGGACTATTGAGTCTGTAGAGAATTGGTGAGAGCTTGGGTGTTGGATCAAGGTGGATTGTGGGATGATTAATTACCGTTGATTGAGTTACCTATAATAACGGTTACCATCCTAGTGCCAGAATGGCACTATATGTGGCTTGGTGAAATAGGGAGTGTAGGACTCTACTGTGTTGGAATGGGTCGAGTGAGAGTGTTGTGCTCAGACCTGAAAATTATGTTGAGAGGGCTGAAAAGATCAAGAGGATCCAAGGAAAGATGTGTTTGGAGAGTCACGCCGGTGACTGATGTTGGTCGAGCTTCGAAGTCTCAGAAGTTTGCACCGTGTTCTGTGGTTTGTATCAGAGTGGCGCAGCAGAGGTATGGGAGGAGTAACATGTTAGACCGTTTCTCCCGCTGTCGCTATGAATTGGCATGATATGTTTCATGTGTCGTAGTTGAGAAAGTACATTGAACCAGGTGGATGATGTACAAGTGAAAATAATTTGATTGTTGAGGCATTGTTGTTTCGTTTGGACGAGCGAGGAACAACTCCGAAGGGAGGAGATATCTTTGGTGAAAGTAACTTGGGGAGGTGCTGCAGAAGGCAGTGTGACCTGTTAGTTGGAATGAAGGATGCGAAAAGCGTATCCGGAAGTGTTCCATCAGGTAATTTTCGAGGACGAAAATACTTAAAGTGGGGGAGAGTTGTAACACCCATTTTATTTATTTAGTCATTTTGGTGTTAATTTAATTATTTTTATGTTGGTGTGCCCTTAGGTGGGGTGTGTTGGCATGTGATTGGTGAGTATCCTTGATATATAAGGATCATTGGTGGTGTGGAGATAATAATATAATAGTTAATAGTAATATTGGTGGTATTATTATTATTATTATTATTATTATTATTATTATTATTATTATTATTATTATTATTATTATTATTATTATTATTATTATTATTATTATTATTATTATTATTATTATTATTGGGATTAGAGAATTAAAATAGAGAACGTGAGGTACGATACATTGTGAGAAGTTAGAGAAAGTGGAAAAAGAACGATAGAAAGGAGAGAACGGAAAAGGGAACAGAAAAGGGAGCGAAGAACGAAGGAACGGGGGAAAATCAGAATTGGCCAAACCTTGGAGGGTTCTTTCATCGATCAACCGACTAACAAGGTAAGGGGGGAGAAACTTGATTTGGGATGGTATATACATGTATAGGGTAGAGGGGATTCCTTAACCCCGTAGGGAAATTCCGATCTATGAAGTTTTATATTGGCATGCTTGTTATTATTGTTGCTAATGATAAATTGATGCTTGACATTGATGAATTGTTGATTGGTATTGGTGAATTTGGTGTATATATATTATGGTGATGTTAGTGAAATTATATGTTGTTACTGCAGTGTTGATAGTAACTATAAATAGAGTTTTGGTGAGATTCTGTGTTGTTACTGTAGTCTGGGTGATGACCATGATTATAGCTTTGGGGAAAATTATATGTTGTTACTGCAGTGTTGATAGTAACTATAAATAGAGTTTTGGTGAGATTCTGTGTTGTTACTGTAGTGTGGGTAATGACCATGATTATAGCTTTGGGGAAAATTATATGTTGTTACTGCAGTGTTGATAGTAACTATAAATAGAGTTTTGGTGAGATTCTGTGTTGTTACTGTAGTGTGGGTGATGACCATGATTATAGCTTTGGGGAAAATTATATGTTGTTACTGCAGTGTTGATAGTAACTATAAATAGAGTTTTGGTGAGATTCTGTGTTGTTACTGTAGTGTGGGTAATGACCATGATTATAGCTTTGGGGAAAATTATATGTTGTTACTGCAGTGTTGATAGTAACTATAAATAGAGTTTTGGTGAGATTCTGTGTTTGTGTTTGATGATAACTAGTAATTGATAGTGATGGAGTATAGGTCAATGTTGATGAATTGTTGTTTTGGTTAATTGGCGTATAGGCTGAGTTTACAGTTTTTAGGCAAAATTCCGTATGGCTTTTGAGGTATCGGTAAAGTGTGTAGGTGATGATTTTGGGAATAGGAATTAGAAACCTATTGGTTACGGTAATGTGCAAGATTGGTACTAGAATAGACTGAGGATCCGAGTTGAGATGATAGGTACAGTTTGGCCTTGATGCACTGTAAGAATGATGAGTGTGGGAACTAACTTGTGTACTTGGTGATAGTACATGTTTCCCGTAATAATGACTGGTGGGCAATTAGTTGATATATATGTGGGTAGTGATCAGTGGGATCGTGTATTCCCTGAGTGTTGAGATGTGTTTATATATGGTGTTAGAGTGTGAACTCGTTTAATATCTAATTTAATTAAAATGAATGATGGGTGTATCATGTATATGATTATGGTGCAGTGATCAGTAGGATCGTGTATTCCCCGAGTGTTGGGATGTGTTTATACTTGGTGTTAGAATGTGAGATTGCTCACTGTGTGAATTGATTTATATGGTGTTGGTGTATGTTATATCTGTACATATATGCATTGATGTATGATGATATGATCAGGAGGATCGTGTGCACGTTGAGTGCCTAAATATATTAGTTATGCATTGGTGTGTGCATATCATGGTGTTTTGGTGGGATGAATCATGTCTCAGGAGGAGCGTAAGTGATTCATCCGTACTCCTTTGTGGAGAATGGTGGGGGATAGATCATGTCTCAGGAGGAGCGTAAGTGATCTATCCAGTTCGATTGAATGATCCAATGAGTCGGTACCGCATGCATGGTATTGAGTTGCATATTTGCATTATAATATGTTATATTGTAATTTGAACAGTAGGTTCGTCATATGGAGTTGTTGGGGGTGAATATTGGTGTGTTGGTGTGTTTTACTACCTTATTTACATGTATTACATTACCATTATATTCTGATCATTATTTCTCACCCCTTTGTTGTTGTTGTGGTCTGTGCTTCTTCGGAAGTACAGATAATCCAGGTGTTTAGCTAGCTTGGATATTGGTGTGACCGTCGAGTCTAGGATGCTCTGATACGTAACACGGGATATGGGTGTTGTAATTGTTTTATGTCAAACGTGTTGAAATCCTGTGACGTATCATGTTTTGATGTATTTTACTTTATGAAACAAATTCCGCTGTATTATTTTGAAAAGAATGAATAAAGTATTTTTATAAAATTTGGAGATGTGATATCCCACTTTTTGGTGAAAACTCTGATTATTATTATAATATTTATATTTTATTTAATACGGGAAGTGGGGTGTTACAATTGGTATCAGAGCAGGTTGGTCCGTCCGGCCAGTGTTGTTGAGTCGAGTTGAGTATGTCCTTTGGGATGGAGGCTGTGTGTTGTTTAACCTGGTGTTGTGGTTTAAATCCCTAGTGTACGGCATGTGTGTGAAAACACTGTCGGTACGTGTTTATTTCCTAACCTTGTCTGCAGAAGCAGGAATGATTCCAGTGGGGGAGAAGTTTGTAATTCTCCGGAATGCTACGGTGTGATGGCTTAGTGTGTTGAGGAATGCTATCATAGTTTGGTAAAGATGGTTTGTACTCCATCATGATTTCGGCTGTCTATTAACAAATTGAGGAACTGATCACCCTTAATCTCTTGTTAATAGTAGACGGGGTTGTGTTGGATGGGATAGACGTGTCTTGCAAGCTTGTGTGGCGTGAGCAACGAATTGTCCTGAGTTAAGCTAAGTGCTTAAGGGATTATTTTGAGGAGTTGGCGTAATACGGTGATGAGACGTTTATTTTGACGGAAACTTTGAATGAGAAGGAAAGTGAGAAAATTGGGATTTGTCAATTAGTTGAAATTTCCAGAGGTTCCCTGAGGAAGTAAGCGATTTACTATCGGAGTGTGAAGTAAAGCTTACACGTTTATTTTGTTTTTGGGACGAGTCTGGTATTGATGACTCCATATTGTATGTTTACGTTGGGATTGGAGAAGTTGAAGAGTCAACTTGAAGACCCGCTGGGGGAGAGATTCTTTTGTTTGAGTGTGTTACCGTAAGGTGCACCAATTTTTGTTGGTTAGACAGACAGAAGGTTTTGTGAAGCTTTGGGTGAACTATAGACAAGTGAACAAGGTGACTGTCAAGGATAAGTGTTCGCTTCCAAGAGTTAATGATTTGATGGATCAATTGATTGAAGGACGTGAATTTCCGTGTTCGTGAGATCGCGAGTAGAATTATTGTGTTGTGGTGTCGAAGGTCGAAGCGGTATCGTAATAGGAGGCTCCACGATCTGCTGTTGAGATTGGAAGTAATCGGGTTTTAAAATATTTAAAGATTGAAAATGTGTTGGACGGCCTCCTAAGTATGAAATTGTGGTTATACGCTGAATTCCGAGATCGCAGCTTTTTACGGAATCGAAATCGGACACTCGGAAGTCAGGTAACGGTCGAAAATAGAATTTTGGGACTGTCATGTTCGCCGAGATTCGCCTGGCGAAGTGCCCTGAGCAGAAAAATGTTGTTGTGGTATTTTTGTCGTAACGGGAGAACCGTAACTCGGAATGACGCCCGGTTCGAAGCGTTGGAAAGCTATTGAAATTATCTATGAGATGGTGAAGTATTGACATAGATTTAATCTATTTATTGATGAAGTGTGTTTGAATGTTGTGGTAAGGACGGGCGGTACGGTATGTGTTCCCGCTATAACTCACAACTTGTTTGTCCACTTGGCATGGGATCTTCTTTAATTATTTATATAAGGCAATGGTTGTGTTGATAAATTATATTTTAAGGTATTCGAAGAGTATAGAGGATTATGTTGAGCATAAGGAACTGGAGTTATCAGTGTTAGAAAGAGAGCGGTGATATACTTCCGTAAGGAAAGTTCTGCCGAATCCGATAGAACTAATTGTGGTGTTTGTGATGCTTGTTGATATAATTAGGGGATTTGCTAAAGACAACTTCAGCGAGTTTCAGTTATGCAAAAGGCAACTCGAAGTGTGTAAGAGAAACCATCCGACCAGTGATTTAGAGTTGGTTGCTATTGTGGTTGTACCGGAGTCGGAGGCTTCGAAAGTTCAGATTGAGATCGGAGATGTTTGGTGATCTTAAGAGTTTAAGGTGTTTGTTTAATTTGAAAAAGTTGAAAATGAGGCAGAGGAAATAATTAGGATTTCTGAAGGATTACGACTTTGAGTGTAATTACCCTTTGGGTAAAGTGGATGTGGTAGATGATGCGGTGAGTTGGAAATGTTTGTGTTTACCGAAGATGATGGTGAAAAGAGGTAGAACTGATTGAGAAATTTCATAATATGCGTTGTGTGAGTAAGGATACTTCTTATGGAGTTAATCTTTTATTATTAAGATCTGACTAGTGATATCCTTGAGAAGAACCGAGAAAGTCAGAAATCTGGGTCGAGTAGTGAATTAGTTGAAGTTGATAAATTAGAGTCGAGGAGTGGATTGTCGGGCTTGTGGAAATAATACCACGAGATGTTATGATAGAGTATGTGTACCAAATGTTGTTGAGGGGAGTAGAAGTACTCGTGAAGAAATACATTGGGGTAGATGGAGTATCCATCCCAGTGCTATGAAGAAGTAACCGAATTTGAGTAGATTGTTTTGGAGACCATGGATAAGGGGAGAAGTGGTTGAGGTTGAATATGCTAGTTAGAATCGCCGAAATTCGAAGAGTGAACATCAGAGACTGTTGAGTCTGATGCAGCCGTGAATATTCCAGAGTGGGAATCGGGTAGTATTTTCGTGGAGTTGGTGTTGAGATTTCCAAAGAATTGGGAAGATATAATTTTAAGTTGGATTATTGTTAGTGGGTTAACTATTCTACGTTGAGGATATATGAGATGCATATTGGGTAAGTGGCGAAGTTAGAGGAGATACTGACGGATATTGTGTCAGATGGGAATTTGAGGTTTATATTGAGATTTTGGAGGGGCTTACAGGAAGCATCGGGTACTAAGTTGAAGTTGAGTTCGACTTACCATCCGCCAACTGATGGTCAGTCAGAGAGGACTATTGAGTCTGTAGAGAATTGGTGAGAGCTTGGGTGTTGGATCAAGGTGGATTGTGGGATGATTAATTACCGTTGATTGAGTTACCTATAATAACGGTTACCATCCTAGTGTCGGAATGGCACTATATGTGGCTTGGTGAAATAGGGAGTGTAGGACTCTACTGTGTTGGAATGGGTTGAGTGAGAGTGTTGTGCTCAGACCTGAAAATTATGTTGAGAGGGCTGAAAAGATCAAGAGGATCCAAGGAAAGATGTGTTTGGAGAGTCACGCTGGTGACTGATGTTGGTTGAGCTTCGAAGTCTCAGAAGTTCGCACCGTGTTCTGTGGTTTGTATCAGAGTGGCGCAGCAGAGGTATGGGAGGAGTAACATGTTACACCGTTTCTCCCGCTGTCGCTATGAATTGGCATGATATGTTTCATGTGTCGTAGTTGAGAAAGTACATTGAACCAGGTGGATGATGTACAAGTGAAAATAATTTGATTGTTGAGGCATTGCTGTTTCGTTTGGACGAGCGAGGAACAACTCCGAAGGGAGGAGATATCTTTGGTGAAAGTAACTTGGGGAGGTGCTGCAGAAGGCAGTGTGACCTGTTAGTTGGAATGAAGGATGCGGAAAGCGTATCCGGAAGTGTTCCATCAGGTAATTTTCGAGGACGAAAATACTTAAAGTGGGGGAGAGTTGTAACACCCATTTTATTTATTTAGTCATTTTGGTGTTAATTTAATTATTTTTATGTTGGTGTGCCCTTAGGTGGGGTGTGTTGGCATGTGATTGGTGAGTATCCTTGATATATAAGGATCATTGGTGGTGTGGAGATAATAATATAATAGTTAATAGTAATATTGATGGTATTATTATTATTATTATTATTATTATTATTATTATTATTATTATTATTATGATTATTATCATCAGTATGAATATTATTATTGGCGGGTGTCCCTAATGTGGGAGGATTATGGGTGGTGTTTTGATGAATATAATAATATAGTGTATAATATTAATATTGGTGGGAATATTATTATTATTATTATTATATTTATTATAGTTACTATTGTTATTAATATTATTATTATTTTGGTGAGATAATAATATTATTATTATTATTATTATTATTTTATTAAGTTATTATTAATATTATTATTATTTTGGTGAAATAATAATAGGATTATTATTACTATTATTATTATTATTATTATTATTATTATTATTATTATTATTATTATTATTATTATTATTATTATTATTAAGTTATTATTATTATTGGGATTAGAGAATTAAAATAGAGAAGGTGAGGTACGATACATTGTGAGAAGTTAGAGAAAGTGGAAAAAGAACGATAGAAAGGAGAGAACGGAAAAGGGAGCGAAGAACGAAGGAACGGGGGAAAATCAGAATTGGCCAAACCTTGGAGGGTTCTTTCATCGATCAACCGACTAACAAGGTAAGGGGGGAGAAACTTGATTTGGGATGGTATATACATGTATAGGGTAGAGGGGATTCCTTAACCCCGTAGGGAAATTCCGATCTATGAAGTTTTATATTGGCATGCTTGTTATTATTGTTGCTAATGATAAATTGATGCTTGACATTGATGAATTGTTGATTGGTATTGGTGAATTTGGTGTATATATATTATGGTGATGTTAGTGAAATTATATGTTGTTACTGCAGTGTTGATAGTAACTATAAATAGAGTTTTGGTGAGATTCTGTGTTGTTACTGTAGTGTGGGTGATGACCATGATTATAGCTTTGGGGAAAATTATATGTTGTTACTGCAGTGTTGATAGTAACTATAAATAGAGTTTTGGTGAGATTCTGTGTTGTTACTGTAGTGTGGGTAATGACCATGATTATAGCTTTGGGGAAAATTATATGTTGTTACTGCAGTGTTGATAGTAACTATAAATAGAGTTTTGGTGAGATTCTGTGTTTGTGTTTGATGATAACTAGTAATTGATAGTGATGGAGTATAGGTCAATGTTGATGAATTGTTGTTTTGGTTAATTGGCGTATAGGCTGGGTTTACAGTTTTTAGGGAAAATTCCGTATGGCTTTTGAGGTATCGGTAAAGTGTGTAGGTGATGATTTTGGGAATAGGAATTAGAAACCTATTGGTTACGGTAATATGCAAGATTGGTACTAGAATAGACTGAGGATCCGAGTTGAGATGATAGGTACAGTTTGGCCTTGATGCACTGTAAGAATGATGAGTGTGGGAACTAACTTGTGTACTTGGTGATAGTACATGTTTCCCGTAATAATGACTGGTGGGCAATTAGTTGATATATATGTGGGTAGTGATCAGTGGGATCGTGTATTCCCTGAGTGTTGAGATGTGTTTATATATGGTGTTAGAGTGTGAACTCGTTTAATATCTAATTTAATTAAAATGAATGATGGGTGTATCATGTATATGATTATGGTGCAGTGATCAGTAGGATCGTGTATTCCCCGAGTGTTGGGATGTGTTTATACTTGGTGTTAGAATGTGAGATTGCTCACTGTGTGAATTGATTTATATGGTGTTGGTGTATGTTATATCTGTACATATATGCATTGATGTATGATGATATGATCAGGAGGATCGTGTGCACGTTGAGTGCCTAAATATATTAGTTATGCATTGGTGTGTGCATATCATGGTGTTTTGGTGGGATGAATCATGTCTCAGGAGGAGCGTAAGTGATTCATCCGTACTCCTTTGTGGAGAATGGTGGGGGATAGATCATGTCTCAGGAGGAGCGTAAGTGATCTATCCAGGTTCGATTGAATGAACCAATGAGTCGGTACCGCATGCATGGTGTTGAGTTGCATATTTGCATTATAATATGTTATATTGTAATTTAAACAGTAGGTTCGTCATATGGAGTTGTTGGGGGTGAATATTGGTGTGTTGGTGTGTTTTACTACCTTATTTACATGTATTACATTACCATTATATTCTGATCATTATTTCTCACCCCTTTGTTGTTGTTGTGGTCTGTGCTTCTTCGGAAGTACAGATAATCCAGGTGTTTAGCTAGCTTGGATATTGGTGTGACCGTCGAGTCTAGGATGCTCTGATACGTAACACGGGATATGGGTGTTGTAATTGTTTTATGTCAAACGTGTTGAAATCCTGTGACGTATCATGTTTTGATGTATTTTACTTTATGAAACAAATTCCGCTGTATTATTTTGAAAAGAATGAATAAAGTATTTTTATAAAATTTGGAGATGTGATATCCCACTTTTTGGTGAAAACTCTGATTATTATTATAATATTTATATTTTATTTAATACGGGAAGTGGGGTGTTACAACAGGAGTGACGGTTTAGGGAACCACAAGTTTTCGGAGTGACAGTCGTTCATTTTTCGTCTTCGTTTGGGCACCGGTAGTCATATGATTTCGTTCTTTCTCGAGGATTTTCTTTCGTAATCCTTTTTCGCTTTTTGTTTTTCGTTTTTTTTCATTTTCCCCTAACTTTTGCATGGTCTAACTCTCTTGAGTTTCTTCAATCTTGAAGTCCAGCGGGGTACCCTAATTTTTGCCTAAGTCGCTAGCTTTCAAGATTCGACTTAGCGGGCTTTTTCTTTTCAATTTTTCTCTTTTTCTTTCTCTTTTTTTTTAGGAACAAATCGTATGGCATCGGCTCGTATGACTTGTTTG
The DNA here is from genome assembly GCA_963859935.3 of Lathyrus sativus. NCBI lineage: Eukaryota > Viridiplantae > Streptophyta > Magnoliopsida > Fabales > Fabaceae > Lathyrus > Lathyrus sativus. The sequence goes on from OZ012736.1 coordinate 72,254,468, forward strand.
TGACTGTTTCACTCCTGGTCGGCCAGGTTTAACCATCATGGTTTTTTTTAGGTACGACCTATAGCGGTGTGATTGATCCTCAAACGGACACTCCTTTTGTTATTTGAATGCTTGGTCAAATTAACTGACACCTACCCTGCCCCGGGTTAAGATTGAGGGTTTTTTATCTTCAGAAAGAAACTCCTACAACTAGGCTCAAAGGGGTTAGCAAGGGATTCTCTTCCTTATATCTCTGATGTTTGGGAATTGAAACAATGCCTGTACATCATCAACAGGTTTTTTGTTCAAAAGCATCGCATCGGAAGCTTACACATCATTGGATTTCTTCATCCTCCCCGGATTCCACTTAAACAAGTGTTTGAAATAAAAGAAAGCAATGGAGTGAACACGAATGGATTAGTTCAAAACATGTATATTTATTTCATTATCAATATCAATTGAAAAACAATCATGTTTTACAAGCGAAATTTGCCATTCTACAGGAAAGAAACTACAAATGTAAAGAAATGACATGATAAAATGCAGATTGCCAGCTCTCGGGGAACTGGGCTTTCACACTTATTTGCTGCTGAGGGGAGCTACCCTTGAAGTCTTCAGACTCAATCAGAAGAATGACTGCTGTGAGATTGACTCTGATTCGGGCTCCGATGGTTTCGCTGCAACGGAGCGAGAGGTTGTCGATTTTGTATGACAGAAACAATCCAGAGACGAGGTTTGACCTAGTGAGGATCCTTTGTGTTCAGGGGTTTTCATCCTTGAGCTCGACCCAGGAACATGAAAAAGTTGCGGGTAAGGAGATTCAGACCTCAAAGGCCGCGGGATATACTCCTGATCCTTCTCATCTTCAGATGAGACCATGGGAACATCCATCACTCTTGCACGGTAAGAGATGAGTTTGCCTGATGCTTTCATGCCGCCCGACACGAATTCAATTATTCTTGACTCAATCATGTCTTGAACCTTATGCTTAAAAGCTCTACAGTTCAATATATTGTGCCCCGGTGCTCCAGAGTGGAACTCACAACGGGCGTTCACGTCGTAATCAGGTGGCAGCTGTCCAGTCATTGGAGCCAACGTTCGATGTTTAACCAACTGAAGCTGGAGTAGGAGTTGCAACAAATGGTCATAATGCATCAGGATTGGGTCGAGGGTTCTGTCAGATAGTCTCCTCTTTTGACCCTATCCTTTGGGGTTGTCTTGCGGAACCGGCCGTGGCTGCTGACGGGAAACATTTCGAGCTTCATGATGTGCAGAGGGTCTTTTAGGCTTATCATGCCTAGGGGCGGGTTCGTTAGATACCCATGGAGCAAGTAGGTCGGCGGCAGCTTCGGGCTTCTACTCACATTCTCATCGGAGTATGTTCTTTAGCACTTCTGCCATCAGGCCCACCTGATTCTTCAGTTGGTCGTTCTCCTCTTTGAGCGCCTGCTGGTCCCTCATAACCTGCCTCAGCTGGCCTCAGACCTCTCTCAGCTCCGCTCGTACCCGCTCCATTGCTCGGATCAACCTGAGACAAACCTGAAACAACCTGTATCAATAGGGGGGTTAGAAAAACGACAAGGTGCCTGTCATGCAAATGATTAATGCAAATGCAAACGTGTGTCTGTGCCTTAGGGAGATTCCCCCCTGATCCTAGTTTCCGAGACAAATAAAGTCTAACATCCATTCATGGAAAGAAATCCTCTTATATTTATCCGAAAAACCCGTGCGGGTAGCGTACAACTGTGATCACACGCAACTGAAGCGACAATCGTGGCTCCAACCAACGGGCCTGGTGGTGATCAGCATATCAATGCATAAAATGTAAAAAAGAAATACAAAGAGATTAGGTGCGACTACGGGCATGGAAATCCTCTAGTAACTTCTTCGTAGTGGGATGGTCAGGCTGGGTGAGTAGGCCTTGGATCAGCAGATCCCTCTGCCTAATGATATCTGGGAGATTCTTGGCAAAGCTCCTAGAAACACCTTCTTCAGAACGGTTTTCCACTTTGCACCTCTTAGCATCAGCTCTGAGTTGGCAATCCTTCAGGTTTTCCTTGGTCTCAACCAACCTATACTGGACATCTCATCACAGTGAGGCTTCAGCCTCCATCTTCTTGTCTTTGACTTCAATCTGAGCTTCTAACTGGGCTATCTGTTGCTTCAGTTTTTCGTCCTGTTCCTTGCCGTTGGCTAGGGTGGCCTTCCAGTGCTAATTAAACTTGGATATTCTCCGGTTCGCTTCATCCAAGTGCTGCTTCTTAGTGGCCAATACGTCGTTGACAGATTTGAAGTCCCGACCCAAACGCTCACGTTCAGCCAACTGCTTAGTCAAATCCGTACCTAACTTGTTTACCAGCTCTGTTTGCCTTTTGAAGGAATGGACGGCTTCACTTCTCTCGCTTTTGAGCTGAGCCAGCTCTTTCCCCAGTTCTTCATTTGCCTTCCTTAGCTCATCTCACTCAGCTAACACCTGATTATGCTGCTGAATAGGCACGGTGGTAGGCTCTTCGATCACCGGAGGGCTTTCTGGCTGGGCAGGTGGAAACGGCATCCCTATAATATCTGCTTTGGCTCTGATCCATGTCACATACGGAGCGTAGGCTTGGCTATTACTTTTCCCCAGCAACGGCTTTCCTCGCTTACTGATACCATTCCAAGCATGCTGAAGCTTAGATAACATATTCCCCTCTAGAAGGTCAGTGAAGTACGGAGATTCATGCACCTCTTCATCCTTCGGCGGAGCTCTCAAAGCATACGCGAACTGTCGGACCAACAGAGATGGATTATAGTTGATACAACCCTTCCTGCCTATCAAAGGCACATTCGGAAACCCACTCCAGCTAAAGATAATCTCGGTACCCAACCTATCTCTATCAAACCAGGCAATATCCTCCGTTGACAGACTCATCAAACGCTCAGGCCACTCAGCTGTGGCTGCAGACGAAGCAAAGGGACCCTTCTTGGGTAGGTGACTATCAAGCCATCTATAGAGCAGGGGTACACAGCACGAGACATTCTTTCCCCTTCTGTTCTCGTTTTTGTAGTGGACAGAATGGTAGACATCTCCTATCAAGGTAGGTACTGGATTCCCTGATGCAAAGATGTGAAATGCGTCGAAGTTTACAAAGTCGGGCATATTGGGGAACAGAATGATGCCATATATGCACAGAGCGAGAATGGAATTGAACACGATCCACCATCCGTCTTTGGCGCACTGCTGAGCTTTTCCCACTAGGAACAGCAAGGAGAAACCGGGAAGCTTGTTCCAACTAGACAAGACCAACTTGGAGGCATCTAGGTGAAGTGAGGGAGCTAGACTAGCCAGATGAGGCTCAGCATCCATATGAACAAAGAGCATCTGACTCTTGATGGGCACACCTAACAAATCAACATACTCCTCTAGTGTGGGTGCGAGAATAAAGTCCTGGAAAGTGAAGCATCTCAAAGGAGGGTCGTAGAACTGCAGCAAGGCGTGCAACCCATTCAACTCAAACACAGAGGGTTTACGAACCAAGCAAAGCAGTTTCCCATAAGACTTTCTGAATTCATCTCTCACAGAATCATCTTCCAAAGCAATCAAACCAGTCAGCTGAACAACATCAGGAGTGGGGAGCTTGTAAGCCACAGTCTTCCTCAGAGAACCCATAGTAGCACAATAGAAGGCAAGAAAACCTGAATCGGGGGAAACGGTACCTGCAACACAGACACATGTTAATGAAATGCAAATGAGTATGCAAAGCAATGTAAAATGCAATCATGCGGTAGGAGATCAAGACAACTGTGTTGTTGAAGAGATGAAGGTTCTGTATCAACAAAACCACAATATTGCTCTGTCAAGAACAACCCTATCTCTGATGCGAAGAAAACCCTGATATCGGACCGTAAATCTGCTCTGTCAAGAACACACATATCTGAAGACAAGGACCTCTGATACAGGACCACAAATCTGCTCTGTCAAGAACAATCACACATCTGACAATAAGGACCTCTGATACAGGACCATAAATCTGCTCTATCAAGAAAAATCATATATCTGACCATAAGGACCTCTGATACAGGACCATAAATTTGCTCTATCAAGAACAATCATATATCTGATGATGAGAACCTCTGATACCAACAAAACTGACCCACTATCAAGAAAACCAGGCAGTCTAAAGGTTAAGGTTTCCTGCAACAAACCCGACCCTGCTCATAGGTATGGACCTAAACTGACACAAGTTCGGCATCCTATGCGGTCATCAGCTTCACAGACTTTCAAGAACGATGATACGATACCCAGGAGGTGTGGCATCATCATCCCTTGAAGTGGCCTCACTCGGCTGAATCCCAAATGCTCGGTCCCCAGAGTCGACAATCCTCCAAACTAACAACCCCTCAGGCCCAAAGGGCCGGAAAAGAAGTCAACCGGGAGAACCTCGTCTGAGCATGGATTTCATGAGACACTAGTGCCTGCAAAGCAAGCACGCGCCCACTAATTTCCACAACTAATGCTAAGTACGCTCAAGCCTGGGTCTGGCTCCTCACTCATCAGAATGCCTTTCCCACAACAGCACAGATAATCATATCATACTGGAAATAAAGTACGGGAAATAAAATGCGATAAATAAACATAACCCAACAAGTAAACACGCAAGCGCTAGGATTGACTCTCACAGGGGACGTTGGATCCCCCAAACTGACTCGCATAAGGGACGTTGGATCCCAGGAAACTATCAAGTCCCCAGCAGAGTCGCCAGCTGTCGCTACTGCGAAAATCAGGTGCCGGCACAACAGAAGAGTCGCCAGCTTTCGTTATTTATCCCTCAGAACGGGAAAGGAAACGATCGAAAAAACCTGACGAAGAAGGTATAAGACAAGGTCATCGCAACCATTGTCTGGGTTCGGGAGTCGGTTACGCAAGGGGAAGGTATTAGCACCCCTCACGTCCATCGTACTCGATGGGATCCACGCTCGTTGTGTTTATCTGACGGTTTTGTTTACTATCTACCTATCAAGGCTGGCTTGAAAAGAAAAGAAAATGACTCGGCAAAGCGTCGCACTTTATGCCTACGTATTCTCATCAGAGAACGAGAAATCAGAGTCAACGTAGTTCGCCTAACTACGGGTTACGGGGAAGGTGGCTCGCCAATACGTCAGTATTGTGCCTACGTACTCTCAACAAGTATGAGAGATCAGAGCTTACGTAGTTCGGGATAATACGGATTACGGGAATTCAGATTCATCTGTTTTTATCAAGTAGGGTTAACAAACAGTTCCAACAGTTAGGGACAAAGCCTGTTTGCGGTGGCGCTGAGAGTTAACGACACTCTTTTCTTCAGAAAAGCTTCCTTTGAATTATGGGCCCACGGGGCAAAAAGGTTTGAAGTTTGTTTTCTGTCTTTTACGGAAGAACTATTTTTTATGGATGTTTGCAATCAATATCGCACTAGAGACTATGACCTGAGAGTGAATGCGTCGCATGTCACCCAAGGGGTGCCATACTAAACATCCAGACTGTTGAAAAGAAACTCTCCAACAATCCTTTCTCAGATAGCTTAAGGCTTGTAACGTACGACGTCAGTTAACCTTTATTACTGTATTTTTATTTGTTTTGAGATGAGAAGAGAGAATGAACAGGTTCAACTAAGGGGAGACTATCAAGTCCTAATGTTGTCATGCCAAGGATTCATCCTATGGTTGAGGTTTGAAACAGGGAACTCCTAGAAGTTATCATGCATAGGTTTCAACCTGAAGTTCTAATCAGCACTTCCTTATCAAAGGAAGTGAGATTCCTAGGGGATCATGTCAATGATAAACAGAAACAGATAAAGCATCAACTTAAACAGTAAACAGTGAACGACTGTAAAATGCATGCAATGCAAGTGAGGGAGGAAATGTGTGTGGGGCATCAGCCTCCACAAGCTCATCTCAACCTCAAGCCAGATATGAATAACTGTAATCACATAGAAGAAATAACATGCTGTCAAGCAAAATAAGAGCTACTGTGATCATACAGAGGAAATGAAATGATAGGCCATCAAGCAAGCAACAAACCACATAGGCAAGGGAGCTGGGCTCTACCAAATACCAGCAAGCAAAGCCATACAGTAAAAATACAAGCAGAGGGAGCAACTCGACCTCTAGTGCAGTCATGCTCCTAGCTGATATCAGTCTAGATATGGACTTATTCTAATGCATCAAGCAAATCAAACAAGTCACATCAATACAGTTGCACAGAAAGAAAACAGGCGATCAAGAAAGCAAATCAACAGCTTCCACAGCTTCACAGCAAAGCAATCTTCTGACAGTAGTTCAGTCATCAGTCTGTAACTTTTCCTCAAGGCTATCATCTCCAATAGCAAGTGTCAACTTACTTCTTCAAGCTTCTAAACTATCAAACATAAGTATCAACTTATTCTCTCTTCTCTAGGCCTCAGCTCCAAAGTGAACTCCATCTTCAGGCTTTAATCCTAACTGCAAGTATCAACTTGTTCCTTCAGGAGCTTAATGCATTAAACTCACAAGTATCAACTTGCTTCTTCCTTAAGCTTCAGCTTCTTCATCCCATCTCCAATGGATTCCTCTCACAAGTATCAACTTGCTTCTTCCTGGTCTTCAAGCTTCAGCTCTCTCTTCCTTACAAGTATCAACTTGCTCTTCCTGATCTACAAGCTTCAGCTTCAATGACAGTCTTCAATTACAGAGAAGTATCAACTTCTAGCCTCTCCAGCCTTCTTCAAGCAAGGAACTCCATCCTCTAGCAAGGGAGAAAAATTCATCTAACAAGAGCAAAGTTTGGATGATTGGTAGCAAAGTGAAGACCAAAGGTCACCACTAAGCCTCCTATCATCAGAGAAAGGGACCCTCAAAGGTTCTACCAACTGGTAAAGAGCCACACATCCTACCAAAGGAGGGATGAGGCCTTTATAAGGGGACCTTACATCATAGGGAAGAATGGAAGTGATCAACATCTTCCATGTTTATGAAGGAAGAGAATCCATCTAGAAGCTCTGCCTACAAACCCTAATCTTAACACCTAATCAACACTACACCAAAAGAAAGGAAGATCTCCACATCCAAGCTTCTTCAAGCACTCCATTGCATCTTCAACTTGCCTTCATCCTCAACCAAGGGTAAAAACAACACAAGCTTACTCTAAGGGAACCTAAGGGGTTAATCTAGTCAAACTAGTGCATTAAAATCATCCAAAGTTAGCACCTAAACTAAAATCAAACAAAAATAGAAAACTACATTATAAATTCCTACAAAAATTCCTAAGGGAACCTAATTCAATCATGAATCTACCATACAAAATTCAGAGGTTGAATCATCCACCAAGTTCTTGATATAAAACCTAAATCATAAGGTATTAACCATAAACCCTAAAAATGGAGCTCCTAAAGTTTCAACTCAAAACTACCACTTACATTCACCAAAAAAATGTGAGAAATATCTAGGGGGAACATGCATATCTATGCTAGCTACACACAAAAAATCAAGGCAAGAATCATCATCAAATGATCAAACCAAATTCAACAAAACAAAGCATCAACCATGATTATTTCAATATCAATTAAAATTCAACAAATGCTAATAAAATCAAAAATGTATGAAATATTAATATTTTTTATCTAAAAAAAACTAGATTCAATCATGAATCAATGGAAAAAAGAATGGAATCATTTGAATTATTTTTCAATTTTTTATGGATTATTTACTAAACCACATGAAATGAAGAAATTAAAAGAAATTAAAAGAAAATGGTGAAACCTGCGTGGTAAATAGCAAGTATTTCCAGTTCATTTCAAAGGTTGGGCCAGAAAGGGGGTGCAAATACTGAAGCGCTACTAAGCCCAATTATCAATCAGAAATTAATACGAAAATAAAATGAAAATGATAAAACTTGGTACAAATAGCAACTAAAAACAGTGTATCTTCAGGTGGGCCTCTAAAGGGGGGGGGGGGGGGGGGTGAGTATCATGTTTTTACACTAAGCCCAACCTATCACTTAAATGAAACGCTGCGTTGCAGATTCTTTCAGAATCCTTCACAAGATGAAATCAATTCCTGGCCGTGGGATCTTACTTTGGTCAAAGTCTTCAGTCTAATGCAATGGCAACCAATTCATCTTCTTCCTTTTGAATGTTGGAGGGAAATGGAATCCATGGTTGAATAGAACTTCAACTTCATCTTCTCCAAATCGTATTCCTTCAAAACTCCATCAAAATTCTCACTTGAACACTCTAATCCACTTGGTTTTTTCCACTGAATCTAACTATGCTAACCAACAACCTTGAAACTCCTCCTAACTCAAATCACGATGAAATGTTCAGAAACCACTCAAGAATCAAATCACACCAAACTCCAAATTATGAGGTCTATCATCATCACCACCTAATACTGACTTGATCTAGCTATCAAACTAAGCCTAACTCTCAAAAATCATCAAGATGCGCTCAAGAACAGGAATTAGGTCATCCTACTTATTGTCTCTAATCCATACCAATTGTTATCAAAAAGCTTCCTACACCAATCTACAATGATTCTAACCTAACAAAACCTAAAGATTATGCTTAAATTAAGCCGTACGATGAAAAGTACATACCTGCAAATTCTTGATGAACAGAGTGGTAAAATCTTCAAATCAACCCTCAGTAATCTCCAGATTCCTTTACTAGCATCCAATAAACCTTCTGTATGCAAAGAAAAGAGTTGAAACTTGGTAGATTCTTAAACCTGATTCTGAGTTGCAGATGAGGAATTTGCAATGCCAACTCACGATCCTTAAATGGTTTTGCCTTGAATTTGATCTAGATTCAATCTCTAACCCTAGAGCAAGCTATTGGAATCAAGAACTTGGATTGAAATGGCTTCAATGGCTGTAACAGATTTTGATTTGAAATGAGCAAATTCAAAATGCAATCTCTCTATTTCCTCTCAATTCTCACCAACCAGTGCTCTGAATCGCTTCATATGCTTATATAGACCATGACTGAACACTCTAGAAAGTTCTGGATCAATCTAATGAGAAGTTCAATATCTCATCTCTTTTGAAAATTCAATCTCATGGTACACTCATAACAGTTCTTGCAGCAGCTTGTATTCACTATGCTTTGTGTTAAAATTCTCCTTAGATGACATTTTGGATGTGTTGGAATGAGTTAGCACCTTGATCTTAATCCCATGTATAGTTTGGCATATGTAACTTAAGTCTTAAGTAACTAAATGCAACTCTTGGATTTTGACCTCAAATGAGAAAAGTAATATGCCAATGTCTTTAAAATGCATTTTACAATCAAAATGACCTATAAGCTTGTCTCATTTGGTCACCAGATGAATTATTTGAATTTTTGACCATTAAATCCTTTTAATTCTTCCTTTTTTCCAAAATTTCTTGAACCAAGTCTCTCCTTGAGCCATTTAAATGCCTCTTTCATGCATGGTCAAGGTTAAAACCCCATTTTGAGCAACTTTCTAGTTGAACAAAACTTCATTTGAGGCCTCTAAAATGGTGAAAATGGCCTATGATCACAAATGACCTATAATCACCAAATGTCCAAAATACCCTTGACTTGTCAAAGCCATAAGTTGAGTTCTACAAATCCTATCAAGGACTTCTAGTACTCTATAGAAATCTAAGAGGATAAGGAACAACATTAATGTTGACCAAAAGTTCGTAGGAATAATCCTTTTAGGGCAAAAGTGTCATGCAAGTTGGGTAACTTTCAAGCTCCAAATTCACATTCCTCAGATGACTTGTAACTTGTCAAAGTCATAACTTGAGTTCTACAAAACCTATCAAGGACTTCTAGCACTCAAATTAAATCTAAGACCATGCTCTACAACAATCATGTTGGGGGTAAGATGAGATGACAATCACATCTTGAGCTAAATTTCCTTGAAGTCAGGGGTCAAACTATGGGATTTTACACTGTCAAGCCTTAGAAACCCTAGCTTGAAACTTCTCAAACTCTTCAATCATGATGAGTTAAACTTGGAGTCATCCTTATAACATCTCAATGCATCAATCCATGATCACATGGCTCTTGGATTAGGTCTCAACCTTCTTCAAATCCTTAGTTGACTTAGGGTCGACCCAGTTAAACCCTAGCTGCACCACTCATGGCTGAGGCTTCCTATTCTTGCACAATGACCTGTCTAGGCCTCAAAGTGATCTTCAACACTTCTCATGAGCTCTCTCAAGAACTCAAGTCTAACTTCATGGCTTCAGAATCATCTGATGACTTCCCACAACTCTCAAGTTAGGAGACACACCCTTGGCTTCAATCACTCTCTCTGAGGATCTTTTAACTTCTCTGACAAGGATATTAACCCTTGAGCACCTGAATAACCTTCTTAGCTAGCTTCAAACTCTTGTGTAGCCCTTGATTAGTAACCATACCTCTTGATCTCCTGCATACATGTCAAGGAAATGCAAATGATAATGCTAATGTGAATGAAATGAAACACAAGCTAGGTAAAGAAATGTTGGGCAAATTTTGGGGTGCAAAAACGGCTATCCACAACACATGTTTCACAACACACAATCACTTATTTCTAACAAGGATCAAACAAAATCGAACAAAGAAATCAACATAGAATGGAATCACAAGAAAACCAAATGCTATCACACTCGCTGGCTAGCTCGCCTAGCGAGTCTCTAGCGAATACTCGCTATCTGTTCGCCTAGCGAACAAGCTCACGAAGGCAAACAGAAGCTACTGACTTCGCTCGCCACCTACTCGTTGCAGCGAGGCCCTAGCGAATCCTTCGCCACCTCACTCGCTACCAGCGAACCAAATCAAATACATTATGTCCAAGTCTGGGACCTCTCACTAACTTGTTCGCCTAGCGGACGGCTAGCGAACTCTCGCGACTTGTTCGCCTAGCGAAGGTGCTAGCGAACGTCTGCGAACTCAGAATTCGTCACTGTCAAACTTTCATAACTCTCCACAAAACTGACCGATTCTCACCAAACGAGTTCCATAGCCTTAGTCTAACCTCCCTCCACTAAATTATACCACTTATTCTTATTTTTTACCGTTAAAACTCGGTTTCTATCGATTAAATCCACTTTACATCCAACAAAGTTATAGAAAAACATCCAACAATCTAACCCAAGCATACATAATCATATACATTGACACTATAATGACATTTCACACCCTTACCTTGATTAAATCGATGCTTGAGAGTTGTTCTTGAGCTTTTCCAACTTTTCCTTCTTTTCCTTCTCTTTTCTCCCCTTTCTCCTTCTTTCTCTTATGTTTCCTTTTCTTTTCCTTTTCCTTTATAAGTCTTTCCATATTATTTCCTTCCATATATTCTCCTCTCAAATATCTAACAATAATTCCAATAATTAAAATCATCCAAATAAATCAATTAATTAACATGAATAATTAATTACTGAAAAATTGGGCTGTTACAACCCTCCCCCACTTCAAGAATTTTCGTCCTCGAAAATGTTACCTGATTCAAACAGCTCTGGATAAGACTCCCTCATCTGACTCTCGAGTTCCCAAGTCACACTTCCACCAGCCGGTCCTCCCCAAGCGACCTTCACCAAAGCAATCTCTTTGCCTCGAAGTTGCTTCAACTCTCGATCCTCTATCCGCATAGGTGATGTCTCCATAGTCAGGTTATCTCTCACCTGCACATCATCTACTTGGACTACACGAGACGGATCCGCAATATATTTCCTCAACTGAGATACATCGAACACGTCATGAAGATTAGCAAGCGACGGCGGCAAAGCGACATGATAGGCTGCCTCCCCTATCTTCTGCGAAATCTGATAAGGACTGTTGCAGTGGAAATAGGATATCAAACTATTAATTAGTTTGAATCACAATTCTTAAGTCACAATCGCTCTTTGATTTATCTGAAGGAAAAGGTCAAAAGAGGGAAAACCTATTTTTTCATCGTAAACATAATGCGGGGAGAGACCTAGGTAAGGGTTGGTTAAGCTTAGGGAAGGTACTAGCACCCTAAACTTCTGTAGTACTCTACAGGAACTTTTTGTTTATTGTATGCTTTTTTATTTTATTATCTGTTTGAATATATATTGAGCTAAGGGATAGAGTGACCTAAAGACCTAAGGGTTAGTCCTAAGTTTACTCGGCAAGACGTTGTATCTTGTGCCTACATATCCTGGATAGGGAATGGAATCAGAGTAATCGTAGTTCCCCTTGAAAGGGAGGTTAGAAACGTCTTAACTGTGGTCAAGGTTTTAAGGGGAGTAAATGTATCTTAAGGACACGCTTACGTGGAGTTTTGAAACTTCTATTTCTATGTTGAAAAGTTGAATTTAAATTAGGGTTAAAATTAGGGATTCCACGGCGGGAAACCCTAAAGCAGAGCACGACGACTCTTTGACCTAATGCTAGGGTAAAGGGTATTTGCGTCCACAGCGGGACACCTAGGCTAATAGGGTTTTGAAACGGTCAAAATTAGGGTTATTGACTCGGCAGTTAAAAGGTTAGACCTAATTCCTTCGGAAGGGAAAATAACGGAAAAATTTATGCAAACAACAAATATTATCATACGGCAGAATCAAAGGGGAGAAAGTAAAGAAAGCTGTAAAGAAATAAGTGCAGTGCGACGATAGCCTCGCGTAAATTACAGATAAAATGCGAAAATAAAATAACCGCGACCATGGCCTCGCGTAAATTACATCCATGGAAACAAACGCAATTATGATAATGAACTAGTTAACAAATGATAAACTGAGATCTACTGAACTCTGACGGAAAACAAATAGAGAATGTTAGTGAAAAACGTAGACGGAACTCGATAACGAGTGAATAAGCAGTTATCAACGAAAGGAAGAGGCAATTTGGAATTTCATGATTTTATTAATTTCGAAAAACTTTATTCTTAATTTTTTTGGGGAAAAGGAACTTAAATTTAAAAATGATTATCAATAAAGATGTTTTAGTCTTAATTTTAACCAAATCTAATCTTGAAAAATGATTTTTAATCTTAATTAAAACGGATTGATCTTTTTTTTTAAAACATTATAATTATGAATTTAAGAAAAAGGTCTTAGTTTTATTAAAAAAACATGAAATCTTTACTTTTTTGCTTTTTTTTAAAAACAAAAGTCTCTTAATTTTCATAAAGAAAGAGTTTTCAAATTATAAAAAGTTCATAACTCATATAAGAAAAGTTTTTTTTTTAATTTTATTTACCCTTTAAATACAGAACTTAAATTAAACACAAACTTTAATTACTTTTATTTTTTTTAAACAGAATTTAAATTAAAACAACATAACAGAATTTAAATTAAAACAAAAGATGTGAGAACAAACACCTAACGGCTTACCCTTATCGATCTCGACGGTTCTTGATGATTAAGGCCGACGATGAAGTTTTCTGAGGCGAGGAAGATTGCCCGCCGTTTTGAAACGGCGATGGCGATCTTTGAGTTGCGTTCGCGATTTCGGAAGGTGATGGCGATCTTCGTTTCCGGTTTTCTCGCGTCATCTTTGCGGTGATGATGACTTCGCGGAAGTCTGAGCCTCGATAGTGCTTCGCTTTCGGTGAGCTTGTTCTGATTACTTTTCTTCTGAGTGGCTGACGATTTTTGTTGTCGTCTTACTTTGATTTATTAGGGTTTGCAGTTGATGATTCTATGAAGGCGATGATGATGGATATGAAGGATCCACTGAGCCGCCGCCTTTTTTTGTCCTTAGGGTCTCGTTCTTCGAAAGGGTGATGACTTATATATCCTCTTCTCTTTCTGGGCTTTGCATTTTTTGCAGCTTTCTCTGCGGTATTGTTGGGATTTTGAAGGAGATTCGTGGCTACAATTCCTGCGGATTTTCAGGTCTTTCTTTGAATAATATATCCGTTAGCCTTATTGCTTGATTTGCTGAGAGGTACCCTCACATTTCCTTTGGAAATCTTGTTTGAGGGTTGATTTGTTGCAGCAATTTTTGGAGGATTTGTTATCTGGTTTTTTTTTTGTTTATTTCCTGATATGGACTTGATTATTTCTGATGAACTGGACTTGTTTTACGGTTATCTGGATGCGGATTTGGTTGGATTTTTCGGTTTCATTCATAACCCAGATTCAGTTTCATTCATAAAATGTCCATGGATTTGCTTTGTGATTTTTTCTGATATAAAGCCATTTTGGGTTTAATGCAGGTTCGGTTTAGCATATCTCGGTGATTTACTTGATAAAACAAGATGTTGCTTTGATTCTGGATCCTGGATTTTGCTTGCCGATGCAAACCAGTTCTTTTGAAATAGCTCGGGTTCAAACCTATGGGCATATGGGTTTGAATTCGGATTTCCGATTATTTACCGAATATGGATTAAAATATGTTTTGCTGGAAAATCCATTTCAATCAGCAAGAAACCATCATTAATCAATCTCTGTACGTCTTTTCGAACCATAGCACAAACTTTATCACATCCTTCACAGCTCGTACAACTGGCATGGGAAACAGATACCAGGCCTGCTTCAAACAGCTTTGAATGGAACGTCTTGAGCGGATCTTGATCTGAGCTACGTCAAGAATAAAATTCTCTTCAGGCGAAGTATCAATGGCGTTGACAGCCCCATGGTCAGGCAAAGGGTTACTTTTGACATTGGGAGGAGGATCATTGAACGACAAAATCTTCTTTTCCATCATATCCCTCACAATGTTTTTCAAAGTATAGCAGTTTTCCAAATCGTGACCAGGCGCACCCTCATGAAATAAACAATGAGCGGCGATGTTGTAGTTAACTGGCAAAGGATTCGGAGGCGGCCCTAAAGCTCGAGTAGTGACCAAACCTCATTGCTCTAAATAAGGGTACAACTCGGTGAACGTTATTGGAATTGGTGGGCAAGGCTTGTACGGTCTCCTCAGAGCATTCTGGCAGGGTGCCTGATTCCTCGGTTGTTGATTTGCCGGAGCGTTGGACGCTTGCTGATAGTTAGGCGGAGTTTGTTGATAACCCGGAGGCAGATACACAGGAGCCTGTGGCATAGGCTGGTAAGCAAGAGCTTGAGGAGCTTGCTGACTAAAGGACGGTGCGACAGCGGCTACATACGGAGGTGGTGCATACTGAACCGAGTAACCCTGGGGTTGGGCATACTGTGGCGAATATTGATACGACCCATTCCTTCTCCTATCTGAAGACACAGCGTGAGTCTCTCCTTCCTTCTTCTTCTGAGGATTGACGGAAGTCTTCTTGGCTTGCTCCTTTGAACTCGTACGGCTAAAACCACTAGACATCTTCCCACTCTTCATAGCCATTTCAACCTTTACTCCAACAACAATAATATAAGCGAAATTCGTGGTTACGCTACCCACCATCCTTTCATAGAACTCAATACGAACCGTGTCAACAAACCAATCTGCTAATTCCTTGTCGGTCAATGGAGGTTCCACCTAGGAGGCAATTTCCCTCCATCGCTGGGCATATTCCTTAAAGGTCTCAGAACTTTTCTGCGTCATACTCAAAAGTTGTCTTCTGTCAGGAGCCAAGTCCATGTTGTACTTATAATGCTTAATGAAAGCATCAGACAAATCCTGAAAAGACTTGATGCGAGACTAGTCTAATGTTAAATACCACTTCGACGAAGCACCTTTCAGACTGTCTTGAAAACAGTGAATCATCAACTTGTCATTTTCCACATGAGCAGCCATCCTGAGGTAGTACATTATCAAATGGCTTTCCGGACAAGTAGTCCCTTCATAGCAGTCAAAGTTCGGAGTTTTGAACTTTGGCGAAATAACCAGACTGGAAACCAAACAGATATCTCTAGCAGCAGCACCAAAGACCTGGTCTCCTTCCATCTTTCTCAGTCTCTTATCAATAGTAACAACTTCCTCACGAAGCTTATCACGTGGTTGATATCCTCCATCATCATCATCCAGAATTTCATGAATAGGCTCATTAAGATAACGCTGCACATGCGTGCGGACATTAGCTTGTGTGAAAGTAGGGACCACCTTCGGAGGCTCAGAAACCAAAGGTATAGTTTGTTGAACGTTCTATATAACGGGCACAGCTTGTTGACCACTTTGTGCAACAAGCATAATTTGTTGAACTGACGTAACAACAAGCGGATGTATGAAACTCTGCGAAAGACCATAAGGAAACGGATTCTCAATAGAAACAACCAGAGGATCTACGGCAGCAGTAGTATTAATCTTAGAAACCACAGTAGTCTGAGTATCCATCTTTGCATTGATAACCTGGAGCAATTCCGTAATTGTTCCTACACTCCCTCGAAGGTATGATAACTCGTTGTTAACGTGATCCATCTCTTGAGCGTGTTCTTCCACCCTTCTTCGAGCTTGAGCTCTAGTGTTGTATCGACTCAGGGTGACGAAACTAGAAGGCGAGAGAACCGAGTATGAGAAACTGAGAAACACATGTAATGCAAAGATATGATGCGAAATGCAAATGACATGATTTCATAGAATTCAAGTCTTTACGAGTATTGCGGGATAACGAAAAAATTTTATTGATTGAAAAATGGATTACAAATAATATTCTTAAAAGAAAAGTCTCAATGAAAATAACCAACTAAAATTCTAGAATCCTAAGGAAGCACTATTCATTACTTTGACGATTAGGCGGAGAATCGGAGGAAAATAAACCCTCGTATAGTCTTCTCTTCTTGTAGGAGAGTACCTCTTTATTCCTTGACTGAAGTTGTTTCTGAAGTTCGTCGTACTCGCTGACCATCACATGGTATTTGTCCTTCCATGTTTCTGCTTCGTGCTGAGCTTTCTTCAATTCAATCTTCAATGTTTCCGCTTCGGACATGAAATACTGAACGGGTTCTTCTCTTGGAGGTAGAGGCTCTTGGAAAGGATAAGGCATTTTCAACTTGATTGCTCGTTCTCTGACCCAACGAAGATATGGCTCCATGGACACACAATTCGGCCTTCCTAGACTTGCTTTACCTTTCTTATGCAAATGACGCCAGGAAGAAACAATCTGGTCTTGAAGTTCTTTATTGTCTTTGAAAAAGATTTTCTCTACCTGAACACTTTTAGGCGGTTCCTTCAATGGATGGCCTAGTTGTCGGCGGGCTAGAACCGGATTGTAGTTGATCCCTCCATTAAATCCAAGCAAAGGTACGTTGGCAAAGTCCCCACATCCGTCAATAATTAGTATTCCATCGTACACACGGCTATACCAATCGATATCCAAGTGGGTTAGGGCCATAACCCTTTGTGACCAAAGTCCTTTGTCAAGACCCAGAAAAGGAGCAGACTTGGGCAAGTGCGAAATAAACCACTTGTATAACAAAGGAACACAGCATGTAATCATCCCTCCGCCATGGAAATTTTGGAGATGCACAGAATGATAAGTATTACCCAATAAAGTTGGCACCGGATTTCTCATTATGAAGATTTTGATGGCGTTAAGGTCAACGAATCCTTCAAAACTCGGGAATAGTAACACTCCATAAACGAGTAAGGCGAAGATTGCCTTAAATATATCCTTGCTCATGTAATCAACGTAGTATCAAGCTTTCTTGATTAGGAAATTTGTAGGTAACCCAAGAGTTCCACCTTTGGAGATCATGCTGCCCTTGACGTCGGATGCCTTCAAGCCTGTAGCCTTAGCGATGTCTTTCTCATTAGGGTCCTTTTCCAAGAAGGGGAAGGGCGAGTCCTCCAAAATAGGTAAGCCAACCAAATAAGAGTACTCTTCTAAAGTAGGCAATAACTGATAGTCGGGGAAGGTAAAGCAATGATAATCGGGATCGTAGAATTGTAACAAAGTGGAAAGAAGTCCCTCGTCCATTCGGAGTCTCAATAAATCCAACAGCTTCCCATGCTTATTTGCGAACCTTCCATGGTCTTCAACCAAAGTTCCTAGCTTCCTTAGGTCATCCAACTTAGGACTATTGAAGGTATATTTCAAAGTATTTCTCCTTTTGTAATCCATGGTATCCTGCAATGTTCATAAATAAAGCTTGAATTTCATGAAATGTAATGCAAAATGATGCTTTATGGATGCAATGCACACATGGTCACAAGTCCTAGGTTAAAGGTATATGCCAGGAGTTAGGGTCTACCCATCCCAATAGGTATTTACTAAGGTGAGTTGTACCTACAGAACAAGGGTTCTAAAGTGGTGCCCAAAGTCATCAATCCATCCTTCGGATATTATCAATTTCCCGATTAACTCGGTGGTTAATAATATTCTCAAGAGAATCTCTTTTGAGTGTAGTATCGCGTAGCGACTATTTTGGAAATATTCCCTCATAGTCCCTGCAATACGTTCTAGATAAGGCCAAGGTGATGTTAAGGTACTACGGTCCTCAATATCATAGACACCAATCGAACATGGTAAAAGTTTTCACGAATACTCGTTCAACCGAACCATTTTCGAAAGGGTCTCAACTGAGCGGTGATTCTCAAGTCAGCTTGGTCGGGAATCACTCCTTATAAGCCTCGTTGAATATCTCACCTCCTATAATAAGGTCACTCAAGTCCGGGTGTAGGACTTATCTCACAACAAAATAGATACCCCCCCCCCCCCCAATCATATTATATACAAATAATTAAGAAATAAAAATCATGTGATAAACAAAATAGGGGCAACCCTTAAAAATTAGGAGGGTCCCCAGTGAAGTCGTCATTTTCTGTTGCGATGGAAATAGGATATCAAACTATTAATTAGTTTGAATCACAATTCTTAAGTCACAAACACTCTTTGATTTATCCGAAGGAAAAGGTCAAAAGAGGGAAAACCTATTTTTGCATCGTAAACACAATGCGGGGAGAGACCTAGGTAAGGGTTGGTTAAGCTTAGGGAAGGTACTAGAACCCTAAGCTTCTGTAGTACTCTACATGAACCTTTTGTTTATTGTATGTTTTTTTTATTTTATTATCTATTTGAATATATATTGAGCTAAGGGATAGAGTGACCTAAAGACCTAAGGATTAGTCCTAAGTTTACTCGGCAAGACGTCGTATCTTGTGCCTACGTATCCTGGATAGGGAATGGAATCAGAGTAATCGTAGTTCCCCTCGAAATGGAGGTTAGAAACGTCTTGACTGTGGTCAAGGTTTCAAGGGGAGTAAATGTATCTTAAGGACACGCTTACGTGGAGTTTTGAAACTCCTATTTCTATGTTGAAAAGTTGAATTAAAATTAGGGTTAAAATTAGGGATTCCACGGCGGGAAACCCTAAAGCAGAGCACGATGACTCTTTGACCTAATGTTAGGGTAAATGGTATTTTCGTCCACATCGGGACACCTAGGCTAATAGGGTTTTGAAACGGTCAAAATTAGGGTTATTGACTCGGCGGTCAAACAGCTAGACCTAATTCCTTCAGAAGGGAAAATAACGGAAAAATTTATGCAAACAACGAATATTATCATACGGCAGAATCAAAGGGCAGAAAGTAAAGAAAGCCGTAAAGAAATAAGTGCAGCGCGATGATAGCCTCGCGTAAATTACAGATAAAATGTGAAAATAAAATAACCGCGACCATGGCCTCGCGTAAATTACATCCATGGAAACAAACGCAAATATGATAATGAACTAGTTAACAAATGATAAACCGAGATCAACTGAACTCTGAAGGAAAACAAATAAAGAATGTTAGTGAAAAACGTAGACGAAACTCGATGACAAGTGAATAAGCAGTTATCAACGAAAGGAAGAGGCAATTTGGAATTTCATGATTTTATTAATTTCGAAAAACTTTATTTTTAATTTTTTGGGGGAAAAGGAACTTAAATTTAAAAAATGATTATCAATAAAGATGTTTTTGTCTTAATTTTAACCAAATCTAATCTTGAAAAACGATTTTTAATCTTAATTAAAACGGATAGATCTTTTTATTTTTAAAACGTTATAATTATGAATTTAAGATAAAGGTCTTAGTTTTATTTAAAAACATGAAATCTTTACTTTTTGCTTTTTTTTTAAAAAAAGTCTCTTAATTTTCATAAAGAAAGAGTTTTCAAATTATAAAAAGTTCATAACTCGTATAAGAAAAGGTTTTTTATTTTATTTATCCTTTAAATACAGAACTTAAATTAAACACAGACTTTAATTACTTTATTTTTTTAAACAGAATTTAAATTAAAACAACATAACAGAATTTAAATTAAAACAAAATAAATAAAATAACACCAAACTATATTGGTTTGGGCCGGAAGTTGGGTGGTCAAACCCCAACCCGACCCGGTTTGACCACATAAGAGAGGGATCCTGAATGTTTTAGGGTTTGTTAACCCTCTTTTCCATCCGCGGAACCGTTTCCATTCTCTCATTCTCTCCGCCTCTTCTTCGTTCTCCATAGCATTCTTCCTCCTCTGTTCTGAAAAACTCAAATAAAAAAGATGTGAGAACAAACAACTAACGACTTACCCTTATCGATCTCGACGGTTCTTGATGATTAAGGCCGATGATGAAGTTTTCTGAGGCGAGGAAGATTGCCCGCCATTTTGAAACGGCGATGGCGATCTTTGAGTTGCGTTCGCGATTCGCGATTTCGGAAGGTGATGGCGATCTTCGTTTCCGGTTGTCTCGCGTCGTCTTCGCGGCGATGATGACTTCGCGGAAGTCTGAGCCTCGGTAGTGCTTCGCTTTCGGTGAGCTTGTTTTGATTACTTTTCTTCTTTTGTGGCTGACGATTTTTGTTGTCGTCTTACTTTGATTTATTAGGGTTTGCCGTTGATGATTCTCTGAAGGCGATGATGATGGATATGAAGGATCCACTGAGCCGCCGCCTTTTTTTGTCCTTAGGGTCTCGTTCTTCGAAAGGGTGATGACTTATATATCCTCTTCTCTTTCTGGGCTTTGCATTTTTTGCAGCTTTCTCTGCGGTATTGTTGCGATTTTGAAGGAGATTCGTGGCTACAATTACTGTGGCTTTTCAGGTCTTTCTTTGAATAATATATCTGTTAGCCTTCTTACTTGATTTGCTGAGAGGTACCCTCACATTTCCTTTGGAAATCTTGTTTGAGGGTTGATTTGTTGCAGCAATTTTCGGAGGATTTGTTAACTGGTTTTTTTTTTGTTTATTTCCTGATATGGACTTGATTATTTCTGATGAACTGGACTTGTTTTATGGTTATTTGGATGCGGATTTGGTTGGATTTTTCGGTTTCATTCATAACCCAGATTTGGTTTCATTCATAAAATGTCCATGGATTTTCTTTGTGATTTTTTCTGATATAAAGCCATTTTGGGTTTAATGCAGGTTCGGTTTAGCATATCTCGGTGATTTACTTGATAAAACCAGACGTTGCTTGGATTTTGGATCCTGGATTTTACTTGCCGATGCAAACCAGTTTTTCTGAAATAGCTCGGGTTCAAACCTATGGGCATCTGGGTTTGAATTTGAATTTCCGATTATTTACCGAATATGGATTAAAATCTGTTTTGCTGGCAAATCCATTTTCGAAATAGACGCTTATCCAATAATTATTTCTGACCGGAAGTACTTCTTTTCTTCTTCTTCTCGGCTGTCCCGAAAGGACAGATACTACCGGTTCGACGCCGAGGTAAAGGATTGGAATGAGAGTCGGTCGCGGCTTTTGTCGTGCCCTCTCGACACCCGATGATGTGTAACTGAGGGTGTCGAACAAAAATTTCTCATGTTAACCTCGGTTTGCTCTGTTTCTGACTTTGTTTGTGCAGGTACGAAGAAACATTGATACTCGGAGAATCGGGCGCGGAGGATTGATCAAGGATTAAACATGAAGAAACTTTAGGACTTTTTAGAATAAAAATGTATTAAACTCAATGTAGAGAAACCTTATCTTATATGGGAGAAATGTATTAAACTCAATGTATTAAACTCAAACTTCCTGTAATTTCATTTGGTTGTATGATTCTATTCTAAATTCTTTAGAAGAATGTGGAAAAATTGAAACTATATTCAACATTCTTAATTCTTCCAAATGTTGGCATCAGGTGTTGATGTTAACTTCAATTTAAATTTGAACGTAATGGTGATACACGGGGACCTTAAATTCATTGCTTTGGTGCTGTCTCCAATGCCACTTACACTGGTCTTGTAGAGACTTTTGTTATTCATGAATATTCAGTCACATGGAAAAAAAATCAAGCCAATTCGAATGCAGGCACTACATTGGATAAAGGATGCAAGAACTCGTCCCTCAGCATTGAAATGGCGGAGGCTGTGTGATCCATATAATGTAAACCAAATTCAACCTTCAACTTCAACCCAAGAGTTTTAAACTTCAATGGTCTATCCCTTTGCATCCCTGCTTGAATACCGGAAATCTCTCCGATTAAATTCAAACGAAAACGGAATTGACCAATTAATCTTCACCAATGGATTAAATTCAAACAAAAACGGAATAAATCCAATTAATCTCCAATGACTGAACCCAAATGTCTTGAATTGAACTGAACAAAAGTCATGATTAAACATGCATAGTAACCTTAAACTTGAGTCGAAACCACATTTCATGCCTCTTTTTCTTTTTTGATATTCAAGTAGCAGAAAACAGGAGAAACAGGAAAATATGTCTGTTAAAATAAGTTCAAAACGAGCAGTTGTTCGCACTGATTTAATCGAACCAAATTTAATGTCCCAACATAATCAAATCCATGTGACAAAATAAGTGTCTCAGAAATCCAGTGACGACAGAGATTCGGCCCATTGACATAATTACCGTATCTCGAACATCCTGATGTAAAAATTACCGTGAACTTCGGTTTATCTTCAAAGAAAATAAAGAACTCGGAGACGGAGATTCTGATTACTCAAAAACCCTGGCGACAACTCATCTTCAAAAATAGTCAGCAAACAACGTAAAAATGACCATCTTGCCCTTTTAACAACTAGGGTGTACCAAACGCGGTTCCTGCAAACGAAACAAGCTACGTAACACATTTAATAGTTAGCTGATGCAAAATGAGATGACATGTGACATGAATCGACTAATCTAAGGGTAAAATTTGGGGTATTACGTGAAGGTGAGAAAATACTTAGAAGGGGGGTTGAATAAGTATGACAGAAAATAATCAAAGATAAAAACTCAAGAATTTTTATCCTGGTTCGTTGAACTCAACTACTCCAGTCCACCCTTTTCAAGAGTGATTTGCCTTTCTCAACAAGGACTTAATCCACTATTCAAATCAACTGATTACAAATAGCAACACCTAAGAACAACTGTTCTTAGTCTTCTCAAGAGCTACTGATCTAACCTAGATCCTCTTAAGGAAAACTTCCTTTACAAATTAATGTAATACAATGTAAGAGTAAGAAATTGCTTCTAATAAAGCTATAAACACAAATGTGTTATTTCTCTAAGTTTAGAACAATGTATGAACAGCAAAGAATATGAGAGCTTTTCGCGTGAGAGTGTTCTTGCAATTGATTTCGTCACAATTAGTCACTGAAGAAAGTGCTATGATATCCTTTATATAGCCACTTGAATATTGGAGAGAATATTTTACCGTTGGAGAAGATATTTCCAATATCAAATAGTACTGTCCTTTGTACTATTGCAGCAGAGAGACGGCGCACAAAATGTGGGTGTAGCAATTGTCTGCTGAGCTGTGAATTTACCATATATGGAATGTATCAGAGGAATAATCTTCTTGCAGAGATTTATGTCTATCCCAATTAAGGAAAGATTTGCTGGCATATTCCAACGGATATATTAAAATAATCTTCTTCAAATAATTCTTCAGATAGTTCAGATCAACAATCAATATCAGAGTCTTCAGTCTTCAGAATCTTCTGGAAACTTCAGAGCCTAAGATGTTCTTCAGATGTTGCTGAATCAGAGTCTGGTGCAGCTGTGTGCTTGAAGCGTAACATGCTCTTAGATCAGAGTCTTCACTCAGATCAGAGTCTTCTCTCATTCAGAGTCTCTTCACTCAGAGTCTTCTTTCATTCAGATTCTTGATAATATATGCAGCGTGTTGTATCTTCAGAATCTTGATGACTAAGCTCTTATACTGCAGATTCTTCTAATCTTCAGATGCTCTTGAGCCATTCAGAATTTATTGTTCACATCAAATTTGCTCTTTAAGATTAAAATCTTTTGTGCCTGTAGAAAACAGTTTAGAACAAATTTAGAGAGTATAATTCTTGTATACAAATTATCATTAATGTTATCATCAAAACATAGAGATATTACTAAGACACAATCTGTGCTCTTACAATCTCCCCCTTTTTGATGATGACAAAACATGAGAAATTTGTTCAATAAAAATATGAATAAAAATTACTCCCCCTGAGATTAACAATCTCCCCCTGAAATGAATACTCTAATGGAATTAGATACTTCCCTTTCTGGTTGAGTACATTTCAGATTCAAAGCCTGATTGAAGCCTGGTTGACATATGTTTGACTTCTAGAGTCAAAGCTTGATGCCATATTAAAGCTTGATGCCAGATGAACAACTTCAGAACACCTGGTTGTTTATCTTGCCATTTCCTGTCTTGAGTTATCTTTTAGATCATAGTACTCAAGGTTAGATATCAGAGTCTGGTCTACTCAGATTTAGCTATTTTTGATCAGGTTCTGAAAAGATAGATCTCAGGAAAAACTTCAATGAAATTTGTCAGATTTTTTTAATAATATCTGGGACACTTAAATTCAAAGAATGTTAGTAACATGTCTGACTTAGTTCAGATAATTGCTTATAGATTTGAACAATCAGATTCTATTTTGTTTCTCCCCCTTTTTGTCATAATCAAAAAGAATTTTAAAAGACAGTAAAGATGCAGAAGAAACACATATCCAGATAAGCAAAAAGATCATTGTCATTAAGTCAAGAGAACATGCAGATTCAGATAAAAGCATACAAAACATATCAGAAGAAAATCAAAACAAAGCAAAACATGAAAAACTTGTGCAAAACATCAAGTAGATTTAGCAGATGAGGCTTGTTGAGAAGCAATGAGTTGCAGCAGTGCTGTAATCCTTTCTGAATTTTCATCTTGCTTAGCCATCCAAGTTTTCATTTCTTCATTTGTTTTCTTTTGATCAACCATAAAATCCTTAAGTTCTTTGACATCCTTCTGAAGATCTGTAGATTCTGAAACAGTAGATTCTGAAACAGTCTGAGTAACATCAGGTGCAGGAATTTCTGGAGGTGGAGGAGCTTCTAGAAGAAGAATAGGAGGAGTGTTTCTCTTAATCCGTTTTTGATAAGCAGCAAACCTTACTTTTGACAATCTAAGACATTGAGTCCTGATTTTCAAAGCCTCCCTATTCAGTCTGTAAAGATATTTCTTCCAAACAGCGTTAGCAGCCTCTTTGTCCATAGTAGTCATGCAAACATCCATAATGTCAGCAAAGTCTGAGACATTATCCTTATCAAAATCTCTTAACAGAGTATAAACACGTGATCCCAATTCTGCTTCATCAGGGATTCTGGGTTGGCTTGGTTGGGTTGGTTGTGTTTGTGGTGTTTGTTCAGAAGGTTGAGGTTGTGAAGATGGATGTTCAGATGTTTGTGGTTCAGAAGGTTGAGGTTGTGAAGATGGATGTTCAGATGTTTGTGGTTCAGAAGGTTGAGGATTGATTTGTGGTTCAGATGTTGGTTGGTTGGTTTGTGGTTCAGATGTTTGTTGGTCAGAATGTTGTGGTTGAGGTATTGAGGGAATTGGTTGGGTTTCTGTTGGTTGTGGAGTGTTTTGGATTTCAAGAGGTTGTGGAGTGAGAGTTTGAGTTGGGGAATTTTGTGGAGAAGGTGGATGTTCAGAAGTTGGAGATTTAAACAGCTGTTTCCAAACACTCTCAGAACGAGGTTGTTTGAGATCATTCAAGCATTCATTAATGTAACCAGATGATTCATCATCAGATGATGCATCAGAGTGGTTAGATTTTTCAGAAGTTGAAGATAAAATGACAGACTGGTTTAAAGGTGTGACATCTAATATCTCATTAGGATCAATGAGATATTCAGGTTGGTCAGAGTGTTCAGGGTGAACATCCTCTGGAATGGTATATTCTGGGATAGTGTTTTGTGGTTAAGGTGTTGTTTGTTGAGTTTGTTGTGGAATTTCTGTTTGTATGTTTGTTGGTTGCTTGGATTGTGGTGTATGAGGGGGGACAGAAGATGGTTTAGAGGGTGTGGGGGTATCAGAATGATGAACAGGATTAGAATCAGTGTTAAATACCTGTTTCAGAGTATCTCTAATTTCTTCAAAAGTTGCTGCAGGAGGATTTGGTTGAACCTTCTTCAGCTTCTTCCTTTTCTTCTTTTTTTCAGTATCTGAATGCTTCCTTTTCTTCTGATGACCTTCACTATCAACTTTTCTCTTACGTCTTCTTTCCCTTGTCAAATCAGGAAGAACTTGGCCTTCCTTCTGCACAAGATTGGCAGGAATCTCAACACCATCTCTTAGGCAGCGAGCAACATACTCAGCAATAATTTCTCTAGGTTCATCTGAGGTGAATAAAGGAAAATCCTTAACAGGAATCCTTCTTCCCCTAACTTCTTCAGAGTTAGTTTTCCTTGGTTTCTCAGATAAATCATCAACCAGTTTCATCCTTCTCAAAGTTAAACCGTTTATTTCAGAGCCAATGATATAAGTCAGATCTTCTGTCAACCCAGCCTCTTGCAGATGCGCCACAAGTTGGTTTTCTATCAGAATATCTGAAATCAGCCTTCCCATAGGAATCCATGTTCTGACTTTTCCAGATTTATCTCTGGCTGTTTCCCTTGTTTCCTTGACATGAGACACCAGATGATTAAACAACAAATATGGAAGATCAATCTGAATGTTTTGGTGTAAACAATACATGAAGTAAAGTTGTTCAGCATTAACATAATCAGAAGAGTTTGAAGAGGGTCTGTGAAAGATGGTGTTCATGAAAATCTTAGCCCATATCTTGTAAGTGGGTTTCAAGAACTTAACCTTCTTACAAGGTTCACCAGTAGTACAGATTTCTTGACATACATCTTTCAGGTCTTCACGCGCAGAAGACAGAGAGGTTACTCCATCAGTTGCCTTAAAACCTATGAGTTTCCTTATCAGGTTTTCAGTGATAACTATCTTTTTTCCCAGCACAGAGGAGTGAATGAACTTTGGAGTAGCATATGCATGGATCCAGAACTCCTTCACTAACTTTGGATACACAGGACCCATAAGCCTGTCAAAGTAACCGTCCCAGCCTTGTGCTTTGATTGAAGAAATCAGATCAAACCCATTTTCAGCAAGATCTTCTAAGTCCACGAAACTTTCACACAGTACTTCTAGTGAATCAACAGCAGTTAGGAGAGTGCGTACTGGTTCTTGAACAGTGGTAGCATTTTTGGTAGTAACAGCGTTTGAAGTAGATGCCATTGTTGACGATGATGAAGAAGATGAAGGTTTCTGAGTTCTTTTAGGGTTTGCAAAGAGAGAGAACAACAAACAAAAGCGCATATGTGTTTGAGAATGTGAAAAGTGTGAATGTGTTATGAGAGTGGTTTATATAGACAAATAAAGCAAGCATGGGAAACACAACAGACACACATAGGACACATACGCACGTTTGCATTAAATGAAAAGTAATCATTTTTAATTATGATATGACATATGGGGGAAAATCAAGACAGATTGAGATTTTCAAAGCAATACCTTAAACGTCATAATCAGTAGGTGTACTCCATCTTTTCAGATTCTGAGTGACACGTGTTTGCTTGCATGTGATTCTATAACTTTTAAGAAATGAAACGTTTTCAACTTTCAGATCCTCTGAGATGGTCAGTTCAGAGTTTCACAAAAAAAAATAATTCACAGATAAATTAAACAAGCAAGACAGATGAAATACTTCAGAGTGTTAAACACTTAGCATCTGAGAAGTTGACTCTGAGAAGTATTACTCTGGACAAAAATCCATACAAATATTTTTCAGAATAAACTTAAACCTATCTTCAGCAAGGGGTTTTGTGAAAATATCTGCCCATTGATGATCTGTATCAACAAAGGCTAAATTTATTACACCCTTCTGAACATAGTCTCTGATGAAATGATGTTTAATCTCTATATGTTTGGCCTTAGAGTGTAAAATTGGATTTTTGGATAAACATATAGCAGAAGTATTATCACAGAAGATAGAAAGATTACTCTCATAGATTTGATAATCTTCTAATTGACTCTTCATCCAGAGCATCTGAGTGGAACATCCAGCAGCAGCAATGTATTCTGCCTCTGTGGTTGATAGTGCAATTGTTGGTTGCTTCTTGCTGTACCACGAGATCAGATGACTTCCAAGAAACTGACAGCTTCCAGAAGTACTTTTGCGCTCAACTCTATCTCCAGCATAGTCAGCATCACAGAATCCAACTAGTGAATATTCGTCAGATCTTCTGTAACACAAACCAACATTAGCAGTACCATTCAGATACCTTAGAATCCTCTTAACAGCAGTTAAGTGTGATTCTCTAGGATCTGATTGGAATCTAGCACATAAACAAACACTAAACAGAATGTCTGGTCTAGAAGCAGTCAAATAAAGAAGAGATCCTATCATACCTCTGTAGAGTTTCTGATCTACCTTCTTACTTACCTCTTCCTTACCTAGAGTGCTTGTAGGATGCATTGGAGTCTTTGCCATTTTGCTATCCAGCATGTTAAACTTCTTCAGAAGCTCTTTAACATACTTGGTCTGATGTATGTAGGTGCACTCTGGAGTCTGATTTACTTGGATTCCCAGAAAGAATCTCAGTTCTCCCATCATGCTCATCTCAAATTCTGCCTGCATACATTTAGCAAACTCCTTTCCAAGCATAATATTTGTTGATCCAAAAATAATATCATCTACATAAATTTGACAAATCAACAAATCTTTCTTAATGGTTTTACAAAATAGTGTGGTATCCACTTTTCCTCTGATGAAATTTTCCTTCAGAAGAAAATTACTCAACCTCTCATACCAAGCTCTGGGAGCTTGTTTTAGTCCATAAAGAGATTTTTTCAGTTTGTAAACATGATCTGGAAAATTTTCATTTTCAAAACCAGGAGGTTGGTGGACATACACTTCCTCTTCTATAATTCCATTAAGAAAATCACTTTTAACATCCATCTGATAAAGAGTGATGTTATGTTGTGCAGCAAATGAAATAAGCAAGCGTATAGACTCTAACCTTGCAACAGGAGCATATGTTTCTGTGTAGTCTATGCCTTCTTGTTGACTGTAGCCTTGAGCAACCAGTCTTGCTTTGTTCCTTTCAACTTCTCCTTTCTCATTAAGTTTATTTCTGAAAACCCATTTTGTTCCAATGACATTGAAACCTTTAGGTCTTGGAACCAGATCCCAGACTTCATTCCTTGTGAATTGATTCAGCTCCTCTTGCATAGCTAAAATCCATTCATTATCTTCCAGAGCCTCATCAACAGATGTTGGTTCTATAATTGACACTAAGCCACAGAAGGAAGATTCAGAAGTTCTGAGAAATGCTCTTGTCCTTATTGGATCATCTTTCTTTCCAATTATCACATCCTCTGGATGAGAAGCTTTCATTCTGGAAGAAGATCCTCTGACTGTTGGTCTTTCAGAAATATGCAGATTGTCAAGTTGGGAAGTTAGAGGCGTAGCATCTGGGTTTGCTTCAGAGTCTTTGTCTTCAGTCTTGTCTGCCTCTGAGCCTTCAGAGTCTGTGAGAATAACTTCTCTATCTGCAGAACTTTCAACTTGCTTTGGCTTTTCAGAGCCAATCTTATCATCAAATCTAACATGAATAGATTCTTCCACAATCTGTGTTTCAGTATTGAATACTCTGTAGCCTTTAGAGCGTTCAGAATAACCAAGCATGAAACACTTCTGTGCTTTGGAATCAAACTTGTTCAGATGATCTTTAGTGTTAAGCATATAACAAATACATCCAAATGGATGAAAATAAGCAATGTTGGGCTTTCTGTTTCTCCACAATTCATAGGGAGTCTTTTCCAGAAGAGGTCTTACAGACACTCTGTTCTGAATATAACATGTTGTATTTATTGCTTCTGCCCAAAAGTATTTTGCCAGATTTGTCTCGTTGATCATGGTTCTGGCCATTTCTTGCAATGTTCTATTTTTCCTCTCTACAACTCCATTTTGTTGTGGAGTTCTAGGACAGGAGAAATCATGTGCAATTCCTTTTTCAGAAAAATATTTTTCAAAATATTTGTTTTCAAATTCACCACCATGATCACTTCTGACTTTAATAATTTTGCATTCTTTTTCAGTCTGGACTTGATTGCAGAAGTCAATGAACACAGAATGAGACTCATCCTTGTGTTTTAGAAACTTTACCCATGTCCATCTGCTGTAGTCATCTACAATGACTAACCCATACTTCTTGCCTCTGATGGATGCAGTTTTCACTGGTCCAAACAGATCAATATGAAGTAATTCCAATGGTCTAGAAGTGGAAACAACATTTTTTGGTTTAAAATGAGATTTTGAAAATTTACCCTTTTGACATGCGCCACACAGAGCATCTGAATTGAACTTCAGATTAGGGAGTCCTCTGACCAGATTGAGTTTATTAATCTGAGATATACGTCTCATATTAATATGTCCCAATCTTCTATGCCAGACCCATTGCTCATCATTCACAGATAAAAGGCATTTTACATTTTGAACTTTAAGTTCTGAAAGGTTAATTTTGTAAATGTTGTTTTTCCTCTTTCCACTGAATAGGATTGAACCATTCTTTTGACATACAACTTTGCAACATTTTTGATTAAAGATGATATCATAACCATTGTCACTTAATTGACTTATGGACAATAGATTATGTTTCAATCCTTCAACTAACAGAACATTAGAAATAGAGGGTAGGTTACCATTACCTATTGTACCAGAGCCAATGATCTTGCCCTTCTGGTTCCCTCCAAATTTCACGTCCCCTCCAGATCTAAGTTCCAGGCTTTGGAACATAGACCTTTCGCCCGTCATATGTCGTGAGCATCCAGAGTCCAGGTACCATGATTGGTGTCTGGATTTTGCTGCTAAGAACATCTGCAACAGGTATTATTTTACTTTTAGGTACCCAGATCATCTTGGGTCCTTTGGGGTTAGATGTTCTGTGGTTTTGCCTAAACTTCTGTTTTTCAACATAGTGTTTATTCTGGCTAGCCCTTGGCTTAAACACATAAGTACTCTTTTCAGAGCTTGTATGTTTAATATCATTCAGATGACCAAACTTAAAATGAGAATACAGAGGAGTCTTCTTGATGAAGAGTTTATCAACAGATTTTGGATTGCTTCCAGAGGAAGATTCACATCCAATGCCTCTTCTGTTGTTCCCACTAACACCATAGATCATAGAAGCCATTTTGCTTCTGTCTATGCTTTTAGTGAGGAATCTTTTAAAACTGGAGTCATATTTTTCTAAAATATTTTCACTTGACTCTGTTTCAGTATCAGATTCTTGTTGAGTTGTTTCTAAATCATTTTTGAGTTTTAAATTTATTTCTTTCTGCTCAACAAGTTCTGTTCTCAGAAGATCAATCTCAGATTCAAGATTGCTTTTCAGCTTCTTGTATTTGAGTTTAATCTTGCTGTAGCTTTCCAACATGTCAGATAAACTTTCAACAAGTTCAGCTCTGGAGAGTTCAGAAAATACCTCTTCAGAGTCAGTGTCTGATTCTGACTCAGATTCAGATGATGACGTTCCTTCATCTTGATCATTTGTGTTGGCCATCAGCGCAACATTTGCACATTCTTCCTCAGATTCAGAAGATGATTCAGATTCATCTGAGTCATCCCATGTAGCCATCAGAACCTTTTTCTTTTTATCAAACTTCCTTTTGGGTTTTTCCTTTTGAAGTTTGGGACATTCACTCTTGTAGTGTCCAGGTTCTTTACATTCAAAGCAAGTGACCTCTTTCTTGCCAGATCTTCTGTGTCCAGAAGATTCTCTCTTTTGATCAGATCTTCTGAAGTTGTTGAACTTCTTCCCTTTGTGCTTCCAGAGTTTGTTGATCCTTCTGGACAGCATGGATAGTTCATCTTCTTCTTCAGAAGAAGATTCCTCAGAGCTTTCTTCATTTACCTGCAAAGCTTTAACAGATTTGTTAGATTTAAAAGCTAAGGATTTACCTTTATCTTTCTTCTGGGGTTCATCTTCCTCCAGCTCAATCTCATGACTTCTCAAAGAACTGATGAGTTCTTCTAATGAGATTTTGTTCAGATCCTTGGCCAGCTTCAATGCAGTCACCATAGGTCTCCATCTGGTAGGAAGACTTCTGATGATCTTCTTGACATGATCAGATGTTGAGTAGCCCTTGTCCAGAACTTTCAACCCAGCTGTTAGAATCTGAAATCTGGAAAACATAGTCTCAATGTTCTCAGATTCTTCCATCTTGAACGCTTCATACTTCTGTATCAGCGCCAGAGCCTTTGTTTCTTTCACCTGAGAGTTTCCCTCATGAGTCATTTTGAGAGACTCAAACATATCATGAGCAGTGTCTCTGTTGGTAATCTTCTCATACTCTGTATGAGAGATTGCATTAAGAAGTATGGTTCTGGCTTTGTGATGATTCTTGAATTCTTTCTTCTGCTCCTCAGTCATTGATTTTCTATCAATCTTTTTGCCATCCTTAGTAGGATGTTCATATCCATCAATGACTAAATCCCAGAGATCAGCATCATACCCCAAGAAAAAACTTTCAAGTCTATCTTTCCAATAATCAAATTTTTCTCCATCAAACATTGGAGGTTTGGTGCTGATTCTGTCTCCTTCATATTTGTTGCTTGATGTAGGAATATCACCCATATTAGCAACCAAATAAATAACAGAGTATTCTTCTCA
Organism: Lathyrus sativus; assembly: GCA_963859935.3. Lineage (NCBI taxonomy): Eukaryota > Viridiplantae > Streptophyta > Magnoliopsida > Fabales > Fabaceae > Lathyrus > Lathyrus sativus. The sequence continues at coordinate 72,287,132 of OZ012736.1, forward strand.
CTGGATCTTTATCTGTCACGGTTAAGTGAATGCACACTCAGAACCGGAGCTCTGATGCCAACTGAAGGAAATACTTAGAAGGGGGGTTGAATAAGTATGACAGAAAATAATCAAAGATAAAAACTCAAGAATTTTTATCCTGGTTCGTTGAACTCAACTACTCCAGTCCACCCTTTTCAAGAGTGATTTGCCTTTCTCAACAAGGACTTAATCCACTATTCAAATCAACTGATTACAAATAGCAACACCTAAGAACAACTGTTCTTAGTCTTCTCAAGAGCTACTGATCTAACCTAGATCCTCTTAAGGAAAACTTCCTTTACAAATTAATGTAATACAATGTAAGAGTAAGAAATTGCTTCTAATAAAGCTATAAACACAACTGTGTTATTTCTCTAAGTTTAGAACAATGTATGAACAGCAAAGAATATGAGAGCTTTTCGCGTGAGAGTGTTCTTGCAATTGATTTCGTCACAATTAGTCACTGAAGAAAGTGCTATGATATCCTTTATATAGCCACTTGAATATTGGAGAGAATATTTTACCGTTGGAGAAGATATTTCCAATATCAAATAGTACTGTCCTTTGTACTATTGCAGCAGAGAGACGGCGCACAAAATGTGGGTGTAGCAATTGTCTGCTGAGCTGTGAATTTACCATATATGGAATGTATCAGAGGAATAATCTTCTTGCAGAGATTTATGTCTATCCCAATTAAGGAAAGATTTGCTGGCATATTCCAACGGATATATTAAAATAATCTTCTTCAAATAATTCTTCAGATAGTTCAGATCAACAATCAATATCAGAGTCTTCAGTCTTCAGAATCTTCTGGAAACTTCAGAGCCTAAGATGTTCTTCAGATGTTGCTGAATCAGAGTCTGGTGCAGCTGTGTGCTTGAAGCGTAACATGCTCTTAGATCAGAGTCTTCACTCAGATCAGAGTCTTCTCTCATTCAGAGTCTCTTCACTCAGAGTCTTCTTTCATTCAGATTCTTGATAATATATGCAGCGTGTTGTATCTTCAGAATCTTGATGACTAAGCTCTTATACTGCAGATTCTTCTAATCTTCAGATGCTCTTGAGCCATTCAGAATTTATTGTTCACATCAAATTTGCTCTTTAAGATTAAAATCTTTTGTGCCTGTAGAAAACAGTTTAGAACAAATTTAGAGAGTATAATTCTTGTATACAAATTATCATTAATGTTATCATCAAAACATAGAGATATTACTAAGACACAATCTGTGCTCTTACATTACGAGGACCAATAAAACGCGGCGTCAACTTATGCGACTTCAATTCGCTACCAACACAGTCATAGGAGTAACCCGAAGAAACACGTGATCTCCCTCCTGAAATTCAAGTGTCTTTCTCCTCTTGTCATGATAACTCTTCTGACGGCTCTGAGAAATCTTCATCTTCTCTTGAATCATCTTAATCTTATCGGTAGTCTGCTGAACTATCTCAGGTCCAACCACAGAACTCTCTCCAGATTCACACCAACACAATGGCGTCCTACACCGTCTACCATACAATGCCTCGAACGGTGTCATACCAATACTACAATGAAAATTGTTATTGTAAGTAAATTTAATAAAAGGTAAGTAGCTATCCCAAGCTCCTCCTTTCTCCAATACACAAGCTCTCAAAAGATCCTTAAGTGATTGAATAGTCCTCTCTGTCTGACCATTGTTCTGCGGATGATAAGCTGAACTCAAACACAACTTCGTACCCAAAGCACTTTGCAAACTTTCCTAAAATCTCGAAGTAAACCTCGAATCTCTATCTGACACAATGCTAAACGGAATACCATGCAAACTGACAATCCTCTCAATGTACAGATTTGCCAACCTCTCCAACGGGTAATCCATTCGCATAGGAATAAAGTGAGCAGATTTGGTCAATCTATCCACAATAACCCAAATGGCTTCAAAATTACTCGGCGTCCTCGGTAAACCAGATACAAAATCCATAGAAATGCTATCCCATTTCCACTCAGGAATAAAGAACGGTTTCATCAAACTTGACGGTTTCTGATGCTCAATCTTCGACTTCTGACAAGTCAAACAAGAATACACAAACTCGGCAATATCCTTCTTCATACGAGGCCACCAAAATACTTTCCTCAAATCTTGATACATCTTAGCAGCACCCAGATGAATACTCAACCCACTACAATGTTCTTCCTCAAGAATACTCTTCTTCAGCTCAACAACATCAGGAACACATACTCTATCATGACACCTCATGATACCATTTTCATCAATCCGAGAATCACCACCTTGACCTTGATTGATCAAAGTCAATCGATCAACTAAACTCAAATCAAATTTCTGTCCTTCTCGAATCTCGTCCAGAATACCACTAGTAAGCTTTAACATACCCAGCTTAACTCCATAAGAAGTCTTCTCACACACCAAACTCAAATCACGAAATTGCTCAATCAATTCCAACTCTTTTACCATCATCATCGACATATGCAACGATTTCCTACTCAATGCATCAGCTACCACATTTGCTTTACCCGAATGGTAATTCAAACCAAAATCAAAATCCTTCAGAAGTTTCAACCATCTCCTTTGCCTTGCATTCAATTCTTTTCGATCAAAAAGATACTTCAAACTCTTATGATCACTAAACACCTCAAATCTCGTACCAAACAAATAATGCCTCCAAAGTTTCAGCATAAATACAACGGCGGCCAACTCTAAATCATGCATCGGATAATTCTTCTCATGCACTCTGAGTTTCCTCAAAGAATAAGCTACAACTTGTTTATCTTGCATCAACACACCTCCTAAACCCATCAAAGAAGCATCATAATACACCACAAACGGTTCTGTCGGATTTGACAAAATCAAAACAGGAGTTGTCGTCAATCTTCGCTTAAGCTCTTGGAAACTTCCTTCACACTTTGCATCCCACACAAAAGCTTGACTTTTCCTAGTCAACTGCGTCAACAGCAATGATAACTTGGAAAATCCCTCAATAAATTTCCGATAATATCCCGCCAAACCAAGAAAACTTCTAATCTCAAAAACTGATTTCGGAGTCTCCCATTGCGACACTGCTTCAACCTTCGACGGATCAACTGCAATACCTCTACTCGAAATCACATGACCAAGGAAACTCACTTCCTTCAACCAAAATTCACATTTAGAGAGCTTGGCATACAACCGCTTCTCTTTCAATACAGATAACACAATCCTCAGATGCTCGGCATGTTCTTCTTCACTCTTCGAATAAATCAAAATATCATCAATGAACACCACCACAAACTTGTCCAAATAAGGATGGAAAATCCTATTCATGTACTCCATAAATACACCAGGTGCATTAGTCACACCAAATGGCATCACAGAATACTCATAGTGTCCATACCTCGTTCTAAAAGCAGTCTTCTGAATATCCCCAGCCTTCACGCGAATCTGATGATACCCAGATCTCAAATCTATCTTACTGAACACACTCGCACCAACCAACTGATCCATCAAATCACCAATCCTCAGAAGTGGATACTTATTCTTGATAGTCACCTTGTTCAATTGTCTGTAATCCACACAGAGTCTCATAGAACCTTCTTTCTTCTTAACCAACAACATCGGTGCACCCCACGGTGACACACTCGGACGAATAAACCTCTTCTCAAGTAGATCTTCAAGTTAACTCTTCAACTCTTTCAATTCCGATGCGGACATACGATATGGAGCCATCGATATCGGACTAGTTCTAGGAATTAAGTCGATCACAAACTCCATTTCTCGTTCCAACGGTAAATCTATTATCTCCTCAGGAAAAACTTCCGGAAAGTCACGGACAATTGGTAAAGCATCAATCGTTCCACTTTCACCAATGCTCACCGTTGCCATTAACAAAAATACCTTAGCTCCATCTTGCAGTGATTCCTTCACTTGCTTAGCAGTCATAAACAAATCTTCTTCATCCTCAGGTTTAGGAAAAATAACTGTTTTGTCAAAATAGTTAATATAAACATGATTGAATTCCAACCAATTCATCCCAAGAATAACATCAAGTTGATCTAAGTGAAGACAGACTAAGTCAACTCCAAAGTCTTTACCAAAAATACTCAACGGACAATTCAAACACACATACGGGGTAGTTATTGAACCCATAGCAGGAGTATCAATAACCATACCTCCACTCATAGCATACAACTCAAGACTTAATCTCTTAACACAATCAAAGGAAATAAAAGAATGTGTAGCTCCAGTATCAATTATAGCGATCAAAGGTATACCATTAATGAAGCACGTACCTCGGATCAACCGATCATCATTAGCAGTCTCAGGTCCTGATAGAGCAAACACTTTCCCACTCCCTTGAGTCTTCTTTGGCTTGTCACACTTGGTACTAATGTGCCCTTCCTCACCACAGTTGTAGCAAGTCAAATTCGCACGGCTTCTGCACTCAAGAGCTTTGTGGCCTGACTTCCCACACTTAAAACATTTCTGCTTAACACTTTTGCACTCGGGAGCATGATGTCCCTCTTCACCACATCTAAAACATCTCACCGGAGTGGAAACTCCTCCCCTACTCGGCTTCTTGTCGTAACCAGCTTTCTGTTTCCCCTTCTCTGCAGGAGTCACATACGGCTTTCCTCTAAATTGACCTTTTCTCTTCTTGTCACTTAAACTCTTGTAGTGGCTAGACCGAGCCCTACTGTCTTCATCATAAATCCTACTCTTGTTCACCAACTCAGAAAATCGCCTAATCTCCTGATAACCAACAGCTTGCTTAATTTCCAGCCTCAAACCATTATTCTTGATTCCCACAACAAATCCTCATTAGAACAACCATATGGATAGTGCTACACACACATACCAAATGCATAAGGGAATGAACACGTTAACAACTTGGTCAACAGACCGACCTGCTCTGATACCACTTAATGTAACACCCCTTTCTATACCCCCAAATAAACAAATAAATCACATAATAAAATTTCATCAGAGTAAATTTAAAACATGGTATAAAAGAACTATGCCACATCATTCACCAAAATAACATATAACACCTGCTCTATAAAATACATGCAACAGTGGGGTAGTTCAATAGAGGAACTTTAATCCTTACACCCACATCTCAATATTTAGAATTCAAGCGGAAGATCAAAACATTTGAATCACTTAAAGCATGTAAACATATAAATACATATCATTCAGTTGGGTTCACAAATTAGTCATGTTTACATAAACATCATCGGCTGATACATTTACAAATGTATCACAAAAGAATACTATACAAGCCTAACTACCCGGTGCTACATATCAGAGCATAACCGACCAAAAGAATGAAGCTAAACTTCACAAAACACCTCCAGCAAAGCTAATCTGGAATGCCTCATAGAGCATTATAAAATAGCAGAAGGGTGAGAAATATTATCATAATAACCAATGCATACAATTATATATATATATATATATATATATATATATATATATATATATATATATATATATATATATATATATATATATATATATATATATATATATATATATATAGACACACACACACACACACACACAAACATAGAATACACGTATTCCACATTTCTCACCACAATTTATTCCAATCATCATATACATCACAACATATGTATAAACAAACATGGATAATTACCAAGCACATTTCATCATGCATACATCCATAATTCTCGATTCAACAATTCACACGCAAGCATATTTCATATAACAATGATATATATGCCATGTGACTCAATACAACTCAATGCAACTCACGCCATGTGGTACCAACACTTGTTATCTTTTTTCGGTTTTTACACTTAAACCGGGTCCACCCTTCTAGACTGATAGCAACAAAAGCTCGTTCCCTAAGCTTTCAAACCCACCCTTCTAGGTTTGGGACAAGTCACTAGTCTCCACGAAACTAGCAAACATTGCCTCTTGACTAAATGATGTATATGCAATCAACCACCAAATGCACTTAAGACCGTTCCCGCATCTTAATCCCATGCATTCAAATAATTCATCACTCAAGAATTATAACATGATTGCACACACAACATATTCATAATTAATATCATCAATATATATACCAAACAATGCACACATATTCACAATATGTTCCCATGCATTCTCAAACACAGTCGCATACAAACAATATGCATTCACAACATAGTGCTCACGGCAATAATTCAATAACATTCATCATGCATTTTAATCAATTAAAACAATGCATTGTATTTGTCAAAGACCACAATTCACAATCAATTCCACAATCTAGGATTCACGCCTTACGGCTACCCACAACACATGTTTCACAGCACACAATCACTTATTTCCAACAAGGATCGAACACAATCGAACAAAGAAATCAACATAGAATGGAATCACAAGAAAACCAAATGCTATCACGCTTGCTGGCTTGCTCGCCTAGCGAGTCTCTAGCGAATACTCGTTATCCGTTCGCCTAGTGAACAAGCTTGCGAAGGCAAACAGAAGCTACTGACTTTGCTCGCCACCTACTTGCTGCAGCGAGGCCCTAGCGAATCCTTCGCCACCTCACTCGCTACCAGCGAACCAGATCAAATACATTCTGTCCAAGTCTGGGACCTCTCGCTAACTTGTTCGCCTAGCGAACGCTCGCGACCTGTTCGCCTAGCGAAGGTGCTAGCGAACGTCTGCGAACTCAGAATTCCTCACTGTCAAACTTTCATAACTCTCTACAAAAATGACTGATTCTCACCAAACGAGTTCCATATCCTTAGTCTAACCTCCCTCGACTAAATTATACCATTTACTCTCATTTTTTACCGTTAAAACTCGGTTTCTATCGATTAAATCCACTTTGCCCTAAAATGGAAGTTGTAGAAAAACATCCAACAATCTAACCCAAGCATACATAATCATATACATTGACACTATAATGATATTTCACACCCTTACCTCGATTAAATCGATGCTTGAGAGTTGTTCTTGAGCTTTTCCATCTTTTCCTTCTTCTCCTTCTCTTTTCTCCCCTTTCTCCTTCTTTCTCTATTCTTTCTCTTATGTTTCCTTTTCTTTTCACTTTTCCTTTATAAGTTTTTCCATTCTATTTCCTTCCATATATTCTCCTCTCAAATATCTAACAATAATTCCAATAATTAAAACCATCCAAATAAATCAATTAATTAACATGAATAATTAATTACTGAAAAATTGGGTTGTTACATCGATCAATCTCAATATGTTTGGTTATGTCATGTTGAACTGGATTATGAGCTATGCTAATAGTAGCTTTCCTGTTAAAGTACAATTTCAATGGAAGCTCAACTTTCATCTTAAGTTCTTCTAAGACTCTAAGGATCCATAATCCTTCACAAATACCTTGAGACATAGCTCTAAACTCATTTTTTGTACTACTCCTTGCTACAACGCCTTGTTTCTTGCTTCTCCATGTCACAAGATTACCCCAAATTAACATAGGTACAATATCCAGAGGTTGATCTTCTATCGATGACTGAACCTGCCCAATCAGCATCGGTGAAGATAGACACATTCCTTTCACTAGTCTTCTTAAAAAATAATCCTTTTCTAGGATTTTCCTTCAGATATCTTAGTATACTATGGATTTCCTCAAGATGTTCTTCGAAAGGAGAATGCATAAAGTGAATCACTACACTGACTGAGAAAGCAATATCAAGTCGAGTGTGTGACAAATAAATCAGTTTCCCAACCAATCTCTGATGTCTTTCAGTATCAATAGGAACATTACCTTCTCCCCAAAGTTTAGCATTAGGATCCATAGGGGTATCAGGAGGACGACATCCACTCATTCCTATTTCTTTCAATAAGTCTAGAATGTATTTCTGTTGTGAAACCACAATACCATTATTTGACCAAGCAACCTTCATGCCTAGAAAATATCTCATGAATCCCAAGTCCTTGATTTCAAAGTCTACTGCCAATTTCTATTTTACCCTAGCCATTTCCACTGTATCGTCTCCAGTAAGGACAATATCATCAACATAAACGTTCAGAACAACAATTTTCCCATCGTTGGAGAATTTTGTGAATAAGGTGTGGTTAGCCTGTCCTTGAATGTACCCTTGATTCTTCATGGTCTGAGTGAATTTTTCAAACCAAGCTCTAGGAGACTGCTTTAATCCATACAAAGACTTATTTAGTTTGCCTACATTTGATCCAAATTTGTTTCAAAACCATGAGGAATGGCCATATATACTTCTTCTTTTAGATCACCATTAAGAAAGGCATTCTTAACATCTAACTGATGTAGAGGCCAATCCAGGTTAGCAGCAAGAGATAAAAGAATTCTTATAGTGTTCAATTTTGCAACAGGAGCAAATGTCTCTGAGTAGTCTATACCATAGGTATGCGTGAAGCCTTTAGCCACCAAGTAAGCCTTGTACCTTTCAATTGACCCATCTAAATTATACTTCATAGTAAACACCCATTTGCATTCAATTGTCTTCTTGCCATCTGGTAGCGACGTAACACTCCAAATTTTGTTCTTTTCAAGAGCTTTCATCTCCTCAAGTACAACTTCCCTCCACTTTGGAATTTCTAGAGCAACCTGTACACTTTTTGGAATTTCTACACTAGACAATTTTGAGATGAAGGCAGGCATAGATGAAGACAAATTTGAATATGAAATAAAATTGGACATGAGGTGTTTAGTGCAAGATCTGACAGGTTTTCTAATGGAAACAAGATCATCTATATCAGGATACAAAATACGACTCTAAAAAACGGAGATAGACTTACCTTTCCTTTTGTTAGGAGGTTGATCATTCCCTAGTTCAGATTCCTAGCAGTGTTGAGATGTGGACTCTTCCCTTTCCATGTTTTGTTTTCTAATTCGAATATGTTTTCTTGAAGTAACTCATTATTTTGTGGTATTTCAATTAGATCATCATTATCATCATTTTCAGGATTCTCATTATTTTCTACAAGAGAAAATGTAGGCTCGGATTCACAAGGCTCCTTACTCATAACAGGAGTAGGATCAAATACATAATCATGGCCATTTTTTGTTGGTGCAGATGTAAAAGTCTCAGAATTTTCTGGTGCAGGCAAAGATAAATTTTTCAAAAAACTCACGTCCTCAATTTGAAACAAGTCTTCCTTTATCTCCCCCTTGAATATGAGTGTCACCAAAGCAAGGTTTATTTTCAAAAAATGTAACATCCATAGTGACAAACATTTCCTTGTTTTTTGGATCAAAACATTTATATCCTTTTTGGGTTGATGAGTATCACATAAAGACACATTTTATAGCATGTGGCTCAATTTTTCCAACATTTTTATGTTCATGAACAAAAGTTGTGCAACCAAAGATTTTTAAAGTCAAATCAGTTAAAACACGAGTACTAGGAAAACATTCTTTGAAGACATTAATTGGAGTTTGAAAATTGGGAATTTTGGAGGGCATTCTATTAATTAAATATGCAACTGTTAAAACAGCTTCGCCCAATAAATAATTTGGTACTTTATTCAAAAAAAGTAGAGCTCTAGCAACCTCCAATAAATGTCTATTTTTCCTTTCGGCCACTCCATTTTGTTGAGGAGTATTAGGACATGAACTTTGATGTACAGTCCCATTTTTTAGAAAAAAAATTATCCAGGATACTGTTAAAATATTCTTTGCCATTATCACTTTTTAAAACTTGGATATTTGTTTGAAACTGGTTCTGCACCATTGAAAAAAATTCTTTATAGCCTGGCAAACATCTGATTTTCCCTTTAACAAGTACACCCAACATATTCTTGTATGGTCATCTATAAATGTGATAAACCAATTTTTGGGAGAGAGTGTACTCGTACGGTTAGGGCCCCAAACATCACTGTGAATAATAGAAAATGGTTTTGATGGTTTATAAGGCTGTATTGAAAATTAGGAACGATGATGCTTTGAAAACTCACATGCTTCACATTTAAACAAAGAAAAATTCTTATTGTGAAATAACTTAGGAAACAAGTATTTTAAGTAACGAAAACTAGGATGACGTAATCTTAAATGCCATACCATAATGTTGTCATCTTTATTATTCAAAACAAAAAAAGACTCAAAGCAGAAACTTATTGTTAAAGGTAGTTGTGATGCAGATCCAATGTCAAGGTAGTAGAGTCCTCCACTCTCCTTAGCACTGCCAATCATCTTCCCCGAGTTCAAATTCTGAAAGACACAGTGAGATCGGAAAAAATTAGTTTGACAATTTATATCTTGGGCTAATTTACTGAAGGAAATTAAATTACACGATAAGTTTGGAACATGAAGGACATTTTTAAGAGTGAATATTAGAGACAACACAACTGACCATTTACCTACAATGGTTGAAAAAGGGACATCTGCAATTTTTATTTTTTGATTACCTGCACATGGACTATATGAATAGAACAAATTAGATTCACATGTCATGTGATCAGAGGCACCTGAATCTACTATCCAAGTATGACTGGGACTAACACTAAGAAGTGCAAAATTACCTTTTGTTGCTATAGAGCAAGAAGGGGTTGGAGACTCGAGGAGTTTGTACAGTTTGTCTAGATGTTCCGTAGTAAATGGAAGCTGAGTTGTAAGGGATTGCTGACCTTGATCAGAATTACTAGCCTGAATGCATGATCACCTTTCTTCTTCCAGTTCAAAGGTTTTCCTTTGAGATTCCAATAGGTTTCACGTGTATTCCATTCGCGCTTGCAGTGATCACACCAAGGAACTTTATTTGACCTTCTTCCCTCGTCAAGGTTCCTAGTAGCCAGAGCTGGATCTTCATATTCAGAGCTTCGTGGTGTCTTTCCCATCATAATTCCATGTCGTGCCTCCTCCCTTCTTATTTTTGCAAAAGTTTCACGTAGAGTTGACAATGGTATTTTTCTTAAAACTCTACCTCTTACCTCATCAAGGTCTTTATTGAGCCCAACGAGAAACATGAATACACAATCATTTTATTGCCTATTGAGAGACAAAAAACTGTCTTCTGTACACCTCCAATTGTCATCATAATAAAGATCCAACTCTTGCCACAATGTCAATAGCTCATTGTAATAAACAATTACACTCCTGTCACCTTGTTTCGCATGCCATAACTTTGATATTAAACCAAAATTTTTGGAGGAGTTTTGAATATCAGAGTGTGTTTTCTTAACAGCTTCCCACACATCCCTTATGGAAGGCAAAAACATGTAAGGCTTACCTATTCCAGTTTCCATGGAGCTTACCAGCCACACAATAATCAAAGAATTTTCAGATTTTCATTGTTTGTAACGAGGATCTCCTGATGTCGGTTCAGCTACTGCTCCTGTTAAGAAACCAAGTTTCCATTTGCTATCCAACACCAACCGAATGGTTTGAGCCCATTCATTATAGTTATTCCCATTCAGTTTAGGGATATTGACCTTGAGGGAGTATGAGGAACCCTCTTGATCATTACCGCCTATGTTGGAATAACTATCACCAAAGACAATGTTCTTGTTTCCATTTTTGTTGTTATTACTGCCAAAAATAATGTTAATGTCTTCATTAATATCGTCATTATTGCCACTATTTGTGACCACTGAAGGTACCTCTCGTTGGCCATCTCCGCGACCACCGCCGTTTCTGCGGCCACCGTCGTTGTTATGGCCACCGTCGTTGTTATTTGCCATAAGATGTTAAACAGGTATGTGAATTGAATCAGGTAAAAAAAACGGGTCGAATAGAAAGCGTTATGGTAACCCTAACCCAGAGCTTTCTATACCATATTGGAAGAAATAGATAAAAGTTATTGTAATTTTATTCCTCAGCCAAAGGCTGGTTTATATAATGAAAATACAATAAAAATACTTAATTATCTCCTTAATGGAGAATAAAAGAAAATAAATGACAATAAATGTAAACAATTAAATATGGAAATAAAATATTTTCCAACAAATTTTATCATCTCCACATGGATTGTAGTGATATCACTTTTTATTCTATAGTTCAAAGAGTTTTAAGTAGGGTTTTCAGAAATTGTTTATTTGGTATCATAAATTACCACAAGTTTTAGTAACAAAGAGTAAATTCTAGAAAGATGTTTGTTTAACAATACATATCAAGAATAGATTTCATCAACCTAACTTGCATATATTCTCTTAATCAAGCATGTAAAGTTGTTTCCGATTAATATAATCACATACCCTCTCAATGTCGTTTATGTCTAAAGCGGTTTCGTGAGTATTATTGTATCTATAATTAGGTGATGTATCATGCTAACAATCAATAAAATAATTTTTAATATTGATACAAAGCTAATATCAACTCACAAATCTATGTCTAGAGTTTGTTCATTGATAGCTGAATATCTTAGATCAAGTGTTGCAAAATCTATGTCTAGAATGATTCAAAAAAAATATATAGATCATAAAGAACAAAGATATTCACCATATATTAGTCATCAACTTGTTCACATACAAAAGATTAAAGAAAATACATACAAGATCAAGGAAGACTACATCTACCCTTGATACAAGCGATTTAGCTACCCATTACCATGGTAGCTTGCTTCACAAGGAATGATAGAAGATGAATATGCATCCATGATGAAGAATCGATAATGGATGCGAATCCAGCTTCTGTTTGGTAAAAATCAATTTTTCACGAAGAAATGAAGAACTTAGGGGTTTTAGTGCTCAAGAGAACAATTTTAGTCTAAGAGTTCTTAGAATGTGTTAGGATGAATCCCAATAAATCATATAAAGTACAAAAATATCTTTCACTTTCTGCACTAGCTCACACAGCGAGCTCCACTTTTAGACACTTCAAGTGCCTTTGAACAGTTAAACTGCCCCAGAGAAATATCTGAGCTCGCAATGCGATCTATCTCACCCAGTCCTTGCACAACGACCACTGAGGCTAAAATCTACTGCTATAAATAATTTTTTTCCAGGTCGTTTTCACTTCATGTTTATGCTCACACTGTGAGCTCGCTTTCCACTCGCGCAGCGAGCCATGGGATCAACATCTTTTCTTTAGCTTTCTTGTCCATTCTTTTGTGTGTTTTTTCAACATCTTTTCACACAATTTCATGAATTAATTCAATTGAAATACAATCAAAGAGGTGAAAAATTCCAAGAAAGATGATCAAAATTGAAGGCTCTGCAGATTTGAGCAAATTTTGGTAAAGCAGGATGTTGCACAAGATGTTCCAACAAGAAGATTTATGCTAAAAGAAAACATGTTGGATAAGATGTTTCAACATGATGTTAGGACATCGTGTCTGTTACTGATGTACATGATTTTGTTTCAGCATAATATTTGTATATTGTTCCAAGAGTTAAGGCATGGATCAAGGAATAATTAAACAGATATTTCAAAGCCCATGAACTGCTAAAGATTATAAAAGGAATACCAAGACCTAGGGTAGAAAATGAATTCTTATTAAGACTTTTGTAAAGTAGAAAATAAGGATTTAGGGTTTTGAGAGTCATAGGCTTTCTTGTGTTGTAAGTCTCCATTTGTATCAGTTGGATACATTGTGGCAGACATAAATGTTTATACAGATTCATAAACATGTAGGTAATGAATTGTGTATTATTCATGGATGAATATTTTAAGCAAATCCATAAGAATCCGAGGAGGATTGTTAGTCAAGGTTGTTTGGCTCAACTTTGTATTGAAAGAGGTGTCTTTCAAGTAGGATGATGCAGTTGTTGTCGATTATAACTGCTAGATATCACAGGTAGTGATTAAGGGAGTGAAATGGGTTTCTCTTATCAATTAGATGTGACTTCTAATGATAAAGTTTTCATTGGGTAGTGATAGGTAAATCGGGGGTTGTTTACTGTAAACCAGAGGTTGTTTATATAAAATTATACTACTGATAATGGATTCTTCTTCCTGACTTGGTATCCCCCAGATGTAGGTGAATTACACCGAACTGGGTTAACATATCTTGTGTTATATATCATTATGCAAATTTATAATTCAATATTTGCTTATTGATTAACATGTTGTAACAAATGTTGAAACATCTGTCATGATTCTGTTGCTAATATTTAAAATATTAGCTTGTTTATTCTACCCATGTTTTAAATTTATGCAGAGAACAATATCATGACATGTTATTAGGACATCTACAATCTGCTTGCTAGAATATCAATTGGTATCAGAGCAGGCATCCCTTCTATTTTTGGATGAGATCTTGGGAGATGCTTTATGGTTCTTTAAACAAGGTGTGTGTTCGTGCGATCAGACCCTTCATTCTGATGTTTTCAAAGGTATTGGGTATCTAGAATAATTGGTAATGGATCAAGGATGACAACTACTGGTTGGTTGCTTTTTTTGCTTCTGTGAAGATGTTCTTGCTACTGTTGGTGTTGAGGTTCCTTTCTGCATGGTGTCCACTAAGATGTCTTGACATCTTGACTAGACCCTGTTGAAGATGTGTTGTTGTTCCGTTGCGTGTGTTTTTGATGAAAGGACGTTAATAAAGCTAGATTGAAGACTCCATTTATCCTCTGGTTGTCATGAAGGTGTCAACATCTATGGAAGTTTTAGATGTTCCATTCGGAAGTAATGGAATGGAGAGAGTTGTTTGTTGGTGTTCTCCCTTGATGTCTTGATACTTGGAAGGTTAGTTCCTTCAGGTATCTTGAAGTCATTTTGGAGGAAAGATGAGTTGAGTTCTAGGGTATCAAATTCATGGTCTACGAAGTTGGTAATCTACCCTTATCATGATAAAGCTTCCAAAGACACTTGAGATTTCTCTCAATTCCACTCATAAAGGCTTCTCTGTTATGTCTCTAGAGTTCTTTAGTTGCCCTTCTAGATCAAGGATGCTTTCTGAGGATCATTAATCTGAAGAAATTGGAGGTGATTTATTTTCACCATCCATGTGTTGCAAGAATTTCATCAGCAAGAGAAAGTCATAGGCAGGTTGAGTCAAGGGTGTCAGCCTTGATGTTTCAACATCAAAAATACTTGCACTAAAGAATACTTTCGGTATTGCTGAAGTGTAAATATTCGTCAGATGGTCTTCTCTATAAGATGTGTGGATTTAAGATCAATTTCTATTTTTGGAATGCACAAGTATTTAATTGGTTATCCATGAAACTCAAGATTGTTGGAGTTAAGATGGTTCATCAGGAGGTGCAACATTTCTCGTCTCAACAACTCAAGGACCAACATCAGGTGGGTGATCAAAGCTAGTCTTCTGGAAGAAAGATTTCTTGTAAGGATTTAAGATTTATTTCTATTTCTGATATTCACAAGTATTTAATGGATTATCCTTAGTTGATGATCAAGGTGTCTCATTAGTTGTTGCATCATCAATGCTCAAGTATCTGGTCCGGATCTGTTTGGACTACTTCAAGGATCTAATGTTCAATTAGTTGTTGGAACATAATATAAGCATCATGTGGTTTAGTTCTAGACACATGTAAATGAGTCTTTAGAGATTCAGGTTATTTCCAAGGATTTTAAGGTACAGGTGAAGGAGGAGTCATCAACTACTTGGATCAGTTTATTCTTATCTAGATGCATAGGAGTGCAGCTGCTGGAAGCATGTCATCTAATTCAACATGGAGGTTCATGATAAGTGACTAGAACAATATCTCTGACATCTTAAATATTTTTCTCCTTAAAGAAAGCTAGATTTCTTATAGTCGTTGTCTAGTCTATTCTTGTGACTACTCTTTCCTAAAGAATCAGACTTTGGCCTGTTTGGTTCCTCTAAGGATGAGTTCTTGAAGAAGATGTTCATCAAGGTTTGTGTCCTTATTGGTTATGGTTCATAAATAGGATAAAAGTTGTCTACTCAAACTTGATGTCTTAATCAAGTCTATGAGAGAAGGGAACTCTTGTTCTGTAGAAGTGGAGTAGTTCCTCAAGATGGTTTGTCTGTGGAGGAGTTAATCAAGACAGTATTAGGTTGCTGAAGTGGCATCAACTGGCTGCTTTGTTTTGATATCAATTCAGATGTTTCGACATTAGGTCTAACATCTGGATGTTCTATCTAAGAGACTTGGTTGTAGAGAAGATATATCATCTTGGGATAAATTGACTCTTCTCAAGCTTTATCTATCCTTAGTGCTTTAAAAAGGTTGGTGCATATCGTCACTAGCTTGTTGTGAACATTATGATACTTCAATTTGAGGTGGATTGAGAAGTCGACTGCGTCCATCATTACCATGAAGGTTCCCCCTAAAATGTTGTTGTAAACACTCATACAGGGAATTAGTAGAAATTGTAATTTGATTGTCCTAGTGTCTCTCCCTTCTCCTAAATTAATCATCAGCTCAACACACCCCTAAGGGCAAGTTATGGTTAATAGCAATAAGCGACTAATAATCGATTACAACACGATCATAATTGATTATTAGTAGATTATAAAGATACCTATTTTATTTCCCTATTAATCCATATTCTCTAATCTTATACACTTTCTTCTACTACTTTCTTGAAACATTATCATCATTGTTCACTTAATTTAGATGACACTAAAGCATTTTAAAACATCTCCTTCCGCATCAACTAGTTATGGCTCCATTTATTTTTCTACTTCTTAAAAAAAACAAGTACAATAATTACTTCCATGATTGTTTCATCCTTAAGCTGAAATACATTGATGAGAGTTTATTTAGAAAGGAAAAGTTTGAGTTTATGATTTTTTTTTCAATCCAGTTTGAAAAACTTTATCTTCAACAAGCCAGAAGTCGTTTACCCAAAGTAAGTAAATCTTCTCTTCAAACCTTCGTCAACAAGATGGAATAATCACTTGAAAGGTATGTAGAATTACAATATCTCCATCTCTCTTCCTCTGTTGGAGAATTCGAGGATATTTGGGTTTGCCTAGTGAATGATCCATATACTCTTATGACCCTCTTAATGATTTGTAGGATGTATACAACCTTCACGATTCTACCTGACCTCTGATATTCAATCCTTCAGTAGGTCAAAAATTTCCTTTCACAGTTGTATTTATGACTATGACTTGTCGTCTCTTACTTTATGTGGTAACAAATGTGAAAATTTCAAAAAAAATCAAACCATGCTTAGTTGGTGAAATGGGATGTGGTGTTGGTACGACTCTTGTTGAGTTAGTGGTGTGATTTAACACATGCTAGATTGTAGAATGCTTGGGTCTCATGGACCTTATGTTGATCTCATAATAAATAACTTGATGCATGATGAGGGTAATTTAGAAGGAGAATAACAAGACACAAGTAAACTTAAGATTGATATACCTAGTATAAATCAAATGAAGGTGTTGAAAAAGGCTGAAGAAGGGTTTACCTTCCACATACTCCAAATACTCATGTTGGCCAAAAACCTCCAACTCCGCAAGTTTTTTTTGCTTCTCAAAAAGCAAAATAAGCCAATCTATAAGTGTTTGACGACAAATTGCCTCCACCACTTCCATCTGGTGCTTTCCTTTAAGGTATTATTGCAAGCACTTAATATAGGCGATGATGATGATGATGTTGAAAAGTAGTATTTTGTAACTTTTATTTGTTTATCTTCTTCATTATGCTTATTTGTTTTGCTTTTATCTCGCAACTCCTTTAATCTATATATAAGTTAATTGACTATTACATCTATCATCCTACCTTATGTGTTTTCCACAATGTTTGTGATTATATATTTTTTCTCTTTTTTTTATTATGCCAAATGGAAAGAAGTATAATAGTAGAGGGGGGATATAATCTCTTTACCTATTACAGTGGTTAACACTCATAATAGAAAGAAAAAAAAAATTAAAAACTAATTAATTTGATACGTTTTTTGAATCAAACGGTTTTACATAATCGACTTCAATTATTTGGTTCAAACAGTTTTAGACGGTTCAATATGATTTTTTTAATTTTACTTTGATTTTGACCTACTAACGATCTTTTAAGGTTGACCAAAGTAGATTCGACTCCGCTTTCATATCCAACCAGCTGAACCGAATGATTCGGTTTTTAATACATTACTTCTATTAAATCGATTGAAATATAATGATTTGATTTTTAAAATGTTGCTTCTATTAAATTGATTGGAATAAGATGTTTCGATTTTAAAACATTACTTCTATTAGTTTATTGGAATATTGTTCGTCAATATTTTATAAATATGTAAAATAATTTTTATTAGTGGTTGAATTCTCAATAATTTAAACTCAAATAAAATTATAAGGTAATTGTTGATAAGTTGGCGCTTGGAACTCCTAAAATCATTATTGAGCATTAAAGGGACATATCAAGACAATTGCCACGTGGATAATAAATATTTTCATGTGGACAAGTTGTATTGAAATAAAGACAATAGTCACCACTCATTGGAACAAAGTTTGTGCTCTTTTTGAATAGGTGCAATAAGAATAAGACAAATATCTAACATAAATGAAACAATTTGTAAGAAATCATATTGGGAGATACACTCATCTAAAATGGGACCTTTACTCATAAATAGAGATTACAATGGTACTTCAACCCTTAACAAAGCCAAAGACTTGGCCCCCACAAAGAAACCCAATACAAAAACACAGCAAAGAACTAACCAAACAGCTAACATAGAACAAAGCAACTCCCACAAGCAAAGCTAACCCAACAAACTAAAAAATGTCTAACAAAATACTCCATTCAGTCTCTAATATAAGAAAAAACAACTCAATAATTATATTTAATGTTCCTATTCCAAATATACTTTTATTTTTTAAATTTCTATGTTTATAACTATTTTGAAAACAAAAAATAGGATTAAAATTAAAAAGAGAATAAAAATTAAATGTATTGAAACATTTTTTTATGTTTTTTTATACATGAGTTCGGAGGAAATAGCTGCAGATAGAACAGACAGCCATATATGCCTAACGAAAATGCCCAACTAATCTTTTGAGCTAATTCAAAATGTTAGTTTTTTTGGAAAGATAAATTGAATGATAAAATTAATTATCATGATTTGATATGTTGGATGAGGATAAAAAATTTGGTTTAATGTGATTTATTTTTCCAAATTTCTTGACTATTATTGATAATTTTAGAAAGAAAGGTTTTACTATAATTTTATGTATGACTATTTTTAAAGATGTACAACACGATCTACCTTACAGAATTTCGTAAATATTTAAAATTATACTATAGAAAAAAGATTTTCGTACATATATTTTATAATTTACACTTTAATAAAATTTATTAAGAAATAGGATTAATTATTATGCACTGACACTATACAAATATTTTATACTGTCATCTAGTATAAATATATTATTCTATCATATTGTTAACACCCATATTACTAACAACAACAGTAGTGCAGAACAAGCAGAAGATTCCAACATTGCAGCCCAGCCCAACATAGGAGGAAGACCTACAAGAATCAAGACAAGGCCCAAATATCTCAGCAATTATGAATAAATTAGTTTTAACAGCTGTACTATCCTAGGATTCTAGAAGAATTACAGCTCACCAAATATCTTACTAATTTCTGTCATTACCGTTAGTAGCCAATCTATGCAGCACCCACTATCAATCCCTACAATTTAGGATATCCGTTGGATTGATTGTGAGAATCTATCTTTTCTGTAATTGAGCTGCTATTTAAAGAGCAGTAGAATGAGAAATAAAGGAGGAAAAAACATTTCACTAGTTATTATAGATTTCAGGAGGTTACCTTGTCCTATAACTCAAGGAAGTTTGCTCTTAACAATTTGGTGCTTTCAATTGATCCTCCCTTCACCTTTTCATGGCAGCACGTCCCACAAACGCGGAACGTTTGGACGACTTATCCGAAAAAGTTGATTTAATCCTTAACCAACTCGCTACCCTTACTACACAAACCCCACCTCCTCCACAACCACCCACACCACCACCACATCATCGTCCTCACATAAAACTCGAAGTTCCCCGTTTCAATGGCTCTGACGCCATGGGATGGATTTTCAAAATCAACCAATTCTTCGACTATCACAGAACACCAGATGAAGAAAGACTCACCGTCGCGTCATTCTACATGGAAGGTTCAGCATTAAGCTGGTACCAATACATGTTTCGGAACGGACTCATTACCACCTGGTTCGAACTCCTACACGCCATTGAAGTTCGTTTCGCCCCAAGCTACTATGACGACCCCAGTCAATCCTTCTTCAAACTCACCCAACGCGGAACACTTAATCAATACCTCAACGATTTCGAGCGACTCGCTAACCGAATCGTTGGCCTCCCACCTCCATTCATCCTCAGCTGCTTTATCTCTGGCCTCTCTCCGGAGATCCGCCGTGAGGTTCAAGCCCTTCAACCTAATAATCTTTCCCAAGCCACCGCATTAGCAAAAATCCAGGAAGACAAGATAGATGAACGCCGCCGCGGTTTTAAACACAAAACTTCATACCCACCAAACAACTCGTCCACAACTACACTTTCCACCACCTCTAACCCTGTTCCCACACAACCACGCCTCCAATTCAAAAAACTATCACCAAATGAAATGACGAACCGGCGAGAAAAGGGACTTTGTTACAATTGCGAGGAAACATTTATTCCAGGCCACAAATGTAAAGGCCGTTTCTTCTTACTTGTCTCTGACGACCCCGATCCAGATTCCTCCCCAGAAACAACCGAGCCACCCATTACCATAACCAATGACCCAGACAACTCATTAACAACCGTTGACAATCTCGATGGCCAAATCAGCTTCCACTCCCTTTTTGGTTCCGCCGCCACCGCCACCATTCGTATACTAGGACAAATTGCTAATCAGGTCGTTACCGTACTCATCGATGGAGGTAGTACCCACAACTTTATACAGAGTAGAATAGCCAAATTTCTTAATTTACCATCATCCCCTGTGAACACACTGAAAGTCATGGTGGGTAACGGTCAACTCTTGGAATGCCAACAGCTGTGCAACGACGTGTCACTATTGCTTCAATCCCACCCCTTCATTGTTGATTTCTACGTTCTACCTCTCAGTGGGGCAGACATTATCCTTGGGGCCCCATGGCTCAAATCTCTGGGCCCAGTCCTTATGGACTACACCTCCCTTACCCTCTCATTTACTTACAACAACACCAACATCCTCTTGAAAGCTGATGCCAATCCAGGCCCACTATCCATCTCAGCCCACCAACTCAAACGATGTGTTCAAACTAATTCAGCCTCTGAATTTTTCCACATCCAAATCCTACAACCCGACCCAGAGCCTAATACCCACCATATTACACCCATCAACGAACTAATCATGAAACACTCACCCATCTTCAACCATACTCCTACCTTACCACCTTCACGAAACACATACCACCGTATTACCTTACATCCTTCTTCTTCACCCGTCTCCGTTAAACCTTACCGCTACCCTTTCTCACAAAAAAATGAAATTGAACAACAGGTCAAAGATATGCTCCATCACCAACTCATACAACCCAGCCGCATCCCCTTCTCCTCCCCTGTTCTACTTGTTAAGAAAAAAGACGGAACATGGCGCTTCTGTGTGGACTACAGGGCCCTTAACGCCATCACTATCCGTGACCGTTTTCCGATGCCCACCATAGACGAATTGCTCGATGAACTTGGTGGTGCTTCATGGTTCTCTAAACTGGATTTACGCCAAGGGTTTCACCAAATCAGAATGCACGAATCAGACATCGAGAAAACTGCCTTTCGAACACACCAAGGCCATTACGAATACCGCGTAATGCCTTTTGGGCTTTGCAATGCCCCATCCACATTCCAAGCAGCTATGAATGAGCTTCTGCAACCTTTCCTCTGCAAGTTTGTCGCAGTTTTCTTCGATGATATACTCGTCTATAGCATTTCCCTCGAACTTCACCTCATACACCTAGAGCAAGTCTTCGCTAAATTACTCGAAGGCAAATTTTTCCTCAAGCAATCCAAATGCTCCTTTGCTCAGCGTCAACTTGTTTACCTTGGACACATCATCTCTGAGAATGGCGTCCAACCCGAACCTTCGAAGATCCAAGCTATGCTTGAATGGCCTCAACCCAAATCCATCAAAGCCCTACGAGGTTTCCTTGGTCTAACTGGTTTTTACAGAAAATTTGTCAAGGGTTACGCTTCTATAGCCGCACCTCTCACAGCCTTACTTCGCAAGGACGCCTTCATCTGGTCACCAGAAGCTCAAACATATTTTGATAACCTCAAACTTGCCATGACACAAACCCCCACTCTAGCTTTACCAAATTTTTCCATTCCTTTTGATATCGAGACCGACGCTTCAGGAAGTGCTATGGGTGTTGTTCTCATGCAAAATTCACACCCCATTGCCTTCTTCAGTCAGCCTTTCTGTAATAAATTACAACGATCCTCCACATATGTTAGGGAACTTCACGCCATTATTGCCGCAGTTAAAAAGTGGAGACAATACCTATTGGGACATCAATTCACCATCTTTACTGATCATAAGAGCCTCAAAGAACTTCTTTCTCAAGTTATTCAAACTCCTGAACAACACAAATACCTCGCCAAACTTCTCGGCTATGATTATTCAATCCAATACAAATCTGGAAAGAGTAACGTAGTCGCCGACGCACTATCACGAGCTCCAGAAGGCCCAGGTACGCATCTCTCTTTCTCTATTCCCCACTTCCTCTTTCTAGACCATCTTCGCAAATCACTTCAAACTAGTCCAACCTTCCACAAACTACTTCACGAGATACGAAACAACCCATCATCCCACCCAAACCACACCATACACCAAGGTCTTATCCTATACAAAAACCGTATCTGGCTGGACCGAGACAGTCCCTTCTACACACAACTATTAGAAGGGTTTCATTCTACTCCTTTAGGAGGACACATGGGCATCACCAAAACCCTTGCACGCCTCAAATCCAATTTCTTCTGGGAAGGCCTTAAAAACAGCGTGCAAACCTTCGTCACCAACTGTCCCACCTGTCAACAAATCAAACACATCACCAAGAAACCAGCCGGTCTCCTTCAACCACTCACCATTCCTTCTGCCATTTGGGAAGACTTATCCTTAGATTTCATCACCGGATTACCCAACTCACACGGTTTCTCAGTCATACTTGTCGTGGTGGATAGATTTTCAAAAGGTGTCCACTTAGGCGCCCTACCTACTCACTTCACGGCTTTCAAAGTTGCCACTCTATTCATGGATATCGTGTGTAAACATCATGGTTTTCCTAAGAGTTTAGTCTCAGACCGCGACCCTGTTTTCATTAGTCGCTTCTGGCGGGAACTCTTCAAACTCTGTGGTACAACACTTCGAATGAGTACTGCCTACCACCCCGAAACCGATGGGCAGACAGAGGTTTTCAACCGAGTCCTGGAACAATACCTTAGAGCATTCGTGCACAAACAACCCAACCATTGGTATACATACCTCGCCCTTGCTGAATGGTCATATAACACCTCCCTTCACTCATCCACTGGATACTCACCTTTTGAGATCACTTTTGGGAAACCTCCCCCCAACATTCCTCACTATCTATTAGGATCTTCTACAGTCGAGGCAGTAGATTCACTCCTCACATCCAGACAATTACTCATCACCAAACTACAAAATACCCTTGCCAAAGCCCAAACACGAATGAAACTTTATGCAGACACTAAACGGCGCGATGTATCCTTCAAAGTGGACTCCTGGGTCTACGTCAAACTCCGCCCTTACCGTCAGAAATCTGTTCACACTTCCTCATACACCAAGTTATCTCAACGATACTATGGCCCTTTCAAAATTACAGAACAAATCGGACCCGTTGCCTATCGCCTAGCACTGCCAGAATCCTCTAAAATACACCCTGTATTCCACTGTTCTCTTCTCAAACCTCATCATGGTCCAATCACTTCCTCTTCCCCTGCTTTACCACCTACATCCCACAACAATCATCCCATCATAACACCTCTATCCATACTGGACTCAAAAATGGATACCTCAACAGACCCCCCCACTCCTATGGTTCTGATCCAATGACAAGGTCTTAATCCGGAAGACACTAGCTGGGAAACTTGGTCCCACATTTCTGATACTTATCACCTTGAGGACAAGGTGATTTTCCCAGGCAGCGGTAATGTTAACACCCATATTACTAACAACAACAGCAGTGCAGAACAAGCAGAAGATTCCAACATTGCAGCCCAGCCCAACATAGGAGGAAGACCTACAAGAATCAAGACAAGGCCCAAATATCTCAGCAATTATGAATAAATTAGTTTTAACAGCTGTACTATCCTAGGATTCTAGAAGAATTACAGCTCACCAAATATCTTACTAATTTCTGTCATTACCGTTAGTAGCCAATCTATGCAGCACCCACTATCAATCCCTACAATTTAGGATATCCGTTGGATTGATTGTGAGAATCTATCTTTTCTGTAATTGAGCTGCTATTTAAAGAGCAGTAGAATGAGAAATAAAGGAGGAAAAAACATTTCACTAGTTATTATAGATTTCAGGAGGTTACCTTGTCCTATAACTCAAGGAAGTTTGCTCTTAACACATATCATATAATATAATTAGGTTAAAATTTTAATATGATTTGGTGGAAAACATAATCGTTATTGGAGCATCGTTCTTTTCTTTTATAAAAGTTTCATAAACTTACTAATTACTCCACCGATTAGTTATTATATAAGGCTTCTCAAAATTTTGAAACAAGTTTAATTTTATACAAATAGATATTGCGACAAAGCTTTTGAAGACACTCGCTATCTTATTTTTACTTTTTCTTTACATTATATATTTGAAACTGGTACTTACTTCTTGTTGAAAAGACCATACCTCACATTGATGCCTAATATTCTTTCCATCATGAATGGAATTGGGATTTATCAACTTAAGGGTTTTATTTTATTTACAATTAAAACAATAATTTAGTATATTTAATTTGGTAGAAACAAACTTCAGTTTGATGATGTTCAAAGTGAACTTGTTGCATTATACAAAATTAAGAATGATGTTTTTAAAATTACAAGAAATGGCGCTCTTTGTCATTATCAGACTTCTCTTAAAATCACGTAAATTATTTAATTTGCTTTTCCCGAATATCAGCCTAAAAGTAATATTGGTGATGCATATAGAGAGGATCTCATGATCTCTTTTTGCTTGTGATGAGATTTATAAAGACTTCATAAGTTCATTTATGAGAGATTTTGCCAATAATCTTGACATCTCTAACTCTCTTTGTGATGAGTTGATGATTGTCATTTTATCTATTCAGATTAGTCATGACAAATGATGGTTTTGATATATGCTTGAATGTGCATGTTTGTTAAACTTTTTCTAATCTAGAGATTTTTTTATTTTGGAAACTTCAAACTACGGTGTACAATTCTTCATATAATTAAGAATTTTCATTTTATAATCTTAAAAATATATTTGTGCTTATGACCTTCCTAGTGCCACTTTTGGTTACAATAGTTTTATTTTGTAGGCTTAATTACTCCCAAAATCGCTTAACTTAATTAATCCTAAAATCTTTTAACTTTCAATAATTTCATAACTCTCCTTTATGAAATGATATATCTACTACTACTAACGAGTGGAGAAGAGAAAGCGTAAGGGAGATAAATGTCTAGATGGAGCCAATAAGATCAACGTCAGGATGCATGAAGAAGAAGTTAGAATGATGTCAAACAGGGATTCTGGAGTTGTTCGGCTTGAGGACAATCCACTAGATCCGTAAAGATATGATCCAGATTACCTTCTAAGGTAAATGACAATCTGACTATATGACTCAAGACCAATGAGAAAACGCTCAGCTTCAACTCCACCATAACAGGTCGTCAACATAACGTCAATCCTGACACTCGACACCTTTCACCCCGAAAAAAGAGGCAATTTCCTGGAAAAGTCAAGGCCATAACCATCAATTTTGAAAGACTATTAGATGCCTATACACATGATAATTCTCCAATGTCGAACCAGTTAGAAAATCCATGGAGGAGCAGATGATGTGGATACAAATTGTATTGGCCTAATCCGATCGCATGCGATCACCAATCATGAGTGTTTACCTAAGTGCATACAAACATGTACAATCAAATACGATAAAGATAAAATTCCATCCATGATCAGGTAATCCAACCATAAAGACATTGGTCACACAACAGTGTCCCTCGAGCAGGGGTACGCGAAATCAACAGACTTAAAAGATGGTAGCTAATGCTAGTCAGAAAAAAATAGGGATAACATTTGTATGTACCAAGACATTGTTGGAACAAAATTGTTTTGTACCATATCCCTTAAGTTTTGATAATAACAAAATATTTAAAGAACAATTGGGTATACTAATATTTGTTCAAGTGTGTAGAATCATAGACTAAAATTTCAGGAATAAAATAAGTATTTGTTCTATTAGTGAACATCTAAAGAGAAGCTTGAACATCAGAATCTGAAGGATCAGAAGCTGAAGACTAGACTATGAAGAAGTTTACTTCTGAAGATAAAACTCTGAATAGGTCAACGTCTGAAGGCCAGACTCTGAAAAAGTCAACTCTTGAAGACAATATCTGTAGAAGCCAACATCTGAATGTCAGAATCTGAAGCTAGTCAAAGCACAAAGATCAAGGTGACTTTGATAGGTAACTATGAGACTATATGGCTATTTTTTCATCTTCTGGTCACGTGAAGACCTAAATTATTTTTCATATAGATAGTTGGTATGTAACTGATAATTCTTTTTTAAGCAAATGAATTTCAAATGATCTTTCAACGACATAACCATTTCAAAAAACATCTAATGTCTCTATTCAAGCTTCTCAAATACTCTCTTGTTCAAAGTCTCCAACAAATATTTTCCTTCTCTACATAATGAGTTGGAGGCTTGAAGAACTAAAATGAATCATTGACATTCAAAGATTTGTTACTCTATCATAACACAAAAACAAGTTTAACTTAGGATTTCTTATCCGTGTATATCTTAGAAATCCCTAAGTCTTAAGAGTCTTCTTGTATTGTATTTTGTCTACACCTATAATTGTATATCAAATGTATTAACCCAAATAATCTTTTATATTTTAGGTATATTGTTAGAAGTTCTTTACTTAGTGTTTGAGTATTAGAAGTGTCTTGCTTGTGTGGTTGAGCACTGGAAGTCTCTTGCTTGTGTGCATGTGCATTGAAAGTCTCTTGCTTGTTTGCTTGAGAATTAGAAGTATCTTACTTTGTGTTTGAGAATCGGAAGTTTCTTCCTTGTTATAACACCCCAAATATATCCCGTGAAATATAAAAATAAATCAGAGTAATTACATTAAATATATTCAGGATGTCACACAATTCAACGTAATCAGCTGCTCATATATAATAATATGTAACACATGCAATATTTGAAATTTAGTTATAATAATTATAACAACTAAACATGTTTTAAATTCAAAACTATATTGAAATAGCGGAAACATCAACACAAAAAGTTATTCAAAACATAAAAATTCTTCAAAATAACATAAACCACAACTACTCTAGAGATATCCAAAAATCTCTATCAAACTCAACATAACACAACGTTCTCTGACCCCAATGTTACACATTAGAGCAGACACCAACACTAAAGGGAAAATAGAAGACTTCATCTTCTACTTACTTCAACTCTTCTACTGTGAATCATCTGCACAAAGCCCATATAAAGGCAACATTTAAACAAAATGGGTGAAATATCATAAATAGGTAAAGAAAAGCATGATAATAAAGCAAGCATTAGATTATTTTATGCACGTCACCCATTCCATACAACCAACACGACAACCATCCAACACAACAACAACAGTAACAAGAACATCCAACATACAACAATAACTTCCAACATACAATTACGACATCCAACATACAACAGATGTAACAAATATGTGATGCAATAAGATTCACAACCAGACTCAATGCATGTGGTACCACCGAATCCTATTTCAGAACCCGGTCCCTATTTCAGGATTACAATTCCCGTCGGAATTTCCATAATGTCGCTTGGTGAAAGTGTTCTTAGGTGAGTAATAATTTTATTGGAAGAAATAGATAAAAGTTGTTGTAATTTTATTCCTCAGCCAAAGGATGGTTTATATAATGAGAATACAATAAAAATACTTAATTCTCTCCTTAATGGAGAATAAAAGAAAATAAATGACAATACACATAAACAATTAAATATGGAAATAAAATATTTCCCAACACCCTCCCTTAAGTTGGTGCATAGATATCTATCATGCCCAACTTATCTATCAAATGCACAAAGGTAGGTCTTGCCAAGCATTTGGTCAGGACATCCGCAGTTTGCTGACTTGAAGTCACGAAAGGTAGACATATGATTCCAGCATCTAACTTCTCCTTTATGAAGTGTCGATCAATCTCAATATGCTTGGTTCTGTCATGTTGAACTGGATTATGAGATATGCTAATAGCAGCTTTGCTGTCAGAGTACAATTTCAATAGAAGCTCAACTTTCGTCTTAAGTTCTTCTAAGACTCTAAGGATCTAAAATCCTTCACAAATACCTTGAGACATAGCTCTAAACTCGAATTTTGTACTACTCATTGTTACAACGCCCTGTTTCTTGCTCCTCCATGTCACAAGATTACCCCAAACATAGGTACAATATCTAGAGGTTGATTTTCTATCGGTGACTGAACCTGCCCAATCAGCATCGGTGAAGATAGACACATTCCTTTCACTAGTCTTCTTAAAAAATAATCCTTTTCCAAGATTTCCCTTCAGATATCTCAGTATCCTATAGACTACCTCAAGATGTTCTTCGAAAGGAGAATGCATAAGCTGAATCACTACACTGACTGAGAAAGCAATATCAGGTCGGGTGTGTGACAAATAAATTAGTTTCCCAACCAATCTCTGATATCTTTCAGTGTCAACAGGAACATTACCTTCTATTCAAAGTTTAGCATTAGGATCCATATGGGTATCAAGAGGAAGACATCCACTCATTCCTGTTTCTTTCAATAAGTCTAGAATGTATTTCTGCTATGAAACCCCAATACTATTCTTAGACCGAGCAACCTCCATGCCTAGAAAATATCTCATGAATCCCAAGTCCTTGATTTCAAAGTCTACTACCAATTTATCTTTTACCCTAGCCATTTCCACTGTACCTTCTCCAGTAAGGACAATATCATCAACATAAATAATCAGAATAACAACTTTCCCATCGTTGGAGAATTTTATGAACAATGTATGGTCAATATGTCCTTTAATGTACCCTTGATTCTTCATGGACTGAGTGAATTTTTCAATTAGATCATCATTATCATCGTTTTCAGAATTCCTATTATTTTCTATAAGAGAAAACATAGGCTCGGATTCACAAGGCTCCTTACTCATAACAGGAATAGGATCAGATACAGAATCATGGCCATTTTCTATTGGTGTAGATGTAAAAGTCTCATAGTTTTGTGGTGCAGCAAAGATAAATTTTTCAAAAAGCTCATGTCATCAATTTGAAACGAGACTTCTTTTATCTCCCCACCCCCTTGAAGATGAGTGTCATCAAAGAAAGGTTTATTTTCAAAAAATATAACATCCATAGTGACAAACATTTTCTTGTTTTTTAGATCAAAACATTTACATCCTTTTTAGGTTGATGAGTATCCAACAAAGACAAATTTTATAGCATGTGGCTTAAGTGTTCCAACATTTTTATGTTCATGAACAAAAGTTGTGCAACCAAAGATTTTTAAAGTCAAATTAGTTAAAACACGAGTACTAGGAAAACATTCTTTGAAGACATTAATTGGAGTTTGGAAATTGAGAGTTTTGGAGGGCATTCTGTTAATTAAATACGCAGCTGTTAAAACAGCTTCGCCCCACAAATAATTTGGTACTTTATTGAAAAAACTAGAGCTCTAGCAACCTCCAATAAATGTCTATTTTTCCTTTCGGCGGCTCCATTTTGTTTAGGAGTATTAGGACATGAACTTTGATGTACAATCCCATTTTTTAGAAAAAAATCATCCAGGATAGTGTTAAAATATTCTTTTCCATTATCAATTCTAAAAACTAGGATATTTTTTTGAAATTGGTTCTGCACCATTGAAAAAAAATTTTACAGCTTGGCAAACATTTGAATTCCCCTTTAACAAGTACACCCAACATACTCTTGTATGATCATCTATAAATGTGATAAACCAGTTGTTGTGGTAAGAATCGAATATCAAGCTATTGATTAACTTGAATCTTAATTCATTTAAATTCACCACCGAGCTTTCATTTATCCAAAGGAAAGGTTAAAGAAAGAAAAACCTTTTGTGCGATGTAACATCAACGCTAGAGTTGAAGGTGAGATAATACTTAGAAGGGGGGGGGGGTTGAATAAGTATGGAAAATTAATACTTAAAAATAATCACACAATTATTTTTATCCTGGTTCGTTAAACAACTACTCCAGTCCACCCTTCCAGAGTGATTTGCCTTTCTCAACAAGGACTTAATCCACTATTAAATCAAACTGATTACAATAGTATCACCTAAGAACTACAGTTCTTAGTCTTCTTAAGAGCTACTGATTCTAACTGAATCCTCTTAAGGAATATCCTTTACAATCAATGTAAATTAAATACAAGAGTTTTTTAATGCTTCTATAAAGCTATAATCACAACAGTGATTTTTCTCTTAAGTTTAAGTACAATGAGATTCTATGAAGAATAAGAATGAGAGCTTATAGAATATTATAATTTCTTTTCAGCAAGTGTGTAACTGAAGAATGAAGTGAGGATCTCCTTTTATAGGCAGCTGAATCATGCAAGCTGAACGTTGAAAAGAGAGTCTCAAAAGGTCTGAGCCTTTTTGTCTTCACATGCACTGACCTTTCCTTGAAATAGATGGCACAGAAAAATCCTTTTTGTCTGTGTAAGTGTGTCTAGCACAAATAAGGAAAGAGACGTTGAATAGTTCCAACAGATATATTCTTGAAAACACTTCTTCAGTTTCAGCAAGTTCTTCAGAGTCTGAATGGATCAGAGTCTTCTGATGAGATTCAGAACTATGCTGTATCAGAGTCTTCTGCAGCGTGTGTGCTTCTAGCGTGTTGATCATCAGAGCATTTTGACACAGAGCTTCAGTACATGGCAGCGTAGGTACTTTCAGAAACTTCTGTAGACTAATGCTTTGAGAAACTCTTCAGTCAATATTCTTCTATACTTCTGATGCTTCAGCTTCAGATGCTTCAGATTATCTTCAGATGCTTCTGACTCAGAATGTTCTGGAGCTTCTTGCTTCAGATCCTTCTGGAGACTACGCTCAGGATCTTCTGTAAGGAGCAAACAGATTCTTCTGTAAGGTGCATCTGGCGCTTCAGAGTCAGAATAGCTTCTTGTATTCAAGGCAGATTTGCTTCTAGAGAGTTAATATAATTTTAATCTGCAGTAAAACTCTCAAACAAATTTTAGAGTATATAATTCTTAAATATAAATTTCCTAACAGTTATCATCAAAACAAAGAGTAATTATTAAGAACCAATCTGTGTTCTAACAATCTCCCCCTTTTTGATGATGACAAAAAGTATCAGAAATTTTATTTAATAGAACATAAAGAATTATAACTCCCCCTGAGATGATGAATCTCCCCCTGAGTTAAATATGAAAAAGGAATAGAAACTTCCCTTTTTATCTTGAGTAATCTTCAGAGTCAGATCTTGTTTGTCTTTGTAATAATCAAGGGTCAGACTATCTTGCAGATATGATATTCAGAGTTTGATAAAAGATGAATGATCTGAGACACTCAAAATTTTTTTTTATAGAGTATTCTTATCAAATGTTCTGAAATAGTCAATTTAGATATTAGAAAGAATAGATATGTCTGAAGATTCATTCTAGTGAAATTATATTAAATAGTTCAGATCTTTATTTTCTCCCCCTTTTTTGTCATAAGCAAAAAGTAAAAAACCTTTAATAAAGACAAATAAAAGGAACAAGAGCAGATAATTCAATGGAGAATAACAAACTGATTCATTTAATCATAACAGAGCAAAAGTACATTGGAAAAAATATCAGAAGATATAACAAAAACATTCAGATGCAAAAACAACAGATGCACAAACATGAGAAAAAAATCTAAGAATGTTTTGACAAAAGCATCTTCAATAGGTCTGTGATCTCAGATTGTGATTGCTCTTGCTTTGACATGAACTTAGTTATTGTCTCATTCTTCTCATCTTGTTTAGACATCCACTCTAACATGTCCTCAGATTTCTTGTCTTGCTTCGCCATCCAAGATCTTATTTCAGATTGACCAGCTTCCAGAGCAGCAATCTTGTCTCCAAAATCTGGATTTTCTGTCTTTGTCTCTGATGAAGGAAATGGAGGTTCGGCAGCCTGAACAGAGTCAATTGCCATATGTTCTGGAGATCCTGAAGAGGGTTCTACCAGAGTCATAGTTAGTGTAGTGGAAGTTGGTTCTGGTGGAGGAGGAGGTGGAGGAGCATCCATACAAAGCAGAGGTTCAGTCTTGTTTACAATCCAGAATTGAGTTCTTTCAGCTCTGAGCTTTGCATCATCAGAACAGATGTTCTTCAGATTAGAAGCTATAGTGTTGAATCTATTTAGAAATCCTTTCCAGATGATGTCAGCCTCATTTGCATCCATAGTTTCAGAACATCTTTTTTGAACAGTACCTAAAGACATCTGTATTTCTTGCAAAAACGTTTGAAATAAATGATCAATATTAAGTCTGGGTGGTGGTTTAAGCAAGGTTTCCAGAGTCATCTGTTTAGGTTTTGGAGTTGGTGGTATCAGTGATTTTGGAATGGAAATCAGAGGAGGGGGAACATATGGAAAGAATGGAATTTCTGGTTTCTGAGGTAAGGATCTATTTAAAGCATTAAGCAAAGTTGGTTGAGGTCTTGTGCGTGGGTAAACAACATCAAAGAATGCATTGGAGTATGGTACGAAAGCAGAGTTTGATGGTTTATCAGATGCAACTGTGTTATCAGATGCAGGATGCAGAGCTGAAACAACAACTTTACCAGATGTATCAGATATGGGGGCTAAGGATCCTTCATTTTCCATAGATTTAATATATGAAAGGATTACAGATGGAAGGGTCGGTCTGAGTTTAGGTTTCAGAGGTTTCAAAGGTTCAGAAGGCTCAACTCTATCATAAAAATCTTTCAGTTTGAAACCATAAGATAAATTATGATAAAGAGAAGACACTTAGGCACAAGATATTCCAGATGATGATGGATTGGAAGTAGGAACAATCATCTCAGATGAAGGTGCAGGTGGAGGCATAGGTTCTGGAATGGTAGTTTTGGTAGGTAAGGATGATTCAGATTCAGGTTCATGAACAGGGTATTTGTCAGATGGATTAATCAGAAAATCAGGATGAATTTCTGATTCAGATGAATTTGAAGATGTTTCAGGTGTACAAGAGGTAGAAGAAACTTGAAACACTGTTTTTAATGGAGTGATATCAAGAACTTCTGTCTCAGGGATATAAGATGGTTCTGAAGGGGTATCAGATTGTTGAGTAGGTGGTTCAGATGAAACAGGAGCAGAAGTTACTTTAGAGGGTTCAGAAGTAACAGTTGCTACAGGTTCAGAAGATGGAATTGTTGATGGTGGAATGACAGAGTCTTTTTCTGGTTGATCTTCTGTGGTTTGTTTTTCTGGATGATCAGAAGTTTTTGGTTGATTTTCTGTTTGTGGTTGAGCAGAGTTTTGTTTATCAAAATTTTGTGGTAGTTCTGATGGTTGTGGTTCTGTTTGTTATGGTTCTGTTGGTTGTGGAACTGTTTGTTGTGGTTCTGTTGGTGAAGGACGTGGAGTGAAATGTTTGATGTGTATTTTGGGTTGAGGTGGTTTTGATACAGAGGCAGTGGTTTGTTTCTGAGGTGAGACAGAACTAGGGGCATCAACAGATGTTGTTTGAGTGACAGGTGGTTTGGGAACAGACTTAATAGATGAATCATTAATAACAACATTTTTAGAAATAGCAGAAGTCTTTGTACCTTTGAGTTTAATCCTCTTAGTAGATGCAGAGACAGCTTCTCCAGAATCCTTTCTCTTCAAAAGATCCTTGGATTTCTCAGCAATCTTAGCCTTCTTCTGGACAGGTTCAGATTTTGCTACAGGTTGAGATCTTTTCCTCTAAAGTGGAACTTCTTCTTCTTCTTCTTCTCCTGCATCTGGCAGTGGTTGCTTGACAAGTTGAAACACATTGGCTGGAACAGACACTCCTTCCCTTTTGCATTCCTCTATATACATCAGAACAATGTGTCTAGGTTCTTCAGCAAAGAATAGAGGAAAATCTGATAGTGGAATTCTTTTATTCAAATCAGACATATTTAACCTCTTTGGAGCAGTAGTAAGTTCATCTACAATCTTGAGTCTCAGAAGGCTTTTAGCATTCAGAGGCTTTCCCATAATGAACTCTAGTTCTTCTGTAACACCAGCATCATACAGAGCAGCCACTAAACCATTTTCAGTGAGAAGATCTGAGAGCAACCTTCCAAAAGGTATCCAAGTCTTGATCTTCTGGCCTTTTTCTTTCACAGATTCTCTAGATGCGTTGATGTGATTCCACAGATGCATGAACAAAATGTAAGGCAGATCTACCTTGTTGCTCTGACTAAGGCAGTACATAAAATAGATCTGTTCATTGTTGACATAATCTGGGGAATTTGTTGACTTTCTGTGATGTATGCATCCCATGAAGATCTTGGCCCAGATCTTGTAATCAGGCTTCAGGTCTTTGAATCTGTTAGAGGCTTGTCCAACAGTCATAACCTCCTCATAAACTTCATCCATATCAACACGCCCAGCTGACAGATGTGAAACACCATCTGTTTCTTCATAACCAATCAGTCTTCTAATCAGATCCTCTGTGATGATAATTTCCTTTCCCAGCACAGATGATAAAATAAACTTTGGATACACAGATGCATGAATCCAGAATTCCTTAACAAGTAGAGGGTAAACTGGTCCAAACAATCTATCAAAGTATTTCACCCAACCTTGAGCTCTAACAATGGAGCGAAAATCAAACCCATTGTCAGCCAAAGAATCAAATTCAACCATGGATTCACACAACACTTCTAACTTATCAACAGGTGTGAGAAGAGTTCTTTGTGGAGGAGTATATGGAGCAGCACCTAGGTTATCTGAAGTCACAGCAGCCATTGTTGATTGAAACTGAGCAGTTGTTGATGAAGAAGACGCCATTGAAGAATGCTTTTTAGAACACTTAGGTTTAGAGTTTTTATGTAGAGAGAACAAAAGATGAAAACGCATGTAAATTCTGAGAGTGAAAAGTGTGAAAGTGAATACACAACAGGTATTTATACTAATCACATAGGCACACCAAAAGACAGAAAGAACGCACGTTTGAGCAGCATTAAATGAAGAGAATAAAATCATTTCAAATAATAAATGCTTCTGACAGATTTGGGGGGAAAACCAAGATATTTACTATTCAAATTTCACCTCAAACATCTTTTCAGTTGTGCACACGCCACCTCATCAGATTTTGTGGGACACGTGTTTGCTTGCATGCTGTTCTGAATTCTCTCAAGAAATGAAACGTTAGCCACGTTCAGATCTTCTAAAGATGGTTAGTTCAGATTTTCTCATCAGAAATATTAATCAGAATAGAATAAATGAACAGAAGAAATACTTCAGATCATTAAACATTTTGCATCTGAGAGGTTGCCTCTGATAAATATTACTCTGGACAAAAATCCATACAAATATTTTTCAGAATGAACTTAAATCTATCTTCAGCAAGGGGTTTTGTGAAAATATCAGCCCATTGATGATCTGTATCAACAAAAGCTAAATTAATTACACCCTTCTGAACATAGTCTCTGATGAAGTGATGTTTAATTTCTATATGTTTTGCCTTAGAATGCAAGATTGGATTTTTTGACAAACATATAACAGAAGTATTATCACAAAAGATAGAAAGATTACTCTCATAGATTTGATAATCTTCTAATTGACTCTTCATCCAGAGCATCTGAGTACAACATCCAGCAGCAACAATGTATTCTGCCTCTGTAGTTGATAGTGCAATGGTAGGTTGCTTCTTGTTGTACCATGAGATCAGATGACTTCCAAGAAACTGACAGCTTCCAGAAGTGCTTTTACGTTCAACTCTGTCTCCAGCATAGTCAGCATCACAGAATCCAACTAATGAAAATTCATCAGATCTTCTGTAACACAAACCCATGTTAGCAGTACCTTTCAGATACCTTAGAATCCTCTTAACAGCTGTTAAGTGTGATTCTCTAGGATCTGATTGGAATCTAGCACATAATCAGACACTAAACAGAATATCTGGTCTAGAAGCAGTCAAGTATAGAAGAGATCCTATCATACCTCTGTAGAGTTTTTGATCTACCTTCTTACTTACCTCTTCCTTACCTAGAGTGCTTGTAGGATGCATTGGAGTCTTTGCCATTTTGCTATCAACCATGTTGAACTTCTTCAGAAGCTCTTTAACATATTTGGTTTGATGTATGTAGGTGCACTCTGGAGTCTGGTTGACTTGGATTCCCAAGAAAAATCTCAATTCTCCCATCATGCTCATTTCAAATTCTTCCTGCATACATTTAGCAAACTCCTTTCCAAGCGTAATATTTGTTGATCCAAAAATAATGTCATCTACATAAATTTGACAAATCAACAGATCTTTCTTAACAGTTTTACAGAATAAAGTTGTATCCACTTTTCCTCTGATAAAATTTTTCTTCAGAAGGAAGTTGCTCAACCTCTCATACCAAGCTCTGGGAGCTTGTTTTAATCCATAAAGGGATTTCTTTAATTTGAAAACATGATCTGGAAAGTTTTCACTTTCAAAACCAGGAGGTTGGTGGACATATACTTCTTCTTCTATAATACCATTAAGAAAAGCACTTTTAACATCCATCTGATACAGAGTGATGTTATTCTGTGCAGCAAAAGAAATAAGAAGGCGTATAGATTCTAACCTTGCCACTGGAGCATATGTCTCAGTGTAATCAATACCTTCTTGCTGACTGTATCCTTGAGCAACCAGCCTTGCCTTATTCCTTTCTACTTCTCCCTTTTCATTCAGCTTATTTCTGAAGACCCATTTTGTTCCAATAATATTGAATCCTTTAGGTCTAGGAACCAGATCCCAAACTTCATTTCTGGTGAACTGATTCATCTCTTCTTGCATAGCTATAATCCATTCATTATCTTCCAGAGCCTCATCTACAGATGTTGGTTCTATTATTGACACTAAGCCAAATAAAGAAGATTCAGAAGTTCTGAGAAATGATCTTGTCCTTATTGGATCATCTTTCTTTCCAATTATCACATCTTCTGGATGAGAAGATTTGATTCTGGAAGAGGATCCTCTGACAGTTGGTCTATCAGAAATATGCAAGTTGTTTAGTTGGGAAGTCAAAGGTGTAGCATCTGGGGTTGCTTCAGATTCTTTGATTTTTGCCTTTTCTGCCTCTGAGCCTTCAGAGTCTGTGAGAATCACTTCTCTATCTGCAGAACTTTCAAACTGCTTTGGCTTTTCAGAGCCAAGTTTATCATCAAATCTAACATGAATAGATTCTTCAACAATCTGTGTTTCAGTATTGAATACTCTGTAGCCTTTAGAGCGTTCAGAATAACCAAGCATGAAACACTTCTGTGCTTTGGAATCAAACTTGTTCAGATTATCTTTAGTATTAAGCATAAAACAAATACATCCAAAAGGATGAAAATAAGAAATGTTAGGTTTTCTGTTTCTCCACAATTCATAGGGAGTCTTTTCCAGAAGAGGTCTTACAGACACTCTGTTCTGAATATAACAAGCTGTGTTAATTGCTTCTGCACAGAAATGTTTTGCCAGATTTGTCTCATTGATCATGGTTCTGGCCATCTCTTGCAATGTTCTATTTTTCCTCTCTACAACTCCATTTTGTTGTGGAGTTCTAGTGCAGGAGAAATCATGTGCAATGCCTTTTTCAGAAAAATATTTTTCAAAATATTTATTTTCAAATTCTCCACCATGATCACTTCTGACTTTAATAATTTTGGAATCTTTTTCAGTCTGGACTTGATTGCAGAAGTCAAAGAACACAGAATGAGACTCATCCTTGTGTTTTAGAAACTTTACCCATGTCCATCTGCTGTAGTCATCTACAATGACTAACCCATACTTCTTGCCTCTGATGGATGCAGTTTTCACTGGTCCAAACAGATCAATGTGAAGTAATTCCAATGGTCTGGAGGTAGACACAACATTTTTTGATTTAAAATGTGATTTTGAAAATTTACCTCTTTGACATGCTTCACACAGAGCATCTGAGTTGAACTTCAACTTAGGAAGTCCTCTGACCAGATTGAGTTTATTAATCTGAGATATACGTCTCATATTAATATGCCCTAATCTTCTATGCCAGACCCATTGCTCATCATTCACAGATAAGAGGCATTTTACATTTTGAACTTTAAGTTCTGAAGATTAATTTTATAAATGTTGTGTTTCCTCTTTCCACTGAATAGGATAGAACCATCCTTTTGACATACAACTTTGCAACATTTTTGATTAAAGATTATATCATAACCATTGTCACTTAATTGACTTATGGACAATAGATTATGTTTCAATCCTTCAACTAACAGAACATTAGTAATAGAGGGAAGCTTACTATTTCCAATAGTGCCAGATCCAATGATCTTGCCCTTCTGGTTCCCTCCAAACTTCACGTCCCCTCCAGATCTAAGTTCCAGGCTTTGGAACATAGACCTTTCTCCTGTCATGTGTCGTGAGCATCTAGAGTCCAGGTACCATGATTGGTGTCCTGACCTTGCTGCTAAGAACATCTGCAACAGGAATTATTTTGTTTTTAGGTACCCAGATCTTCTTGGGTCCTTTGGGGTTAGTTGGTTTGCAGGTTTGTCTAAACTTCTGTTTTGCAACATAATGTTTATTCTGACTAGCCTTTGGTTTAAACACATAAGTACTCTTCTCAGAGCTTGTGTGTTTAATGTCATTCAAGTGACCAAATTTGAATTGAGAGTACAGAGGTGTCTTCCTGATGCAAAGTTTGTCAACAGGTTTTGGATTGCTTCCAGATGAAGACTCATATCCAATGCCTCTTCTGTTGTTTCCACTAACACCATAGATCATGGAAGCCATCTTGCTTCTGTCTATGCTCTTAGTGAGAAACCTCTGAAAACTAGAGTCATGTTTTTCTAAAATATTTTCACATGACTTAGTCTCAGAATCAGATTCTTGTTGAGTTCTATCAAAGTCATTTTTGATTTTTAAATTTATTTCTTTCTGCTCAACAAGTTCTGTTTTCAGAAGATCAATCTCAGATTCAAGATTGCTTTTCAGCTTCTTGTATTTGAGTTTGATGTTGTTATAACTTTTAAGAACTTCTGTTAAAACTTTAATGAGTTCTTCTTTGGTAAGTTTAGCCATTACCTCTTCTGCATCATCATCAGATTCAGATTCTGATTCATATCCAGAGGTACCTTCCTCTTAATCCTCTGTCCTGGCCATCAGTGCAACGTTTGCACATTCTTCTTCTGATTCAGAAGATGACTCACACTCATCTGAGTCATCCCATGTTGCCATCAGAACCTTCTTCTTTTTGTTGAACTTCTTCTTAGGTTTTTCTTTCAGAAGTTTGGGGCAGTCATTCTTGTAGTGCCCAGGTTCTTTGCACTCATAGCACACCACTTCTTTCTTGGCAGATCTTCTGTGACTAGAAGATTCCTTTCTGTTATCAGATCTTCTGAAGTTGTTAAACTTCTTTCCCTTGTGCTTCCAGAGTTTGTTAATCCTTCTGGACAGCATGGACAACTCATCTTCTTCTTCAGAAGAAGATTCTTCAGAGCTTTCTTGAATGACCTGCAAAGCTTTAGCAGTTTTGTTAGATTTTAAAGCTATGGATTTACCTTTATCTTTCTTCTGGGGTTCATCTTCCTCCAACTCAATTTCATGGCTTCTCAAAGAACTGATAAGTTCTTCTAAGGAGATCTTGTTCAGATCTTTTGCCATCTTCAATGCAGTCACCATTGGTCTCCATTTGGTGGGAAGACTTCTGATGATTTTCTTGACATGATCTGACGTTGAATAGCCCTTGTCCAGAACTTTCAGACCAGCTGTAAGAATCTGAAATCTAGAAAACATAGTTTCCACATTTTCAGACTCTTCCATTTTAAATGCCTCATACTTCTGTATGAGTGCCAGAGCCTTGGTCTCTTTCACCTGAGAGTTTCCCTCATGAGTCATTTTGAGTGATTCAAACATGTCATGAGCAGTATCTCTGTTAGTAATCTTCTCATACTCAGTATGAGAGATTGCATTAAGCAATATAGTTCTGGCTTTGTGGTGATTCTTGAAATCTCTTTTCTGCACTTCAGTCATTAATTTTCTATCAATCTTTTTGCCATCCTCACCAGTAGGATGTTCATATCCATCAATGACCAAATCCCAAAGATCAACATCATACCCAAGAAAAAAACTTTCTATTCTATCTTTCCAATAGTCAAATTTTTCTCCATCAAACATTGGAGGTTTGGTACTGATCCTATCCCTCTCTTCATATTTATTGTTGATATTTGACATTGAATTATCAGCCATGATAACAAATAAATATATTGATCAAAGTATATCTCTCTTTGGATCTTTACTGACACTGTTAAGTGATAGCACACTCAGAACCGGAGCTCTGATGCCAACTGAAGGTGAGATAATACTTAGAAGGGGGGGGGGGGGGGGTTGAATAAGTATGGAAAATTAATACTTGAAAATAATCACACAATTATTTTTATCCTGGTTCGTTAAACAACTACTCCAGTCCACCCTTCCAGAGTGATTTGCCTTTCTCAACAAGGACTTAATCCACTATTAAATCAAACTGATTACAATAGTATCACCTAAGAACTACAGTTCTTAGTCTTCTTAAGAGCTACTGATTCTAACTGAATCCTCTTAAGGAATATCCTTTACAATCAATGTAAATTAAATACAAGAGTTTTTTAATGCTTCTATAAAGCTATAATCACAACAGTGATTTTTCTCTTAAGTTTAAGTACAATGAGATTCTATGAAGAATAAGAATGAGAGCTTATAGAATATTATGATTTCTTTTCAGCAAGTGTGTAACTGAAGAATGAAGTGAGGATCTCCTTTTATAGGCAGCTGAATCATGCAAGTTGAACGTTGAAAAGAGAGTCTCAAAAGGTCTGAGCCTTTTTGTCTTCACATGCACTGACCTTTCCTTGAAATAGATGGCACAGAAAAATCCTTCTTGTCTGTGTAAGTGTGTCTAGCACAAATAAGGAAAGAGACGTTGAATAGTTCCAACGAATATATTCTTGAAAACACTTCTTCAGTTTCAGCAAGTTCTTCAGAGTCTGAATGGATCAGAGTCTTCTGATGAGATTCAGAACTATGCTGTATCAGAGTCTTCTGCAGCGTGTGTGCTTCTAGCGTGTTGATGATCAGAGCATTTTGACACAGAGCTTCAGTACATGGCAGCGTAGGTACTTTCAGAAACTTTTGTAGACTAATGCTTTGAGAAACTCTTCAGTCAATATTCTTCTATACTTCTGATGCTTCAGCTTCAGATGCTTCAGATTATCTTCAGATGCTTCTGACTCAGAATGTTCTGGAGCTTCTTGCTTCAGATCCTTCTGGAGACTACGCTCAGGATCTTCTGTAAGGAGCAAACAGATTCTTCTGTAAGGTGCATCTAGCGCTTCAGAGTCAGAATAGCTTCTTGTATTCAAGGCAGATTTGCTTCTAGAGAGTTAATATAATTTTAATCTGCAGTAAAACTCTCAAACAAGTTTTAGAGTATATAATTCTTAAATATAAATTTCCTAACAGTTATCATCAAAACAAAGAGTAATTATTAAGAACCAATCTGTGTTCTAACAAGAGTTTCGAGGAATGGGGGTTGGTTATGCCTAGGGTAGTTATTCACATCCTAAACATCTGTAGTACTCTACAGGAACCTTTTGTGTGTATGTATGATAAGTTATCTAAGTTGTTTGCTAGGGTCATGGGGTCAAGGTTAAGGTAAAGACCTAAGGATAGTTCTAAGTTTGCTCGCAAAGATATCGCATCTTATGCCTATGTATCCTTACTAGGATGGAATCAGAGCAACCGTAGTTCACCTTTCTAAGGTTGAGAAATACTTGACTATGGTCAAGACTCCAAGGGGGAACAAACATAACAATGTTTGTATAGAGTTTGACAAACTCTCTAGATCTAAGTTTAACACTCAAGGGGATTGACTTTGACAAAATCCAAGAGGGGAGTAAGTTATCATGACCATGATCCTTACATAGAGTTAACAAACTTTATATTAAAGTTCTAATTGAAGAATACTCCTAACAAGGGGTAGGTCTTTTAGACTTAAAGAAAAGTCTAATTGATATAGGTTTTAACTTAACTAAGTTAAATGACCTAATGACTTAACCAAGTTAAGGGGACGGGTAATGAGCCACTATGAAAGTGAAGTCAATAGAGAGACTTCCCTTTGGAATAAGGGATAACAAGGCAACTGGATGAGAGCTAACAAGCTACATCACTTGGGGAAACTTAACAAATCCTAAACACACATATGAATTCATTCAAACATGATAAGGATATAAAGTCATGGTGACAACCAAGAAAGATAAGGGCAAGCCTGTGACAACATTAAGCAAAGATGATAACAAGGCAACTTGATGAGAACTGACAAGTTCCATCACTGAGGAAACAAACTTGACAAAAATAAAGATAAGCAAGTAGGATCAATTAAAAAATTAAACATAAAAAGCGTAGTAACAACCAAGGATTTATGATTAAACATTACAATGTTCAAAGATCATGAAGGTAACAACCAACAAGGGCAAGCATGAAACATGTGTAACAACAACATTTTCATCAATGGTATTAAAAAAAACTCATGAAAACAAGTTACAACTTGAATAAAACATGGTATATGAATCAATTAAAGGCAAATTTAACAAATTTAATCATATTCAAGACATGTTGATGACAATCAATCATGGATAGGCAAGAAAAGTAACAACAATTCAAGCATGGATTCAAACTTCACAAAGGGAAAGATAAACAAGATTCATGGTAACTTTCAAGGAAAGAAACAACCACAAACATGTTATGGTTCTAAAAAGGCACATAAACAAGTAAGATGGGGGTGAAGGATCATGTTCATGAGGTTACAACATCAAGAAGCATATCATGGTTCACAAAGAAGT
Source organism: Lathyrus sativus (assembly GCA_963859935.3). Classification (NCBI taxonomy): domain Eukaryota; kingdom Viridiplantae; phylum Streptophyta; class Magnoliopsida; order Fabales; family Fabaceae; genus Lathyrus; species Lathyrus sativus. Next base: position 72,330,222 of record OZ012736.1, read on the forward strand.
TTCAAAGCCTACTTTCCACATTCATGCATTCACAAAGGCAAGTATAATCATGGTAAAGCATAGAGCCAAGTGTTTTCCAACATATAAACATGTTATAAATTCAACAATGATTCATAAAAGATCAATATTACAAGAAAAACCAAGTACTATGTCAAGAAAGTTCATGAAAACCAAAGAAAACCCTAAAAAGGGGCATGACATTCAAGCGGACCAAAGTGTTTCAAAATTAACAAATTTTGAATTCTTTCTTCACAAATTGAAACTAGACACATTAAGGAGCATAGTGCAAAAATAGTGGCATTCAAATGATAAAAATCAAAGAAGTTATGCACATTTGAAAACTAGGCACAAAACTTGGGCAATTGGGGCAAAAAGCAAGGCAAGGCAAAAACCATGGCAAGACAGATTTGCAAGAAGGATCATAACTCATTCAAATCTTAACCAAATTGGATGAAACAAAAAATAAAATTGTGTATTTTTTCGCAAGGAATCCAATGGTGGTGGTGGTTTTCTCAGATTATGCACTATGTGAAAAACTCGATAGCATCGTTGAAAAAGGCATGTTATATGCAAGAGCAATGTGACAGTCCAATGTACATGTTCTAAGCAGCAAGTAATGATTCAAACACAACATATGAGACATATAGAGAGTGCTTACAAGCATAATACATCAATAGACAAGCTAATCCAATAGATGGCATGTGTAGTGGCAAAAATGGCATGTTTATGCAAGAGCAATGTGACAGACAGAAATGCACCAATTTAGCATCAACTAAATGATCAAACATGTCACATATGACCTATAAATGAAGTTTACAAACACCAATCATCTATGCCTAACCAAAATCAACAAGTTGCATATTGAAATGACACTTAAAGTAAGCTAACAAGTCAAACCAAAGGGACATACATGAATACACAAGTTTAGGAGCAAGAAATGGTTCAAACATGACCTATAAATAATACCTAGCATGTTCATAATTAGTGTACATCAATATTCATCATGATCTTAAAAGTTGCAAGTTGGAACACTTACCTCTTGTAGCTTTTCCAAGTCAATGCAGCAAATAAGAAAACCAGTTGATGGATAATGATCCAAGCAGCTCCAATATGCTCCAAATAAGGTGTTCCAATGATGAAAACTCCTCCAAAATCATTGCCTTGACAGAATGCCTTCTTGTGCAAGAAAACACCAAAAACTTCAAAGTGAAACTCTAGGAAATGGTGTTACAGAACTTTTGTGATGCCATGGAAAGTTCAAAAAACTTATATGGAGAGTGTTTGTAGTGTTAGAGTGATTTGAAAAGGCCTGGTTTGGTTCTGATATATGAAGATGCAGAAACGTCAATATTCAATGGTGTAAGAGTTAAATTTTGGAATGTGAGGTTTTCTAGTGAATGTGGGGGTTTGGACAGCTTCAATGCATCATATGTGATGTCTTTGAGGTGTTGGGTCAAGTGTTTGATGGCTGTATTGAGTCGTGGCAGAGTTTTTGCAAGGCAGATTTTTCTTCACAAGGAAGCAACCTCTTACCACTTGCAAGAAGATGGTGATCAGAGAAATGAGAGAGATTCAACTTGGTTTCTAGTTTATTCTCGTGTTGTTTGGATGTTAGGAGTGTGTTCTATTTATAGGTAAGTTTGGAGAATGAGAGGTATGGGCAGATTGTGCCAACTTGCCAAGTTTTCCTTTTTTGGAGGCAAAATGAGCAAATCCAACTTGGCATTTCTTTTCTGAGCATGAGCAAACTTCCTATGTATTTTAACATCATCAATAGCCTGTAAATAGTTGACATGAAATGAAGGAAATAGAGTAGCTAAGGAAATAGCAGAGGTGTAGCAAAAAATGCAAAAAGTTTCTCTCTTCTTGCCACTTGCATCCACTTGCTTGACTAAAAATTTAAAATATCCAATCTCTGGTTTTTACTCGTGGTAATCCATTGTAACCTCATCAATTAAGTCCATAACCATAATAGAATGAGTTAAACAAGTTATTAGAAGAGGCATGAATGGTTTATGCATTAAAATGCAAGTGTTGAAGTTGGTTTTGTGACATGGAAAACCTCTAACTTGCTCTCTTCGATTCTCCCTAACCACCAAGGATGTAAAAATGGTCTTATACTTTTTAAAAAGCCCCAAACATTATCTACAATGTTCATGTTTGGCCAAAGTTCATATTCCAAAGGGAACTAGGTCAAAAAATTTCACGAAGTTAGCTGCAAAACTTGACTTACAAGTCAAGAAACAAGAAAACTTTCTAAGTGTGGAAATCCTTCACAGCTTGATGAGATCATAACTCAAAATCTATGCATTTTTGGATCTCAAACCTCTAGGAAACTTTTGTGGGATTTCTCAAGAGCTTTCCAACCAACTTTGGACCACTCAATTTGGATGTGTGGTTTGAAAGTTTTGACCATTCCAAGTAAGCTTGTAATTAGGGTATTTCATAAACCCTAATTTCTTGATTCACAAGTTATCCATCAATTATTGGTTAAATCTTCACCAAACTCACTATTTAGGCATAACATGATGTTTGAAACTTTTATTGCTTCAATTTGGGGTCAAAACCCGAAAAGTCAAAGAGTTGACTTTCCAGACAGACGAACCGAACATTTAAAATCTTCAGAATCGATCCTTAGTATTCTGGGGTTCTTTGAACCTTTCTTACTTCTTGAGGGGACTTCAATAAGCCATAGAAACATCATGGAACATGTTTCAAGCTTTGGAAACCGATTTAGACCAAAAGTCAAACTACAATTGACTTTTTTTAACTCGAAACCCTAATCAGGGTTTTGCAACCAACACTACTTCAATTCTCTTGGTAACAACCTCAAATAGCACTTGTTCTTGGTAAGATATGAACCTCTTGATGATGTGAAAACTTGATATATAGAAGATCAATCCAAAACCTTGATTGATCAGTCCACGAGATTCTTGATTTTAACAGTGTGAAACTCTAATTCATCTGCATCTTGACAAAGATTAACTTGAAAGAGGTTAGGGTTAGATAACATATGCTTGATGAACCTAGAATGATAATGGAATCTAGGGGTCAAAATTTGGGGTATGACAGTTGCCCATATTTAAATATCTTTACCAGATGGCAATGAGAGATAACGATCTCCATAGAATAATAGTGAAAGGTATTTAAATATAGCAGACCATAAATTTTGTCCTTTAGATATGATGGTATGCAAAAGGAAAAATGATGATCATGAAATGAGTTCTAAGAATGATGCTTTATGATGTTTGAGTGTAAGAATATTCTGACACACGAGCAAAAAAAAAGAACAAAACAACGAGTAACCACTCACTGGGAACACAGACACACTAGGGAGAGATCCAAAGCATACCAACCAATAATTCAGACATGACTAATGGTGGTGCTTCAAGGGGATCCTCCACACAGAGGACAGGGGACAAAAACTCCATCAGGGAAGACAAATCACCATTGGGGAAATGCAAATCTAGCCGGAAGATGCATCAAGGGAGACAAGGATAAGAAGCCACACAGAGGAACAAAAGTCAACAGACTCGGACTCCAACTGGGGATTGAAAAAGACAAGAGACACGGTCCCTATTGGGGAACAAACCAAATAGGGACTTCCCTTTTAACGAAGAGTTCAAACAGGATCTGCAGGAAAAAAATAGAAACAAGACCGGACTCACCGGGGATGCTAGTGACTACTAGACCTCCAAGACCTGCTAGAGACACTTAGGAATGTTGGTCACAACCAACTATCCTAAAAGTACAGAAAAAGCCCTGCCAATAATCATTGGGTTTCAAAAGATGCCAGTAACCACTGGTCTTTCCCGGGGATTGGTGAAAACCTGACTACATGCCAATAACAATTGGAACTATCAATTAATGTCAGTAACCACTGGACTTAAAGGGAAAAAATATGTAGGTCACAACCACATTCTAATAATAATTGGGTTTCAAACAGTGCCAGTAACTACTAAACTTCATGGGGAGATGTTGGTAACAACCAACAATCAAAGAACACAATAGAGTTGGATGAAATTGTCAATAACCATTAGACTTAACAATGCCAGTAACCACTGGACTTCCAAGAGGAGATAGGTAACGACCAAATGCTCCACTATCAAAAACAATGGGTTTTCAATTAATGCCAGTAACTACTAGACTTTCTCGGGGATTGGTGACAACCAAAACAGTGATACCAATAACAAATGGATTTTAAGCAATACCAGTAACTACTGGACTTCCAAGAGGATATGGTGATAACCAAATCAGTGATGCCAATAACGACTGGACTTTAAGCAATCCCATTAACTACTAGACTTTCAACAGATATGGTGACGACCAAATCGGCGATACCAATAACGATTGGATTTTAAACAATGCCAGTAACTACTGGACTTTCAATAGGATATGGTGACGACCAAATCAGCGATACCAATAACGATTGGATTTTAAACAGTGCTAGTAACTACTGGACTTTCAATAGAATATGGTGACGACCAAATCAGCGATACTAATAACGATTAGATTTAAAGCAACACAAGTAACTCATGGACTTCCCAGAAGATATGGTGATGACCAAATCAACGATACCAATAACGATTGGATTTTAAAGCAATGCCAGTAACTACTGGGCTTTCAGGGCATTGGTGACGACCAAAACAGAGATGCCAATAACGATTGGACTTTAAGCAATGCCAGTAACTACTGGACTTTCAGCAGATATGGTGACAACCAAATCAACTATACCAATAACGATTGGATTTTACAATGATCACTAGTGACAACTAGACTTCAAAAGGGGCTAGTAACGACCAGTTTAACAATACCATTAACAATTGAGTTCACACAAAGCCAGTCAAAACATTATTGTACTTCGAGGGAGTTAGCAACGGCTAAACTTCATGGGAAAAAGGTTGGTGACTACCAAATAGCAGCAGCAGTTTAAGGGACTAGTAACAACTAGACTCACTAGGTAATATCGGTAGGTACCAGACAATAAGCATTGATGATAATTGGATTCTCTGTTGGCAATTGCTAGTTACAACTAGACTTCACAGGGGAATCTGGAGACGACCAGACAAGCCAGAATAATGGGGGGGGGGGGCTAGTAATAACTAGACTTCCCGGGGATATAAGTATTTGTCACAATAATACCTAAGCCGGATAACTTGACAAAGTTAAGGTAACAACCAATGGATAAGCCCATGACAATAGATCAGAAGCAAAAGGGTTTGGTAACGACCAAAGGATCTCAAGATGGTATCCAGTAACTACTGGGGAAGGAACACTTGATAGATTCTTGACAAAGAAAACCGTTCAACTGGATCACAATGTCGGCAACCATAACAAACCAAAACAAGAGGTATGCTGAAAAATGCATATGCTAAAGGTATGATGCAAAGCAATGTCGAACAACTCTGCATGAGAAGGAAACAAAAGGATAGATAACAATCTATCACACCGGAGGCAAAAAGAATCGCATTGAATCCCAATGCTGGGTAATGGTCTTAATCCCTTGGAGAGGAAACGATCCTTGTTCTTGCAAACTTGCCGGAGAGAGGTCACAACTTCATTACAGCGAACAAAATAACTAATTAGATATATCGAAACTTCGTAGCAAGGTGGCGTGGGGAAAGAAACCTCTATAGACCTCATATTGCTGAAATGATGGTATCAAGGTTTCAACTGTTCTGTCCTTATGAGAGGAGTCTAATTTTACACTGTCATGTCACAATCAAAGTTACGGCTTGCTTGTTAATTAACTTTCTACAAACAAGTTTTGTTTCAAAAAAAATTGCCTTTAAAAATCATTATTAACGAATAAGTGATGTTTTTGCATAACAAAAAGGTAAGGCAATCAATAGAGCATAAACAAAGATTGGTTCAAATATGATTTCATTCAAAGATGGAGACTTGCAAAAGGCAAAGTCCCATGGAACATTTACACTTTGGAAAAATATAAATATGGGTAAAGGTTACAAAATCCAACAACAATCCAGTCCTAACTAGCTAAGAGTCCGTCTGAATCACTGCCTCTGATGAGAGTAGAGGAAAGTGAGCCTTTTTGATGACCTTCTGCAGTAATGGCAATTCCTGATGCAGTGAAATGCCTTTGTCCCTAACTTTTGTCTGAATCGCCCTTTCGAGTTTTCAATTCACCGGGACGCTCATTTTTGTCTAAGTCACCTTTTTAAGTTTTCGACTTAGCGAGCTTTTCTTTCTTTTATCCCTAATTTTTGTCTGGATCTCCTTCATAGGTCATTATCCACCAGGATGCCCCTTCTTTTCTTAAGTTGCCTTTCCAGGTTTTCAACTTAGCGGGTTTTTTAGGCATAATATTTTCTTATTGCATCTGAGTTCACGGGATATTGGAGTTGTTCGTCGTCCATCATCGCAAGGATAAGAAAGCCTCCAGAAAAAACCGTCTTCACAACAAATAGGCCATCATAGTTTGGCATCCACTTTACACGCATGTCTCGCTGCACCAGTAGAATCTTCCTGAATACCAACTCACCCTCTTTATATTCTTTGACCTGGACTCTTTTGTTGAAGGCTCTTTTAACTCTCTTCTGATATAGCTGACTGTGGCACATTGTCGTCATCCTTTTCTCGTCAATGAGATTTAGTTTATCAAACCTTTCTTTCACCCACTCAACTTCTTCGAGCCCGGCTTCCATTAAGACCCTTAATAAAGGTATCTCAACCTCAATAGGTAGTACTGCATCCATCCCGTAAACCAGGGAGAAAGGGGTTGCCCATGTTGAAGTGTGAACAGATGTTCTGTATCCATGTAAAGCAAATGGTAGCATTTCATGCCAATCTTTGTAAGTTACCACCATTTTCTGCATAATCTTTTTAATGTTTTTATTTGCAGCTTCAACATCTCCATTCATCTTGGGTCGGTAAGGAGAAGAGCTGTGATGTCCAATCTTGAAACTGTCATAGAGCTCCTTCATTATTTTATTGTTCAAATTCATCCCATTATCTGTAATGATCTGGTTAGGAATTCCATAACGACATATGTTGCGGTTAGAATATGATATCAAATTATTAATTAATTTGGATCGCATCTTTAGTTCACAACCGCTCTTTGATTTATCCAAAGGAAAAGGTCAAAAGAGGAAAACCTAATTTTGCATCATAAAGACAATGCGGGGAGAGATCTAGGTAAGGGGTTGGTTAAGCTTAGGGAAGGTACTAGCACCCTAAACTTCTGTAGTACTCTACAGGAACCTTTTGTTTATTGTATGCTTTTTTTTAATTTTATTATCTGCTTTAATATATATTGAGCTAAGGGATAGAGTGACCTAAAGACCTAAGGGTTAGTCCTAAGTTTACTCGGCAAGACGTCGCATCTTGTGCCTACATATCCTGACAGGAATGGAATCAGAGTAATTGTAGTTCCCCTTGAAAGGGAGGTTAGAAACTTCTTGACTGTGGTCAAGGTTTCAATGAGAGTAAACGTATCTTAAGGACACGCTTACGTGGAGTCTTGAAACTCCTATTTCTATGTTGAAAAGTTGAATTAAAATTAGGGTTGAAATTAGGGATTCCACGGCGGGAAACCCTAAAGCAGAGTACGACGACTCTTTGACCTAAAGCTAGGGTATATGGTATTTTCGTCCACGGCGGAACACCTAGGCTATTAGGGTTTTGAAATGGTCAAAGGTTAGGGTTATTGACTCGGCGGTCAAACGGCTAGACCTAATTCTTCGGAAGGGATTCTAACGACAAATCATGCAAGATATAGCAAATTATTATACGGCATAAATAAAGTACGGAAAATAATGAAAGCGATAAAGAAAGCATCGCGACGATCACTCGCGTAAATTACAAATCCCCAAAAAAATGCGAAATAAAAAATAAACCGCGACCATGGCCTCGCGTAAATTACATCCATGAAAAATGCAAGAATAATAATGAAATAAGAGCGACGATTGCCTCGCATAAATTACAAGGTAACGACGACGGATTCTTGAGATGGGATTTGAAGCTGTTCCGGAAGGAGGACAATGATGAGAGCTTGAGCTTCTCTGAGTCGTGATGATGATGATTAACGAAGGAAGCTCCGTCTTCTTCTTCGAAGAACCGTCCCTTTCTTCTCCTTCTGGGTTCGTGGGTTCCTCCTTTCTTCTGATAAGTTGTGAGAACAGCCGCCATTTTTTCTTTTGTCTCCTTCTCCCATCACTTATGTTTATATAGGTAACAAAATTAGGGTTAACTCTAACCTAATGCCTATTTTAAAGTCCAACTTAAATAATTAGTCAAAGCTAAAAAAACAAACTAAAACAAACTTAAAAGAATAAAATCTTTTCTAATATTTTTAATTTTATGATTTTTGGATGTTTTTATGAATAATATGGAAAAAAGTGAAAAAATAATATTTTTTAAAAAATAATTTAAATAAAATACGAAAATAATAATTAAATAATAAAAAAAAACTATTTTTGTTATTTTTTTTTATGAAAATAGAAAAGTTAGACTAAAAATAAAAGAAACAAAACAAAAAGTGAAGAAGGTGGGATTCGAACTCTCGACTTCTCACACTCACAACTTCTTACACACGGTCTCTTTCCAATTGTGCTATTTTATTCATTCAAAATAAAGTGGCACTAGAAACTATGTAAAGGTAGGACAAATTTGGGGTGCAACAACAGATAATCTCCTTTTTAATGAACCGGGCAACCACCTACTTCGTTACATTCGCATAAGAGGCAACTTCCAGCCATTTAGTGAAATAGTTGATGTAAACTAGGATAAACCGATGACCGTTAGACGCTTTAGGCTCAATTTCCCAAATCATATCAATGCCCCACATTGATAATGGCCAAGGTGACAACAATACGTTCAAAGGATGTGGTGGCACATGCACCTTGTCAGCATAAATCTGGCATTTATGACATCTTCGGGCAAACAGGATACAATCGATCTCCAAAGTCAACCAGTAATAACCAGCTCTCAATATCTTCTTTTCCATGGCATGGTCATTTGCATGAGTACCGAAGGCACCTTCATGAATGTCTGTCATCAACATGTCTGCTTCTCTACTATCAACACATCTGAGTAAGACCATGTCGTGGTTTTTCTTGTACAGAACATTATTTCTAATGAAAAATTTGGATGAAAATCTTCGCAAGGCTCTCTTATCAAGTTTAGAGGCGTCGGCGGGATATTCTTGACTTTGAAGGTAAGTTTTGATGTCATAAAACCAAGGTTTTCCATCATACTTTTCTTCAGCCATCATGACGTACGCTGGTGCAGTCTTTCTTTCAATTCTAATGAGGGGAGCTTCGTTGATAAACTAAACCTTCCACATAGCCGCCATCATAGCCAGAGCATCTGCTATGTGGTTTTCGGATCTTGGGACGTGTCTGAAAGTGGTTTCATCAAAATAAACGATCTTCTCCAAAGTATAGTCTTTGTAAGGAACCCGTTTTTCATCTCGGGTCTCCCATTCACCCTTGAGCTGATAAATTACCAAGGAAGAGTCGCCAATTACTTCCAGAATCTTAATACGAAGGTCAATGGCAGCTTCAAGACCCAGGATGCAGGCTTCATACTCAGCTATGTTGTTCGTACAATCGAAGCACATATTGATAAGACACTTCATTTTTTTTACTTATGAGCAACATATTGAATATCATACTCTGATAAGAGCATGTGCCATCTTGCAAGTCTTCCTGTCTGAGAAGGTTTTTCAAATATGTATTTTATCGGATCCATTTTGGATATCAACGGAGTAGTGTGACAAATCATGTATTGCCTCTAACGTTTGGCTGCCTAAGCCAGAGCGCAACAAGATTTTTCTAATGGAGAGTAACGACTTTCATAATCAGTGAATTTCTTGCTCAAGTAGTAAATCACATGCTCCTTCTTCCCCGACTCATCTGTTTGGCCCAAGACATAACCCATCGATTCCTTAAGCATAATCATGTACATGAAGAGAGGCCTTCCAGGCACAGAAGGGATCAATATTAGAGGCTCTTGGATATCCGTTGATCTTTTCAAATGTCGACTGATAATCCTTGTTCCACACAACTGCTTGATCTTTCCGTACAAACTTAAAGATCGGCGCGCAAGTAGGAGTCAAGTTGGAGATAAACCTGAAGATATGATTCAATCTGCCGAGGAAACCTCTGATCTTCTTCTCAGTTTTTGGGGCAGACATTTCCTGGATGGCTCGTACCTTGTCAGGATCTACCTCGATTCCACATTGACTAACAATGAAGCCGAGTAGTTTTCCACATTGACTAACAATGATACTTCCTGAGTCTTTCAAATAGCTTTAACAAATGATTAAGGTAATTCTCTTCGCTCTAAGACTTGGCAATCATATCATCAACGTAAACCTAAATTTCTGGGTGCATCATGTCATGAAATAATGCCACCATGGCTCGTTGGTATGTGGCTCTAGCATTTTTCAAACCAAAAGACATAAATTTATAACAATAAATGCCCCAAGGTGTAATGAAGGTTGTCTTTTCCATATCAGTTGGGTCCATTCTTATTTGATTATAGCTGGAGAAGCCATCCATGAATGAAAATACTGCAAAGTTGGTTGTATTGTCCACCAAAGTATCAATATGCGGCAGAGGGAAATCATCCTTCAGACTAGCTTTGTTAAGATCCCTATAATCTACACACATTTTAACTTTTCCATCCTTCTTAGGTACTGGTACAATATTAGCCACCCACTCAGGGTATTTAGAAACTACCAGAAAGCCTGGGTCGATATGCTTTTTAACCTCATCTCTGATTTTGAGAGCCATGTCGGGTCTGGATCTTTGAAGTTTCTGCTTAACTGGATGATACTCAAGTTTAAGAGGGAGCTTGTGAACTACAATTTCGGTGTCCAACCCAAGCATATCTTGGTAGGACCAAGTAAACACATCCGCATAATCTTTGAGAAGCATTACCAATCTGTCTTTAACCTCTTCCCCAAGCGATGCCCCAATCTTGACCTCTCTTTTTACTTCTTCGGAACCCAAGTTAATAATGTTGATTTGTTCTTCGTAGGGTTGAAGATAGGCATCCTCGTACTCAATCATCTTTATCAGTTCTTCAGGAATTTCAAAATCCTCATGACTCTCATCTTCAACTTGGAATACAGGTGAACGAAAGTTAGAAGGAACTGGATGATCATCGGATTTAGCGGGTGACGGAGGTCCTCTACATGTGTTAATGGGTTTAAATGATCAAACACACACAAAGGGATTCATATGATGAATTCTTTTTAGGTTTTCAAAAGATTGCCATTTTCCTTTTTTTTAAAAGAGTGAAAAAACAATGAAATAACAAATGGAAGTTTAAAAAAACACTCATTCATTGATTAATCTTTAATTGCAAAAGTGTGGCCCATACAAAATGATCCACAGGCCTTGGGCGTGAACATGGATTTTAAACACAGAAAAAGCTGACAAGCAAGACAAACATATTACTCTAAGAGTGGTAACATGATGGGAACTTCAACGGCCTCCAAATTGCACAAAAAGGCTTCATCTCGGAATACCAGGTTATCAATACAACTTACTTCGATGTCTTCTTCGATGGGATTTATTTGAATGCTACTGCTCACAAAGGTTTCTTTCAGGGTCTTTAGGCGCTTACCGTCGATCTATGATCCTTCATCTAGAGTTGGTTTGTAACCCAACCCTTGTCGATTGTTCTTTGCCCGAGCATTGACTTCAATTACTTCTCCCCAACCTTGAGGAAGACCTTCCTTCATGGCTCGCTTGTGACAACAGTCTCCTCAATCAATACAGCATGTGTAATTTCCAATGCCTGGAAAGTTATTTTCAATGCATCGTCATCAGCTTCGATGTACCGGAAGGATGATAGATTGCTCACCATTAAATCTTCTTCACTGTGTACTATGACCAACTGATCTTTAGTAATAAACTTCATTTTCCACGGCCTTCCCAGTAAACAATTGTATGCCGAATTTATATCCATTACTTGAAAAGTGACCTCAAAGACCTGTGGTCCCACCATAATTGGAAAATCAACTTCTCTAATTACTGTTCTTCTTGATTCGTCGAAGGCTTTCATGATCAGAGATGTGGCTCTCATCACAGCTCCTTTATATGTCAAGTTGACCAATGTTCTCTTGGGCATCACATTCAGAGATGACCTAGTATCAACAATTACTCTAGCGAGAGTATCATCTTCACATTTGACAAATATGTTCAAGGCACGATTGTGCTTGCGACCTTCAGTGGTTAAGTCATCGTTGTTGAAACTGAGCGTATTGCAAATCATGATGTTAGCAACAACGGAATCAAACTGCCCCACAATGATATCTTTTGTTATGTGGGCATGTGTTAGTATTTTCAGTAATGCTTGTTGATGAGCAGGAGAACTTAGCAGCAGAGACATGACTGAGATTTTTGACGACGTCTGATTGAGCTGGTCTACTACCCTGTAGTCGCTCCGACGGATTATTCTCAAGAACTCTTCTTCATCTTCCTTCGCGACTTCTTTTCCTTTTGACTTCTCAATGATAACAAGCTCTTTTGAGATGGTTTCCTTAGGAATAGTTTCCTTGGGAATGGTAACAGTTGCTTTGGGTTGATATATATGACCGTTGCTGGTCATTTTCCTTGCCCCAGCAATATTTGTTACATCCTCATGATTTCTCCCAGCTTTCACATCATACCAGGAATAGTCATATCTCCAAGAAACAACCTTTAGATTGGGACCTTGTCCTCTTCTTGGATTAGAATTTGGCTTAGGCTGGCCAACCGTCGGTACTCGGTTGTTATGGAATATGTAACACCCCATTTAAACTATTTGGTTACTTTTGTATTTTTCTGTGATGTGTATTAGTTGTGACGTCTTTGATAAGGGTATGAGGTTAATGGCAGGAGTGAGAGGTGACCTTAGTTGGGTAAGGTGGACTTAAGATAATGATAATGCTAACCATTTAATAACAATAATAAGAATACTATAGTTATTGATATTAATATTTAATTATTATTGATAATAATATTAATAGGATGGTAGTTATGATTATTATTATTATTATTATTATTATTATTATTATTATTATTATTATTATTATTATTATTATTATTATTAATTGGATCAATAGAATTAAAATCTGATTAAGGGGTTAAGAGAGAGTTAGTGGAGGAATTAGTCAGTTAACACGTAAAAGAGGAAAAAGGCAGAGAAAGGAGAGCTAGGACAAAAATGAACCAATTCTCCATTGTTGTCAAGGAAAAAGCTTCAATCCAAGGTAAGGGGGGAGAATGGATTTCAATATGGGTGAATTAACATGAGAGGGTAGTGAGAGGTCATTTCTCTCATAGGAATTTCTGTTTGTTCTTGATCATTGATCTGATTTCGTAACTTTGTGATGGTTCTTGTGATTACCGTCATTACTGAATATTTCTGGTCTGGTGTTGGATGAACGAATCTAGAATTGATCTAAAATTCGTGTAGAAAGTTATGAACACTGGGGTGAAATTATGACAGATGTTAGATCTAGGAATTAAGGGTTTAACAGTAATCGAAATTAGATCTAGTAAGTAGAATCTTGAAAGAATAGAAGATAGGATCCATTGGAACTGATTAAAATCTGAGTTTTAGGATGAATGGGAGGGTAGGATGATGAATCTTGAGTAGAAACTCGTGAGAATGTTGAGATTTGAGTTTTTTGATAGATCTGTTGGTCATACGCATATGGGCTTGGGCAATACGCGTATGGGGTACTTCCCAAGGGTTTGTACACGTAGCATGTGTGCCCTGTCCCAGTGCCAGCACGACCATCTAGTAATACGCGTATGGTATGCGTATGGGCTTGGTCAATACGCGTATGGAGGATAGCCATACGTGTAAGGGGTTGCATGAGGGAACCTGGGGAGGTATGAGCCTCTGCCAATACGCATAAGGGAGTGTCCATACGTGTATGCCAGCAGGGCAATACGCGTATGGAGAAGGGTGGTACGCATATGGACAGTTTGGGATGACTTTTCCCCAATTTTTGCGGTTTTTGTCCAGATTTCGCCTAGAACGCAATTCCGTTCAATCGGTAGGATTAATTGAACTAAAATGAACTTAAGGAAGATTAGTAATGAATTAAATTGAGAGAATGTGGAATTATCTGGGTGTGCCCTTATGGGTGTGTTTTGATGAGTATGAGCCATGATTGTCGAGATTGGACAATCTGGTGCGATTGTGGTAATTCTCGAGAGGATTACGGTGAACAGATGGCTCGTGTGGATCATTGATGGTCGTGGATTAGGCTTGAATTATTATATTGCATAATTTCATTGTCATGCATCTCATGTCATGTGTCTTGTAGAGATGGCTAGGTGGTGTTGTACCCTAAAATTTGACCAACCCTTTTCTTGTACTTGGCTTATGTTTCATTTCATTTTAGCATTTGCATTTGCATAGTATTGTTCTTAATAGGGGATCAAGAATGGTGTGCCATTCCAGAGAAGAGTCTCATTGGTTTCAAGTCCAGGCAGGAGTGTTTACCATCATCAAGAAGTTGTCAAGGCTCTTTAAAGGAAAATGTTGATGTGTGTTATTTGTCTCCTATCTTAGGGGTCAACAAAGGATCATCAGGGGTTCATAAGGGCATTGTTATGGATAATATTTTATTGAGAAGCTCATTGGGTACCTTGGAAGTCATTGTGGAGCTTATATGGACATTCATTTCATATGCAAAAGGTCACAATCAAAGGATGTGAATCTAGGGTTTCATTTGGTCAACTCAAGGTCAACTATGGATTTGAAAGAGTTTGAGACTTGGTTTTAAGTTAATGAGGCCATGGGAAGTTATCTTGAGACATTTAGGATGTCATGTCAAGTTCAAATCAAAAATAATTTAGAGTTCAAGGAGTTACTAAATTAGGGTTTCAGAGGATCTCAGTGTAAAATCCTCTTCTTTAGTGCCTAACTTCAAGGACAATTTACCATATGATACAAGTTCAATCTCACTTTCAAGAAAACATGAAACTTTTAGGGTATGTTCTAAGCTTTCTTTTGAGTACTAGAACTCATCCATTGAGTGTGTAGAACTCAAGTTATGATGCCAACAAGTTAGGGGTCTCAAATGAACTTATTTTTGGTCAACTAAAAGTCAACTCACTTTCAAAGCACTTTTGACCTAAAATCAAGTTTCTCATAAACTTCAAGTGAACATGAAAGTTGTTCCTAATGGTCTTAGCTTTCCAAAAAGTCCTATAAGTCCTTGATATCATTTGTACATCTCAAGTTATAGTATTAGCAAGGCAAGGGTATTTTGGGAAAGTTTCATTTTAGGTCATTTGGTACAATGGTCATTTCCATGAACTTATGCACCTCAAATGCACTTCCAACCAACATGACATTTGTTCATAAAGAGCTCATTCACATCATAGAGCTCAATAATCATTTGAATTATGGATTTATATGGCCATGTGGAAGAATTTTCAAATGAGATATGGACTTTTAAGTATGACATGAAATGGATTCGTTATAGGTCACCTTTATCCCTCATTTTGAATCAATTCACACCAAGACATGATCATGAGAGGTTTGCCCAAAATTTGCTTGGTACCAAGTGCATGGAAATATGCCATTTTCAAGTTTCTTCATGAGAAAGTTTCCACTTCAAACTCACGATGTGGACCAAATCAAAAGCCCAGCTCAATTCAATTGGGAAATACACCTCACATGCTGCAGATTAGTGCACTTATCATGTATGAATGAAGCAAAACGCGTGTGCGTAAGTGAGGTTTCTTATTTGGGCAAATTTTAAAATCTCACAATTGAGGCTTCATGGGCCTGCATGACACATTCAAATCCATCACATATAAGCTAAGAGCTTGCCCTAGAAGCTCAGAACGCGCAATTGGAGCTAGAGAGAGTAGAATCAAAATTCAAATTTCTCAAAGATTTTCCAACTTCTAATTCCATTTTTCTCTACAAATCAATTGAAATTGAAGCCTGATTCTTATTCCTGGGAGCATTTGGAGTGAAACTGAAGCAAGAGAGTGAAGCTTACACGCATCTGAAGAACCAACGGAGTTGCTCCGTTTAGTAAGTTTCCATCTCTTAATTCTATCATTCTAGACCATGATTTAGGCTCATACTGGTTGCATCTGAAGCCCTACATTGAGTAGGCCATGTTTGATCCATTGTTGTTCATGTTTGATGAGGTTTTCAGTTGGTGCACTCAAACTTTAAGTCTTCGATTCTCCTTGATCTTGAGCTTTTGTGATGATTGATCTATGGATTTGGAATCCTCGTGGCAAGACCTTTCGTTTGGTACCATTTGTGTGCTTGTTTGTGGTGGTTTTTCACCTGAGCTCCGGTGAGCTCATCGGAGAAGACGGCTAGAGCCCTAGCTCCGGCATCTGGTTCGTTTGAGGTCAGATCTAATGTGGATCTCCCTTGACTTGTTGACTGCACGCGTGTTTGCTTTTGATTTACTTGACTTGTCCATTTGGCACTTTGACTCCACATCCGTTTAATGAAACAGAGCATTTTATATAGTAAGCTGAGTCTGGTGGATTGGGCTTGGTTTGTGTTGCACCCTAAAATTTGCTCAACCTACTTCACTTGGTTCATGTTTCAATTGCATTGTCATTTGCATAAGAAGTCATGTACATAGTCTAACCATTTGCATAGCATAGCATAACAAGTCATCTGACAAGGGATCAAGTGCTATTTTTTTCATCTCAAGGAATGTATTCAATAGGCTCTTATCAAGATTCAAGCCTATTCAAATCACCAAGAAAGAAATTGAAGCTTTGGGAAGTTTAAAGGCCAAGCAGTGGGTTTCTCTCCTATCTTGAGGGTATGTGAAGATCATCAGAGAAGTTATGGGTTATGAATTGAGGGCATGGAAGACCTAGAGGGTCCTTTTGAAAGTAAGACAAGTCATTGGTGTGGTTACAAGAGCCAGAGTTGAAGACTGTCAACTAGGGTTTCATCTGGGTCAACCCTAGGTCAAATGCTTGATTGAAGGGCATCAAGGCCTATTTGAAGGATGTGGGATTCATAATTTGATATGTGGATATGGATGTGGTGTTGTGCCAAGGAGAAATCAAAAGAAATCAAGAAGAAGAGAAGTTTCTAAATTAGGGTTTCTGTGTAAAATCCCCTGATTTAGGTCAAACTTCCAAGCAAAGTAATTCAAAATGCAAGTCTCAAATGGATCCTTGGCCAACATGAAACTTGTATAGTATCTCAAGAAATTTAATTTGAGTGGTGGAAGGCATCAAGGAGATTTGTAGAACTCAAGTTATGGTTCTTGCAAGTTACAGGTCCTCAAAGGCATTTGAAATTTGTCTGTGAAAGTTACTTGACTTCCAAGCAACTTTTTCCCCTTAAGGAGTTTTCAATTGGATTTCTGGCCAACATGAAAGTTGTTCCCCATGATCTTATCTTTCTATAAAGGTATGGTATGCCTCAATCTAATTTGTGGAGCTCTACTTATGATCTTGACAAGCCAAGGGCATTTTGGTCATTTGGAGGTTATAAGTCATTTCAAGCATAAGGCCATATCTCCTACTTCCAAGCTTCAAATGGAAAAATCTTCAACATAAAACTTGCTTAGAATGATGTTTTAAGGCTATTAGGGAGGTCATGAGATGTTGAAAAGGCTCATATCAAAAAGTGATAAAAATGGCCTAAAAATGAGGCATAAGTTAATTCAAGTGAAGTTGAAAATCATAAATCCCAAGTTGCAAATCCAAACCATGTCATGTAATAGGTCATTTTGACTCCAAATGATATTCTAAGAACAATGGTTCAGCCACAATTTTGATTTGGGGCTTGCATCATAGGGCTACTTTGGAAAAGTCTTGCTTGCATAATAGGGTACCAAACCAAAACAAGGAAAAACTCAATACACAAGGAAGATATGCATTGTAACTAATCCAAAATATCATGTGGGGATAAATTCAAGTTGGTTACAAAGATTGCAAGGCATTTGGCATGAGATACCATGTTATGAGAAATGAAAATTCAAAATACCATTGCATGAAAAGATGAATTTCTCATTGGATTGTTCTTGATGGTTCTAGACTGTTCTAATCCATTCTATATAATCATTGTGACTTGCATTGATGCAAGGTTGGTGTTGATTATGGTAGAGAAGAGAGTGTGAAATCATAAAGCTTCCATTGCAAGTTATATTGAATCTCTTGATTCTTCTTCATTGCTATCCCATTTCTCTTCACAAATCTTCTCCATAGACATTTCTGAGTGTGTTCATATTGGCTTGAGGTTCCATTGATGGAGAATCGAAGGTGCTCACATTGAAATTGCAAGGAAGCAAATCCCATTGGATCTTGAAGTACAAGCTTGCTACATCAAATCTTTTGCATACAGAAGAGTTCTCAGCATCTAGGGATCATTCTTGAAGAGTTGCAAGGCTTGAATTGAAGATCTACATCATCTACCATATCCAAGAACCAGGTTTGCAAAATCATTTCTACACCCTAATCTAGGCATGGCTAGGGTAAATTATTAGTTTAGGATTGTTAGAGACAATTAGGTGATCATGTATGATGAGTTTGGGAGCATTTGGTGAAGTTTCAACTATGGATGCCAATTCTTGGATGAGCTAGAACGTGTGATTTAGTGAGTTTTAATGCAAGATTATTAGATGATTTTAACCAGTGCAATGCAAGGATCATTTTTATGTAAAGAAAGTTAAGTTTGGTTGAGGTCGAAAGTTGATGATATTTTGAGATCCATGGAGATTCATATTCGGGTTGCAAGATAGAGAGTGTTTCAATGAAATCCAACACCACAGTCGTGTTCATGGTGAAATTCTAGTCAAGTTTGGTTTTTACATCGTGTTGATTGATGCTGAAATGAAGGAGAACGAATTGGTTGAAGTTTGGTGCATGGGGCTGTATTTTCATGGAAGTTACAAACCTAGCTAACCCAAGGAAGAAGACGAAGTTGTTACCGTTGGATAAGGTGTTGACCGCTTGACTTGAGAATGATCCAACGGCCGTGATTTAAACGAAACGAGAGGGAAACCCTGAGCGCAGCGAAACGCGGCGTTTCATTTAACGCCAGTCTGGGCTTTGAGTGATAATAGCTATCTGAACCCCCCAAGCGAGCCCAATCCAATTTTGAACTAAAATCCTCTTCTATTTGCACCGCGCCTTTCTTCATTTTCTTTTGATTTTTCTTATTGTTTTCTGATTTAAGTTTTGGGCTTAAGCGTATTGATATTCAGACCCCCTTTTCAAGCCCAATCCAAATTTTAACTGAGATTTGTTGCTTAATACACCGCGCTTTTCTTTTTTTTTCTTTTCAGTTTTCATTGTTTTTTCTGATTTAATCTGGGCCTGGCGCGCTTTGCTTGTTATACCCCCCAGTCTGGGCCCAGCAATAGAATAAACTGAATATTATTACTATCTGCACCCATTTGCATATTTCTCATATTATTTTCACTCCAAATTTTCTCAAACTTTAGAAATTCATAGTAAATTGAAAAAAGAATATTTTTTAATGGGAGTTTTTTCTCCCTTTTCATATTTCTGTCTAGAAAAATATCAAATAAAAACATTTTGCATCTCATGCATTTTAATATTTTTTGCATATTTTCTTCTTTTATTGCTTTTTAATTCTTTTTAGTTGATACCTTAATTTGTAGATTTTAGTTTAGGTAGTTCCCTTAGTATTTTTAGTTCAATCTTTTTAGGTTAGTTAGATATATGTTTTAGGTTCCCCCTGGATTAAGGCCATATTTTTGTGATGATTTTTAGGATAGTTTTGATTAGATGCTATTAGGGTGTATAGAATTAGGTTAAACTTCAACATAGGTCCACAATAACTTTAGATTTTGGGTTTTTTAGGACAAGTTAGGCTATGGGGAATATATGGGTATTAAGGGTAGGTTTAGTAGATCCCCTAGAAATAATATTAGAATTTTCCCTACTATATTAATATTTTTAGTATATTTTGCAATTGTATGTTTGTTTGGTGTGCCCTTTTTGGGTTTATTTTTGTTTGTATGGGCTTATTGGGCTTGCTTGGGGTGTGGGCTTGGTTTGAAGAGCATGATGATGAAGCATATTGAAGATAAAGAATTGAAGGCCAAGTTCAAAGTTGATGAAGATGCTAGGCTTGCTTGAAGATTGATTGAAGATCATAGGACCTAAGAGCTAGGTAGAGCTTTAGAGTAGAAATATGATTCATAAACATGGAAGGCTTCTGTTGCCTCCATTCTTCTCTATGATTCAAAGTCTCTATTTGATACTCACCTCCTTCCTTTGGAAGGCTCAGTGACAGTATCTAGGAGATAGAACTTTTGAGAGAAACAGTCTGTATTTTGTTAACAGTCTGTATGCCACCTTTGGTGGTTAACTGACTGTTTAACATCCCAAATCATCTTGTGAACTATTACTCATCTAGGAGAGCTTGCTTTGAAGAAACTTTGAAGATTGAAGATGAAGTCCCTTGCCTTGAAGACTAATAAAAGAAGGAGCTTGTGCTGTCAGGTTTTGGCTGTTTAGAGCTGCTGGTGCTGTTTAGAGCTGTTGATGTATTGTTTGAGTTTCTTGACTGTATTGTTTGTTAATTTTCCCCTTGAGGTTGAAGTGAAGTTGTTTCACTTTTCCTGTTGTTTTCTAGGTTCGAGGTTGAGTGAGACTCCCTTGCCTCGCTTGTACTGTTGCATTCATGCATTTTACCGCTTTACTGTATATATGTTGTTGTTTTTCCGTTTATTCCCTTAGGATCTCTGTTTCTCTCTGCGCAGGAGAGAAATATGACAGACATTAGGCTTTCATCCATGCATGACAACATTAGGTTAGATTTTGATTCCCTTTTAAACCATAGGTTTTAGAGTTGCTGCTTCTCTTCTTTCTCAAAACAATCAGAAAAACACAATAAACATTTCAAACACAATAAAAAAACAGTTCTTGCGTAAAAGACTGTAAACCAATCAAAAAACGTCATTTTTGTCCGCTTGGACCAGTAATCAGGAAAACCTTTTTTAGAAGGAATAAAAGCAATCAAGACAGACTTGTGTCGTACGTGGCCCGAACTACGTTTGCTCTGATCTTTCATGTTGTATGAAAGTACGTAGGCATAGGATGTGATATCCTAGCGAGCAACCTTCCCCTCCTTTCCCGTAGGTAGGCGAACTACGTTGACTCTGATTTCTCGTTCTAGACGGGAACACGTAGGCATAAAGTGTGATACTTTGCCGAGTCATTTTATTTTCTTTTAACCCCAGACCTGTAGAATAGATAGAATAACAATCCGTACTAGAAAACAAGTGTGGATCCCGTCGAGTACGACGGACGTGAGGGGTGCTAATACCTTCCCCTTGCGTAACCGACTCCCGAATCCAGGATTTGGTTGCGATGACCATTCCTTTCCCGTCTTTGCGGTAGGTTTACTCTGAGCGTTTCCTTTCCCTCCATTGGGATAAATAACGCACGGTGGCGACTCTTCTGTTCAGCCGGCGCCGATTTTCGCAGTAGCGACAGCTGGCGACTCTGCTGGGGACTCCAACGGTTCCCTATGCGAGTCAATCCTAGCGCTTGTTTTCCCGTCGAGGATTTTGTATGGATTTACTTTTTCTGTATTTTACATTCAGCATTATATTATTGTTATTATTGTTGTGGGCATGAGGGGGTTCTATGATTGAGAGATAAGCCGGACCTGGGCTTGAGTGCCCCTAGAATTAGAGTGGAAATTAGTGGGCGCGTGCTTGCTTTGCAGGCACTAGTGTCTCATGAAATCCACGCTCAGAAGAGGTTCTTCTGGTTGGCCTCTTGTCCCACCCTTTGGGTGGCATGGGTTGCTGGTTAGTTGGATTGTCGACTCTGGGAACCGATCAATTGGAAGTTGGCTAAGTGAGGCCTCTTCAGGATTTGATGATGCCACTCCTCCTGGGAATCGTATCATCAACCCTGAAAGTCTGTGACGCCAACGACCGCATAGGATGCCATACCTTGTGTCAGTTATTAGGACACCTACCTGTGAGAGGGGTTGGGGCATGCAGGTAACTTGACCTCCAGATTACCGGTTTTCTTGATTGAGATTCAGTGATACCTGAAGACAGCATTACGAGGTCTGTTGGAGACCAGGTTCGAGTACCGTTTTGACACCAGGTTCGAGCAGTGTTATGGGTCTGACTAAGACCAGTATGGTGGATTCTTCTCAGCCAGGGGCACTGGGTCCCTTGTGTGTGCATTTTGCATTTTGCATGACTGTTTGCATTAGCATTTCATTTTGCATATTCATCCTCAGCCGGAACAGGGAGCTTACCCGTTTTTGTCCGCTTCATCAGTTGATTTCCCGACATTCGCATTGGACTTGAGTTAGCATTGGGATAGATCATGGCTTCAGGAGAGCAGAACTTGGTTGTTACTCGGGCAGAGTTTGAATTGTTGCAGTATCAGGTGAGTCAGATCATGGAAGCCATAACAGATATAAATGGAGGAGGAAACAATGGTCAAAGAGCTCAGATGAACAATGTTGCCCAGCCAGTGCACACCCCTGTCAGAGGTCCATATTCTTTCAATGACGCATAGTGCCACAATTTCACTTTCTCTACGCCAACTTCTCCAAGGATTTTGCCACCTCCAAGAGTTGTTCCACAGGTTGATATTCAGGACCTACTGACTGTTGAGTATATGAGAAGACTTCAGACGTTGGAAGATCAGATTGCCGCCCTGGTGAATAAGAATACTCTTGATCTGAATGCTGCAAGCATGTGTTTGGTTCCAGGTCTTGTATTGCCTCCAAAGTTCAAAGTGCCCAATTTCGAGAAATACAAAGGGGATAGCTGTCCGAAGCTACATTTGGTTATGTCCTGCAGAAGAATGACTCCGTATATCACCAATGACAAGCTCATGATTCACTGTTTCCAGGATAGTTTGATCGGAGCATCTTTGGACTGGTACATGCATTTGAAGAGTGATAGTATTAAATCATGGTCGGACTTAGCCAATGCCTTCGTGAAGCAGTACGACTATAACCTGGAAATGGCTCCTTTTTGCGTACAGTTGCAAGAATTATCTCGTGCAGAGAATGAACCTTTCAGGAAGTATGTTCAGAGATGGAGAGCATTCGCTGCCAGAGTGAAGCCGCCGCTCCTAGACCGAGAGTTAATGAGCATGTTTGCACACTCCCTGGAGAGCCCGTACCTCGAAAGAATGCTTGGAGTTACGTCAAACAGTCAGGCTAGTGAAGCTGAATCTCTTTATAACTGTCAGAATGAAGAAGGAGTTGTGATCAATGCAATCATGTCAGATGTTGGATATCCTCGAGATGGAGTGGTGAAATCTGTTGGATCGGTATCTCCTGTACCTTGTTATGCTGGACAGACCACTGTGCCTGGGGCACCCTATCAGGAACGTTATGTCACTTCTCTTGCAAATCAGCGAACTCGTGGCCGAGGTTATCGAAATCAGCGCCAAAATCAGAACAGACCTCGTGACAACTTGGAACAAAGGAATGCTCCTTCCCACCCGGTGCCTATGCCGTATAGCCAAATTCTGCCATCTTTGATCCAGATTTCTTTGGTGGAACCTAAAGCTCTTAAGCCTGTTCCAGAGCCTTACCCTCCTGGGTACAATCCCCACGTCCAGTATAGTTACCATGGCGGATCCCCGGGGCACTCAACTGAAGATTGCAAAGCTTTTCAGGCAAAAGTACAACAGTTGATCGACCAAGAGTACATTTCCTTTCCAGAAGGAGTTTTTTTTGTTCATGCCAACCTCTCAGCTGTCTGAGCTCGTAGATTCAGAGGGTCCTTTTCAAGAAGCCAGTGGTCCAGACAGGCGGGTTCCCTCAGCATTGGCAGTCCTCAGGCTTTTTATTATTTGCATTTGTAGTTTCTTTTCTGTTAAGTTACTACTTGCTGTTAAATATTAATTGTTTTCGAATGGTAAGATTGGTAAAATGACTATGCATTTTTTTGAATTAATCATGTCGCTATCGCTCATTTACGGCATTGCATTGACAATTGCATTTTATTTACTCCACTTTATCATTATGATTAGCAAAGATTGGAGGGAGGATGACGAAACTGAATACTCATAACCGATGATCGTATGCTTTCAGATAAAACCTTGCCGATGACGTACAAGGCATTGTTTCAAATCCCCTAAACACTGGAGATATAAGGAGTTAGTCCCTTGTTAACCATTTCGAGCCAGGAAGTAGAAGTTTTTCGGACTTTTAAACCCTCACATCTTAACCCGGGGCAGGGTAGTCGTCAGTTAGCTTGACCGAGCGTTCAAATCTTACAGAGGAGTGGTGCCTTTCGAGGACCAATTGCAGTTTATACCCCTCGAGAGGTCGCGTCTCGCCAACCACAATGGTTAAACCTCACCAATCAGGAGTAAGGCAGTTACAATCCTTTCGGAGCAATCAAGACAATCAGTGTCACACGACTTTGTTCCAAGAGAAAAAAAAAAGAAAAAAGAAAGTCCGCTAAGTAAAAAGAAAAAGAAAAAGCTGGAAAGCTAATACTTAGGCAAAAATTAGGGCATCCCGCTGGACTTCAAAAGAAAAAATCGAAAAGAACTCAAAGGGAGTCAGTCCAGGCAAAAGTTAGGGAATCGAAAGAACGGAAAAAAAGGGGTATAAAAAGAAAAATCCCCGAACAAGGACAAAGTCGTGTATACAGACACCGAAAACGAAAAAGGAGTAACTGTCACTCCGAAAAAACCTTGTGTGAATTTCCTAACTATGGTTCTCACCATTCAACATACCTCTCGAAGAGGCAAGCGCTCGAGCCAGGTTAACTGAACTTTAGGATCGGAGATCATCACATAGAAGGGGTGGGTATAAATCATAATTTGAGCCAAATATCCTTAGTTTCACGAACCGTGAACCCGACCACGATACAACCCTTAAAAGACCTAATTGAGGTAGGGTTTATTCTGAAAGCGCATTACGATAAGGTTGAGTAACCCGACTCCTTCTCGATTTGCTAATCATATCCTTGTTGTATTTTTCAATGACCATGTAAGCACTACGTTTGAATTTTGGTTCATTCGTCACTCACAATCATGACACGTAAATGAGTGACAGCACAACTTTTTTCAAAAAATTTGCATGAACACTGCATTAAAATTACCATTCGGGATTAAACAATTTTACTTGCAGGTTAGTAGTTGACAGAAAAGAAATTCCAACAGGAAATAATCGAACAGGATTGAATAATTCAACAGTCTGGATCAGAATGGTGTATGTTGTGAAACCCTGTAAATCAGGGGCATTGACTTCCAGTGAGTTCGGAATTAATTAGCCTGAGGAAAAGTCCCGAAGCATCGGTTGATTATGGGGCAGCTTACTTGAGAAGCAGTTGATCAGAAGTGAATCTTCTCGAGAGCCAATCAGGGGCAGCTATCCAGAATGCTATGTTTGATCAGGGCAGGTTAAGTCGCTCAACGCTCGTTCAGGGGCAAGTTGTAACACCCCCATTCTATGCCCCCAAATAATACAATTAATCATTTAGGCATAAATTTAAAATTTCATCAGAGTACATTTGCAGCATGGCATAAAAGGGGAATATCACATTATCATAAATATTCCAACACATACAACACCTGCTCAACAGATATGCAACAACGGAATAACACCCACAAGAAATATTTAGAACAAAGGCGGAAATATCCAAATATTTCATAATTCACCAAACATGTATTCACATATACAGTTATCATTCATCATGTTTTACAAAACATATCAACAGCAGATACATACTCAGATGTATCACAAAAGAATCAAAATAAATCCTATTCTACCCGGTGCTACATATCAGAGCCGACCGACCAAAAAGGGAAGAAGCCACGCTTCACAAAAATACTTCCAGCGATCTAATCTGCAATGCCTCGTAGGGCATTAAAAGAAACCACAGAAGGGTGAGAAACAATATCATAAAAACAATGCATAAAAACATATATATATATACATAATACCCAATATACGTCTTTCGCATTCTCACCGCAACTCACCTCGTCATACCGTACATCGCAATGTGTTCACATTATCTATTTACAAATAGAACATCATGCATATACAATATGCGTCAACAATGTTTATGTCGGTTCATAAACACACAAAACATGCATATTCATACATCCACACATACATGTGTCTTCAAGCATACCAATCATGCCAATCATCAACAATTCATATAAACATTTACAATTATGCTCATTCACCATACACCATGCAGGATGTCGACATGCAACTCATAGAGACCGACACACGACTCTATGCAGATGCAAATGCGGTACCGACTCATTTCAGCAGGTTCAATTGAAGAACCAAATAACCGTCGCTCACACCCCACATGGGCACACGAGGTTCTGCAGATTCTACGCGGAATCAAAATAACCATCGTAATATACGAGGTTCTGCAAATCCACCGAGGGATCAATAATTAACCATCGCTCACACCCCACAAGGGCACACGAGGTTCTGCAGATTCACCGAGGAATCAATAATTAACCATCGCTCACACCCCACAAGGGCACACGAGGTTCTGCAGATTCACCGAGGAATCAATCGACACAAGAATGCATACCATGATGCTTCACATGCAACATGACTCATGACACTCTTGAAAATGCACACATGTTTACAAACATACTCATGAATTCTACACATTCATCGCACATATTCATACAACATCATAGATTTTTAATCAGGCTAAACAATGCACATAATTGCCCAAGCGACCACAATTCATAATCTAGGATTCACGCCATACGGCTACCCACAGCACAACACAACCCAGCATATAACTACTAAATCAAAGAAGGGTCGATCGCAACCGAAACCCCAAGCCACGACAGCACCCCGCAACAGGGAAAATCCATCCTGCTACGTTCGCTACACGCTCGCCTAGCGAGGTTCGCTACCTCCTCGCCTAGCGAACTGCTAGCGAGCCAGCACAGAGGCTACAGACTTCGTTCGCTACACCGTTCGCCACAGCGAACCTCCAGCGAGCTCTTCGCTACTCCCTTCGCTGCCAGCGAGGGACATTAAAACCATTATGTCCCAAGTCTGGGACCGTTCGCTGTGCACTCGCCTAGCGAACTACCAGCGACCATTCGCGACCTGCTCGCCTAGCGAACTGCTAGCGAGCGTCTGCGATTTCCACTTCTCACCGCTGTTCAGAATCCAAAACCACCGGTAAAATTACCCGATGAACTCCAACTCATATCCCGCAGCCTTAGTCTAACATATATCGACTAATCTACGTCATCTAATCATGATTCTAACCGTTAGACAACGATTTCTATCGATTAAACCAAATTCAACCTAAAATGGAAAGTGTAGAAAAACTACCAACAATCCAAAACAATCCAACAAAATCATACATGATTATACACATTGATAGAATAATAAAGTTTCACACCCTTACCCGAACAATCGAAAGCTTTGGTGATGATTTCTTGAAGTTCTAGGTTTTTCCTCTTCTTTCTCTCCTCTTTCTCTTCTCTTCCTTTCTTTCCTTTGTTTTTCTATCTCCCTTCCTAACTTTCTCTTTTTCTCTCATATACTCATATTCTCTTTTCTTTCCTCTCAAATTCTTTCCATACACTAATTAATCAATTCACATAAAATATCCACTTAACATAATTACTAATGCCCAAAATACCCTCCGGTCTATTTTTACCTGATACTCTCAAAGTAGGCAAAAAAAAAATAGCACAATATGCACAAATAACATATTAACACACAATTCCATATTTAAAATAATAATTCAATTAATTAAATCAGAAAGGACTCAAAATAAAGGAAATTCAGGATCAGGGCGTTACAACTCTCCCCCACTTAGGAATTTTCGTCCTCGAAAATATTACCTGATCCGAACAGCTCAGGATGCGACTCACGCATCTTACTCTCCAATTCCCAAGTCATATTGCCTTCCGCAGCACCCCCCCATGCTACTTTTACAAGCGGAATATCCTTGCATCTTAGGTTCTTAACTTCGCGGTCCAAAATCATAACCGGTAAAACCTCAACCGTAAGATTATCTCTTACCTCCACCTCATCCATAGGAATCACATGTGACGGATCCGGACATTACTTCCGAAGTTGCGAAACATGGAACACATCATGCAAATTCGAAAGACTCGGAGGCAACGCCACACGATAAGCCACCGCACCAACTCGTGCAATAATTTGATACGGACCAATAAAACGAGAAGTCAACTTCTTCGACTTCAAAGCACGACCCACACCCGTAATCGGTGTAACTCTCAAAAACACATTGTCACCTTCTTGAAATTCAAGGTCCTTCCTTCTCTTATCATGGTAACTCTTTTTCCTATTCTGGGAAGCTTTCATCTTCTCCCGAATAAACTTCACCTTCTCCGTCGTTTGTTGTACCATTTCCGGTCCAACTACCGATCTCTCTCCGGTTTCATGCCAACACAAAGGTGTTCGACATCTCCTACCATACAAAGCCTCAAATGGTGCCATACCAATACTTGCATGAAAACTGTTGTTGTAAGTGAATTCAATCAATGCCAAAAAGCTATCCCAAACACCACCTTGCTCGAGCACACAAGCACGCAACAAGTCCTCTAACGATTGAATCATCCTCTCAGTCTGGCCATCCGTCTGCGGATGATACGCCGAACTCAATCTCAACTTAGAACCTAAAGCCTTTTGCAAACCTTCCCAAAATCTCGAAGTAAATCTAGGATCTCTATCCGACACGATACTCTTGGGAACTCCATGTAACTTCACAATCACCCGAACATAAATCTCGGCTAACTTTTCCAAAGGATAACTAATATCAATCGGAATAAAGTGAGCAGATTTAGTAAGCCTATCAACAATCACCCAAATAGCATTGTGACCTCTTTGCGTATTTGGTAAACCGGTAACAAAATCCATTGATATACTATCCCATTTCCATTCCGGAATATCCAACGGTTGCATCCACCCACTAGGCTTCTGATGTTCCACTTTAGACTTCTGGCAGGTCAAACACGAATACACAAACCGAGCTACATCCCTCTTCAATCCGGACCACCAAAAGATTTTCTTCAAATCTTGATACATCTTATTCGCACTCGGGTGAATACTCAATTTACTCCGGTGTCCTTCCTCCAATATCGTCTTTCTCAAGTCCACATCGTCGGGAATACAAATACGACCACGGAATCTCAAAACTCCAAAATTATCAACCTTAAAGTCCCCACTCTCATTCATCATCAAATCCACAAATTTCAAATCCAACTTTTGCTTTTCACGAACGGTAGCTAGAAAATCATTCGTAACATACAACATACTAAGTTTCACACTTCTTGGCGTCATTTCGCAAACCAAACTCAAATCTCTAAAACTCTCAAAAAGTTCCCATTCTCTCACCATCAATGTAGACATATGCACTAACTTCCGGCTCAAAGCATCGGCTACAACATTTGCTTTACCCGGATGGTAATTCAAACCAAAGTCATAATCCTTCAAAAACTCTAACCATCTCCTTTGCCTCATATTCAATTCCTTTTGCTCAAATAAATACTTCAAACTCTTGTGGTCGCTAAAAACTTCAAATCTCGCACCATAGAGATAATGTCTCCAAATTTTCAAAACAAAGACCACGGCCGCCAATTCCAAATCGTGCGTGGGATAATTCTTCTCATGCACTCTCAATTGCCTTGAAGCATAAGCCACAACTTTACCGTCTTGCATCAAAACACCACCTAAACCGGACAAAGAAGCATCACAATAAACCACAAACGCTTCCGTCGGATTTGGCAAAATCAGAACCGACGCCGTTGTCAACCGTCTCTTAAGTTCAACAAAACTCTTCTCACAATTAATGTCCCAAACAAAAGTCTTTCCCTTACAAGTCAACTGAGTCAACGGAAGAGCCAACTTCGAAAATCCCTCAATAAACCTCCGATAATAACCGGCCAAGCCCAAAAAGCTTCGGATCTCCGTAACCGACTTAGGAGCCTCCCATTGCATCACCGCATCAATCTTGGATGGATCAACACAAATACCACTACCAGAAATAACATGCCCAAGAAAACTCACTTCCGATAACCAAAACTCGCACTTGGATAACTTAGCATACAATTGCTTCTCCTTCAATACTTGCAACACAACCCGCAAATGCTCTTCATGCTCTTCTTGGGACTTAGAGTAAATCAAAATGTTGTCAATAAACACAACAACGAAACGATCCAACTGCCCATGAAAGATACGATTCATATATTCCATAAACACACCTGGCGCATTAGAGACTCCGAATGGCATCACAGAAAATTCATAATGACCATACCGTGTCCTAAAAGCCGTCTTTTGAATATCTTCTCCTTTAACACGAATCTGGTGATAACCTGACCTCAAATCAATTTTACTAAAAACACGGGCACCAACCAATTGGTCCATCAAATCATCAATTCTAGGAAGCGGATACTTATTCTTGATAGTCACCTTGTTCAACTGCCGATAATCAATACACAACCGCATGCTCCCATCTTTCTTCTTTACCAACAATACCGGCGCACCCCAAGGAGAAACACTCGGCCTAACAAATATCTTTTCCAATAAATCATTCAATTGTCTCTTCAATTCTACCAACTCCGATGCCGACATACGATACGGTGCCATCGAAATCGGTCTAGTATCGGGAACTAGATCAATCGAAAACTCGACTTCCCTTTCTGGCGGTACATCTGTAATGTCCTCCGGAAATACTTCTGGAAAGTCACACACCACTGGAACCAAATCCAATTCAACCTTATTCTCTACCGACAGCGAAGCAAACAAACAGAACACTTGAGCTTCATCCGCCAAAAGTTTCTTCAACTCTTTAGTGGACAGAGGACTCTCTTCCTCCTCATCTCCCGAAGATGGAAACCTCACCAACTTGTGATAACAATCAATATGAACTCTATTATACTGCAACCAATTCATACCCAAGATCACATCTAATCTTTCTAATGGCAAACACACCAAGTCCATAATAAAGTCCTTACCATACATGGTCAAGGGACAACTCAAACATACCGAAGACGTAGTTACCAACCCCGAAGCGGGTGTCTCAATAACCATATCACCACCACAAGAAGAAAAACACAAATCCAAACGCTTAGCGCACTCGAACGAAATAAACGAATGAGTCGCTCCGGTATCGATAATAGCAACTAAGGGCATTTATTAATAAAGCATGTACCTTTAATCAACTGGTCCGCATTAGTAGTGTCTGCACCCGCTAATGCAAATACCTTCCCGCTTGACGGAGCTTGCTTTGCCTTAGTACACTTCGTACTAATATGACCAACCTCCCTACAGTTAAAACACTTAATCACATTCCTTCTACATTCAGTTGTAGCATAACCGAGACCACCACAGTTAGCACACTTCTCCCCAGCCTTCTTACACTCAAAAGATTTGTGCCCCTCTTCGCCGCACCTATAGCACTTAACGGGACCAGAACTCCCTCCTCCAGATTTCTTGACAAAGTGCTCCCTATGCTTCCCTTTATCAGCAGGCGTCACATAAGGCCCACTCCTTACTGGTTGCTTCCCTCGCCTCTCATTCAAACTCTTATAGTGAGTAGAACGAGCCCTACTATCCTCTTCGAAAATTCTACAGCATTCGGTTAAGTCCGAAAATCTTCGAATCCTCTGATATCCCACAGCTTGCTTGATCTCCGGGCGCAAGCCGTTCTCATACTTAATACACTTGGAAAATTCCGCCGCCACCGCATCATAGTGAGGATGGAATTTCACCAACTCCGTAAACTTAGCCGTGTAGTCGACCACGGACATGTTCCCTTGTTTCAATTCTAGAAACTTCATCTCCTTCTTTCCCTTCACACTCTCCGGATAATACTTCCTCAAAAATTCAGTGCGGAACAAATCCCAAGTTATTTCCTCATCATCAACCCCAAGAATTTGTCTTATGCCGACCCACCAGTCATCGGCTTCTTCTCTCAGCATGTGAGACCCAAGTCTCACCTTGTTCCTCTCAGCGCAATTCATAACTCTAAAGATCCTCTCGACCTCCTTCAGCCAAATCTGAGCACCGTCTGGATCAAACCTTCCTTTGAACACCGACGGTTGATTCTTCCTAAACTCATCGTTAGCATTCACATTCGGCGCACCCTGCACCGCTCGAGCCATAGCTTCCAATGCCGCAGCCATCGCGTTGTCATTACGACCAGCCATATTCTGATTATTCCCAAAAATAACAACAGGGTCAAACAACCGTTCAACCAACAAAACAGCGAGACAGATACAACTGACTCAACACTGGGCTCTGATACCACTTAATGTAACACCCCCTTTCTATGCCCCCAAATAATACAATTAATCATTTAGGCATAAATTTAAAATTTCATCAGAGTACATTTGCAACATGGCATAAAAGGGGAATATCACATTATCATAAATATTCCAACACATACAACACCTGCTCAACAGATATGCAACAACGGAATAACACCCACAAGAAATATTTAGAACAAAGGCGGAAATATCCAAATATTTCATAATTCACCAAACATGTATTCACATATACAGTTATCATTCATCATGTTTTACAAAACATATCAACAGCAGATACATACTCAGATGTATCACAAAAGAATTAAAATAAATCCTATTCTACCCGGTGCTACATATCAGAGCCGACCAACCAAAAAGGGAAGAAGCCACGCTTCACAAAAATACTTCCAGCGATCTAATTTGCAATGCCTCGTAGGGCATTAAAAGAAACCACAGAAGGGTGAGAAACGATATCATAAAAACAATGCATAAAAACATATATATACATAATACCCAATATACGTCTTTCGCATTCTCACCGCAACTCACCTCGTCATACCGTACATCGCAATGTGTTCACATTATCTATTTACAAATAGAACATCATGCATATACAATATGCGTCAACAATGTTTATGTCGGTTCATAAACACACAAAACATGCATATTCATACATTCACACATACATGTGTCTTCAAGCATACCAATCATGCCAATCATCAACAATTCATATAAACATTTACAATTATGTTCATTCACCATACACCATGCAGGATGTCGACATGCAACTCATAGAGACCGACACACGACTCTATGCAGATGCAAATGCGGTACCGACTCATTTCAGCAGGTTCAATTGAAGAACCAAATAACCATCGCTCACACCCCACATGGGCACACGAGGTTCTGTAGATTCTACGCGGAATCAAAATAACCATCGTAATATACGAGGTTCTGCAAATCCACCGAGGGATCAATAATTAACCATCGCTCACACCCCACAAGGGCACACGAGGTTCTGCAGATTCACCGAGGAATCAATAATTAACCATCGCTCACACCCCACAAGGGCACACGAGGTTCTGCAGATTCACCGAGGAATCAATCGACACAAGAATGCATACCATGATGCTTCACATGCAACATGACTCATGACACTCTTGAAAATGCACACATGTTTACAAACATACTCATGCATTCTACACATTCATCGCACATATTCATACAACATCATAGATTTTTAATCAGGCTAAACAATGCACATAATTGCCCAAGCGACCACAATTCATAATCTAGGATTCACGCCATACGGCTACCCACAGCACAACACAACCCAGCATATAACTACTAAATCAAAGAAGGGTCGATCGCAACCGAAACCCCAAGCCACGACAACACCCCGCAACAGGGAAAATCCATCATGCTACGTTCGCTACACGCTCGCCTAGCGAGCTGCTAGCGAGTGTTCGCTACCTCCTCGCCTAGCGAACTGCTAGCGAGCCAGCACAGAGGCTACAGACTTCGTTCGCTACACCGTTCGCCACAGCGAACCTCCAGCGAGCTCCTCGCTACTCCCTTCGCTGCCAGCGAGGGACATTAAAACCATTCTGTCCCAAGTCTGGGACCGTTCGCTGCACACTCGCCTAGCGAACTACCAGCAACCATTCGCGACCTGCTCGCCTAGCGAACTGCTAGCGAGCGTCTGCGATTTCCACTTCTCACCGCTGTTCAGAATCCAAAACCACTGATAAAATCACCCGATGAACTCCAACTCATATCCCGCAGCCTTAGTCTAACATATATCGACTAATCTACGTCATCTAATCACGATTCTAACCGTTAGACAACGATTTCTATCGATTAAACCAAATTCAACATAAAATGGAAAGTGTAGAAAAACTACCAACAATCCAAAATAATCCAACAAAATCATACATGATTATACACATTGATAGAATAATAAAGTTTCACACCCTTACCCGAACAATCGAAAGCTTTGGTGATGATTTCTTGAAGTTCTAGGTTTTTCCTCTTCTTTCTCTCCTCTTTCTCTTCTCTTCCTTTCTTTCCTTTGTTTTTCTATCTCCCTTCCTAACTTTCTCTTTTTCTCTCATATACTCATATTCTCTTTTCTTTCCTCTCAAATTCTTTCCACACACTAATTAATCAATTCACATAAAATATCCACTTAACATGATTACTAATGCCCAAAATACCCTCCAGTCTATTTTTACCCGATACTCTCAAAATAGGCAAAAAAAAAATAGCACAATATGCACAAATAACATATTAACACACAATTCCATATTTAAAATAATAATTCAATTAATTAAATCAGAAAGGACTCAAAATAAAGGAAATTTAGGATCGGGGCGTTACACAAGTCACGATGTTGACAGTTGTTGAATTGAGGGAATCCTTTTGTCGTGCAACCACCGGGGTAAGCCATCGCAAGGTCGTATTGTAGCAAGGTGCTTTCGGTTCAGAGTGTGTTTTTCCGAGAACCAGATTAAGGCAAAGTCATTGCAGACAGGGGCATGCCATCCCAAGAGTGCAAGGATTATTCTTTATTCGAGAGGCGTTTGATTCGAAGTATCTCGCTGAAGTTCGGAATACTGGGGCAGTTCATATTAAACCGTCAGGGTACAGATTTTCAGACTATCCCACAGAAGGTTCCTGCAGGCCGGGGCATAACAGAGGCGAAAGAATTGTTCTTCTACAACAGAGTTACTCAGAGCTACTGGAGCGGATTCAGCCAATATTCAAGTTTGAGACGAATGGCGGGAAATCGTGACCCTTCTACTAGAAGTCGTGAATTCAGACAGGATATTGTCCAGCATCAGGCGTGTATGACCTATCACGGATGTACAAAAGCCCCAGCCTACTTGGCACGTTCGTTTATCCCTAGTAAAGTCGTACATTTAAGAATCAGTTCATCTGGGGCATTTAGGTCGAGATTTGGCAAATCTCTCGCGGCTAGGGGCGCTGCTCCACGAATCAGTCGATTAGGGGAAAAAGATTATTGCAAGACCGGGGCAGAACACCCTAAAAACAAAAGATGTTGTTGGGACATTCTTTTGGGGTTTGACGTGCAGAAACAGTTCAGATCTAACCGTCAGGGTACAGAGATCGAAGAGTCCTTATCGGAAGGTTGGTGCCGATTCAGGGGCAAGGTATTGTGAGTAGCACTATGGCTAGCCTTTCTTTTCCAGACGAAATGCTCGGACTGGAGCATGTTGGTATTTACGGGGCAAATTTCCGAGAAGGAATAGAGTTCATGTTGCCCTAATCAGAGGCTTTTGATGAAAGACTTGATCGTTATGTGAAGTGAATCCCCATGCAGGTCGCGCTTCTGAGATAACAATGTCCTTACCAAAGAAGGATCAAATTCCCCAGCTAGTCGTAGCTTATCCAAAGGGCATTCTCCAGCAAGGTCGTTTACCCTCAACAGAATTGACGATTCCAAGATCGAAGGCTGTATTCAGACAGTGTGGTGTCCCCCAAAAGGATCCCCCATCCCGAGCAGAGTGGTTTAGCCTCAGAAGATTAATATTTCCAACTTGTGAGCTGTGCCCAGACAGTCTACTCTCCCAGCAGAGATTCCCTTCCCAGTAGGGTCATTTACTCTCCCCCAACGGAGTCAGTTGATTTTCCCCAAGAGGGTCGTTTCGTCCCCAATGGAGTTCTCTCTTTTTCAGCAAGTGTTTTCTTTCCTCCCAGTGGAACTCGAAGGTTAAAACTCTTCCCGACAGAGTTGGTTATGTGTCCTGGCATTTATTTTTCCAGAATACCGTGTGATACCCGTTCACTCCCCAGCAGGATGATATTTGTCCTCGACGGCCAAGATTGAGGAAGCAAGCTTGTTAGAGCTATTCCAGCAGTTCGAGTCTGCATTTGCATCGGCATATAGTGTCATATTTGCATCCACCAAATAAAAAACGCGTAGCATTTCCATGTCGAATGGAGCATTACGCCATTGTCAAACATATGCATTTTGAAACATAAGCCAGGTTAGTTAACCTTTTGTTTTCAAGTATTGTTTCCCTTGCAGGTGGAGGGAACTCTTGCTCAAATTAATTACCAAACATTCAAGATCTCGGCGTGAGACATGTAATGATAATGTCAGTTGTGGCATTATTCCCCACAGAGTTGCTTGTTTAAGTTTCTCTTACCCCTCCACTGGAGTATTTCTTCAAGATCGTTGTTATAACAATATCAAAAGATTTCGTGAATCGACTTTTGGAAGTTGCCGCCTATGTTAAAGTAGGTGTCTGGCAGTGTGGATTCAGAAAATCCCCAGTAGAGTCCTTCTCAGATTTGCTGCCATGTCAGCACTGAAAATTGGAAGACTAGACTCATATTGTGTCACCCATGTGATTGATGGAGCTAGCTGCTGCAAAGATAGGCAGAGAAGCCGTATCGGAGTTATTTCCCGTAGTGGTGGCGGAGTTATTTCCCATAGTGGTGGCGGAGTTATTTCCCGTAGTGGTGACGGAGTTATTTCCCGTAGTGGTGACGGAGTTATTTCCCGTAGTGGTGGCGGAGTTATTTCCCGTAGTGGTGACGGAGTTATTTCCCGTAGTGGTGGCAGAGTTATTTCCCGTAGTGGTGACGGAGTTATTTCCCGTAGTGGTGGCGGAGTTATTTCCCGTAGTGGTGGAGGAGTTATTTCCCGTAGTGGTGACGGAGTTATTTCCCGTAGTGGTGACGGAGTTATTTCCCGTAGTGGTGGCGGAGTTATTTCCCGTAGTGGTGACGGAGTTATTTCCCGCAGTGGTGGCGGAGTTATTTCCCGTAGTGGTGACGGAGTTATTTCCCGCAGTGGTGGCGGAGTTATTTCCCGTAGTGGTGACAGAGTTATTTCCCGTAGTGGTGACGGAGTTATTTCCCGTAGTGGTGACAGGGTTATTTCCCGCAGTGGTGGCGGAGTTATTTCCCGCAGTGGTGGCGGAGGTATGTACCGCAGTGGTGGCGGTGTTATTTTCCCGTAGTGGTGGCGGAGTATGTCCCGCAGTGGTGGCGGTGTTATCTTCCCGTAGTGGTGGCGGAGTATGTCCCGCAGTGGTGGCGGCGTTATTTTCCTGTAATGGTGGCGGAGTATGTCCTGCAGTGGTGGCGGTGTTATTTTTCCGTAGCAATGGCGGTGTTGTTTACCCGTAGCGATGGCGGTGTTATTTTCCCAGATTATTTCCCGTAGTGGTGGCGGAGTGATTTCCCGTAGTGATGGCGGGGTTATTTTCCTGTATCATTGGCAGGGTCATGTTTTGTTGACAAAAGTACTTCCCCAGTGAAGTCGTCCAGGTTATTCATATATTGACAAGTTTGATGTTGCACAGATGGTTAGTGTTGAAATCAGATCGGTATCAGGTTGTTGATCAGTTGTTACCGTAACAATCAGGTTCAAGTGATGGATTTTGTCCCCCAAACAGTTGTGCAGTTTATTTCTGCGGTTGGCAAATTTCCGGGTTCTTAGTATTCCACCGTCTCGTACCTCGAATGTTTGAAGGCCGTTCGCTCTTCACCCAGTCGGGTCCAAGTCGTTTGAATAGGGGCAGCTGTTGCACCCTAAAATTTGCTCAACCTACTTCACTTGGTTCATGTTTCAATTGCATTTTCATTTGCATAAGAAGTCATGTATATAGTCTAATCATTTGCATAGCATAGCATAACAAGTCATCTTACAAGGGATCAAGTGCTATTTTTTTCATCTCAAGGAATGTATTCAAGAGGCTCTTATCAAGATTCAAGCCTACTCAAATCACCAAGAAAGAAATTGAAGCTTTGGGAAGTTTAAAGGCCAAGCAGTGGGTTTCTCTCCTATCTTGAGGGTATGTGAAGATCATCAGAGAAGTTATGGGTTATGAATTGAGGGCATGGAAGACCTAGAGGGTCCTTTTGAAAGTAATACAAGTCATTGGTGTGGTTACAAGAGCCAGAGTTGAAGACAGTCAACTAGGGTTTCATCTGGGTCAACCCTGGGTCAACCCTAGGTCAAATGCTTGATTGAAGGGCATCAAGGCCTATTTGAAGGATGTGGGTTTCATCATTTGATATGTGGATATGGATTTGGTGTTGTGCCAAGGAGAAATCAAAAGAAATCAAGAAGAAGAGAAGTTTCTAAATTAGGGTTTCTGTGTAAAATCCCCTGATTTAGGTCAAACTTCCAAGCAAAGTAATTCAAAATGCAAGTCTCAAATGGATCCTTGGCCAACATGAAACTTGTATAGTATCTCAAGAACTTTAATTTGAGTGGTGGAAGGCATCAAGTAGATTTGTAGAACTCAAGTTATGGTTCTTGCAAGTTACAGGTCCTCAGAGGCATTTGAAATTTGTCTGTGAAAGTTACTTGACTTCCAAGCAACTTTTTCCCCTTAAGGAGTTTTCAATTGGATTTCTGGCCAACATGAAAGTTGTTCCCCATGATGTTAGATTTCTAGAAAGGTATGGTATGCCTCAATCTGATTTGTGGAGCTCTACTTATGATCTTGACAAGCCAAGGGCATTTTGGTCATTTGGAGGTTATAAGTCATTTCAAGCATAAGGCCATATCTCCTACTTCCAAGCTTCAAATGGAAAAATCTTCAACATAAAACTTGCTTAGAATGATGTTTTAAGGCTATTAGGGAGGTCATGAGATGTTGAAAAGGCTCATATCAAAAAGTGATAAAAATGGCCTAAAAATGAGGCATAAGTTAATTCAAGTGAAGTTGAAAATCATAAATCCCAAGTTGCAAATCCAAACCATGTCATGTAATAGGTCATTTTGACTCCAAATGACATTCTAAGAACAATGGTTCAGCCACAATTTTGATTTGGGGCTTGCATCATAGGGCTACTTTGGAAAAGTCTTGCTTGCATAATAGGGTACCAAACCAAAACAAGGAAAAACTCAATACACAAGGAAGATATGCATTGTAACTAATCCAAAATATCATGTGGGGATAAATTCAAGTTGGTTACAAAGATTGCAAGGCATTTGGCATGAGATACCATGTTATGAGAAATGAAAATTCAAAATACCATTGCATGAAAAGATGAATTTCTCATTGGATTGTTCTTGATGGTTCTAGACTATTCTAATCCATTCTATATAATCATTCTGACTTGCATTGATGCAAGGTTGGTGTTGATTGTGGTAGAGAAGAAAGTGTGAAATCATAAAGCTTCCATTGCAAGTTACATTGAATCTCTTGATTCTTCTTCATTGTTATCCCATTTCTCTTCACAAATCTTCTCCATAGACATTTCTGAGTGTGTTCATATTGGCTTGAGGTTCCATTGATGGAGAATCGAAGGTGCTCACATTGAAATTGCAAGGAAGCAAATCCCATTGGATCTTGAAGTACAAGCTTGCTACATCAAATCTTTTGCATACAGAAGAGTTCTCAGCATCTAGGGATCATTCTTGAAGAGTTGCAAGGCTTGAATTGAAGATCTACATCATCTACCATATCCAAGAACCAGGTTTG
This sequence comes from Lathyrus sativus, assembly GCA_963859935.3. Lineage (NCBI taxonomy): Eukaryota > Viridiplantae > Streptophyta > Magnoliopsida > Fabales > Fabaceae > Lathyrus > Lathyrus sativus. The sequence continues at coordinate 72,369,910 of OZ012736.1, forward strand.
CAAAATCATTTCTACACCCTAATCTAGGCATGGCTAGGGTAAATTATTAGTTTAGGATTGTTAGAGACAATTAGGTGATCATGTATGATGAGTTTGGGAGCATTTGGTGAAGTTTCAACTATGGATGCCAATTCTTGGATGAGCTAGAACGTGTGATTTAGTGAGTTTTAATGCAAGATTATTAGATGATTTTAACCAGTGCAATGCAAGGATCATTTTTATGTAAAGAAAGTTAAGTTTGGTTGAGGTCGAAAGTTGATGATATTTTGAGATCCATGGAGATTCATATTCGGGTTGCAAGATAGAGAGTGTTTCAATGAAATCCAACACCACAGTCGTGTTCATGGTGAAATTCTAGTCAAGTTTGGTTTTTACATCGTGTTGATTGATGCTGAAATGAAGGAGAACAAATTGGTTGAAGTTTGGTGCATGGGGCTGTATTTTCATGGAAGTTACAAACCCTAGCTAACCCAAGGAAGAAGACGAAGTTGTTACCGTTGGACAAGGTGTTGACCGCTTGACTTGAGAATGATCCAACGGCCGTGATTTAAACGAAACGAGAGGGAAACCCTGAGCGCAGCGAAACGCGGCGTTTCATTTAACGCCAGTCTGGGCTTTGAGTGATAATAGCTATCTGAACCCCCCAAGCGAGCCCAATCCAATTTTGAACTAAAATCCTCTTCTATTTGCACCGCGCCTTTCTTCATTTTCTTTTGATTTTTCTTATTGTTTTCTTATTTAAGTTTTGGGCTTAAGCGTATTGATATTCAGACCCCCTTTTCAAGCCCAATCCAAATTTTAACTGAGATTTGTTGCTTAATACACCACGCTTTTCTTTTTTTTTTCTTTTCAGTTTTCATTGTTTTTTCTGATTTAATCTGGGCCTGGTGCGCTTTACTTGTTATACCCCCCAGTCTGGGCCCAACAATAGAATAAACTGAATATTATTACTATCTGCACCCATTTGCATATTTCTCATATTATTTTCACTCCAAATTTTCTCAAACTTTAGAAATTCATAGTAAATTGAAAAAAGAATATTTTTTAATGGGAGTTTTTTCTCCCTTTTCATATTTCTGTCTAGAAAAATATCAAATAAAAACATTTTGCATCTCATGCATTTTAATATTTTTTGCATATTTTCTTCTTTTATTGCTTTTTAATTCTTTTTAGTTGATACCTTAATTTGTAGATTTTAGTTTAGGTAGTTCCCTTAGTATTTTTAGTTCAATCTTTTTAGGTTAGTTAGATATATGTTTTAGGTTCCCCCTGGATTAAGGCCATATTTTTGTGATGATTTTTAGGATAGTTTTGATTAGATGCTATTAGGGTGTATAGAATTAGATTAAACTTCAACATAGGTCCACAATAACTTTAGATTTTTGGTTTTTTAGGACAAGTTAGGCTATGGGGCATATATGGGTATTAAGGGTAGGTTTAGTAGATCCCCTAGAAATAATATTAGAATTTTCACTACTATATTAATATTTTTAGTATATTTTGCAATTGTATGTTTGTTTGGTGTGCCCTTTTGGGGTTTATTTTTGTTTGTATGGGCTTATTGGGCTTGCTTGGGGTGTGGGCTTGGTTTGAAGAGCATGATGATGAAGCATATTGAAGACAAAGAATTGAAGGCCAAGTTCAAAGTTGATGAAGATGCTAGGCTTGCTTGAAGATTGATTGAAGATCATAGGACCTAGGAGCTAGGTAGAGCTTTAGAGTAGAAATATGATTCATAAACATGGAAGGCTTCTGTTGCCTCCATTCTTCTCTATGATTCAAAGTCTCTCTTTGATACTCACCTCCTTCCTTTGGAAGGCTCAGTGACAGTATCTAGGAGATAGAACTTTTGAGAGAAACAGTCTGTATTTTGTTAACAGTCTGTATGCCACCTTTGGTGGTTAACTGACTGTTTAACATCCCAAATCATCTTGTGAACTATTACTCATCTAGGAGAGCTTGCTTTGAAGAAACTTTGAAGATTGAAGATGAAGTCCCTTGCCTTGAAGACTGATAAAAGAAGGAGCTTGTGCTGTCAGGTTTTGGCTGTTTAGAGTTGCTGGTGCTGTTTAGAGTTGTTGATGTATTGTTTGAGTTTCTTGACTGTATTGTTTGTTAATTTTCCCTTTGAGGTTGAAGTGAAGTTGTTTCACTTTGCCTGTTGTTTTCTAGGTTCGAGGTTGAGTGGGACTCCCTTGCCTCGCTTGTACTGCTGCATTCATGCATTTTACCACTTTACTGTATATATGCTGTTGTTTTTCCGTTTATTCCCTTAGGATCTCTGTTTCTCTCGGCGCAGGAGAGAAATATGAAACATTAGGCTTTCATCCATGCATGACAACATTAGGTTAGATTTTGATTCCCTTTTAAACCATAGGTTTTAGAGTTGTTGTTTCTCTTCTTTCTCAAAACAATCAGAAAAACACAATAAACATTTCAAACACAACAAAAAAAACAGTTCTTGCGTAAAAGACTGTAAACCAATCAAAAAACGTCATTTTTGTCCGCTTGGACCAGTAATCAGGAAAACCTTTTTTAGAAGGAATAAAAGCAATCAAGACAGACTTGTGTCGTACGTGGCCCGAACTACGTTTGCTCTGATCTTTCATGTTGTATGAAAGTACGTAGGCATAGGATGTGATATCCTAGCGAGCAACCTTCCCCTCCTTTCTCATAGGTAGGCGAACTACGTTGACTCTGATTTCTCGTTCCAGATGGGAATACGTAGGCATAAAGTGCGATACTTTGCCGAGTCATTTTATTTTCTTTTAACCCCAGACCTGTAGAATAGATAGAATAACAATCCGTACTAGAAAACAAGCGTGGATCCCGTCGAGTACGACGGACGTGAGGGGTGCTAATACCTTCCCCTTGCGTAACCGACTCCTGAATCCAGGATTTGGTTGCGATGACCATTCCTTTCCCGTCTTTGCGGTAGGTTTACTCTGAGCGTTTCCTTTCCCTCCATTGGGATAAATAACGCACGGTGGCGACTCTTCTGTTCAGCCGGCGCCGATTTTCGCAGTAGCGACAGTTTGCTCTTCACGCCCCCCCTCATTTGGAGCCCAATTGCACTTTCAACGTGTTTCAGTTGTTTCTGGCTTTTACTTTTGCACCTCCTTTTCATTTCCATTTATTTTATTTTATTTTTATTTGCTGTTTTGATTTTCAATTATTAAAAATAGCTCCAATTGTCCAAAAATTAAATAATTTTTTTCCAATACCTCAAAACCTTATTTTATTTTTTATAATTTTTAATTCTTATTTTATTTTATTTTGCAATTTTATTTGAATTTTGCAATTGGAGAGGTTTTTAATGTTGCCTTTTGTTGATCATGCATTTGAGCTGCCATTTGATATCACCTATGAGCAAGGTTTTCTCTCCATTTAGAGGATGGATTGAGGTACCTTTGAGGATGGTTTTGGTCAATGTTTAATCACTTTTGTTTGACTTTGCTTTGATTTTGTTTGACCCTCGATTATAACTCAATAAGGTGGAGCACCCTAGTTGATCAAATCCTTTGGTGATGCCTTGAGTTGAGTTTGGTTTTGGAACTTTGGCCACTGTTTTCCAATGGACTTAGTTGCTTTGTTCCTTTTATTTGGAATTTATTGAACATTTCTTATATTTTTGGTGAAGCTTGCAAGTCAAGTCACCCTAGATGAAGTTCATACAAACTAGTTGACCTAATTCCTTTAGGAAATGACTTTGATGGATCCCATAAACACCTTATGAGCTTTGATACTCATTCTTGACATGATTAAGGTGTTGGTCTTGCATTTATAGGTCACACACTTGTGTAGCTTGTGTTACAAGTCACTTTGAATTAGGGCATTCCACTTGGTTTTAAGTGTTGATTATGAATTGAACTTTGGTTCTTTCTCTTGCCTTGACTTGTAGCTTGCTTATACATTGTTTCTATTCTTGCTTGTGGGCTTTCTTCTTGTGTTTATGCTTCTGTCCCTTGGGTTGTGATCATCATTCAAGACAATTTGGTATCCATGTTTATACTTTGAGTTTGTCTTGAATGATGGATCACCTTTAGCACTTGCTTGCTACTTCTTCTTGCATGATCAATGTGTTGAGTTTGGTTGAGATACTTTTCATGTGCTTGCTGACAAAGCCTCTTTCTCCCATCTACACTTTGATCATGATCTTTTCTTGTGCATTGTTGTTCACCTTTTGGTGTAAGTGATTGATACATGAATGGTTGTAGGAGTTGTAACTTCTCCCATTTCATCTCACTTGTTCTTTGACTTGTTTAAGTCATTTTTCTTCATCTCTTTTTTGTGTTGCATCATTTGAGCATTGCATATCATGTTTATCTTTTTTCCTTGGCTTGTCTAAGTCAACTTCATCTCTTTCTTGCATCTCATTTGTGATTGATTTATCTTGTGTTTTCTTGGTCTTTTTCCATGATCCCTTAGGATTCCTAGTCCCTCCGTTTAGGATGGGAGTAGGAGAGAAATTAAGTGTTCAATTCAAGCATTATAACATTAGGATAGTCTTTTCCCCTCTTAATCTCAATCTTAGGAGCACATTGCATGATAACATTAGGGTTGATTAGTTTCCCCTTAGAGTTTGTGTCTTCTCTTCTCATCTCAAAACTTCTTCAAGACATCTAATAAAGGATAATAAGTGTTATACGCTAGGAGCCTTAAGTACTTGAGGAATGATAGTTGAGGGGCTTCCTCTCAACTGTCTAGAGTGTTTAGCGTATGCCCTTTGGGCGATATGCGACACATTCACTCTCAAGTCATAGTCTTTAGTGCAACATGAATTACAAACCTAATTCAATTCACTTCTTCATAAAAAACATAAAACAAAACATCAAATCTTTTTATCCTTTGGGATTAATTGAAAATCATTTTTAGAAAGAGTGTGTTAAGTCTTGGTTCTACCGCAAGCAGGCATCGTCCCTAATTGCTAGAACCACTATTTAACCCTACTTAGTTAAAACACTTGAACCAACCTGTGGTCGTGTCAGCCCGAACTATGTTTGCTCTGATTTCTCGTACCAGATAAGGATACGTAGGCACAAGACAGTGATGTCTTGGCGAGCAACCTTCCCCCCTTTCACCCGTAGTTTTCCGAACTACGTTGACTCTGACTTTCCCATTACATGAGGGAGTACATAGGCATAGAGCGACAATGCTCTATCAAGTCTCTCTTCTTTTCTTTTGTCCCTGTGAGCCAGCCTTATAGATTAACACCCTTTTAGACTAGAAAACAAGCATGGATCCCGTTGAGTACAACGGACGTGAGGGGTGCTCATACCTTCCCCTTGCGTAACTGACTCTCGAACCCGAGATTTGGTTGCGATGACCTTGTATTTTCCCTTTTCGTAGGTTTTCTCTAATCATTTTCGTTCCCTCTCTTTGGGATAAATAACGAACGATGGCGACTCTTTTGTCTTTGTTGGCCCCTCTTCGCAGCGATGTGACAGGTGGGAATCCATGATGGGTGCCTAGTTCCATCCGGACTTCTTGTGGAAGTCGTTGTGGAGATAATTTGTAGTTTAGAGGAACGTATACAACTTATCCGAATTCTGACGGGAATCGAGTTCTAGGGTGAACCGTATGTATTTGTGTTGGTACCACATGCATTGTGTCGGGTCAGTGAGTCACATTGTATATTTGTATTTGAATATGGGCTATTGATGCCGAGTGATTGAGGTGGCACGTGTATGTGCGTTGTATGTGTATGATTACATGTGTGGTGTGTAACTACTCCTTAGCATGTGTATTTCACCGCTTATTTATTGAATGTAGTTCTCGCCCCTTTTCTGTTTGTTGCGTCTGTGCTCCTTGGGGAGTACAGATGACCAGGTACCTGAGTAGTGCTTGGAGTGTGTTGCTATTTGATCGAGTCCTAGGAGTCGCTCTGATATGTAACATGGGATGACGGGATTATGTTATATTTTTCTTATTTTCTTGATTTATTGTTATGTATCTTTTATTTGATGTATTGAGGATGTATGATCACCTTGTGGTGGAGATTATGTTTAAAAAAATGACTTTATTCCACTGTTTAATTGAAAGCTAGATATCATTGGTTTAATTATGAAAAATGAAGTGACTTAGTGTGACATCCTACTTTTTTTAGAACTCTGATGTACTTTTCTGTAATATTTTCGTATATGTTTTATAATACGCGTACGGGGTAGAGTGGGGTGTTACAATTGGTATCAGAATAGGTCGACCCATCCAACCAGTGTTGTAGTAGAGTCTGACTATAGGATGTCTATAGTCGTGTGTTTTTTCTAACCTGTGTTTTCATGGATGTTGAGCAGTATGGCTCGTAGAGATGATGTTGCGATGGCTACTACGTTACAAGCTGTTGTGCAGGCAGTGGAGAGCATTGGTCAGAATATCAATCGGAGTGCTAGAAATGAAGAGTTCCGTAATTTGGAGAAGTTCCAAAATAACAAGCCACCTAAGTTCGAAGGAGGACATAATCCAGATGTAGCATATAAATGGCTGAGGGATATTGAGAAGATCTTCAGAGTCATGGGATGCTCAGAGGATTAGAAGGTACAGTTTGGTACCCATATGCTGGAAAGTGAGGATGAGGATTGGTGGGACAACACCCGCCAGAGATTAGAAGCTGGTAAGGGTCCCATTAATTGGACAGTGTTCAGGGCAGAGTTTCTCGAACGGTATTTTCTGGAAGATGTTCGCGGAAAGAAAGATATTGTATTCATTGAGTTGAAACAGGGGAACATGACAGTGGCAGAGTATACGGTTAAGTTCGACGAATTGGTAAAGCATTGTCCTCATTACAATACTAATGCAGCTATGAGTTCGAAGTGCATCAAGTTTGAGAACAGGTTGCATCCCGAGATCAAACAGGGTGTCGATTACCAGAAGATCAGGTACTTTCCTGAGCTGGTGAACAGGTGTAGAATCTATGATGAAGACAACAGAGCTAGAATCGCTCACTATAAGAATCTAAGTGACAGAAGAGGCAAACAAAAAGATGTTGCTGGGAAGAAACCAAGTGGGGGAGGAAATCCTTCCAATCCTCTCAAGTGTTTCATATGTGGTGGTGCAGGTCACCGTGCAAATGAATGTCAGAATAAGGTGAAGAAGTGTTTTAAGTGTGGGAAGCCAGGTCATGTGGTCACGGATTGTAGAACCAACATACCAACCTGTTACAACTATGGTGAGTAGAGTCATATCAGCACCCACTGTCAGAAACCGAAGAAGTCTCAGACGAGTGGGAAGGTGTTTGCATTGGTGGGAGCTCATCCTACCAGTGAGGATCGATTGGTCAGAGGTACGTGTTACATTTATAACACTCCTTTGATTGCTATTATTGATACGGGTGTAACTCACTCGTTTATTTTTGTGGATTGTATGAAGAGATTGGGGCTTATGCTGTCTACTTTGTGTAGAAGGATGGTGATTGATACTTCATCTATTGGATCAATCAATACATCTTTAGCATGTTTGAATTGCCCTGTTTCGATCTTTGGTAAATATTTTGGAGTAGACTTGATTTGTCTACCACTCAGCGAGTTGGATGTTATTCTAGGGATGAACTGGCTCGAGAGAAACTATGTTTATATTGATTGTTATAGGAAGAGGTTGTTTTTCTTGACTCCAGAAGAAAAAGAAATGGCTAGTCTTATATCTACTAAGGAGTTAAGAATCTTGGTAGAAGACGAAGCTAAAGTATTTGCAGTGTTCTCTTCGTTATCTATAGAGGGTAAGTCGTCGATTGAGGAATTACCTGTTGTGAGAGAATTTCCTGAAGTGTTCCCAAAGGATGTTGCAGAGTTACCTCCAGAGAGGGAAGTATAGTTTATGATTGATCTTGTCCCTGGTACCAGACCTATATCTATGGCACCATACAGAATGTCAGCGTCAGAATTGGCAGAGTTAAAATCTCAGTTGGGAGAATTATTGGATAAAAAGTTAATGAGACCCAGTGTGTCGCCATGGGGAGCACCGATTTTGTTAGTAAAGAAGAAAGATGGCAGTATGCGCTTGTGCATCGATTACCGCTAGTTAAATAAAGTAACCATCAAGAACAAGTATCCACTTCCAAGAATCGAAGATCTGATGGATCAACTCGTGGGAGCTCGTGTGTTCAGTAAAATTGATTTGAGGTCAGGCTATCATCAGATTCGTGTGAAAGAAGATGATATCTAGAAAACAGCTTTCAGAACTCGGTATGGACATTATGAATATGCAGTGGTGCCGTTTGGTGTGTCCAATGCACCGGGTGTTATCATGGAATACATGAATTGTATCTTTCATGCTTATTTGGACCAGTTTGTAGTAGTTTTCATTGACGACATTTTGATTTACTCCAAGTCAGAAGCGGATCATGTAGAGCATTTGAGGGTTGCATTGGAAGTACTGAAGGATAATAAATTGTTTTCAAAACTTTCGAAGTGTAAGTTTTGGTTGAGCGAAGTGAGTTTTCTTGGACATGTTATTTATGGAGGAGGCATAGCAGTGGACCCATCGAAAGTGAGTGTTATGCTTCAGTGGGAGGCTCTGAAGACAGTGATAGAGATTAGAAGTTTCTTAGGCTTGGCAGGCTATTATCATAAGTTCATCGAAGGGTTTTCTAATTTGGCTCTTCTGTTGACCCAGTTGACTAGAAAAGGCCAGGCATTTGTATGGGATATTTTGTGTGAAGAAAGTTTCTGAGAACTGAAGAAAAGGTTGACTACCACACCAGTATTAACCTTACCAAATCTGAATAATCCTTTTGTGGTGTATTGCGATGTGTCTAAAATGGGATTAGGTGGTGTTTTGATGCAAGATGGAAAGGTTGTGGTTTACGCTTCACGATAATTAAGGGTTCATGAACGGAATTATCCTACTCATAATCTAGAGTTAGCTGTAGTGGTTTTCGTACTAAAGGTTTGGAGGCATTATTTGTACGGGTCGAGATTCGAAGTGTTCAGTGACCATAAGAGTTTGAAATATCTGTTTGACCAGAAGGAATTAAATATGAGGCAGCGAAGATAGCTGGAATTTCTAAAAGACTATGACTTTAGCTTGAGTTACCATCCCAGTAAAGCTAACATCGTGGCAGATGCCTTGATTTGGAAGACGATACATATGTCGACATTGATGATTAGAGAATTGGATTTGATTGAGAAGTTTAGAGACTTGAGTATGGTTTGTGAGTTAACTTTGGAAAATGTAATGTTGGGGATGCTAAAAGTGAATAATGAGTTCCTTCGTGAAATAAGAGAAGGTCAGAAACTGGATTTGAAATTGGTAGACTTGATGACTGTAGGCGGAATGGATAAGGAAGAAGATTTTAATGTAGATGATTTTGGTGTGTAGAAGTTCAAAGACAGAATCTGTGTGCCAGATAATCCTGAATTGAAAAAGGTAATTTTGCAAGAAAGCCACAGGAGTAGCTTGAGTATTCATCCAGGAGCTACGAAAATGTATCAAGACCTGAAGAAATTATTTTGGTGGCCGGGTATGAAGAAAGACATAGCTCAGTTTGTGTATGCTTGTTTGAATTATCAGAAGTCAAAGGTGGAACACCAGAAACCATCTGGTTTGATGCAACCGATGGAAATACCAGAGTGCAAATGGGATAGTATTGCAATGGATTTTGTGACTGGATTGCCGAATACGGCGATAGGTTTTGACGTAATTTGGGTGATTGTGGATAGATTGATGAAGTCAGTGCATTTTATACCGATTAACATCAGTTTTCCCTTGACGAAGTTAAAGAAATTTATATCAGAGTGATAGTGAAGTTACACGGGGTTCCATCGAGCATTGTATCTGACAGAGACCCGAGGTTTACTTCTAGATTTTGGAAAATCTTGCAAGAAGCTTTGGGTTCCAGTTTAAAATTGAGTTCTGCTTATCACCCGCAGACAGATTGACAATCTGAGAGGACTATCCAGTCATTGGAAGATTTGTTGAGAGCTTGTATACTCGAGTGAGGAGGCGCTTGGGATACTCATTTACCGCTGATTGAATTTACTTACAACAACAATTATCATTCTAGTATTATAATGGAACCTTCTGAAACATTGTATGGTAGGAGGTGTAGGACACCTTCATGTTGGTATGAGTCAGACGAGAGTACGGTACTCGGACCCGAGATTATGCAATAGACCACAGAGATAATCCAGACGATTAGAGAGAAAATGAAGACGACCTAGAGTAGGAAGAAAAGCTACCATGATAATAGGAGGAAAGACTTGGAATTCAGTGAGGGTGACCATGTATTTCTTAGAGTCAACCCGGTGACCGGTACTGGTCATGCGCTGAAATCAAAGAAATTGGATCCTAAGTTTATTGGACCGTATCAGATTCTACAGAGGGTTGGGGCTGTTGCCTATAGAGTGGCGTTGCCACCCGAACTTTCGAATTTACATGACGTGTTTCATGTATCGCAACTTCGGAAGTATGTTGCTGATCCATCTCATGTGCTTCGGAGAGATGAAGTACAAGTTCGAGATAAACTTACGGTGGAGGCGATGTCGTTGAGGATCGAAGACCGCAAGATGAAACAACTAAGAGGGAAGGATATCCCGTTGGTGAGAGTAGCTTGGGGAGGAGCTGCTGGAGGAAGTGTGACCTGGGAATTGGAGAGCAAGATGTGAGAATCGTATCCAGAATTGTTCTCAGCAGGTACATTTTCGAGGATGAAAACATTTTAAGTGGGGGAAAGTTGTAACACCACATTTAAACTATTTAGTCGCTTTTGTATTTTTTTTGTGATGTGTATTAGTTGTGATGTCTTTGATAAGGGTATGAGGTTAATGGCAGGAGTGAGAGGTGACCTTAGTTGGGGTAAGGTGGACTTTAGATAATGATAATGCTAACCATTTAATAACAATAATACAAATGCTATAGTTATTGATATTATTATTTAATTATTATTGATAATAATATTAATAGTATGGTAGTTATGATTATTATTAATATTAATTAATTAATTGGATTAATAGAATTAAATTCTGATTAAGGGGTTAAGAGAGAGTTAGTGGAGGAATTAGTCAGTTAACACGTAAAAGAGGAAAAAGGTAGAGAAAGGAGAGCTAGGGAAAAAAGGAACCAATTCTCCATTGTTGTCAAGGAAAAAGTTTCAATCCAAGGTAAGGGGGAGAATGGATTTTAATATGGGTGAATTAACATGAGAGGGTAGTGAGAGGTCCTTTCTCTCATAGGAATTTCTGTTTGTTCTTTATCATTGATCAGATTTCATAACTTTGTGATGTTTTTTGTGATTACCGTCATTGCTGAATATTTATGGTATGGTGTTGGATGAACGAATCTAGAAATGATCTATAATTCGTGTGGAAAGTTATGAACACTTGGGTGAAATTATGACAGATGTTAGATCTAGGAATTAAGGGTTTAATAATAATCGAAATTAGATCTAGTAAGTTGAATCTTGAAATAATAGAAGATAGGATCCATTGGAATCGATTAAAATCTGAGTTTTAGGATTAATGGGAGGGTAGGATGATGAATCTTGAGTAGAAACTCGTGAGAATGTTGAGATCTGAGTTTTTTGACAAAACTGTTGATCATACGCGTATGGGCTTGGGCAATACGCGTATGGGGGCTTCCCAAGGGGCCGTATGCATAGCAGACGTGCCCTGTCCCGAGTGCCAGCATGACCATCTAATAATACGCGTATGGTACGTGTATGGGCCTAGTCAATACGCGTACGGAGAGTAGCCATACACGTAAGGGGTTACATGAGGGAACTTGGGGAGGTATGAGCCTTTGCCAATATGCGCAAGGGAGTGTCCATACGCGTATTCTAGTAGGGCAATACGCGTATGGGGAAGGGTGGTACGCGTATGGACAGTCTGGGATGACTTTTCTCGAATTTTTGCGATTTCTGTCCAGATTTCGCTTGGAATGCAATTTCGTTCAATCGGTAGGATTAATAGAACTAAAATGAACTTAAGGAAGATTAGTAATAAATTAAATCGAGAGAATGTGGAATTATCTGGGTGTGCCCTTATGGGTGTGTTTTGATGAGTATGAGCCATGATTATCGAGATTGGACAATCTGGTGCGATTGTGGTAATTCCCGAGAGGATTACGGTTAGTGGATGGCTCGTGCGAATCATTGATGGTCGTGGATTATGCTTGAATTATTATATTTCATAATTATGTTGTCATGCATCTCATGTCATGTGTCTTGTGGAGATGGCTAGGTGGGAATCCATTAGGGGTGCCTAGTTTCATCCGGACTTCTTGTGGAATTCGTTGCGGAGATAAGTTGTAGTTCAGAGGAACGCATATGACTTATTTGGATTCTGACGGGAATCGAGTTCTAGGTTGAATCGTATGTATTTGTGTTGGTACCATATGCATTGTGTCGGGCCAGTGAGTCACATTGCATATTTGTATTTTAATATGGGCTATTGATGCCGAGTGATTGAGGTGGTACATGTATGTGTGTTGTTTGTGTATGATTATATGTGTGGTGTGTAACTACTCCTTAGCATGTGTATTTCACTACTTATTTATTGAATGTAGTTCTCACCCCTTTTCTGTTTGTTGTGTCTATGATCCTTGGGGAGTGCAGATGACCAGGTACCTGAGTAGTGCTTGGAGTGTGTTGCTATTTGATCGAGTCCTAGGAGTCGGTCTGATACGTAACATGGGATGACGGGATTACGTTATATTTTGCTTATTTTCTTGATTTATTGTTATGTATCTTTTATTTGTTGGGTTAAGGATGTATGATCACCTTGTGGTGGAGATTATGTTTAAACAATTGACTTTATCCTACTTGTTTGGAGAACTCTGATGTACTTTTCTGTAATATTTCCCTATATTTTTTACAATATGCCTATGGGGTAGAATGGGGTGTTACAGAATACAGGTCTAACAGCAGCAGAAGAAGCAGACTTGCTATTTGCAGTGTTGAATACCGACACTTTTCCAGACTTCTTTGGTAAATTGAATATGGGTTCAATCACCGAGATATCTTCTTTTCTCTTTTCCCCACATATCTGTAGCAGACCCTCATCAATCATTGACTGGATATTCCTCCCACTAAGTCATAACCTGGCGAATTATGATAACAATTACTGCAGTCTTCATGAGAGTCTTTGATCAAACCTGCCTTTATCAATTTCTTGTATAACTTGGTCAATGGAGTTTTAACTTCAGAAACCCTGGAAATCACTCTCATATCAGAATCTTCCTTTACAGCATGGACACCACCATGGTTTGGTAAAGGACAATTTTCCACATTGGGCTGATTATCCTCGAAGGAGAGAATCTTTTTTTCAATCAACTCGCACACAATATGCTGAAGTGCTATACAACCTTCAAGATCATGTTCCGCAGCATTTTCATGAAAGGCACAGCGTGCGTTTGGATTGTAGAAATTTGGCAACGGATTTGGAGGAGGACCCCATTTCCTTGTCTGAGTCAGGCCTTGTTGAATCATTAAGGGGTACAACTCAGTGTAACTTATAGGAATGGGCTGAATCCTTGGCCTTCTATTATGGAAAGCAGGCCTCGGAGCCGGAGCTCTTTGTTGCTGCTATGCTTGTTGATTATGATTTTGCTGGTAGGCGTTGGGCGCCTGTTATTGAAAGATTTGTTGATTTGGCCGAGGTTGAAAAACTGGTGTGATCGCGACCACATATTGTTGTTGTCGGTACTATTGATAGTTTTGTTGTGGTTATAGCTGACATAGTTATTGGCTTTGTGGGCGATTCCTTCTGCTCTTAACCCTCCTGTCACACATTACAACATTAGTTTCCCCTTCTTTTTTCTTATGAAAATTGCTCAGTGGCTTCTTCGTTGTTCTAGAGCTGGTACTACTAGCTGAGCTTATTACTTTGTCGTTCTTCAAACTTGCCTCCACTTTCACACCTACGGCCATAATATCGGAAAAGTTCGATGTGACGCTACTAATCATCCTTTCTTAGAATTCGAGCCTGACTGTATCTACGAACTAATCAGCCAATTCTTTCTCTGTTAGGGGAGGTTCCACCTGAGCGATAGTTTTGCGCCATCTCTGTGTGTACTCTTTAAAAGATTCTGAGCTCTTTTATGTCATGCTAAGGAGCTGATGACGGTCTGGCGCTAAGTCCATGTTGTACTTGTATTGTTGAATGAATGCGTCGGACAAGTCTTGGAAGCAATGGATTTTTGACTAATCTAAACTTAGGTACCATTTGGCAGAGGCACCTTTAAGGCTGTCCTGGAAGCAATGGATTAATAATTTGTCATTTTCAATGTGCACGGCCATACGCCGATAATACATGATCAAGTGAATCTTTGGTCAAGTCGCTCCTTCATATTTTTCAAATGTGGGAATCGTGAACTTAGGAGGAAGTACCAAACACAAAACCAGGCACATGTCCTTAATATTGGAACCAAAGACGTTGTTTCCTTCTATGGCCCTCATCCGTCTTGCCATTATATCCATCTCAACCCTTAACTTTTCGTGTTTCTCATCTTCGACCTCAGATCCATCGGGTATATCAAATATCTGCTGATGATTGTTAAAGATCTGTTGGACCTGTGCCTAAGCACCTGCCTGAGTATAGATAGGATTTTGGAATTCCGTCATTAACAGAACAATCTGTTGCTGAAGGTAGAATTACTAGGCGTTACTGAATGGTGGCATGAAATCCCTGGCGATACCAAACGGATTTTTAGTTGCTGAGGTTACCATCGAAGGAGGATTTATAGATATTGTATTGATTTCAGATACCACTGTAACCTACGTGTCCATTTTTGTCCTTTATCACTTGAAGGACCTCCATAATCTGGCTAACGTCACTGTGTAACCCCTCGAGGCCATTGTCGATTTGACCGATTCTTTGATCTTGATCAACCATTCTTCTCTGAGTGCTGCCTCTGGTATTGTATCGGTGGGTATTCAGCGTGATTCTGACAGCAACAAAGCACATGTAGATCCAGAGAACCGATGCAATGCAATGCAAATGAAATGCATGATGCAGATGCAAATGCATGCCACACATTCAAGGAAAACCAAAAAGTTTGTTTACAAACAAAATTAATGGATCAACACGTAACAACACGATGCTTATCATTAACAAATGAAAGCTTAACCAAATTCTCATTAAGAAATGAAGTCTCACAAGCATAAATTTTTCATTAACGAATGAAACTTTTACAACATTTTACAAAATGAAGGTTACACATTCCCAAAAGTTAGGGGTACAAACTAAATAAAATGAAATTAAAAGGCCAAGATATTCTAATAAGATGATCATTCTTCTTCTTACATCCTTGTCCTCCATTTTGATGAAGCAGCTCTTAGAGTTCTTCATTTTCTTGTTCGGCTTTGACTAAAGCGAACCTCAACTCTCCTCTAGACAAAAGTTCTTGCGGGACCGGAGAAATGTCATAAGAGCGAGTGTAGAACATCTTCAGCGCTATCTTCTTTGACCAAAGTAGATATGCCTTTGAAGCGAGACAACTCAAGTTTTCCACGACAGTCATTCCTTGTAAGTTGGGATGACGCCTGACAAATATGACTTATGCTTCGAAATTCGGGTCACTATCTTTTTCACAGAAGCAAGTCTCAAACAAGGCTGGATCTGGTTCTTCCTCAGTTGGATATCCTAACTGGCGGCGGACCATGATAGGGTTGTAGTTGATACACCCTTTGGTGCCGATCAGAGGTACGTTTGGGAAATCCCCACAGCTATGTATTGCTATAATTCCTCCGTGAGCAAGGTCATACCAGTTGATATCATAATGAGAGAGTGAAGCCAGCTTTCTATCCCATGCATCACTGTCTTCTAAGTTCCACAAAGAGAATGTCCTAGGCAAATGCGAAATAAACCACTTGCTTAAGAGCGTCGTGCAGCAAGCAAATTGTCCGAGATCATACACCCTTCATCGATGAATGGTGTAATACGTATCAACCAATAAAGTAGGAGCGGGATTTCTGACAATGAATAACTTGATGGCCTCTAAGCTGATGAACTCAGGGCTACTTGGAAACAGATATAAGTCATAAATTAAGAAAACCAGTATAGCTTCAAAGGTTCCTATATCTCCATGATCATAATGAAACTCAGCCCTTTCCATAAATGGTCTTACTTCCATTCCAGTAAACCCACCTCTAATATCCAAATGGGTTGGAAGGTCAGTGGGTTCCAGGTGTAGAGCCTTAGCAATATCTCTCCTGTTTAGTCTTCTCTCTCTTCCATAGTGAGGTGTAAAATTCATGGGAATCTTTAGATGCGCAGAGTATTCTTCCAAAGTCGGCAGCAATTGAAAGTCCAGAAATGTGAAGCAATGGTAAAGAGGATCATAAAACTTTATGAGAGCTAGCAACATTTCCTTATTTACTTGCATCTCCATTAAAGATAACAGGTCTCCATACTTGGCGACGGAAGCAGCAGAGTTCCTTACTAGGCCTCTTAAGATCCCCAAGTTATCCAACCTTATGCTTGAGAATGTGAACGTGTTTCTTTGATCCATTACTATATCTGCAAAAAAGATTTGAATTCCTTGAATGGTTATCAAGATGCAATGTAAAGATTCTAGATGCAACTGGTCTTAGAAAACTCAGAAGATAAATTGAAGCAAAACCCTCGTTTCATTTATA
The DNA here is from genome assembly GCA_963859935.3 of Lathyrus sativus. NCBI lineage: Eukaryota > Viridiplantae > Streptophyta > Magnoliopsida > Fabales > Fabaceae > Lathyrus > Lathyrus sativus. Next base: position 72,386,477 of record OZ012736.1, read on the forward strand.
TTGGGAAAAGTTACAACTTTTGAAATACAATACAAGAAACATGAGGTTACATAAAGGAGAAGACTAGGCCCTATGGTCAAGAAATCTAACAAGAATCCTATCCGCACGTCCTCTTCAGTCTTTTTAGTACAGTGTTCTCCATCACCAATTTATCTACTATTCCTTTCCAGGCGCCAAAAGTTGGTGGGATATTTGAATACTCATGACTACTTTGCGTAGGCATGACGCTAGAGAAAAATAAATTCTCTTTCGTCACATCTTCACCCATTAAGCGATGTTCGAGCCACTCAATCAATTTATCCTTGTCTTTTAGCTCTCTCTTCAATTACGTCATCTCAGAATGAAAAGTATGGTACTTTCCCTCCCAAGTGTCCCTTTCAAGCTTGGTTCTCTCAAGGATCTCTGGGTATTCTTCCATCTTTTCAATAGGGATGGCTAAAGATGATGCAATGATAATCTGTATATTCTTTTCAGGAAGGTAGGACATCTTGAGATAACGGACTCTAGATTGGACCCACTGAGTGAATGGCTCAAAGGCTACATAATTCCTTTTCCCAAGGTCAACTTTAGTTTTCTTTTGGATGCTCTCCTAAGCATCAATCATACCGTTCCTTGAACTCTCCTTTGCTTTGGCGTTAAGGTAGAAGAAACCAGACAATAGGATGTTGCTAGGTTTGTCCTTCATCGGGAATCCAAATTGACGTCTGGCCAAAGCGGGATTATAGTTTATTCCCCCTTGTACTCCCAGGAGTGGTACATTTGGAAAAGAACCACAACTGCCAATGTAGACCCCTCGATCATAGGCGGGATCGTACCAGCGAAAATCTGCTTGAGTTAGAGACATAATCCTTTGAGACCATCTCCAACCGTTAGGATTTTCCTTGAAAGCGTTTGTTCTTGGTAAATGATTGACAAACCATTTGTACAACAAGGGTGCACAACAGAGAATAGTTCCTCTTCCATGAAGAGTCCTATGATGAATGGAATGATAAACATCACCTAGCAAAGTGGGTACCAGATTACCATTCAAGAACATGGTGATAGCAGTTGAATTGACAAATTCTTCTATCTCAGGGAACAACACCAACCCTATATTAATAGAGCCAAAACCGATTCGAATGCGTTCATACTACCCTCTTTAGCAAGGTGTCGCTACTGCGAAAAAAGGTGTCGGCAATGACAGAAGAGTTGCCACCTATCGTTATTTATCCCAAAGGAGGGAAAGGAAACGACCAGGAAAAACCTAGCGAAAAAGGGATAAGATCGGTCATCGCAACCAAATCTCGGGTTCGGGAGTCGATTACGCCAGGGGAAGGTATTAGCACCCCTCATGTCCGTCGTACTCGATGGGATCCACACTTGGTTGTCTAGTCTATGGGTGAAAAACAATCTAGTCTACGACTTCTAAAGCGAAACAGAAATAACTGGCTCGATAGAGCATCGCGCTCTATGCCTACGTATTCCCTCGTGCAATGGGAAAGTCAGAGTCAACGTAGTTCGGGAAACTACGGGGGATTGCTCGCCAAGACGTCGCGTCTCATGCCTACGTATTCTCATCTAGCATGAGAAATCAAAGTAAGACGTAGTTCAGGATAACTACGAGATGAAAGGGTGTTCTCGATCACACGAGGGTGAGAGAAAAGGTAGACGATACTAGCGCATGCATTCTAGCCTTTAGGTGTATTGCTGCTCGACCATTGGAGACTTAGGCGTTCTGTTTGCGGTAGAACGGGCGTAGTATGTCATTGGTTTAACGGTAAGGGAACCTACGGGAACTAGAACTGCGGTCTGGTCTCAATTGCACTAGGGCAAGAGAAAGGGAAAGATTAGTCGTTAGCGGGAAAGTCTCGATCGCACAGAAGCGAGAGAAAAAAGAAGTTAGTTGTTAGTGTGCTCGCCAAGACATCGCGTCTTGTGCCTACATATTCTCGTCTGGTACGAGAAATCAGAGCAGCTGTAGTTCAGCTAACTACAGGAAGGGGGAAAAGTGCTTGCTAGGATTATCGCAATCCTATGCCTACGTACTCTCAACAGGTATGAGAGATCAGAGCAGCCGTAGTTCGGCTAACTACAGAAAAACGGTCTCAATTGCATAGGGGAAAGAGAAGGGATCTCAATCGTCAGGATGCGAGAGAAAAGGGGAGGTCTCAATCGCGCGGACGCGAGAGAAAAGGTCTCAATCGCAAGGATGCGAGAGAAAAGAGTTTCGATCGCACGGGGGCAAGAATAAAGAGGAAGCAGGCCTAACACACCTAAACGGGAAGGAACTCGGGACACACACGCAAGAACCTAAGGCGTAGGAGCGAATGCATCGCATATCGTCCTAAGGACGTATACTAAACATTCTAAGCAATTGAGAGGTATCCCCCCAATCACCATTTCCCACGTATCTATCGCTTAGAACTCACAACGCTCGGCAATTGCATAAAGGCTCGAATAAGAAAGATGTTATCGAATGGAGCGGTTATGTTGGCCCTTGACATTGTGCGCAAGCTCCATTCCAATCTTCTCCTCTTTTGGTCCTTGATGAAGACGTTTCAAATCAGAACCAATGTAACGCTAAACCGTCATAATTTGACTTAATAATGAAGTCAAACTCAAAGAGGTAGCGTATTAATATCTGTGTCAAAGACAAGATAGAGAAATGATATTGCGAATCATTCTCCAATTGAATCATGTCGTACAGACCAAACCAGAAGAAAACCAAAATAAAATCATAAGGAAAAGAAAATGAGGAGAGAAGAAGTGTGGTCTCGGATCCTACATTATCCATCAACAAGTCGATTAATAATGGTTTACGGAAGTCTCGTCATTGACCTACAAAATGAAAATGATGAGAAAAGTCCCATAACTAATGGAAATGAATATGAACTTCTAAAATTGACCTAAAACTCCTAATAGAAAAAAATAAGCTTCTAAAGAAATTACAAGGAAATGAATATAAAATCTATATAAAGCTCTATATCCTAAAAGAAAAGGCTAATGAAAAATAGAATACAAAACTAGAATATAAAATCTAGATACAATATATGCACCATGTTCTAAAAGAAAATAATATCTAAAATATAGAACATAAATTCTATGTAAAATCCTTACATGAAAATACAATACAAACAAATATATTTACAAAAAGAAATAACAAAAAGAAGCTACAAGCAGCAGGGGGTTTCAGCTGTAAAACAGGGGTATAGCCACACAAAAATTCGGGTGGGCTCAAGGTTGGGAAGCTCAAATCAAACCAAACAGCAGACAGAGGGAGGCGCAAAGAGGAAATGAAGGGTATGCTCAGAAAACTAAAAATTGGGCCCAAGGCCCACTAACCCAATGAGATGTCCATGAGGCTTCCTTCCTTCTTCCTCATTTGCTTACCCAAAACCCTAGCCCTCTCTCTCAACTTCTACCGCCGCCAACCTTCCCTCATCGTCTCCGTCCTACTCCCCTAACCGCCATCACCTACAAACCAGACGAAAGCATAAATCCATAAAAACAAACCACAAGATCCTTCCATATCCTGTTGAATACTGTGATTTCACGGAGGAAGGCGAAGGAGATTGAACATGAGAGCTGGAGACGTTGTCCATAACGATGAAGCTTTCAAAGGTTGGCGATTCGAAAGTTCATGAAGGTCTGGAGCTCGGATCCGACGAAGGGGATGATGGTCGCTTGGGTATGTTCACGATGTAAATTTGAGTTTAGATCCCAAAGCGTGTGGATCGGTGGTTCTGAGATGAAGAAGCTTAGAGAGATTTATGATATTGATTATTACGGCGATCGATGAACGTATATGAGTTGAGGAAGACAAGAGTTGAGCGATTTAGATGAAGAATCTTGAGATGTAGTTTGGATCAAAGTTGCATGTGACGATCTGTAGATTTGGATGAAGTTCTTGAATTTCTGGGGAAATCGGATGATGAACACGATGAGTTTCTTGAATGGTTTCTGGAAGAAAACTTGATCGGATGATGAAGATGAAGGTTCTTGAGAAAAAATCTAGAACATTGATGAATGTGATGAACAATAGATGAAGGTTTCTGATGAAAAAAAGTGTGAGCATGGAGGAAGACGGTGAAGATTATGGAGATTTCTGGAAAACGGTTGTATGAACACGTTAAAGGTTTCTTGAAGGTGATGAAGATTGTATGGTAGGGTGATGAAATCTAGAACAAGGTATGAACACGGATGAAGATCCGTATGAATTTATGAAGATTTTTGGGGGAAAGAGAGTTGAAGATCTTGAAGAATATTGATGACGATTTGATGAATATACGAAGGAACCTGGGAAACCGATGGTGAAGGTTGAATGGATTCTGGAAAAACGACGAGTGCGATGCTATATTGAAGCAAAATCTGGAGAAGTTGACGAATGTTCATGAACGTTCTTGAGGATTTCTGGAAAAACTTGAATGGATGAAGGTTGTTATGAAGATGAAGATATGAATTTTTGGAGAAATAACTTGAAGGTCATCATGAACATGATGAGTTTTTGGAGAACAGATGAAGTTTTCGGCGGTGGTTACGGTGGCGGGTGGAGTTGTTTGATTTTGCCACCGAAGGTCTCCGGCGGTTTGCATGCGATGACGGTGGGGACGCCACCTAGAGGGACGCGTGGCAGTGCATGGGAGAGGATGGCGAAACGTGGCGAGTTGGTGGGGTCATGTGTGATAGGTGTCATCATCTGGAGATAGAGAGTGACACTCTTATATAGTAACACATGGCACGGACTGGGCCTGAGAAATTGGACAAGCGGCACCGAAAATCTGGCCAAATGGACTTCAAATAATGACTTATTAAAAGCTTAACAGAATTAACTAATAAAAGCCGAATAAAACCAATATTAAACTAACTAAAATCAATAAATTAATATCAATTAATCAAATAATATTGTAATTAAAAACTAATTAAAACTCCTAATCAAAATTAAACTAGACTAATCAAATCTAAAAAGAATCAATAAAATCTAAAAAAAGTTTAATAAAATCTAAAGAGAATTAATAAACCTAATATTCTAAAAAAACCAATTAATTTCTAGAAACCTATTAAAAATCTATTATCTATGCTAAAAAAATTGAGAAATAAATTCTAGAAAATTAAATCGGTGAATATAAAATGCGAGAATGCACTAAGATAACAATATAGACTGAAAACACCGGGAATAGCACAACTCCCAAAATAAATCTTCGTACTCGAACTGGTTTGAATTGTCTGAAGCGCGAGAAGAGAGTTGTAATCCCGATAAGATCAATCCGGCTGAAAAATGCATAGTATGCGGTATGCAGATGCAAATGCAAATGAAACGAAACATAAGCCAAACACAAGAATCGGTTGGTCAAATTTTGGGGTACAACACAAGGTAAGTAGCCTTCTCCAATAAGTAATCAGAATGAAAACCTTTAACTCCATTCTTTGAAGCATAATTGGCTATGATATCATATACTTTTAGATGAAGTGCATCAATAATCTCTTTCGGCGAGGGTAACTTCTCCAAACCGCTGAACGGTTTCTTATCTGTCACAGGGATTCCAATAAAGTAAGATTATTCTTCCAGTGTCCGCACAAATTGGTAATTAGGGAAGGTGAAGCAGTGGTATAGCGTATCGTAGAACTGAACCAAAGTGCTAAGAACCCCTTCTTCCATTCTAGTGTTTAGAATACTCATGAGTTTCCCGTACGTTTTCCCAAAATCTTTGGATACCAACATTCCTAGTTCTCTCAACTTCGTTGTATCACATTTCTTGAAGTTGTATTTCTTCGTGTTTCTTTTCCCCAAAATCCATGATATTTAGGGTTTCGCAAAAAGAAGACAACTGAGTTTCATAAAACCAGTGCAACAAGATGAAATGCCATGATGATATGATGACATGATGCACACATAGAACATATACAAGTATACACAATGCACAAATGCATATGCTAACAAGTAAGGGCCCTAGGTTCGGGGTTATGAGCATGAAGCAAAGGTATACCCTTCCAAAGGACATGTACTAAGGTGTTCATTGTACATGCGGAATAGGTTTTATCAAGAGTTCGCAGAGTCATAGATAAATCCTTCGGATATTATCAACCAACATGACTGCTCACGTGGGTCAAAAATATTCTCGGGATAAACTCGTTTGAGTGTAGTATCGCGTAAAAACTATTTCAGGACTACTCCCTCATAGTCACCGCACTACGTCCTAAAAAGGCCAAGTGGGGTAAGTGGGTAACTAAAGGTCCTCAGCTTCACGGACTCTCAAGTTGAAAAAAATAATGAAATGCATGACTACTCACACACTATTAATTATCTCAAGGAGGTCTCAAATGAGCATGGTTACATCATATGTCAAACATGTTAGGACTACTCCCAACAGTCAACTATTGATCATACCACATCCTATTATATGTGTACACTCAAGTCCGGGTTAGGAGTTATCTCACCACTCAAGATTTCACCCAAATGATCCAATGCAAACACACAGTTATATATTCACAAATATACATGTATAGGCAAACATACAGAGGTATAGCATAAAAGCACACAAAGTGGGCTAAACCCTCAACATTCCCTAGTGAAGTCGCCATTTTTGTTGTGGTGAGAATCAGATATCAAGATATTGATTAACTTGAATCTTAATTCATTGAAATTCATCACCAAACTTTGATTTATCCAAAGGAAAGGTTAAAGAAAGAAAAACCTTTTGCGCGACATAACAACAATGCTAGAGTTTCGGGGAACAGGGGTTGGTTATGCCTAGGGTAGTTATTCACATCTTAAACATTTGTAGTACTCTACATGAACATTATGTGTGTGTGCGCGCTAAGTTATCTAGGTTGTTTGCTAGGGTCATGGGATCAAGGTTTAGGTAAATACCTAAGGATATTTCTAAGTTTGCTTGCAAAGATATCTCATCTTATGCCTACGTATCCTTACTAGGATGGAATCAGAGCAACCATAGTTCACCTCACTAAGATTGAGGAATACTTGAATATGGTCAAGACTCCAAGGGGGAACAAACATAACAATGTTTGTATAGGGTTTGACAAAACTCTCTAGATCTAAGTTTAACACTCAAGGGGATTGACTTTGACAAAATCCAAGAGGGGAGTAAGTAATCATGACCATGATCCTTACATAGAGTTAACAAACTCTATCTTAAAGTTCTAATTGAAGAATACTCCTAACAAGGGGTAGGAATTTTATACTTAAAGAAAAGTCTAATGGATATAGGTTCTAACTTAACTAAGTTTAAGGACCTAATGACTTAACCAAGTCAAGGGGAGGGGTAATGAACTATCTATGACAGTGAAATCAATGGAGAGACTTTCCTTTGGAATAAGGAATGACAAGACAACTAGATGAGAGCTAACAAGCTACATCAATTGGGGAAACTTAACAAAGCCTAAACACACATATGCATTCATTCAGACATGATGAGTATATAAAGTCATGGTAATAACAAGAAAGATAAGGGCAAGCCTGTGACAACATTAAGCAAAGATGATAACAAGGCAACTTGATGAGAACTGACAAGTTCCATCACTGGGGAAACAAACTTGATAAAGATAAAGATAAGCAAGTAGGATCGATTAACAACTTGAACACAAAAATCATGGTAACCACCAAGGATTTATGATTTAACATTACAATGTTCTAAGATCATGAAGGTAACAACCAACAAGGGTAAGCATGAAACATGTGTAAAAACAAAACTTTCATCAATGGTATTCAAACAAAAATCATGCAAACAAGTTAAAACTTGAATCAAACATGATATATGAATCAATTAAAGGTAAATGTAACATATTTAATCATATTCAAGACATGTTGATGACAATCAATCATGGATAGGCAAGAAAAGTAACAATGGTTCAAGCATGGATTCAAACTTCACAAAGGGAAAGATAAACAAGATTCATGGTAACTTTCAAGGCAAGAAAAAACCCTAAACATGTTATGGTTCTAACAAGACACATAAAAAGTAATATGGGGGTGAAGGATCATGTTCATGAGGTTAAAACATCAAGAAACATATCATGGTTCACAAAGAAGTTTCAAAGCCTATTTTTCACATTCATGCATTCACAAAGGCAAGTATAATCATGGTAAAGCATAGAGCCAAGTGTATTCAAACATATAAACATGTTAGACATTCAAAAAAGATTCATACAAGATCAACCTTACAAGAAAAACCAAGTACTATGCCAAGAAAGTTCATGAAAACCAAAGAAAACCCTAAAAAGAGGCATGTCATTCAAGTGGACCAAAGTGTTTCAAAAATAACAAATTTTGAATTCTTTCTTGACACATTGAAACTATAAGCATTAAAGAGCATAGTGCAAAACGAGTGGCATCAAAATGTTAATAATCAAAGAAGTTATGCACATTTGAAAACTAGGCACAAAACTTGGGCAACTAGGGCAAAACTAAGGCAATGTAGATTTGCAAGAAGGATCATAACTCACTCAAATCTTAACCAACTTGGATGAAACAAAAAAGAAAATTGTGTATTTTTTTAACAAGGAATCCAATGGTGGTGGTGTATTTCTCAGATCGCACACTATGTGAAAAACTCGATAGCATCATTGAGAAAGGCATGTTATGTGCAAGAGCAATGTGACAGTCTAATGTACATGTTCTAAGAAGCAAGTAATGATTCAAACACAACATAATAGAAATATAGAGATTACTTACAAGCATAATATATAAATAGACAAGCTAATCTAAAAGATGGCCTGTGTGGTGGCAAAAATGGCAAGTTTGTGCAAGAGCAATGTGACAGACAGAAATGCACCAATATAGCATCAACTAAATGATCAAACATGTCACATATGACCTATAAATGAAGTTTACAAACACCAATCATTTATGCCTAACCATAATCAACAAGTTGAATATTTAAATGACACTTAAAGTAATCTAACAAGCCAAACCAAAGGGACATTCATGAATACAAAAGTTTAGGAGCAAGAAATGGTTCAAGCATGATCTATAAATGATACCTAGCATGTTCATAACCAATGTACATCAATATTCATCATGATCTTAAAAGTAGCAAGTTGGAACACATAACTCTTGTAGCTTTTCCAAGTCAATGCACCAAATAAGAAGACCAATTGATGGATAATGATCCAAGCAGCTCCAATATGCTCCAAATAAGGTGTTCCAATGATGAAAACTCCTCCAAAATCACTGCCTTGATAGAATGTCTTCTTGTGCAAGAAAACACCAAAAGCTTCAAAGTGAAACTCTAGGAAATGGTGTTACAGAACATTTGTGATGCCATGGATAGCTAAAACAACTTATATGGAGAGTGTTTAAAGTGTTAGAATGATTGGAAAAGGCCTGGTTTGGTTCTGATCTATGAAGATGCAGAAAAGTCAATATTCAATGGTATGAGAGTTGACTTTTGGAATGTGAGGTTTTCTGGTGAATGTGACGGTTTGGACAGCTTCAATGCATTATATGTGATGTCTTTGGGGTGTTGGTTCAAGTGTTTGGTGGCTGTATTGAGTTGTGGCAGAGTTTTTGCAAGGCATATTTTTCTTCACAAGGAAGCAACCTCTTACCACTTGCAAGAAGATGATGATCAGAGAAATGAGAGAGATTTAACTTGGTTTCTAGTTTATTCTCGTGTGGTTTGGATGTTAGGAGTGTGTTCTATTTATAGGCAAGCTTGTAGAATGAGAGGTGTGGGCAGATTGTGCCAACTTGCCAAGTTTGCCCTTTTTGGAGGCAAAATGAGCAAATCCAACTTGGGGTTTCTTTTATGAGTATGAGCAACCTTCCTATGTGTTTCACCATCATCAATAGCCTATAAATAGTTGATATGAAGTGAAGGAAAGAGAGTAGCTAAGGCAATAGCTGAGGTATAGCAAAAAATGCAAAAAGTTTCTCTCTCCTTGCCACTTGCATCCACTTGCTTGAATAAACAATTCAAAATATCCAATCTCTGGTTTTTGCTCGTGGTAATCCATTATAACCTCATCAATTAAGTCTATAAACATCAGATAATGAGTTAAACAAGTGATTAGAAGAGGCTTAAGTGGTTTGTGCATCAAAATGCAAGTGCTGAAGTTGGTTTTGTGACATGGAAAACCCCTAACTTGCTCTCTTCGATTCTCCCTAACCACAAAGGCTGTGAAAATTCACTTGTACTTTTTAAGAATCCCCAAATATGATCTACAATGTTCATGTTTGGCCAAAGTTCAGATTCCAAAATGAACTAGGTCAAAAATCTTCATAAAGTTAGCTGCAAAACTTGACTTACAAGTCAAGAAACAAGAAAAAATTTCTAAGTGTGGAAATCCTTCACAAATTGATGAGTTCACAACTCAAAATTTATGCATTTTTGGACGTCAACCCTGTAGGACACTTTTGAGGGATTTCTCAAGAGCTTTCCAACCAACTTTGGATCACTCAATTTGGATGTGTGGTTTGAAAGTTATGACCATTGCAAATAAGCTTGTAATTAGGGTTTTTCATAAACCCTAATTTCTTGATTCACAAGTTATCCATCAATTCTTGATTAAATCTTCACCAAACTCACTAGTTAGGCATACAATGATGTTTTAAACTTTTATTGCTTCAATTTGGGGTCAAAACCCTAAAAGTCAAAGAGTTGACTTTACAGATAGACGAACCGAACAGTTGAACCATGTTTCAAGCTTTAGAAACCCATTTAAACTAAAAGTCAAACTACAATTGACCTTTTCAACTAGAAACCCTAACAGGGTTTTGCACAACACTGCTTCAATTCTCTTGGTAACAACCTCAAATAGCACTTGTTCTTGGTAAGATATGAAACTCTTGATGATGTGAAGACTTGATATGTAGAAGATCAATCCAAAACCTTGACTGATCAGTCCACGTGATTCTTGATTTTAACAGTGTGAAACCCTAATTCATCTGCATCTTGAAAAAGATTAACTTGAAAGAGGTTAGGGTTAGATAACATATGCTTGATGCACCTAGAATGATAATGGAATCTAGGGTCAAATTTTGGGGTATGACACCAGTTTTTGAGAGAGAGTGTACTTATACGGTTAGGGGCCCAAACATCACTGTTAATAATAGAAAACAGTTTTGATGGTTTATAAGGCTGTATTGAAAATTGGGAATGATTATGATTTGAAAACTCACATGCTTCACATTTATACGAATAAAAATTCTTATTGTGAAATAACTTAGGAAACAAGTGTTTTTAGTAACGAAAACTAGGATGACCTAATCTTAAATGACATACCATAATGTTGTCATCTTTATTATTCAAAACAGAAAAAGACTCAAAGCAGGAACTTATTGTTAAAGGTAGTTGTGATGTAGATCCAATGTCAAGGTAGTAGAGTCCTCCATTCTCCTTAGCACTGCCAATCATCTTCCCCGAGTTCAAATCCTGAAAGACACAGTGAGATCGAAAAAAATTAGTTTGACAATTAATATCTTGGGTTAATTTACTGACGAACATTAAATTACATGATAAGTTTGGAACATGAAGGACATTTTTAAGATTTAATATTAGAGACAACATAACTAACCCTTTACCTGCAATGGCTAGAAAAGAGCCATCTGCAATTTTTATTTTTTGATTACCTGCACATGGACTATATGAATAGAACAAAGTAGATTCACCTGTCATGTGATCAGAGGCACCTGAATCTACTATCCGAGTATGACAGGGACTGACACTAAGAAGTGCAGAATTACCTTTTGTAGCTATAAAGCAAGAAGGGGTTGGAGACTCGAGGAGTTTGTATAGTTTGTCTAGTTGTTCCGTAGTAAATGGAAGCTGAGTTCTAGGGGATTGCTGCCCTTGATCAGAATTACTAGCCTGAAATGCACGACCACCTTTCTTCTTCCAATTCAGAGGTTTTTGTTTGAGCTTCCAACAGGTTTCACGTGTATGCCATTCGCGCTTGTAGTGATCACACTAAGGAACTTTATCTGACCTTCTTCCCTCATCAAGGTTCATAGTAGCCAGAGCTGAACCTTGAGATTCAGAGCTTCGTAGTTTCTTGCCCATCATAATTCCTTGTTGTGCCTCTTCCTTTCTTATTTCTGCAAAATTTTCACGAATAACTGGCAATGGTATTTTTCCTAAAACTCTACTACTTACCTCATCAAGGTATTTATTGAGTCCAGCGAGAAACATGAGTACACGATCATTTTCTTGCCTCTTGAGAAACAAAACACTTTCTCCTGTACACCTCCAATTGTCATCATAACAAATATCCAACTCTTGCCACAGTGTCAACAGCTCATTGTAATAAACAGTTACACTCCTGTCACCTTGTTTTGCATGCCATAACTTTGGTTTTAAACTAAAAATTTAGGAGGAATTTTGAATATCAGAGTATGTTTCTGTTGCACCCTAATTTTTGACTTTTAGATTCCACCTCCCCGTGTTTTCTTTTGTTTTATGTCTACTTTGGTATATGCGTTTATCATCACTAACAAGCGCGTGCAGGTACATTGACCCCAAATGTAGACGATATTTATTCCCGCAATCAAGCACATCAAGGATCAGTGGCCACGGTCCTCAACAAGGCCTCAACCATTAGGTTAGTTACAATAGATGCCTTCCTTTTGGGGTTTGAGGAGTGTTAATCTGTGCCCCAAACCATGGATGTAGTTCAAGGTTTCTCCATATGTGGTTAAACTACCTCAATTTGCACTTTGCCTTCAAGAGGGAAATTTCAATGTACGCTAGTATGCCATAGTTAAGCATATGGGATTCTTGGAGATTTAAGTACAAATCCAGATTCCAAACCTGCAACCAATTTCAAGATCCGGATGGATTTTGCAAGCCGTTCTCGATCAAGGCTTGATTTGTGTTTCTCAATTACTTATGGTTCTAAAGCGCAAGATTTTACTTCTTTGAAAATAAAGTTTTGCAAGAAACTTTAGTTTGATTTCATCCAAGTTTATTAAGTCCCATTCCAAGATTTTAAGGTTTACTTCTTTCACAAAAAGTCATGTTCAGAGCCTAAAGATAAGCCATGAACTGGAATTGGCGTGTTATTACTAAATACCCAAATGACTATGTGTTAAGCGGCGAGGGTAGCAAACTCAAAATATTTCTAAAGCTTCATATTCAAAATATTCAGGGAGTTTTACAATTACATCAAAGGAGGATTTCAATATCCTAAAGTACAAGTTTAGATAAGCAACAAAACTGTAATTTTGATGCCAAACAAGTGTTAGACTACTCGGCAGATTTAGGATGTCTTGACCAGTCGCCTTGAGCTTTCTACGATGCGGATGATACCGTTGGACACTCCACAGGATCTTGATGAATGGAGCATCACCAAGGGCTCACAAAGGATGACGGTTTGTTACCTCAGACAGATACAAGAGAGGGGTGTATTTGAAGATGTGTCTACTTGAATGGCGGAAAGGTTGACTGCATATCGCATCTCCAATTAGTTCCAACTCACTTGGTATCATATGGTTGTGGTTATGTTCTTCCACAAGGTCGCTGCTAGGAACTGGCACCGTCACGCTTAACCATAACCTGTGCAAAACAATATCAGAAGCTCAGTTAAATGTCTTTTTAGCAGTATCATTTTATGAATCCTTTGGGACAGTTAGTTAACCTGTCTTTTGGGGGAAGCGGTTACATTGCCGACCACATTTGTCTAAACGATTGTTATGTCCAAAGAACATGGAAGTGCAGCAAAATGAAATACTCAACATCCCGCCAAGCGACAATCTAACCTGTTAACTGATATGCTCCGCGGGAATCAAACACCCCGCCGCCAGTTTACACAACGCCGTTAACGAACCCTGCACAAAGACAAAATGTAGTAACTATCAGTGGAACCTCACGAATACATCGAATTATCACAAAGTAAAGGAAACACAAGTTTCAGCAGAGGCCCATCCAAACTGCAGCCAGAATGGATGGAGAAGGATTTGCGAGCAAGCTTTCCCGAAGTTACACCTCCAATATTACGCCATAGGAAAATTAACTCCTGAGACAGTATCAACAGACATGCAGACATAAATAGTCCAAAAGCAGACCGCCATATCCTAACATTACTTTTGCACACCACAACTTTATGAATCCTGTTTGCAATGAGCTTTTCATGCTGAGAAGAATAATGCAGAGTCCATGATTAAATATAGACAGTAAAGTTGAGATTAAGACAAGAAGCAACCACCTTGATCTCCTCATTTTTCTTTTAGATCTGTCCTCCACGGTTATAGGATTGAGAGACCCTGTGTTGAATTTTTCTCCGAAACGAGCATCTGTGAACACAAAGAGAGAGCCTATCAAACAACCATTGGCAAAGCATAACAGGAAGAAGTTAACAGCATTTACCGTGAGGGGTCACACCTTTCGACGTCATTCTATTCATGTTTTAACATAGCAGGCATGATATCTTCTAGCTGCATCAACCGCCCTGCAAACCTGTCATAAACCAGACATTGATGATTAATATTGTTGTATTTACGCCCAACATAACCAATCAAAACATTCAAAACATATATGTGACATAATCACGAAAAGAGAAATTTCTTTAAGAAGATCACAAGCATGTCAGAAACCCATACAAAACATGTCTGTGACATATTCGCAACGGGAACTTGTTAAACATACAGTCAACATCAACCCCTCAGCCAGAAAACCAATTTAATAACTTTCCAAAACCGGTCCAGGCACACTCATACGAATTTGGAAAAGAAATCATGAGGGTTTAACAGAAATCATGAAATTAATTAGAATAAGGGGTCGTAAAGCTATATAAGGGTGAATCGTGCACACATGAGTGGGGGGGGGGGGGGGGGGGGGAATCCATTCACAGCAAAACTCAAAAACAGAAATCCCCAAATCAAACGCAAAGTTCGCAATCGAACTCCACCAGAAACCCATACAAATTCAGAAAAAAAAAACTTAAGCATCGAAAATACATAAAAGAAGGTCGAGAAACCTATCTTCACGAAACCTCTTGACGCCATCACCATCATACTCGCCGGAACCGCGAAGCTATCGCCCCTATCACCGTTGAGCCGCCGTGGTCTTTGGGTAAATTTTCCTTTTGGATTTGATTTTTGTTTTTTCATGTTTGTTGGTTTACAGGTTTGTTGTTGAGGAAAATCGAAGGAGAGGAACAACTCGAAGGAAGACGAAATGGAGGACGATGGATAAATAAAGAAGAAGAAGAGGATGCGCGAAATCACAAAGAGAGAGTGGAGATGAGGGGTGCGTGGCGAGAAGGAAGGAGGGGAAATCAAATTGGGGATAGGGTTCTTTGTTTTCTTTTTTTCCAAATTTGGTTGTCTTGTAATTCTGTACGTGAACCCACACACACATATTATACACCTCACGCACGTGGCCTTTAGATCTCCAACGGATCTAATCCACCAATTCCCACCGCGTCTCCACCATACACCCTCCAGGCCTACGCGTCACACGATCACGCGCCTCACACATTATTCCTTTAAATCTGCTTTATCTGCCTAATCACCCATTTAATACCAACTTAATTAATTTAACTAATAATTAATCCTTAATCAACCCTTTTTATAATAAAAAAGTAACTAATGACTTTTGTTTAGTTAACTTTTTAAATTAATTAATCCTTTCTTAATTATTAATTTAATCTCATTTTATTCACTTTATTAATAACTTACTCTTTTTTTTCCTAATAATTAAGAAAGGTCTTTTTAAGTTTAATTAACTTTTTTATAATAATAACCAAACTTTTTTAATTTATTAAGAAATTTTGATCTTTAATGATATTAATGAAAAAAAACAATTTTTATTGAAAAAACTTCTTCTTAAGTAAATTAATCTTGTGTCTAATAACAACACAACTTTTATATAAAAAATAAACCATTTCATATTTAAATTAATCTTTTAAGATAAAAATACAAAATAAAAACCACTTATTTAATATATTAAAGCTTTTTTTATTTAAAACCTCGTCTTTTAGAAAAATCTAATTAATTTATAATTTGATTTAAAATAAAAAAACCAGTAAATCTAATTTATATTCAATCCCACTAAAATAATAATAAAATAAAATTTTTACTAAAATGAATCTAATATAACTTTCTTCTTAAAATCAATCTCAATTAATCCAACTTTTCTTAAATCAATCTCACCAAAAATAATATATTTTCTCATAAGTATAATTCAACTAAAAAATTAATCAACCTCGCCTAAGAAACTCTTCTCTTAAAATCAAGCGTGCACGTTTCCGTTCCGTTCCACTCACAATTCACACACTCACTTAGCGCTTTCATCCGTCTGTGTATGGATTTATACGCTTTTACATTATCTGTTTTTATTTACTGTATTTACTTTATCGCATTGCATAACGTCCAAAGGAAGAATCTGCGCGTAACGTAAAACTTGCGCGTATGCATCTCATTTGCATCATAATCCCCATTGATCCTTGACCCCATTCAAGTCGATCACTTAAGATAGATCCTACCCCATATGAGGGCCTTTGTCTTTTATCTGTACAACTTAGAAAAACAAAATAATTCAACTCAATACAATTATTCAAACACATTAGAGAATAAGATGTTAATCATCTTAAGTGAGATAAAACTTCTACCCCATAACAATTCAATCAATATGTAGAGACTTTTCCACTTAAGAGAGATAGAGGCGTACTTGTTGACAATCCGAGTACTTGAGCCCTTATCTTAAGACGATGCAAAGACTATTTTCCTACGAAGTTGTGGCAGTTAAATTAAGTAATCTCCCTTAAAATGAAAACTCGTCTTTTCTCCTAGAATCAATCAATCAACTACCCTTATCCCTTAGGAACTTTGACTAACAGTCAAGAAAGTTTCTTAAACTCTTTAGGGGGAACAACAAATACTCTGATTCCATTCCCGTCAGGATATGTAGGCACAAGATGCGACGTCTTGGCGAGTATGCTTAGAAATAAACCATTAGGTCTTTTGTCCTTAAGCAAATAACCCTTAGCAATAAACAACATAAAACAAGAGGTTCCTGTAGAGTACTACAGAAACTTAGGATGCTAGCACCTTCCCTAAGTTTAACCAACCCCCAAACCTATAACTCTCTAGCTTTTGCATTTGCATTGCATTGTGGGTAATTCGATCGTTTTCCCTTCCTTTGGACAAATTAAAGACCAATTGCAAATGAATTAAGATTCAAGTTAATCAATAGCTTGACATCTAATTTTCACCGCGACAGAAATAGCGACTTCACTGGGGAGTCTTATCCCTCCAGATAGAGTCGTCAGCCCTAGGCAGAGAGAGCACAACGTTTCTATTTCCCTATAGAGTTCGATCCTCGTGGAAGAAGGTTGTTTTAGTTAAAATCCCATCTGAGTTTATACCTCAATGGCTGGGTCTTGCTTGACAGTTTCTCTTCGGCTATTTCCCAAATTGAACTTCGGTCCTTGGCAATCACACTGTGGATATCTCCAACTCTTGAATATGTATTAAGTGCACATTTACTTTGCACCTTACTGCTCAAGAGGTCCTTTCTGAAGATTACTATCTGAAGACACATACTTCTCCAACAACATTCTTAACAACTTACATTTGGACTGCAAGTATTCTCCTTATTTGAGCAACTCGTTTTGATCAAGATCTTATTCAAAACGACAAGGGGCAGTCTCAGGATAGTTTGTCCACCCCTAGTGGGTTGGTTAGGATTATCAATTTATCAAATAGGATCTCTCCGGAAATCCGTCAAAGAAGTGCGTCGAAGACATTACAAATATTTCTCTTTATTTGAGAATTTACACTACAATGATATATAATTCTACAGCTACAACAAAAAAAACACTCCTCAGGAACGTATCTCTTTAGGAGTCTATCACACAAGATTAATTCCATCAAATAACATCTCTTCCGAAGATCCCCAGTGAAGTCTCCATTTCTGTTGCAAATGAATTAAGATTCAAGTTAATCAATAGCTTGACATCCAAATTTCACTGCGACAGTTTCCTTAAAAACTTCCCACACATCCCTTGCGGAAGGCAAAAACATGTAAGGCTTACATATTCCAGTTTCCATGGAGCTTACCAGCCACGCAATAATCAAAGAGTTTTCAGATTTCCATTATTTGTAACGAGGATCTCCTGATGCCGGTTCAGCTACTGCTCTTGTTAAGAAACAAAGTTTCCATTTGCTATCCAACACTAATCGAACGGTTTGAGCCCATTCATTATTGTTATTCCCATTCCGTTTAGGGATATTGACCTTGAGGGAATATGAGGAACCCTCTTGATCATTACCGTCTATGTTGGAATAACTATCACCAAAGACAATGTTCTTGTTTCCATTGTTGCCATTATTACTGCCAAAAACAATGTTAATATCTTCATTATTGTCGTCATTATAACCACTACTTATTACCACTGACGGATCCTCTCGTTCGCCATCTTCGTGACCACCGATGTTTCTGCGGCCACCACCGTGTTATTCGCCATAAGAGGTTAAACGGGTATGTGAACCGAATCGGGTAAAAAAACGGGTCGAACAGAAAGCTTTACGGTAACCCTAACCTAGAGCTCTCGATACCATATTGAAAGAAATACATAAAAGATGTTGTAATTTCATTCTTCAGCCAAAGGCGGGTTTATATAATGAGAATACAATAACAATACTTAATTCTCTCCTTAATGAAGAATAAAAGAAAATAAATGACAATAAACGTAAACAATTAAATATGAAAATAAAAAATATTTTCCAATTAATTTTATCGTCTCCACATGGATTATAGTGATATCACTTTCTGTTCTATAGTTTAAAGAGTTTTAAGTAGGGTTTTCAAAAGTTTTTTGTTTGGTATCGTAAGTTGTCACAAGTTTTAGTAATAAAGAGTAAATTCTAGAAATATGTTTGTTTAACAAGACATATCAAGAATAGATTTCATCAACCTAACTTGCATATATTCTCTTAATCAAGCATGTAAAGTTATTTCTGATTAATATAATCACATACCCTCTCAATTTCGTTTATGTCTAAAGCGGTTTCGTGAGTATTATTGTATCTATCATTAGATGATGTCTCATGCTAACAATCAATACAATAATTTTTAAGATAGATACAAAGCAAATATCAACTCACAAATCTATGTCTAGAGTTTGTTCATTAATAGATGAATATCTTAGAGCAAATGTTGCAAAATCCATGTCTAGAGTGAGTGAAAACAAATGTAGATCATAAAGAACAAAGATATTCACCATATATTAATCATCAACTTGTTCACATACAAAAGATTAAAGAAAATAAATACAAGATCAAGGAAGACTACATCTACCCTTGATACAAATGATTTAGCTACCCATCACCGTTGTAGCTTGCTTCACAAGAAATGATAGAAGACGAATATGCATCTATGATGAAGAATCAATAATGGATGCGAATCCAACTTTTATTTGTTAAAAATTACTTCTTGATGAAGAAATGAAGAACTTATGGTTTTTAGTGCTCAAGAGAAAATTTTTAGTCTAAAAGTTCTCAGAATGTGTTAGGATGAATCCTAATAAAGCATATAAAGTACAAAAATATCTTTCACTTTCTCCACTAGCTCGCACAACAAGTTCCACTTTTAGACACTTCAAGTGCCTTTGGACAGTTAAACTGCCCCAGAGAAATATCTGAGCTCGCAGTGCGAGCTATCTCGCCCAGTCCTCGCACTGTGACCACTGAGGCCAAAAGCTACTGCTATAATTTTTTCCTGCTCGCTTTCACTTCATGCTTGTGCTCACACTGCGAGCTTGCTTTCCTCTCGATGGTAGCTCGCACAGTGAGCCATGGGATTAACATCTTTTCTTTAGCTTTCTTGTCCATTCTTTTGTGTCTTTTTTAACTATGATAAAGCTTAATTCCTATACAATAACACACAAATCAAAAAATCCAAAGGTAATTGCAATTATATTGAGGATTCACACAATTTCATGAATTAATTCAATTGAAACACAATCAAAGAGTTGAAAAATGCCAAGAAAGATGATCAAAATTAAAGGCTCTGCAGATTTGAGCAAATTTTAGTAAAACAGGATGTTGCACAAGATGTTCCAACAAGAAGATTTCTGCTAAAAGAAGACATGTTGGATAAGATGTCCCAAAACGATGTTAGGACATCGTGTCTATTACTGATGTACAAAATTTTGTTTCAGCATAATATTTACAGATTGTTCCAAGACTTAAGGCATGGATCAAGGAATAATTAAACAGATATTTCAAAGCCCATGGACTACTGAAGATTATAAAAGGAAGACCAAGACCTAGGGTAGACAATGAATTCTTATTAAGACTTTTGTAAAGTAGAAAATAAGGATTTAAGGTTTTGAGAGTCATAGGTTTTCTTGTGTTGTAAGTCTCCCTTTGTATTAGTTGGATACATTGTGGCAGACATAAATGTTTATACAGATTTAGAAACCTATAGGTAATGAATTATGTATTATTCTTGGATGAATATTTTAAGCAAATCCAATAGAATTCTAGGAGGATTGTTAGTCAAGGTTGCTTGGCTAAATTTGTATTGAAAAAGGTGTCTTTCAAGTAGGATGATGCAGTTGCTATTGATTGTAACTGTTAGATATCACAGGTAGTGATTAAAGGAGTGAGATGGGTTTCTCTTATCAATTAGATGTGACTTCTAATGATAAAATTTTCATTGTGTAGTGATAGTTAAATCAGAGGTTGTTTACTGTAAACCAGAGGTTGTTTATATAAAACTATACTACTGATAGTGGATTCTTCTTCCTGGCTTGGTAGCCCCCAGATGCAGGGGATTTGAACCGGACTGGGTTAACATATCTTGTGTTATTTATCATTCTGCAAATTTACAGTTCAGTATTTGCTTATTGATTAACATGTTGTAACAGATGTTGAAACATCTGTCATGATTCTGTTGTTGATATTCAGAATGTTAGACAGTTTATTCTACCATTGTTTTAAATTTATGCAAAGAGCACTGTCGTGACATGTTATTAGGACATCTGCAATCTGCTTGCCAGAATTTCAATTGGTATTAGAGCAGACATCCCTTCTATTTTTGGATGAGATCTTGGGAGATGCTTTCTGTTTCTTTAAACAAGGTGTGTGTTTGTGTGATCAGACCCTTAATTATGATGTTTTCAAAGGTATTGGATATCCAGAATGATTGGTAATGGATCAAGGATGACAACTACTGGTTGGTTGTTTTTTTTGCTTCTGTGAAGATGTTCTTGCTGTTGCTGGTGTTGAGGTTCCTTTCTGTATGGTGTTCACTAAGATGTCTTGACATCTTAACTGGAGCCTGTTGAAGATGTGTTGTTGCTCTGCTGCATGTGTTTCTGATGAAAGGACGTTAATAAAGCTAGATTGAAGACTCTGTTTATCCTCTGGTTTTCGCTAAGGTGTCAACGTCTATGGAAGTTCTAGTTGTTCCAGTCGGAAGTAATGGAATGGAGAGAGTTGTTTGTTGGTGTTCGCCCTTGATGTCTTGATACTTGGAAGGTTGGTTCCTTCAGGTATCTTGAAGTTGTTTTGGAGGAAAGATGACTTGAGTTCTAGGTTATCAAATTCATGGTCTATGAAGTTGGTAATCTACTCTTATCGTGACAAAGTTGCCAAAGACACTTGAGATTTCTCTCAAGTCCACTCATAAAGGCTTCTCTGTTATGTCTCTGGAGGTCTTTGGTTGCTCTTCTGGATTAAGGATGCTTTCTAAGGATCATCAATATGCAAAAATTGGAGGTGATTTATTTTCACCATCCATGTTTTGCAAGGACTTCATTAGTAAGAGAAAGTTATAGGCAGGTTGAGTCAAGGGTGTCAGCCTTGATGTTTCAACATCAAAAATACTTGCACTAAAGAATACTTTTGGTATTGTTGAAGTGTAAATATTCGTCAGATGGTCTTCTCTATAAGATGTATGGATTTAAGATCAATTTCTATTTATGGAATTCACAAGTATTTAATTGGTTATCCATGAAGCTCAAGACTTCTGGAGTTCGGATGGTTCAACAAGAGGTGTAACATTTCTCGTCGCAACAGCTCAAGGACCAACATCAGGTGGGTGATCAAAGTTAGTCTTCTGGAAGAAGGATTTCTTGTAAGGATTTAAGATTTATTGTTATTTCTGATATTCACAAGTATTTTATGGATTTTCCTTAGTTGATGATCAAGGTGTCTCATCAGTTGTTGCATCATCAATGCTTAAGTATCTGGTCCTTGGATCTGTTTGGACTACTTCAAGGATCTGATGTTCAATTAGTTATTAGAACATCATATAAGCATCATGTGGTCTAGTTCTAGACACATGCGAAGGAGTCTCTAGAGATTCAGGTTATCTCCAGAATTTTAAGGTACAGGTGAAGGAGGAGTCATCATCTACTTGGATCAGTTTATTCTTATCTAGGTGCATAGGAGTGCAGCTACTGGGAACATGTGATCTAATTCAACATGGAGGTTCAGAATAAGTGACTAGAACAATATCTCTAACATCTTAAAGATTTTTCTCCTTAAAGAAAGTTGGATTTCTTGTAGCTGTTGTCTAGTCTATTCTTGTGACTACTCTTTCCTAAAGAATCAGGCTTGACATATTTGGTTCCTCTGAGGATGAGTTCTTGAAGCAGATGTTAATCAAGGTTTGTGTCCTTAATGGTTATGGTTCATAAACAAGATAAAGGTTGTCTACTCAAACTTGATATCTTAATCAAGTCTATGAAAGAACGAAACTCTTGTTCTGTAGAAGTAGAAAAGTTCCTCAAGATGGTTTGTTTGAGGAGGAGTTAATCAAGACAGTATTAGGTTGTTGAAGTGGCATTAGCTAACTGCTTTGTTTTGATATCAATTCAGATGTTTCGACATTAGGTCTAACATCTTGATGTTCTTTCTGAGAGACTTGGTTGTAGAGAAGATATATCATCTTGGGATAAATGGACTCTTCTCAAGCTTTATCTATCCTTAGTGCTATAAAAAGGTTGGTGCATATCGTCACTAGCTTGTTGTGAACATTATGATACTCCAATTTGAGGTGGATTGAGAAGTCCACTGCATCCATCCTTACCAAGAAGGTTCCCCCTAAAATTTTGTTGTAGACACTCATACAAGGAATTAATAGAAATTGTAATTTGATTGTCCTAGTGTCTCTCCCTTCTCCTAGAGTAACCATCAGCTCAACACACTCCTAAGGGTAAGTTATGGTTAATAGTAATAAGTGATTAATAATCGATTACAACACGATCATAATTGATTATTAGTAGATTATAAAGATACATATTTTATTTCCCTATTAATCCATATTCTCTAATCTTATACATTTTCTTCTACTACTTTCTTGAAACATCATTATCATTGTTCACTTAATTTCGATGACACTAAAGCATTTTAAAACATCTCCTTCCGCATCAACTAGTTATGGCTCAATTCATTTTTCTACTTCTTAAAAAAAACAAGTACAATAATTACTTCCATGATTGTTTCATCCTTAAGCTGAAGTACATTGATGAGAGTTTATTTAGAAAGGAAAAGTTTGAGTTTATGATTTTTTTTTCAATCCATGTTGAAAAACTTTATCTTCAACAAGTTACAAGTCGTTTACCCAAAGTAAGTAAGAATTTTCTCTTCAAACCTTCGTCAACAAGATAGAATAATCACTTGAAAGGTATGTAGAATTACAATATCTCATCTCCATCTCTCTTCCTCTGTTGGAGAGTTCGAGGATATTTGGGTTTTCCTAGTGAAGGATCCATATACTCTTATAACCCTCTTAATGATTTGTAGGATGTATACAACCTTCACGACTCTACCTGATCTTTGATGTTCAATCCTCCAGTAGGTTAAAAATTTCCTTTCACAGTTGTATTTATGATTATGACTTGTCGTCTCTTACTTTATGTGGTAACAAATGTGAAAATTCCAAAAAAATCAAACCATGCTTAGTTGGTGAAATAGGATGTGGTATTGGTACGACTCTTGTTGAGTTAGTGGTGTGATTTAACACATGCTAGATTGTAGAATGCTTGGGTCTCATGGACCTTATGTTGATCTCATAATAAATATCTTGATGCATGATGAGGGTAATTTGGAAGGAGAATAACACGACACAAGTAAACTTAAGATTGATATACCTAGTATAAATCAAATGAAGGTGTTGAAAAAGGCTGAAGAAGGGTTTACCTTCCACATACTCCAAATACTCATGTTGGCCAAAAACCTCCAACTCCACAAGCTTTTTATGCTTCTCAAAAAGAAAAATAAGGCAATCTATAAGAGTTTGACGATGAGTTGCCTCCACCACTTTCTTCGGGGGGGAATATAATATCTTTATCTATTATGGTGGTTAACAGTCATAATAGAAAAAAAAAATTAAAAACTAGTCAATTTGATACATTTTTTTAATCAAACGGTTTTACAGAATCGACTTTGATTATTTGGTTCAAACAGTTTAAAACAATTCAATATAATTTTTTAATTTTACTTCTGTTTTGACCTACTAACAATCTTTTAAGGTTGACCAAAGTAGATTCAGCTCTGGTTTCAGATCTAACCAGCTGAACCGAATGATTCGGTTTTTAAAACATTACTTCTATTAAATTGATTGAAATATGATGATTCGATTCTTAAAACATTACTTCTATTGAATTGATTCAAATATGATGATTCGATTTTTAAAATATTACTTCTATTAAATTGATTGGAATAAGATGATTTAATTTTTAAAACATTACTTCTATTAATTTATTGGAATATTGTTCAACAATATTTTATAAATATGTAAAATAATTGTTATTACTGGTTGAATTCTCAATAATTTAAACTCAAATAAAATTATAAGGTAATTGTTGATAATTTGGCGCTTGTAACTCCTAAAATCATTATTGAGCATTAAAGGGACATATCAAGACAATTGCCACGTGGATAATAAATATTTTCATGTGGGCAAGTTGTATTAAAATAAAGACAATAGTCACCACTCATTGGAACAAAGTCTGTGCTCTTTTTGAATAGGTCGAATGAGAATAAGACAAATATCTAACATAAATGAAATAATTTGTACGGAGATATATGGATTTAGATTTTTTTATATATATCTTGTCATTTAATAAGAAAAAGAAATGGATAAGTAATTTGTTTTTGTTATTTTTGAAATGACAGAATATATAAAAAAGGAAATGATTCAAATCCGAAATATACACATCTAAAATTGTCAAACAAAATATTCCATTCAATCTTAAATATAAGAAAAAACAACTCAATAGTTTTAAATATAAGAAAAATCATATCTAATTATATTTAATGTTACTATTCTACATATACTTCTATTTTTTATATTTCTATGTTTGTAACTATTTTTCAAATAAAAAAATAGGATTAAAATTAAAAAGTAAATGCATTTAAACATTTTTTTTAAAGTTCTTTTATACATGAGCTCGGAGGAAATAGCTGCAAATAGAACAGACAACCATATATACCTAACGAAAAATGCCTATCTAATGTTTTGACCTAATTCAAAATGTTAGTTTTTTTGAAATAAAAATGGAATGATAAATTAATTATGATGATTTGAATTTGTGAAATATAATCACTTTATTTTTAAATCTTTAAAGAGAACTCTTTTTAAATATAGTTATGTTACTACCTTTATTCTCATTTAATATATTGCACGAGGATACAAAATTTGGTCTAATGTGATTTTTTTTTAAAACCTTGATAATTAAGAAAATTCTTCATAATTTCTTGACTACTATTGATAATTTTAGAAAGAAAAGTTCCACAGCAGTTTTATGGATAATTGTCGTTAAAAATGTAGAAAATGATCTTCAATACAGAATTTTTTAAATATTTAAAATTATACTATAGAAAGAGTTCTCATACATATATTTTACGGTTAATTTATAATTTAATAAAGCCTATTAAAAAATGAGTTTAGTTGTTATGCATTAACCGTATAAAAATATTTTACACTATAATCTAATAAAAATATATCATTTTATCCTGTCATATAATTAATTTTAAATTTTAATATAATTTAGTAAAAAATATGATACTTATTAATTAATACTATAAAGATAATTTATATGGTCAGAGTATAATTTTTTTTTTTTAAATATAGAACTTCTCAAAAGTTTGAAACAAAGTTTAATTTTATATAATAGAGATTGCAACAATGCTTTTGAAGACACTCTCTATCTTATTTTTACTTTTTCTTTACATTACATATTTGGAACTGGTACTTACTTCTTGTTGAAAAGACACCATGCCTCACATTGATGCCTAATATTCTTTCCATCATGAATGGAATTCGGATTTATCAACTTAAGGATTTTATTTTATTTGCAATTAATAAAATTATTTAGTATTTAATTTGATAGAAACAAACTTCAGTTTGATGATGTTCAAAGTGAACTTGTTGTATTATACAAAATTAAGAATGATGTTTTCAAAATTATAAGAAATGGCGCTCTTTGTCATTGTCTGACTTCCCTTAAAATCACGTAAATTATTTAATTTGTTCTTTCTAAAATCGGCTTAAATGTGATATTGGTGATGCATATAGAGGATCTCATGATGTCTTTGCCAGTGATGAGATTTATAAAGACATTAATCTTGATATCTCTAACTCTCTTTGTGATGAGTTGATGATTGTCATTTTATCTATTCAGATTAGTCATGACAAATGTTGGTTTTGATATATGGCTTGAATGTGCATGTTTGTTAAACTTTCCCTAATCTAGAGATATTTTTTAGAAACTTCAAACTATACGGTCTACAATTCTTCATATAATTAATAATTTTTATTTTATAATTTTAAAAAGATATTTGTGTCTATGAACTTACTAGTGCCACTTTTGGTTACAATAATTTTATTTTGCGGGCTTAATTAGTTCCAAAATCGCTTAACTTAATTAGTCCCAAAACCTTTTAGCTTTCAATGATTTCATAACTCTCTTTTATGAAATGATATTCTATTACTACTAACGAGTGGAGAGGAGAAAGCATAAGGGTGATAAATGTTTAGATGGAGCCAATAGGATCAACGTCAGGATGCATGAAGAAGAAGTTGGAATGATGTCGAACAAGAATTCTGGAATTGTTCAGCTTGAGGACAATCCACCGGATCCGTGAAGATATGATCCAGATTACCTTCTAAGGTAAATAACAATCTGACTATATGACTCAAGATCAACGAGGAAACGCTCAAGTATCTTACTTTGTGTTTGAGCATTAGAAGTGTCTTCCTTGTTGTAACACCCCAAATATACCCCGCGAAATATAAAAATAAATCAGAGTAATTACATCAAATATATTCAGTATGTCACACAATTCAACTCAATCTGCTGCTCATATATAATAATATGTAACACATGCAATATTTTAAATTTAGTTATAATAACTATAACAACTCAACATGTCTTAAATTCAAAACTATATTGAAATAGCGGAAGCATCAACATAAAAAGTTATTCAAAACATAATAATTCTTCAAAATAACATAAACCACAACTACTTTAGATATATCCAAAAATCTCTATCAAACTCAACATAACACAACGTTCCCTGACCCCGGTGTTACACATCAGAGCAGACGCCGAGACTAAAGGGAAAATAGAAGACTTCATCTTCTACTTACTTCAACTCCTCTACCATGAGTCATCTGCACGATGCCCATGTAAAGGCAACATTCAAACATAAGGGGTGGGTGTTGCACCCCAAAATTTGCCCAACATTTCTTTACCTAGCTTATGTTTCATTTCATTCACATTAGCATTATCATTTACATTTCATTGACATGTGTGCAGGAGATCAAGAGGTATGATTACCAATTAAGAGCTATACAAGACTATGAAGCCAGCTAAGAAGATTATTTAGATGTTTAAGGGTTGATGTCCTTGTCAGAGAAGTTGAAAGAGCCTCAGAGAGGGTGATTGAAACCAAGTGTGTGTGTCTCCTAACTTGAAAGTTGTGGAAAGCCATCATATGATTCTGAGGTCATGGAGATGGACTTGAGGTCTTGAGAGAGCTCATGAGAAGTGTTGAAGATCACATTGAGGTCTAGACATGTCATTGTGCAAGAATAAGAAGCCTCAGCCATGAGTGGTGCAGCTAGGGTCTGACTAGGTCAACCCTAAGTCAACTGAAGACTTGGAGGAAGTTGAGACCTAATCCAAGAGCCATGTGATCATGGATTGATACCTTGAGATGTTATAAGGATGATTCCAAGGTCAACCCATCATGATTGAAGAGTTTGAGAAGTTGCAAGCTAGGGTTTCCAAGACTTGGCAGTGTAAAATCCCCTAGTTTGATCCCTATCTTCAAGGCAGTGTAGCTCAAGATGTGATTGTCATCTCATCCTACCCCCAACATGATTGTTGTAGAGCATGGTCTTAGCTTTAATTTAAGTGCTATAAGTCCTTGATAGGATTTGTAGAACTCAAGTTATGACTTTGACAAGTTATAGGTCATCTGAGGTATGTGAATTTGGAGCTTGAAAGTTGTCCAACTTGCATGAAACGTTTGCCCTAGAAGAATGATTCCTGTGAACTGTTGGTCAACATGAATGTTGTTACTTATCCTCTTAGCTTTCTAGAGAGTACTAGAAGTCCTTGATAGGATTTGTAGAACTCAAGTTATGGCTTTGACAAGTCAAGGGTATTTTGGTCATTTGGAGATTACAGGTCATTTCAACCATAAGGCCATAACTCCTATTTGCAAGCTTCAAATGGGAAAATTTCCAACATCAAACTTGTTCAAAAGGATGTTTTAAGGCTAGCCAAGAGGTCATGAGAGGTTGGAATTGCTTGTAGCTCAAAATCACAAAAATGGCTTAAAATAAGGATGATTTTCAAATGAACCAAAGATGGAAATTGGTATTCTTGATCTACATGTCCAAACCAAGGTATGTAATATGTCATTTTGATTGTAAAACACATTTTAAGAATATTGGTATTGCCACAATTTTGACTTGAGGTTTAATT
Source organism: Lathyrus sativus (assembly GCA_963859935.3). Taxonomy (NCBI): domain Eukaryota; kingdom Viridiplantae; phylum Streptophyta; class Magnoliopsida; order Fabales; family Fabaceae; genus Lathyrus; species Lathyrus sativus. The sequence goes on from OZ012736.1 coordinate 72,415,361, forward strand.
TGTGGACTTGCTTTGAAAAGTGGTTACTTACATCATAAGTAACAATTGCCAAACCAAAATTCAAGGCATAACCAAGGCTTCTTTCAATCCAAACACATCCAAAATACCATTAGGAGAGAAATTGGAAGGGAATGAGGGTGAATACAAGCTACCAACATGAGCTGTTATGAACACACCATGAGATTAAACTTTCCATGACATGAGATATTGAATTTCTCATTAGAAGGATCTAGAGCTTTCTAGATCATTCAGTCATGTTCTATATAAGCATATGAGATGATCCAAGGCCAGGGTTGGTGATAATTGAAGGAGAGAATAGAGATTGAGATTGAAAATTTCTTGCTTGCAACTGAATTCGGTTACACCATTTTCTTCACTTTCCATCCATTTTCTTGAGTGCAATCACTTCCATGGATGCTAGTGAGTGATTCTAGATCATAATCAAGGCAAATTCGTGGCTGAATAGTGTTCTTGCTCTCAGATTTTGTCACCTGCAACTCTGAATTGGTTCCAAGAATCTAGAGCATTTCCATCCATTTCATTGCATACAGAAGCTTTGAATTGATTCATTGAAGGAGTCTGAAGCATTTAAAAGCTTGAGTTGAAGGTTTGATACCTCTGTGCACACGAAATTCTCAGGTTAGTAACTTTCAATCTCTAGCTTGAATTAGGAAAGATTTTCTGAAGAAAAGAGTGTCGTTAACTCCCAGTTCTACCGCAAACGGTAACGCTTAAGTCTCCAAGGGTCGAGCTGCGTACGCCAAACTGCTGGAACTGTTTGTTAACCCTACTCGATAAAACAGATGAATCTGAATTCCCGTAATCCGTATTATCCCGAACTACGTAAGCTCTGATCTCTCATATCAGTTGAGAGTACGTAGGCACAATACTGATGTATTGGCGAGCCACCTTCCCCCGTAACCCGTAGTTAGGCGAACTACGTTGACTCTGATTTCTCATTCTCTGATGAGAATACGTAAGCATAAAGCGCGACGCTTTGCCGAGTCATTTTCTTTTCTTTTCAGACCAGCCTTGATAGGTAGATAGTAAACAAACCTGTCAGATAAACCCAACAAGCGTAGATCCCATCGAGTACGATGGACGTGAGGGGTGCTAATACCTTCCCCTTGCATAACCGACTCCCGAACCCAGATAATGGTTGCGTTGACCTTGTCTTATACCTTTTCTTCAGGTTTTTCCGATCGTTTCCTTTCTCGTTCTAAGGGATAAATAACGAAAGGTGGCGACTCTTCTGTTTTGCCGGCACCTTATTTTCGCGGTAGTGACAGTGGGATATCATAAATAGATAAAGAAAATCCTGATAATAAAGCAAGCATTAGATTATTTCATGCGCACCACTCATTCCACACAACCAACATGACAACCATCCAACACAACAACAACATCCAACGTACAACAACAATGTCCAACATACAATTACAACATCGAACATACAATTACAACATCCAACATACAACAAATGTAACCAATATACGATGCAATGAGACTCACAACCAGACTTAATGTGTGTGGTACCACCAAATCCTATTTCAGAACCCGATCCCTATTTCAGGATTACAATTTCCGTTGAAATTTCAATAATGTCGCTTGTTGAAAGTGTTCTTAGGTGAGTAATAATTTTATCATCTCCACATGGATTGTCGTGATATCACTTTCCGTTCTATAGTTCAAAGAGTTTTAAGTAGGGTTTTCAAAAGTTGTTTGTTTGGTATCATAAGTTATCACAAGTTTTAGTAGCAAAGAGTAAATTCTAGAAAGATGTTTGTTTAACAAGACATATCAAGAATAGATTTCATCAACCTAACTTGCATATATTCTCTTAATCAAGCATGTAAACTTGTTTCTGATTAATATAATCACATACCCTCTCAATTTCGTTTATGTCTAAAGTGGTTTCGTGAGTATTATTGTATCTATCAGTAGATAATGTCTCATGCTAACAATCAATACAATAATCTTTAAGATTGATACAAAGAAAATATCAACTCACAAATCTACGTCTAGAGTTTGTTCATTGATAGATGAATAAGTTAGATCAAGTGTTGCAAAATTTATGTCTAGAGTGATTCAAAACAAATGTAGATCATACAGAAAAAAGATATTCACCATATATTAATCATCAACTTGTTCACATACAAAAGATTAAATAAAATACATATAAGATCAAGGAAGACTACATCTACCCTTGATACAATGGATTTAACTACCCATCACCATGGTAACTTGCTTCACAAGGAATGATAGAAGATGAATGTGCATCCACGATGAAGAATCGATAATTGATGTGAATCCAACTTCTATTTGGTAAAAATCACTTCTTGATGAAGAAATGAAGAACTTAGGGTTTTTGGTGCTCAAGAGAAAAAAATTTGTTTAAGAGTTCTCAGAATGTGTTAGGATGAATCCCAATAAGTCATATAAAATACAAAAATATCTTTCACTTTCTGCACTAGCTCGCAGAGCGAGCTCCACTTTTAGGCACTTCAAATGCCTTTGAACATTTAAACTGCCCCAAAGAAATATCTGAGCTCGCACTAGCCCAGTTCTCTTACTACGACCACTGAGGCCAAAAGCTATTACTATAATTTTTTTCCAGCTCGCTTTCACTTCATGCTTGTGCTCACACTGCGAGCTTGCTTTCCTCTCGCTGACAGCTCGCATAGCTAGCCATGGGATCAACATCTTTTCTTTAGCTTTCTTGTCCATTCTTTTGTGTCTTTTTTCACTATGATCAAGCTTAATTCCTACACAATAACACACAAATCAAGAAATCCAAAGGTAATTGCAACTATATTGAGGATTCACACAATTTCATGAATTAATTCAATTGAAACACAATCAAAGAGTTGAAAAATGGCATGAAAGATGATCAAAATTAAGTCATATTTGACATTCAACAAACTCTCCCCAATTAGATCTTTGTTTGTCCTCATTCAAAGTATGCCTCTCACGAAAATAAGAGGATTTGCTCAAGCACAAGATTTAACCAAGAAAGGATTAACAGTTCAAATTCAACATGCAAATGCGCACAAGCAATGTTCACTACTTCCTAGAATCAAACAATGAGAAAGAATTTAGTTCTTAAAACAAATATCATTAAATGCATTCAAATAACAACTAAATTCTCATACTTGAATCACCTTAACGTTCCTCTTCAAAATAAGGATGAAGAAATTTACGCGTTTGCAACTGCAGGGAAATTTACACTTGTTTTGGACTGGACCTGTGGCTGCCCCAGCGTTGAGCACAACCCAATCTGGTTCTACGTAGAGGATGGCCCAGAGTGCTGTCCTAACCCGTGAGGGCCAGTAGAGAACATGTTCCCCATGTGTTCCTCGCCCAGGGACGCGTCACCAACTGACACGCACACCTCACAGAGTCATTTTGCCCTTCATAACGGGCAAGTCCATCCGCTATCTAGAGAGTGCGGAGCGGTTAACCTAGGATGATGAGCACGAGCTGCTCATCCTTACTTACATGTGGGAATCCTGGAAATCATCCATTGTGGGCCTGAACACTCAACCTACAATAAAGACCATTGGCCATGTGTTGTGGGCTCACTATAAAAACCCTCATCCGCAAGAGGGTCAGATATTCTATTCTTTACCCTTTCTTACTGACCTCTTCACCTGAACTAGCTTAAGCATCAGAGTGCCTTCAGGTACACCCCCCTCTCTATCGACCGTTCAAGACCGTGGGTGTCTTGATGGCCACTATCCTACTATGATCGACAGGTTAGATCAATGGTGTCATCTGTGGGAAACATGTTTCCCCATATTTTCTTTCATTGAAACCAAAAGATCAAAACAAAAAAAAACGTCAGAAACCAATCATGGTCGGTCAACACAACGACAACAACAATGATCACGAAATTGTCCTCTCTCCCGTCCATAACACTGATAATGAAAATGGCTTGCCTTTTATGGAGGAAAGCACTACACTACGGAGAGACGGGTGCACCGCCTCCCTCTCCTACGATGATGCGACCAACCATGACATCCAACTCGTGGGAAGTCGCAAAGGTCCAGAGAAGGCGCCGGAGAAACTTAAATTGATTATAGTGCCACCCAACGCTGACCCAACCATGGAGGCCCTATTCGCGACGCTGAACCAGACCAACACGCTGATCTACCACCAGAATGAGAGGATTGGAGCATTGGAGAAGGACCACATTCACGCTCTCCCCCGTGGAGACACCGTCAGTATGAGTCTCGTAGCCCGTCGCCACGACGACCAGGCTGCCGCCCACAGTTAGAGAGGTCGCAGCCCGTGAAGTACAACCGCACTCCTCCCCGATTTCCAAGAAGAGCAAGGCCAGTGGATTACCAGATAACCGTCGTTTGCCTCCACGCAAATCAAAGGGCCGACTAAAGGACTCGTCGCCACGCTGCAACGACATCCATCAGCGAGAGAAGTAAGATTTTTCTCTGCCGCAAGCAATCGTGGATGCTCCCCTTCCCGTCGGGCTGGAAAAACCACTGAACCTGGGAACATACGATGGAACGACGGACCCTGACGAGCACATCAAAAACATTAATGCTCTGCTCCATTATTGCATTGTTAGAGGTACCACCAAATGCAAGATGTTCCTTGCTACTCTATGGAAGGGTGCCATGACCTGGTACAAGAGCCTCATTGACGAATCCATCACTTCCTCGAGACACATGGGGAAGCAGTTTTCGGGGCACTTCACTGCTTCTCGTCGCCATCCAAAGTCAGAGGCGTCACTCAAAGCAATCATTCAGGGGAAAATGAGTCCCGCTGAGCCTATATCAAAAGATTCAATTGAGAAGTTGTCCATGTCTCCACGACCGACGACATGAAAAAAACGTATTTGCTCGAGCGAGGACTACGCCCCCGCAGTGACTTCGCCAAGCCTGTCGGTATTGAAATGCCTACATCATTGGATGCCCTCATCCTCAAGGCTCAGGCCTATATGTAAGAGCAAGATTTGTCTCTACAGGTTAATCTCTATGTTTTGATGATAACAATTGAGTATTTGTGAAAGAACCATTTTATGGTTTAATGTTTGTTATTTGCAGGTCATATTAAATTAAATATATTAGACCAAACAAACAGAAGCAACGTGTGCAACTAGTAACTTATGGAATTACTTAGTGTGACGTCATGAAGCGCATGTGAGAAGCTAGTTTGCTTATGTATCTGATCACGTTCAGTAAGAATCAAGGGTGCTGGATATTGCAGTTGCAATGCTCCTGTGGTTTCTGCTCTGAAGAAGTGCATCTGATCTGAAAGTAAATGAAGCTTAGTGAAGAAGCAAGTTTGTTTCTGCATCTGATCATGTTCAGTAAAGAATCAAGGATGCTGGATATTGCAGTTGCAATGCATCTATGGATTCTGCTCTGAGTTATGCATCTGATCTGGAAGCTAACGAGCGTCTCTGAAGAGTAAGTCCTCTGAAGAACAAAGTGCTAAAGACTCTTAAGACTCTGATGAATTGAAGTTCTGAAGGCTGAAGGCTCTGAAGACCAAGTGCGTCAAGACTCTGAAGAAGTGTTCTGGAGGTCAAGACTCTGAAGACTCTGAAGAAGTGTTCTGGAGGTCAAGACTTTGAAGACTCTGAAGAAAAGTTCTGAAGGTCAAGACTCTGAAGAAGTGTTCTGAAGGTCAAGGCTCTGAAGATTCTTAAGACATGGTTTCTGAAGAATTAGTCATGAAGATTCTCAAGATTGTTTCAGAGGAAACTTAGTTCTTGGAATGCTGAAGACTGGATTCTGAAGTGGAAGATTGTGTCAGAAGAAGATTCATCCAGATGCAAGACATGTTACATCAGATAAGCTATTGCTGTTCAAATCTGATAAATCATGTGCTTATGGAAAAGGACAAGAAAGTGATGTCATCCAACACGTGCTCATTCTATCCGTTGGAATATGACCGTTGGAAATAGAAAGGACTTTTCTATCCTCACAACGTCATTCTTGGAAGCACTATAAAAGGAATAATCATTTGTTTATTCAAATGTGGCTAAAGCATTGGGTTGGCCTTTTGCGTTGTTGCGTTGCTGCTACTACTGCAAAGAAAAGACAAAGCTTAATGGAAAAGAAGCCTTAGTGCTCACAAACAGAAAAGCTTTTAAGCATATAGAAACTGTTTTAATAATCTCTTAGAGAGTTGTTATTAGAATTAGTTTCTGTATTAGGAAGCAAGGAGTTGTTGCTCATTACTTGCTATGTGCTAAACTTGGAGTTATTAGCTTGCTAGGAAGCACCATTGTAATCTCCGGCAACACAAAAATTCTATTTTAGAATTAGTGGTTCCTCAAGTGATCTTGTGAAGATCAGTATACTTGAGATGACAAGTGACAGTAGTCATTTGTGGAAATCCTAATAGGAGATCTTTAGTGATCGGATTCTATTAAGGTGTCAATGAATGTTATATCCTTGGGGATCCCTGAACGTGTCATTGTCAAGTTGTTAGTCACTTGCAGTTAGCTTGTGCATCTGTAATCAGTTCGGTTATAGTGGATTAAGCCCTTAATTGATTAAGGCGAAATCACCTTGGAAGGGTGGACTGGATTAGCTTGAGAGTTGCTCAAGTGAACCAGGATATATGATGTGTTCTTTACTTATACTTTATTATTTATGCTTCCGCAATGTATTTAATATAAGCGCATAAAAGCATCAAGTGAAAGAAGAAGATAAGAAAAAGAAAAAGTTTTATTTAGGCATAAACCTAATTCAATCCCCCCCTTTCTTGTGTTTATTTCTCACCTTCAATTGGTATCAGAGTCTGGTTCTGTTATTGATGGATATCAAACACCTAACAGTGTCAGATAAAGATCTATAGGCTATGTGGAGAAATACTTTTGGGGATTATTCACCGTTCTTACAATTTCAGCCTCACATCAGTTTTTGAGGATGATGAGTTCTAAAATTGTAATCTATTTGGTTACTTGAGAAAGTCACTGATTCTGTGAAGTTTGAAGTTTGAAGTGTTGAAGCCTTCAACAACAAATCTTCTCTAGTAGATTCTAGAAGAAGAATGAAGAATCAACTGACAAGAAAGATTCATCAGATAAGAAGATATATCTGTTGAATGCTGATGTAAAATACGTTTGGATTTTCAACATATTTGCTCAAAGATTAAATCTTCAGCAAGTAAGAAATCTTGATTTCTAAAGATTAATTCTGGTGAGTATGAGATGTTTTCAAGAAACGGATTAGTCCACACTTGACTTTCTCATGACAACTCATTGGGATTTATCTTAAGTAAGAAAAGATATATTGTTGGCTAATGAATCCTATTCATCAGAACGCCAGAATATAGTCTGCAGAAAAGGGCAAGTTCAGAAGAATATTCAAATCTGGAAGAAATGATTCTTCAGATTCAAAGCATTTGAAAGTTGCTTTTCTTGAAGAAGTTTCAAAGAATTCTGCAGAGGTTTCAAGATAGGCAGTGTTTATCAACTCATCTGGATATGATGAAATTCAGAAGATCTGATTTGAAGAAACATGAACAATTAAGTTCTGTTAACTTGAGATGTTACCTCAGTTGAACAAACTGTAATTAATCAGATGTTTTCAGGCATTATTTTTTCAGAAATTCTTAATGAATGTTTTGAGAAATAAAGTTGTGTGGAAAGATACAAGGACAGTAGTCATTCTGTCTGAGGTAAAAAGGATTTAAATCTCTGGTGTTATTCAATCTGAATAAGTCAGTAGATTTTTTTTGAGAAAAGATGTTTCTGTTAAACTCTGTTGATCTAACTCTACAAGTTAGCTCAGCATTGTAAGAGCAAAATTGTCAGTCAGACTGTGTCTCTTGATACATCTGAGTTTGATGATAATTGCATCTAGATTGGATCTGTATTTGTTTCAAGTAGACAAATTTAAAAGATGTAGCCTGAGGGAAGCTAGATGCTCTCTACTCGTGAAGATCAGAATATCTGTGCTTTGAGGATATCTCTCTTGAATCAGATGGATGTTGTTGTGATTAATGAAGATGTTGGAGAATCAGAAGCAGATTGTGTTCTAGCTGAAGAAACAGAAGCTACCCCAGATGCTATTCAATTAGATGCTTCTGAAGAATCAACCATGGGAAGTTTCCTCCAGAATCAAATCTTCTCTTCCAGAAGAGACGTTCATTGGAAAGAAGGATGATTCCAGAAGAACAAGATTCTTTTGTTTCTCAAAGCTTGTCAGCAAGAAGTTTTTGACTATACAAAAGATAGGTGCTTCTGTGACAAGGGTAGAATTCATATTCTTGTCAATCTCCTTTGTTGATCTGTATAACATCATATAAATCAGATGAATATTGAAAATACTTTTCAAATTTTTTTTTTGAACAAGTAGTATGTATTCATCAACTTCCCAGTCTTTGAAAACTATTTTTTTGTCAAAAGAAAAGTTTATACTACTCTTTTCATAAAACTATTATGGAAGATATTTTAAATATGTCAGATTTATGTTAATGATATTTTCTTTAGAAACATATACTTCACTTGGAAAGGAGTTTGCTGAGTGTATGTAGGCAGTAGCTGAAACTAGCACTCTGGGAAAAGAAGAGGCTAGTGAAGTTAGATCAGAAGCTGTACAGAAAAGTTCTGTAACACTGATTTTGCAGAGGCTCTATCAATCAGACATCTACTCCTTCAATTGTTAAGCAAGGCTACAAAGGCAAGGTACACAAGCTACAGAGGCAAGTTACAGAAGAATATGATGAAGCAACGCTACAGGAGATTCTGAAACTTGTTGAGAAGTAACTCTACAGAAGACTCTGAGCAGATGGTTTAAAGCAATTGTTTTTGATCCTACAAGTGATAACTCTGGGCAAAGAGTATAAAGAAATTGGTCAGAAGCTCCGAGGTTCAGATTTTGCATGGCTCTGAAACATCAGCAACATAGCTTACATCTAGATAACAAGGACACCTGAAGAATGAATATCTAGTTTGATCTGAAGAGTCGCTCTGGATGAACTATTTGATGAAACATTCACTAGAGCTAAGCTGCATAGATCTAAAGCAGAAAATCTAATGCAAGGAATCATTTCCATCAGTTGGTATCAGACTCTTATCAGTCTCCAACCTTTTGTTGATGATCATAAGAACTTACTAACATAACAGAAATAGTTATGGTTAGAAAGTCTGATGTAGAGAATCTCGTTAGAAGATTAAGCAATAGCTTTGAAGAATTATAAAGCTAATTCATAAAGGATAAATTCTTGGTGTAAGAAGATATAGCTTTCATCTGGAAACAAGTCTTCTTGAAGATAAAGAGGCATGTTCATTGGTGTCAAATTGGATGATCTGAAGATGAAGACCAAAGGAATCTGGATTGTGTAACTACTGATCAAGTTGAATCAAACATCAGAAGAGATATACTTCTAAAGAAGTTGCTTCAATTCAGATGAAGAATGTAGCAGACAGAAGGATAATCTTTCAGAGAGTAGCCATCTAAGACTCTCATGCATTCAACGTATACTCTGAGAAAGAAAGAGGTTAGTAAAATGGTAGTATCAGAAGCTGTACAAAGGTATGAATTGTACTCTTCTGTATTTTACTGTTTCTAGTCCAAATAAATTTTTTTCAGTATATGTGCATGTGCTTGATTCCAATCAGATCCTAAAGAATCCCTTTTAACATTTGTTAAGAGATTTCTAAGGTATCTGAAAGGTACTACTAACGTGACTCTGTGTTGCAGAAAACCAGATAACTATTTTTAGTAGGTTTCTGTTATGATGATGTTACTAAAGACAGAGTTAGTTGCAAAAGTACCTCTGGATAGCACTCTCCCTTAAAGAAGCAAAATACTGCAAAATGCTGGTTGAAGTATCAGATGCTCTGAATGAAGTGTCAAATGAAGGACATTCATGCACAGAAGATTGAAGGATCAGAATGCACATTGTTGGCACATCACCTTCAATTGATATCAGATGTTTACTCAAAAATATGAGCAAATATGAAGTTGTAGACCATCATAAGATTTGGATCATCTGGAGATCTGGTTAAAAGATTAAGTTTTGAAGATGGCCTGTCAAATCAAACGTTGATACTTCTGATGTATAGTGTCTTGATGTTGAAGAAACAAGCTGAAATAGTTTCATTATTTCACACCTTCAATTGGTATCTTATATCTTCAATTAGTATCATATCTCTGACATCCAACCAGAAGCAAAGCATCAGATAACTCTGAGCAAAACTTCAGAAGATGTTTGAGTGAAGATATAGAAGGTTTTGGGCGCAGAATTATGAAGCAAGATTCAAAAAATTCAGAGTCAACCACTAGCACAAACCTCTGAATTTCACACCTTCATTTTGGTATCAAACCTTTCAAAAGAAAGAATCAAAGCAAGGCCAGAACAAGCACTTTAACTCTGGAACTTGAGAATTCTTGAGATATTTCTTCAATTGGTATTAGACTCTAAAATTGGATGTATTTCAAGTTGTTCTAAGGACTGGAATAATTGGTATCAAGATCAAGCCAGAAGGAAGAAGGAATTTCAACTTTCTTGTCTAAATCTAGCAGAAGAAGATTCCTGAAAAGAAACTTCCGGATTGGTACAAGAAGCTGAAGATGCTAAGAAGACTAAGCAAATTGCTATAGTTGGTTCTTCTTGTGAAACTAAGTTTGTACGTTGAGAACGTGACATTAGAAGAGATCAACAAGCCACGAAGGATGTACAAGTTGTCAGAGAAAGATCTGCTGTATAGAAACTTGTCAACAGTCCTAGTCAGAGCATGCTTCTAGAAACTCTGAAGAGTTGTCACTCTCCAAGAAGCAGGGGGAGATATAAAAGATGAAATCTGGAAAAGATATCAACCTACCTTATTGGTATCAATCTGTGAGAAGTAAGTTCTTAGGGGGAGAAATGAAAGATGATTAAGTTCTCAGTGCTATCTCTCAACTCCTATCTTTTTAATTTCTGACATTAAAAAGAGAGAAATATTTTTTTTCTTAAAATATTTTTTTTCAATGAAAAACTCTAACTTTTTGATGATGTCAAAAAGGGGGAGAAATGAAGATGATTTTGATATAATCTGGAAAATAGTATATAACAGGGAAAATGAAATGGGGAGAAATGAAAGATGTTTTTAATATAACTTGGGGAGAAATGGAAAACGTTTTGGAGAAATAGAATACAGCTTTGATATATTCTATAACCTGAAAGAGAATGCAAAACATATAAACTACGTTTATTATTAAATGTGTGTTTGATGTTTTTCCGAGGAACTCTGAACAAGTTCACTAGGCATTCTAAACATGATAATTGAAAGAAATCTGAGCTCAAATGAACTGGTGTTCATATAATAGAAGTTATACACTTCGTGAACATAGATTCAGAATCAGATGGACCCAATACTGTTCAGAGATCTGAAAGTTAAAGTCATCTGGAATCAAAATGTTTAGAAGATGTAAATTGTCTGTGAATATGATAATCAGAGCACAAGAATCAGAAATCTTCATAGAAGCAAGATTTGGATTCAGAATCAGAATCATGAGTATCATGTATTGGTGTCAGACTAAGAACCAACATGGGTATCAGACTCAGATTCAATATTGGAATCAGATTCAGAAGTAAACAGTCTAGTGGTTTCTATTAGTATCAGACTGCTTCAAGAGATCAAAAATCTGAGAAGAAAGCAAGTCTGAGAAAGCAAGAATCAAGACTGTATCAAGATCAGAAGATCCAAATATCTAACATACTGTAACCAGGGGGAGTTCTCCCAGGAAGGTTCACAAGTCAGGATATTTGATTTTCACCCATTCTGAAACTCAGGGGGAGTTTCTCATCTGTAGATAAACAGATGTGTTGAAGATCAAGAGAAAATGCTTTAGAAGATTCTGAAGTTATATGACTCTGATACGATGCTTAGAGAAGACAAGTTCTAAAGATCTGAATATGGAAGTTCTGTTGAACTAGTCCAGATGCTGAAGACTTATGCTATCTTAGATCGTAGGGAAGTATTCCTTCTATTCTACTCTATTTGATTATGTTTTATCAAATTTATTTTTTGTAAGTCTTGGGATCACAGTATGTCTCTAAACAAGCATAAAAATGTTTTAAAGGTTAACACATTCAGGGGGAGCAGTTGCTTAGAACTCTGAATAGGTTAATGCTTGGTGATTACCCTGTATAAAATGTTCTATCAAAATACATGTTTTTGTCATCATCAAAAAGGGGGAGATTGTAAGAGCAAGATTTGTCTCTACAGGTTAATCTCTATGTTTTGATGATAACAATTGAGTATTTGTGAAAGAACCATTTTATGGTTTAATGTTTGTTATTTGCAGGTCATATTAAATTAAATATATTAGACCAAACAAACAGAAGCAACGTGTGCAACTAGTAACTTATGGAATTACTTAGTGTGACGTCATGAAGCGCATGTGAGAAGCTAGTTTGCTTATGTATCTGATCACGTTCAGTAAGAATCAAGGGTGCTGGATATTGCAGTTGCAATGCTCCTGTGGTTTCTGCTCTGAAGAAGTGCATCTGATCTGAAAGCAAATGAAGCTCAGTGAAGAAGCAAGTTTGTTTCTGCATCTGATCATGTTCAGTAAAGAATCAAGGATGCTGGATATTGCAGTTGCAATGCATCTATGGATTCTGCTCTGAGTTATGCATCTGATCTGGAAGCTAACGAGCGTCTCTGAAGAGTAAGTCCTCTAAAGAACAAAGTGCTAAAGACTCTGAAGACTCTGATGAATTGAAGTTCTGAAGGCTGAACGCTCTGAAGACCAAGTGCGTCAAAACTCTGAAGAAGTGTTCTAGAGGTCAAGACTCTGAAGACTCTGAAGAAGTGTTCTGGAGGTCAAGACTCTGAAGAAAAGTTCTGAAGGTCAAGACTCTGAAGAAGTGTTCTGAAGGTCAAGGCTCTGAAGATTCTTAAGACATGGTTTCTGAAGAATTAGTCATGAAGATTCTCAAGATTGTTTCAGAGGAAACTTAGTTCTTGGAATGCTGAAGACTGGATTCTGAAGTGGAAGATTGTGTCAGAAGAAGATTCATCCAGATGCAAGACATGTTACATCAGATAAGCTATTGCTGTTCAAATCTGATAAATCATGTGCTTATGGAAAAGGACAAGAAAGTGATGTCATCCAACACGTGCTCATTCTATCCGTTGGAATATGACCGTTGGAAATAGAAAGGATTTTTCTATCCTCACAACGTCATTCTTGGAAGCACTATAAAAGGAAGAATCATTTGTTTATTCAAATGTGGCTGAAGCATTGGGTGGTCCTTTTGCGTTGTTGCGTTGCTGCTACTACTGCAAAGAAAAGACAAAGCTTAATGGAAAAGAAGCCTTAGTGCTCACAAACAGAAAAGCTTTTAAGCATATAGAAACTGTTTTAATAATCTCTTAGAGAGTTGTTATTAGAATTAGTTTTTGTATTAGGAAGCAAGGAGTTGTTGCTCATTACTTGCTATGTGCTAAACTTGGAGTTATTAGCTTGCTAGGAAGCACCATTGTAATCTCCGACAACACAAAAATTCTATTTTAGAATTAGTGGTTCCTCAAGTGATCTTGTGAAGATCAGTATACTTGAGATGACAAGTGACAGTAGTCATTTGTGGAAATCCTAATAGGAGATCTTTAGTGATCGGATTCTATTAAGGTGTCAATGAATGTTATATCCTTGGGGATCCCTGAACGTGTCATTGTCAAGTTGTTAGTCACTTGCAGTTAGCTTGTGCATCTGTAATCAGTTCGGTTATAGTGGATTAAGTCCTTAATTGATTAAGGCGAAATTACCTTAGAAGGGTGGACTGGATTAGCTTGAGAGTTGCTCAAGTGAACCAGGATATATGATGTGTTCTTTACTTATGCTTTATTATTTATGCTTCCGCAATGTATTTAATATAAGCGCATAAAAGCATCAAGTGAAAGAAGAAGATAAGAAAAAGAAAAAGTTTTATTTAGGCATAAACCCAATTCAATCCCCCCCTTTATTGTGTTTATTTCTCACCTTAACTATATTCAGTGTAAGGAGAAAGAAGCCGCCAACAACGCTCGAGACTCACGTCACCAGGAAAACTCTAGAGTTTCGAGGCACGATGACCACCTTGGCCTTAGGACTTCTACGTCCTTGAAGGGGCCGAAAACCCCCTCTACTTTGCAACACATATCACTTGGGAGACCTTCCCTTCCACAATGTTCATATCTGGCGGGGGTTTCAACAAACTCACCAAAGGCTCGATAAAAAGAAAGTTCGAGCAACTCATCAATGCGAGCTCAAGCCAAAATTATACCCTCGACAAGTGCCGGGAAAGCTCAGTCCCTATCACATTCTACCATGAAGAGCTCCCCAATGGATCCTCAAACTTCAACATCCCTTTTCTCGTGAGAGAATGAATGGAAAGCTTTGACACTCGTCGCATACTGGTCGACTAGGGGAGCTCAGTTAACATCATGTACTCTCAGCTGTTCCTGACATTGCAGCTCGACAAAACACATTTGACACCCTACATGGGCTCTAATCTACATAGCTTCAACAACGTGACCATAAATCCATGGGGTTATGTTGAACTGATTGTCACTGTCGGAGTGGCCAAGACCGCCAAATCGGTCAAAGTCAAATTCCTGGTAATAAAATGTCGTTCTCTATACCAGTGCATACTGGGAAGACCGAATTTGACCGAACTGATTGTTATTGCATCCACTGTTCATTTGAAGATGAAGTACTACATAGACATGGAGCTTGTTGCCACCCTTCACGGGGACATAGAAGCTGCGAGAAGATGCTTTAAAGTGGCCTCAAAGGGGCAGAGCTCCATGTTGCACCCCAAAATTTGCCCAACTTTTCTTTACCTAGCTTATGTTTCATTTCATTCAGATTAGCATTATCATTTGCATTTCATTGACAGGTATGCAGGAGATCAAGAGGTATGATTACCAATCAAGACTTTGAAGCTAGCTAAGAAGGTTATTCAAGTGTTCAAGGGTTGATATCCTTGTCAGAGAAATTAAAAGATCCTCAGAGAGAGTGATTGAAGCCAAGTGTGTAGGTCTCCTAACTTGAGAGTTGTGGGAAGCCATCAGATGATTCTGAGGTCATGGAGATGGACTTGAGGTCTTGAGAAAGCTCATGAGAAGTGTTGAAGATCATTTTGAGGCCTAGACAAGTCATTGTGCAAGATTAAGAAGCCTCAACCATGATTGGTGCAGCTAGGGTTTGACTAGGTCAACCCTAAGTCAACTGATGATTTGAAGGAGGTTGAGACATAATTCAAGAGCCATGTGATCATGTATTGATACATTGAGATGTTCTAAGGATGATTCCAAGGTTAACTCATCATGATTGAAGAGCTTGAGAAGTTTCAGGCTAGGGTTTCTAAGGCTTGACAGTGTAAAATCCCCTAGTTTAACCCCCATCTTCAAGGCAATTTAACTCAAGATATGATTGTCATCTCATTTTGCCCCCAACATTATTGTTGTAGAGCATGATCATAGCTTTAATTTTAGTGCTAGAAGTCCTTGATAGGATTTGTAGAGCTCAAGTTATGACTTTGACAAGTTACAAGTCATCCGAGGAATGTGAATTTGGAGCTTGAAAGTTACCCAACTTGCATGAAACTTTTTCCCTAGAAGGATGATTCCTATGAACTCTTGGTCAACATGCATGTTGTTCCTTATTCCCTTAGCTTTATAGAAAGTACTAGAAGTCCTTGATAGGCTTTTTAGAACTCAACTTATGGATTGGACAAGTCAAGGGTATTTTGGACATTTGGTGATTATAGGTCATTTGTGATCATAGGCCATTTTCACCAACTTAGAAGCCTGAAATGAAATTTTGTTCAACTAGAAAGTTGCTCAAAATGGGGTTTTAACCTTGACCATGCATTAAGGAGGCATTGAATTGGCTCAAGGAGAGACTTGGTTCAAGAAATTTTGAAAAAAGAAAGAATTAAAAGGATTTAATGGCCAAAAATTCAAATGATTCATTTTGTGCCCAAATGAAACAAAATTATAGGTCAAATTGATTGGAAAAATGATTCTAGAGACAATGGCAATGTTAGATTTTGATTTGAGGTCATTTGCATAACATTCCATTTCATTTCTTCATGATGAAGCAACATATCCAATTCATACCTTTGGCTTGCAAACAAGGAAGATAACTTATCAAACTCATTCAAAATCTCATGAGAACTTGATTACACACATAGCCAGGCCAAGGAGGAGTCAGAATGGTGATTGCCATGGATGAGATTTTGAAGAGATTTTGAAAATCCAAAATCTCATTTGGATGGATCCAGAAGTTTCTAGACAATCCCAATCACTTCTATATAAGTCATTGAGTGAACTCAGCCATTTTTTTGGAAGGAATTGAAGCTGGTTTCAGAAAGAGCCATTGAAATTTTGAAGGTGCAAGTTGAAATCGGGTTTTCAATTCAAGGGAGAATCAAGCCAAATCAGGGTGTGCAAAGGCTTTGGGAGTGAATTTGGAGTGTGTCTGCATCATCTTGGCAGTTGAAGTGAGCAAAAACCACCTCTGTTACCTCTCTGAAACCAGGTTTGTACATTTCACCCTTATGCACGATTTAGGAGGAGATACTTAACAATTCATATGTGGTTAGGATCCTTGCAAGATGTAGTTGGATTTAGGATCAGAAATTGGTGAATTAGAGACAAATTAGGCATGCGATCATTTTCTGTTGAGGTTGATATCTCAAGATTCTTGAAGGAATAATCACGATGGGATAATGGAAATTGATGAGTGAAGAGTGAGGATTAACTTGAGACCTTTAATTTGAAGAATGGTGAAAATCAAGATTTGGAGGAATTCTGAAAATGATATTGGGTTTGAAAATCTAGAGAGAATTAGATGATTTGGAGTTGATATTCTTGATCAACATCAAATTTGGAGTGAAATGATGATTTGTTTCGTGAGTTTTGGTGAATTATGGAGGTTGTCTCACCGGAGAAGACGGTGGAGCCACTGTTCAGGCCACCGTCTGAGAACTCCCTCCATTTCAGTTCAAACTTGGGGATGATGAACAAGAGCCCTCAGATTAGGGTTTGACCTTGGACTCATGCGTGCATTGGAGGGCCACGATTTGATCTCAGCGCTGAAGAGAGACATTAGAATGAAATGCACCGTTTCATTAATTGATTTGTTTTGGGCTTAGGACTTATAGTGATATCCCCACCCCCTTTGGCCCAATTCTGTGAAATAAACTGACTTGGATTGCTATTTGCCACGCATTGTTTATTAATTTCTTTTTATTTTCTTTATTTTCATCATTTCATATGACTTAGAGATTAATTCATAAAAAATAGGAAATTAACTCAATTAATTCCAAACTTTTTTCCCCTGATTCATGATTGAATATAGAATTTTGTAGATAAAAAATATTAGGAATTCATGCATTTGTGATTTTATTTGCATTTTTTTGATTATTAATTGATATTAAAATGGCCATGGTTGATACCTTGTTTTGATGAATTTTGTTTGAGCACTTGGCGATGATTCTTGCCTTGATTTTTTGTGTGTAGCTAGCATAGATATGCATGTTCCCCTTAGATTTTTATCACATTTTTGCGATGAAGTTAGGTGGTAGTTTTAAGTTGAAACTTTAGGTGCTCTATTTTTAGGGTTTGTGCTTAATACCTTGTGATCTAGGTTTTATTTCTAGGACTTGGTGGATGATTCAACCCCTAGATTTTGTATGGTAGATTCATGATTGAATTAGGGTCCCATAGTTATTTTTGTAGGATTTTACAATTGGTTTTAGTATTTTAGTTAGGACTAACTTTAGTACTAGGTTTTAGGTGATCCTAACTTGCTAATTCAATTAGATTGAGTTCCTTAGATTATGGTTTTGCTTTGCTTGCTCTTGGATGATGTTGAAGACAAGCTTGGGCTACCATGGAATGCTTGAAGAAGCTTGGATGTGAAGACTTCCCTTCTTTTGGTGTAGTGTTGATTAGGTGTTAAGATTAGGGTTTGCAGGCAGAGCTTCTAGATAGATTCTCTTCTTTCATAAACATGGAAGGTGTTGATCACCTCCATTCTTACCTATGATGTAAGGTCCCCTTGTGAAGGCCTCATCCCTCCTTTGGTAGGATGTGTGGCTCTTCACAAGTTGGTAGAACCTTTGAGGGTCCCTTTCTCTGATGATGGAGTGCTCAGTGGTGACCTTTGGTCTCCATTCTGCTGCCTATCATCCAAACCTTGCTCTTGTTAGATAAATCTTTCCCCCTTGCTAGAGGATGGAATTCCTAGTTAGAAGATTGAAGATGCTAGAGGTTGCCACTTCCCTGTGTCTGAAGACTGCCATTGAAGCTGAAGCTTGAAGATCAAGAAGAACAAGTTGATACTTGTGTGAAGAAGATCAAATTGAGATTGAAGAAAGAGCTGAAGCTTGAAAGAATAAGTTAATACTTATGTTTGGTGCATTGAGAGCCTGAAGGAACAAGTTGATACTTGCTATTGGGATTGAAGCCTGAAGGTGGAGTCTACTTTGGAGCTGAGGCTTGAAGAAGATGAAGAAAAAGTTGATAATTGAAGCTTGGAGAAGCAAGTTGATGCTTGCTGTTGAAGAGGATAGCCCTGAAGAACAGTTGAGGACTGAGGACTAAACTGCTGTCAGAGAGGAGCTTTATTGTGGAGCTGTGGGAGCTGTTGATCTGCTTTCTTTTCTTGTCTGTTTAGCTTTCTATGCAACTGTATTGAGATGACTTGTGTGATTTGCTTGATGCATTATAATAAGTTCATGTTTAGATTGATTTAAGCTAGGAGCATGATTGCACTAGAGGTTGAGTTGCTCCCTCTGCTTGTATTGTTACTGTATGGCTTTGCTTGCTGGTATTTGGTAGAGCCCTGCTCCCTTGCCTATATGGTCTGTTGTGTTTGCTTGATGGCCTTTCATTTCACTTCTTCTGTATGATTGCAGTTATTGTGTTTGCTTGATAGCATGTTATTTCCTCTGTATGATTGCAGTTATTCATATCTGGCTTGAGGTTGAGATGAGCTTGTGGAGGCTGATGTCCCACACACATTTCCTCCCTCACTTGCATTGCATGCATTTTATAGTCGTTTACTGTTTACTGTTTAGCTGATGCTTTATCTGTTTCTGCTTATCATTGATATGATCCCCTAGGAATCTCACTTCCTTTGATAAGGAAGTGATGATTAGAACCTTAGGTTGAAACCTATGCATGATAACTTCTAGGAGATCCCTGTTTCAAACCTCAACCATAGGATGAATCCTTGGCATGACAACAGTAGGACTTGATAGTCTCCCCTTAGTTGAGCCTGCTCTCTCTTCTCATCTCAAAACAAATGAAAATACAGTAATAAAGGTTAACTGACGCTGTACGTTACGAGCCTTAAGCTATCTGAGAAAGGATTGTTGGAGAGTTTATTTTTAACAATCTGGATGTTTAGTATGGCACCCTTTGGGTGACATGCGACGCATTCACTCTCAGGTCATAGTCTCTAGTGCGATATTGGTTGCAAACATCCATAAAAAACAGTTCTTCCGTAAAAGACAGAAAACAAACTTCAAATCTCTTTGCCCCGTGGGCCCATAATTCAAAGGAAGCTTTTCTGAAGAAATGAGTGTCGTTAACTCCCAGTTCTACCGCAAACGGTAACGCTTAAGTCTCCAAGGGTTGAGCTGCGTACGCCAAACTGCTGGAACTGTTTGTTAACCCTACTCGATAAAACAGATGAATCTGAATTCCCGTAATCCGTATTATCCCGAACTACGTAAGCTCTAATCTCTCATATCAGTTGAGAGTACGTAGGCACAATACTGATGTATTGGCGAGCCACCTTCCCCCGTAACCCGTAGTTAGGCGAACTACGTTGACTCTGATTTCTCATTCTCTGATGAGAATACGTAGGCATAAAGCGCGACGCTTTGCCGAGTCATTTTCTTTTCTTTTTAGACCAGCCTTGATAGGTAGATAGTAAACAAACCCGTCAGATAAACCCAACAAGCATGGATCCCATCGAGTACGATGGACGTGAGGGGTGCTAATACCTTCCCCTTGCGTAACCGACTCCCGAACCCAGACAATGGTTGCGATGACCTTGTCTTATACCTTTTCGTCAGGTTTTTCCGATCGTTTCCTTTCCCGTTCTGAGGGATAAATAACGAAAGGTGGCGACTCTTCTGTTTTGCCGGCACCTTATTTTCGCGATAGCGACAGCTGGCAACTCTGCTGGGGACTTGATAGTTTCTTGGGATCCAACGTCCCGTATGCGAGTCAGTTTGGGGATCCAACGTCCCCTGCGAGAGTCAATCCTAGCGCTTGTATGATTACTTGTTGGGTTGTGTTTATTTATCGCATTTATTTCCCGCACTTTATTTTTAGTGTGATATGATTATCTGTGCTGTTGTGGGAGGGGCATTCTGATGAGTGAGGAGCCAGACCCAGGCTTGAGTGTACTTAGCATTAGTTGTGGAAATTAGTGGGCGCGTGCTTGCTTTGCAGGCACTAGTGTCTCATGAAATCCACGCTCAGACGAGGTTCTCCCGGTTGACTTCTTTTCCGGCCTGTTGGGCCTGAGGGGTTGTTGGTTTGGATGATTGTCAACTCTGGGGACCGATCATTTGGGATTCAGCTGAGTGAGGCCGCTTCAGGAGATGGTGATGCCACACCTTCTGGGTATCGTATCACCCCTCTTGAATGTCTGTGACGCTGATGACCGCATAGGATGCCGAACTTGTGTCAGTCTAGGTCCATACCTGTGAGCAGGGTTGGGTTTGTTGCAGGACACCTTAACCTTCAGACTACCTGGTTTTCTTGATAGTGAATCAGTTTTGTTGGTATCAGAGGTCCTCATCATCAGATGTATATGTGTTCTTGACAGAGCAGATTTATGGTCCTGTATCAGAGGTCCTTATTATCAGATGTGTGTTTGTTCTTGATAGAGCAAATTTATGGTCCTGTATCAGAGGTCCTTATTATCAGATGTGTGTTTGTTCTTGACAGAGCAGATTTATGGTCCGATATCTAGGTTTTCTTCTCATAAGATATATGGTTGTTCTTGACAGAGCAGTATCGTGGTTTTGTTGATGCAGAACCTTCATATCTTCAACAGCACATTCATCTTGATCTCCTGCTGCATGATTGCATTTTACATTGCTTTGCATACTCATTTGCATTTCATTAACGTGTGTCTGTGTTGCAGGTACCGTTTCCCCCCGATTCAGGATTTCTTGCCTTCTATTGTGCTACTATGGGTTCTTTGAGGAAGACTGTGGCTTACAAGCTCCCCACTCCTGATGTTGTTCAGCTGACTGGTTTGATTGCTTTAGCAGATGATTCTGTGAGAGATGAATTCAGAAAGTCTTACGGTAAACTGCTCAGTTTGGTTCGTAAGCCCTCTGTGTTTGAGTTGAATGGGTTGCATGCCCTGCTGTAGTTCTACGATCCTCCATTGAGATGCTTTACTTTCCAGGATTTTATTCTTGCACCCACACTAGAGGAGTATGTTGATCTGTTAGGTGTGCCTATGAAGAGTCATATGCCCTTTGTTCACATGGATGCTGAGCCTAATCTGGCTAGTTTAGCTCCTTCACTTCATCTAGATGCCTCCGAATTGGTCTTGTCTAGTTGGAACAAGGTTCCCGGCTTCTCCTTGCAGTTCTTAGTGGGAAAAGCTCAGAAGTGTGCCAAAGACGGTTGTTGGATCGTGTTAAATGCCATTCTCGCTCTGTGCATATATGGCATCATTATGTTCCCCAATATGCCCGACTTTGTAGATTTCGACGCCTTTCACATCTTTGCATCAGGGAATCCAGTCCCTACCTTGATTGGAGATGCTTATTATTCCGTCCACTACAAAAACGAGAACAGAAGGGGTAAGAACGTCTCGTGCTGTGTGCCTTTGCTCTATAGATGGCTTGATAGTCATCTACCCGAAAAGGGTCCCTTTGCTTCGTCTGCAGCCACAGCTGAGTGGCCTGAGCGTGTGATGAGTTTGTCAGCGGAGGACATTACCTGGTTTGATAGAGATAAGTTGGGTACCGAGATCATCTTCAGCTGCAGTGGGTTTCCGAACATGCCTCTAATAGGCAGAAAGGGCTGTATAAACTATAACCCCTCTCTGCTGGTCCGACAGTTTGCTTATGCTTTGAGAGCTCCGCCGAAGGATGAAGAGGTGCAGGAATCTATGTACCTCACTGGTCTTTTAGAGGGGGATATGTTATCTAAGCTTCGGCGCGCTTGGAATGGTATCTGTAAGCAGGGAAATCCGTTGCTGGGGAAAAGTAATAGCCAAGCCTACGCTCCGTACGTGACCTGGATCAGAGCCAGAGCAGAGATTATAGGGATGACGTTTCCACCTGCCAAGCCAGAAATCCCTCCAGTGATTGAAGAGCCTACCACCGTGCCTATTCAGCAGCATAGTCAGGTGTTAGCTGAGAGAGACGAGCTGAAGAAGGCCAATGAAGAACTGGAGAAAGAATTGGCTCAACTCAGAAGCGAGAGAAGCGAAGCCGTTCACTCCTTCAAGAGGCAGACAGAGCTGGTGAACCAGTTAGGGACATATTTGACTAAGCAGATGGGTGAGCGTGAGCGCTTGGGTCGTGACTTCAAAGCTGTCAACGATGTACTGGCCACTAAGAAGCAGCACTTGGATGAAGCGTATCGGAGAATATCCAAGTTTAATCAGCATTGGAAGGCCACCCTAGCCAACGGCAAAGAACGGGAGGACAAGCTGAAGCAACAGATCTCCAAGTTGAAAGCCCAGGTGAAGGCTAGGGAGAAAAGGTTTGATGAAGAAACCGCTCGCAGATATGCCGCTGAAGGACTGCTCAACAAGGCTCTGGCTAACCTGAAGAAGCGCGAACTGATGTTTGAATCCAAGAAGCGGAAGTTAGAAGAGTGTTTCGGCGAAGGAGCATGGGAAGATTCGGTTGAAGGTCTTCAATACACCATTGTGCAGAGAGAGTTACTCGTCGAAGGGTTGCTCACTCGGCCTGATCATCCAGAAACGAGGAATCTGTTAGAAGAGTTTCGCGCCCGTGGCCGTGCTTGACTATATTTGTAATACTTTTGTTTTGATCATTGTTGTATGCTGACCATCATCAGGCTTGTTGGTCGAGGTTATGCTATTGATTCATCTCGTATTCAGTGACGTTGTGTACTGCCTTGATGGGCTTTCTTTATATATATGAGATGTTATTTCCATGACTGGACTCAGACTTCTTATTATCAGCACTGACACTCAGGCACTAGGATCGGGGGAAATCTCCCTAACGCACAGACACACGTTCGCATTTGCATAAAGCATTTGCATAACGAGTACTTTGTCGTTTTTCTAACCTTTTTGTGTATACAGGTTGTTTCAGGTTATTCCAGGATTGATCAGAGACCTATCCACCGCTATCCGACCAGAGCAAATCAAGCCAGAGCTATGGAGCAAGTACAAACTGATGTTCAAGAACTCCGAGAAAGAATGGACCGCTTCATGGAGCTCATGCAAGCGGTCGCCAACGGCCAAGATCAGCTCAGAACCTTGGTTCAGCCTCTGATTTCAAGGGTCGACAGCAATGGTGTACTCCATGGTGGGACGGTGCCAACCCCTCCACCTGTTGAAACTCCTCATAATGGTGTCCCCGTGACCGGGGGAAACGGCAGTGCCAACGACAATATAATCGCTAACATGGGACTCAATGGTAATACGACTGGCGTCGGTAATGGGAATTTTGAAGCTAATGTCAATGTTGGACTGGGCAACGGCAACACGGGTGTTGGAAATCTGTATGGGCCTCAGCCATGGTTAGAAGACCGTCAAGACGATGTGTTATCACAGAGAGGTGCTGAAGGGGAGCTGACTGCTGAAGCACGACTAAGGTTTAAGGCGCTCGAAGACAAGATGAGGAGTTTCGAGAACCAGAACACCATGGGTGTTGATATGTCCAAGTTGGGACTGATTACTAATTTCAAGGTGCCTCCCAAGTTCAAGGTACCCGACTTTGAAAAGTACAAGGGCACCACTTTCCCCCGCGTCCATTTGAGATCATATTACAGAAAAATGTCCGCTCACTCTGAGGATGAGAAGTTGCTGATGCACTTCTTTCAGGACAGTCTGTCCGGGCCCTCCCTGGAATGGTACATGAGTTTGGAACCTACCAGTGTGCGCACGTGGAAGGAACTTGCTGAAGCATTCGTGCACCACTACCAATATAACAGCAACTTGGCTCCGAACCGAGTCTAATTGCAGAATCTGTCGCAAAGGAACAACGAAGGGTTCAAGGAATACGCCCAGCAGTGGCGTGAATTGGCAGCCAGGGTTCAGCCGCCGATGGTTGAACGCGAGCTTGTGGAAATGTTCGTAGCTACCCTCCCAGGGGTTTATTATAAGAAATTGGTCAGCAGTATGTCGGGAAGCTTCTCAGATCTTATTATCACGGGTGAGCACGTCGAAAATGAGATCAAACTGGGGAAAATTCAAGGTGATCTGTCCTCGTCTGGAGGAGGAAAGAAACCGTATGGCGGCAAAAGACGGGAAGGAGAGACGAGCGCCGTGTCCAACGCTCGAAGGAAGGGTAAAGGCCCTCACCAGCAGGTGGCCAGTATAACTATCCCCGCCGTCCAACAACCCCAGCCGCAGCAGCAGCAGCCGCAACCGAATCAACAAGGGTACAGAAAGTATCAGAACAGGGCACCTCTGTCGAGCCGTCACCTTGAGACTCCGCCCATGTCCTACGCCCAGCTGTTACAGACTCTGCTTCAGTTACAGTTGATTTAGAAGAGGACCCTGGCTCCCTTGACAGGGGAACCTCCGTCAGGTTATGACGCGAATGCGACTTGCGAATTTCACTCAGGGGCACCAGGCCACACGATAGAAAATTGCAAAGCCTTCAAGCACAAGGTGCAAGATATGGTGGATGCTAAGATCATCAACTTCTCAGATAATGTGCCAAACGTCACGAAGAACCCTATGCCGAATCATAGGGGAGGTGGAGTAAATGCCATTATCGAGGACGAGAGCTTGGATTTGTTGACTGATGTCAAGGATCTAAAGACACCGCTTAGCTTCGTTAAAGCCAAGCTAATGAAAAGAGGTTACTTCCCGGGCTGTGGAGAACTATGTATGGGCTGTGCGACTAGTCCTGATGGATGTGAACAGTTGATAGAGAGGATTCAGAGTCTGATGACCGAAGGAATCCTGCAGTTTAGCCGAAGGGCCGAAAACGGATCGGGAGAGGTAATGCTGAAGCAAGATGATGAGGTTGCCACCATCACCATCCCTCGTCGGACGATAACTATTTCTGCACCCAGGCCGCCCACAATTACTATCACCAAAGCTGGGCCGATACCTTTCGAAAGCACTAACGATGTCCCATGGCATTATGGGGCAGATGTCTACTGCAATGGACGGAAGTTGGAATTGGAACCCTCAGGGTCACGGGTGGATGACCTAGTGGGCATTAGCGGAATTACTCGCAGCGGAAGAGTATTTGCCCCACCTGAGATCGTGGCGGACAAAGCGGACAAAGTCGATGTAACTGATAAGGGGAAGAGTAAGGTCGCTGAAGAAATTCCTCGTGGGGAAGAAAAAGACTTACTTGTTAAAGACGCCGAAGAGTTTATGAGGTTGATTAAAAAGAGTGACTACAAGATCGTGGATCATCTCCATCAAACACCCTCGAAAATTTCCATCCTGAATTTGTTGCTGTGTTCTGAGGCACACCGCAACGCGCTGCTGAAGGTGTTGAATGCCACGTATGTACCGCAGGAAATCTCGGTCAACCAGTTGGAAGGGGTCGTAGCCCATGTAAATGCTGGAAACGGGTTAGGGTTCACTGACCTGGAGCTGACGCCGAAGGGAAGGAACCACAACAGTGCCCTGCACATCTCGATAGAGTGTAGGGGAACGATTATGTCTCATGTGTTGGTGGACACAGGGTCATCGCTCAATGTTCTTCCGAAGAAGGCATTAATGAAGTTAGATACTCGAGGATTGATTTGCACACCCAGTGATCTGGTTGTGAAAGCGTTCGATGGAACCAAACGTCATGTTTTCGGGGAGGTGACTCTACCAATCCAAGCTGGGCCGGAAATGTTCGACGCCGTCTTCTATATTATGGACATCATGCCTGCCTACAACTGTCTCTTAGGCCGACCATGGATCCATTCTGCTGGAGCCGTGACCTCCACGCTGCACCAGAAACTCAAGTATGCTGTCGGAGGTAGCATTGTGACTGTTTGTGGCGAGGAAGACATAATGGTGAGCCATTTGTCATCCTTCAAGTATGTTGAGATGGATGGGGAAATTCATGAAACCCTATGTCAGGCGTTCGAAGCTGTTAAAGTCAAGAACGTAGCTCCTGTAATCACCGAGAAACCAGAGATGACTCTCTCTTCCTTCAAGGAAGCCCGGGCCGTTGTTCAAGCCGGATATACCCCAGGCTGGGGGCGAATTCTGGAGATACCTAACAAGCAAGACAAGTTTGGGTTGGGATACTCTCCTACGGCTGAAGCCTCCTCTTCTAGCAGTGCGTCGCGAGGTAAAGGGCCGATCCAGTTTACCAGCGGCGGGGTGATATTTGAAAGCGTCAACGCAGTGTCTGAAGACAGCGGAGACAGCGACTGCAATCTGGACTCTTGGATCCAGCCAAGCAAACCAGGCGAGAGCCTCAACAACTGGTCCGTCAGGGATATCATCCAAATAACAGACAAAGAGTAATGATTTACTTTTTTCCAATCGTTGTACAACCCTATGTCCTACCCGGGGCATGGTGGTTTTATTGTCAGGGCCTTGTTTGATTATGTACATGCATTTTATCAATAAATCAAAAGGCGTTTTTCTTCGTATTAAAATATTGTGATCTCTGTTATTCCTGTTTTATATTTGTTTTGAAAAACAACAAAATGGCAATGGGGTTTGTGCTAACCTGCATATCCTTGTTTTAAGCTTAACCCTTGTTATTGCAGAATCCACAGAGCAGATGACATCGACTCTGGACCTTCTACGACTCACTTCGACTTCGATTGCCCGATCTATCAAGCCGAAGAAGAGATTGATGAAGACGAAGACCTTCCCAAAGAGCTGGCCCACTTGTTGAAACAAGAAGAGAAAGTTATTCTGCCTCACGAAGAAGAGATCGAGATTGTGAATCTGGGTTCTGAAGAACTAGTCAGGAATGTCAGGATAGGAGCTGCATTGCAGAGTGATGTCAAGCAGAGATTGGTCGAGATGCTGAAAGAGTATAGTGACATCTTTGCTTGGTCATACGAAGATATGCCCAGACTTGACACTGACATTGTGGTCCACCGCTTGCCGCTGCGAGAAGATTGTCCTCCCGTTAAGCAGAAGCTTAGGAGGACGCGACCAGATATGGCCGTTAAGATCAAAGAAGAAGTGCAGAAACAACTTGATGCTGGCTTCTTAGCGGTCACTACTTACCCTCCTTGGGTCGCCAACATAGTGCCTGTGCCGAAGAAGGACGGTAAGGTGCGAATGTGCGTCGATTATCAGGATTTGAACAGGGCGAGCCCTAAAGATGATTTCCCACTGCCTCATATTGATGTGTTGGTCGACAATACAGCTCAGTTCTCCGTATTTTCGTTCATGGATGGCTTCTCCGGCTACAATCAGATCAAGATGGCGTCGAGGGACATGGAGAAAACTACGTTTATTACACCTTGGGGGACATTTTGCTACAAGGTAATGCCTTTCGGTATGAAGAACGCAGGGGCCACTTACCAATGAGCAATGGTCACTTTGTTTCATGACATGATTCATCATGAGATTAAAGTCTATGTTGATGACATGATTGCGAAGTCCCAAACAGAGGAGGGGCATCTGGTCAATCTGCTAAAGCTTTTCGAGAGGCTAAGGAAGTTCAGGTTGAGGCTGAATCCTAACAAGTGTACTTTCGGAGTACGGTCCGGAAAACTACTGGGGTTTATCGTGAGTGAAAGAGGCATTGAGGTTGATCCTGCGAAGATAAAAGCAATACAAGAAATGCCAGCGCCAAAAACAGAAAAAGAAGTTCGTGGTTTCCTGGGCAGAATAAACTACATTGCAAGGTTTATTTCTCAGCTCACGGCCACGTGTGAACCGATGTTCAAACTGTTAAAGAAAGATCAGGCGATTATCTAGAACGAGGATTGCCAGAAGGCATTCGATAAGATAAAACAGTATCTGTAGGAACCTCCTATCCTGATACCCCCAATGGCTGGACGACCCTTAATCATGTACTTGACAGTTCTTGAGAATAGTATGGGGTGTGTTCTCGGTCAGCACGACGAGACGGGCAGAAAGGAGCATGCCATTTATTATTTGAGTAAAAAGTTCACAGACTGTGAATCTCGTTACTCGATGCTGGAGAAGACGTGTTGTGCACTATCCTGGGCTGCCAAACGTTTACGACAGTACATGCTCAACCACACCACCATGCTAATTTCGAAGATGGATCCGATCAAGTACGTCTTCGAGAAACAAGCGCTTTCGGGCAGGATTGCCAGATGGCAAATGGTGTTGACGGAATATGACATTTAGTACGTTTCCCAGAAGGCCATCAAGGGAAGCGTATTGTCTGAGTACCTTGCCGAACAGCCGAACAGCCGATCGAAGATTATCAGCCGATAAAATTTGAATTCCCTGATGAGGACATCATGTTTCTCAAAGCAAAGGATTGCGATGAACCGTTGCCCGACGAGGGTCCAGATAGGAAATCCCAGTGGAAATTGATATTTGACGGTCGTATGGAAGTGGCATTGGGGCGATCATCACAACTCCCCACGGATCCCACATCCCGTTCACCGCGAGACTGACGTTTCCAATCACCAATAACGAAGTGGAGTACGAAGCATGCATCATGGGTCTAGAGGAAGCAATTGATTTGAGAATCAAGAACCTAGATGTATATGGTGACTCGGCACTTGTGATTAACCAGATTAAAAGTGACTCGGCACTTGTGCCGCCGTGCCCGTTGAATGTCATGTCCTCCCCGTGGCCGTTCTCCATGTGGGGCATCGAAATGATAGGCAAGATCGAGCCCACTGCATCTAACGGTCATCGCTTCATTCTAGTAGCTATCGACTACTTCACCAAGTGGGTGGAGGCAGCCTCATATGCTAATGTGACCAAGCAAGTGGTGGCTAAATTCATAAAGAGGGACACCATCTGTCGTTACGGAATTCCCGAGCGGATCATTACTGATAATGGTTCGAATCTGAATAACAAGATGATGAAGGAGCTGCGCCAAAGTTTCAAGATTGAACACCACAACTCATCTCCTTACCGGTCGAAGATGAATGGCGCCGTTGAAGCAGCCAATAAGAACATCAAGAAGATTGTACAGAAGATGGTTGTGACCTATAAAGATTGGCACGAGATGTTGCCATTTGCACTGCACGGTTATCGTACCACGGTGCGTACATCAACCGGGGCAACTCCCTTCTCACTGGTGTATGGTATGGAAGCTGTCCTACCGTTAGAAGTGGAGATTCCTTCTCTGCGAGTTTTGGTTGACATGAAACTCGACGAGGCAGAATGGATTAAGAACCGACTAAACCAACTCAGCCTGATGGACGAGAAGAGGTTAGCATCGATTGCATATGGTCGCCTGTACCAAAGCCGAATGAAGAAAGTTTATGATAAGAAGGTGCGTCCTAGAAGCTTTCAGACGAGTGATCTCGTCTTGAAGAAGATTCTTCCTCCACACTCCGATCACCGGGGCAAGTGGACTCCTAATTACGAAGGTCCGTACGTCGTCAGCAAGGTCTTCTCGGGAGGAGCCTTGTTGTTATCCACGATGGATGGCGAAGATTTTGCATCCCCGGTGAACATGGACGCAGTTAAAAAATACTTTGCTTAAAAATGACCCGCTGGAAAGAAAAAGAATATCCAGGCAAAAATGGGGCATCCCGGCGAACCATAAAAAAGGAAAAGGTTCGGGCAAAAGTTAGGGATATAAAAGAAAAGAATATACACCCGCAAAGTCAAAAACCTGGAAGGGAGACTTTGGCAAAAAAGGGTATCCCGGTGAATCGAAAACCCGGAAGGGCGATTCAGGCAAAAGTTAGGGATTTGAAAAAGCAAACGACTGCGTTCCGCGTATGGACTTTCATTGTTTAGTGGTTTGGAAGATCTGAGGGCCGTTTATCTGAATCAATCTCTTCTGAAGCTGAAGCGTCGGAGAAGTATCGAAGTCGAGTGGGTCATAGAGGGATCAACTCATGGTGTTCGTCTACGCCTCATTGCCGACATTTGTGTATATACTAATGTATATTTATGTTTTATATTTGCGCGGCTTCCTCATTCCAGGAGCTTGCATCTGTTGTAAAACATTTTTACCCATTCAGGGGTTCATTATCAATAAAATGTAGACTATTCAGCAATTATGTTTGTCTGTTTAGCATTTATCTGTTTTGTTTGCGAAAAAGAACGCCGATGTTTTTGATAAAATGCGCATACATAAACTTACTGGCCTAGGCCACTGATTGTTGAAACAATGAATTACTTGAACATTGTCACAAGATGATAACCTTGATAGGTCCCTTTGAGAAGGGTATCTTGTCTGTTTGTTTGTGTTGTTGCAGGTGTAGCATATTCCAGACAGTACGTCGTATGCGTCCCCAGGCAGGATGATTCTTTCCTCTCCGGCAAGCCCATCAGCATCTCCCCATGGAGTTTGAACATGGGATCGTAAGCATTGATATGTGTCTCCCCAATCAGATGTATCCTGAAGGATCACCATCTCCCCAGCTGAGTCATATACTGAAGTGTGTAGCAATTGATAGTTCAGACTGAAGCCTCCAAGAGAATTGAGATTCCCCGCAGAGTTATACTCTCCCCAGTAAGAAGGATGATTCCTTCTACCCCAGCTGAGCTGGAAAATCCCCAAGATGTTCGAGCCCTTGAAAGTCGTGCGGGCCATGATCGGTTCTCCCCAGTAGAGTGTTGAATAGTTGATGCTGTTTTTCCCCATCAGAGTCGCTATCTCCAGGAAAGTCTTAGCCGCGAAGGCCGTACAGTTTATTTCTGCGATTGACATTGTTTTTTTCTCAACAGTTATGGTTCGCATACCTAGCTGAGCGGGTTCAGGTTCTTGTAGAACTTTGTTCCCCTGCAGCAGTCGACTGAAGCTCATTGCCCCAAGCGGAGTCCAATTAAGATTAGTGTGACTTCTCCTCCTCGGCAGGATGATTCCTCCTCTCCACCAGAGTGTTTCTTTCTCCTTGACAGGAGGATCCTCCCTTCAGCATTTATTTTGCTGATGGGGTCGTAGCATTTTGCATGATTGCATAGCATTTACCCTAAAAACGCGTAGAATTTCCACCGCGTGGAGCATTACGCCATTGTCAAAGCATATGCATACGAAACATGAGCTAGGTTGTTACCGTTCTTGTTTTACAGGTATTCCCCAGCGAGGTCGCTTGCCCAAGATGATTCTTGAATCCTCCGGCGGGGTGTTGGATCAGGATGATTCCTGCAATCTCAGAAGAGTTGTTTGGTTCAAGATGATTCTTGAATTCCGCAGCGAAGTCGCCAGAGAGGGTTGCTCAAGTTGATGCTTATAGTCCCCGACAGAGAATTTTCTCAGGATGATTCCTGAAATCTCCAGCAGAGTTATCAGTTCAGGATGATTCTTGAAGTCCTCAGCAGAGTTGATTTACCCAGCATGATTTCGGAATCCCCGAAGCAGAGTTACTTGATAGTTCTCCAGAATCCCCAGCAGAGATGTGTCATCCCCAGCAGGTTTTAAACAGAAAAGTTGAGATTTCCCTGGAAGACTTGATGATTGAAGTCTGGCAGTAGTGCCGAAACCCCTGACTTACTGATGAGGTCCAAGGTCAAAGCAGTCCTCCCCACTGACACGGAATGCCTGACGGAAATGGCTTAGACATCCCCAATTGGTTCATGATTGACCGAGAATTCTATTCCCGACTTACTGACGAAGTTCGGCTGACGCCCAAAAAAAACTTCTTTGAGTGCCCGATGGCATGATCAACTTGATCGTTGATCTGACGAGTCCCGAGGAATTCTGATGCCTGATGTTATGATAGATCATGTATCACCGGTTACCGTGTGACCAATTCTCCAGCTAGTTGCTGTGCAGCTATTGTTTCAATTTCTGAAGATTTGTCCCCATCAGAGTACCGTGTACTTGTGTAGTTGGCAAATTTCCAGGTTTGTTGGTATTCAACCATCTTCTACCTTGATTGTGTGAGAGCCGTTCGCTTCTCACCCAGTCAGGTCTAAGCCACTTGAATAGGGGCAGCTGTTGCACCCCAAAATTTTCCCAACATTTCTTTACCTAGATTATGTTTCATTTCATTCACATTAGCATTATCATTTGCATTTCATTGACATGTGTGCAGGAGATCAAGAGGTATGATTACCAATTAAGAGCTATACAAGACTATGAAGCCAACTAAGAAGATTATTCAGATGTTCAAGGGTTGATGTCCTTGTCAGAGAAGTTGAAAGAGCCTCAAAGAGGGTGATTGAAACCAAGTGTGTGTGTCTCCTAACTTGAAAGTTGTGGAAAGCCATCAAATGATACTGAGGTCATGGAGATGGACTTGAGGTCTTGAGAGAACTCATGATAAGTGTTGAAGATCACTTTGAGGTCTAGACAGGTCATTGTGCAAGAATAAGAAGCCTCAGCCATGAGTGGTGCAGCTAGGGTCTGACTGGGTCAACCCTAAGTCAACTGAAGACTTGGAGGAAGTTGAGACCTAATCCAAGAGCCATGTGATCATGTATTGATACCTTGAGATGTTATAAGGATGATTCCAAGGTCAACTCATCATGATTGAAGAGTTTGAGAAGTTGCAAGCTAGGGTTTCCAAGACTTGGAAGTGTAAAATCCCCTAGTTTGACCCCTATCTTCAAGGTAGTGTAGCTCAAGATGTGATTGTCATATTGTTGCACCCTAAAATTTGCTCAACCTTATTCACTTGGTTTATGTTTCAATACCAGCAGCATTTGCATATAGAGTCATGTACATAGTCTAATCATCTGCATAGCATAAGCATAGCAAGTCATCCAACAGGAGACCAGTCATTATTCTCATCTCTAGAGGCCTATCAAGAGGTTATTATTCAAATTCAATCCCATTCAAGTCATCAGAAAAGAGTTTGGAAGCTATCAAGTCAATGGATCAAGCAGTTCATCTATCTCCTATCTGAGGATATCTGAGGATCAACAAGAAAGTGTGAGTTGTGGGCTGAGCATGGATATTATCTGGGCATTATGGGAGACTTAGAAAGTCATTTGGGGAAGGAGACAAGTCATTCGTGTAGTCCCAAGAGTTGTGGAGGAAGACAGTCAACTAGGGTTTCATCTGGGTCAACCCTGGGTCAACTCTAGGTCAATTGACTGATTGAAAGACATTGAGCGCTATTGAAGAGATGTGGGGTTTATCATTTGACATGAAGAATAAGGATATGTTGTTATGCTAAGAAGAAATCAAGAGAAATCAAGGAGAAGAGGAGTTTCTAAATTAGGATTTCTGTGTAAAATCCCCTAATTTAGGTCAAATTTCCAAGCAAGATAAGTCAAAATGCAAGCTTCAAATGGATCCTTGGCCAACATGGAACTTGTATAGGATCTCAAGACCTTTAATTTTAGTGGTGGAATGCATCAAGTAGATTTATAGAACTCAAGTTATGGTCCTTGCAAGTTACAGGTCAGCTGAGGTATCTGAACTTTTGTCTGTGAAAGTGACTTGACTTCCAAGCTATTTTTACCCCTCAAGGAGATTTCAAATGAATTTCTGGCCAACATAAGAATTGTTCCTCATTGTCTTAGATTTCTATAATGGTATGGTGTGCCTTCATATGATTTGTGGAACTCTACTTATGGTCTTGGCAAGCAAAGGGTATTTTGGTCATCTGAGGATTACAGGTCATTCTTAGCCTATGCATAAAACTCATACAAGGGAGCTTCAAATGAAAAACTTCCCAACATCAAAGTTTCTCAAAATGCCATTTTAAGTCAAGAAAAGAAGTCATGAAAGTTTTTAAATGTATGGATTGAGACTTGACCAAAGTTGGTGAAAAATGACCTAAAAAAGGCATATAACTTGAAAAAGTTCAAGTTGGAAAATGGTTTGAGAGATCTACAAGTCCAATATGGGTCATCCAATATACCAAATTGATTCCCAACATCATTTTAAAGACATTGGTTCATCCACATTTTTGAGTTTAGGCTTAAAAATTGGACTTCCTTTGTAATTTTGTTTCTTGCATCATAAGGCAACATGGTAAAGCTTAACACAAGGCAAGGAAAAGTTTGGTTTTTCATACATACACTCCTAATATCTCATGAAAGGAGATTTTCACTCAAGTTTACCCAAGGAGCAAGCATGACATGAGATGATTCAAAATACCATTAAATGATAAGTTCATGAAATTTCCACAAGTTTCTAGATCCCTCTAGGACCAATCTAGAAGCTTCTCATTCTGTTAATCCTCACCTATATAAGGAAATGAAGCCATTTGTGCATTGGTTGGTGATTCTTTGAGCTTGCAAACACTACTTTGATTCCTTCACTCCCATTTGCATTTTCTCTTCAAACTCCATTGAAACCTCATCAATCATCTCAATTTCTGTTATCATCATCATCCACCATTATCATAGAGTAATTGGCAAAGGAAATTGAAGGGAATTCGTGGCTGGTTAGGGTGATCCAAGTTTACACTCCAACTTGCATGAAGAGGGGGATAAGGTGATTCAAGAAGATTGAGTAACTACCATTGCAAACAGAAGAATTAGCATCCATTAGAGATCAATATTGGAGGTTAACAAGTCTTGAAGTGTACAATTCCACCACTATTTCATCAACATTGCAAGGTATGCATTTCAATCTATATCTCTTCTTCTAGGTGATATTAGATGGAATGGTTAGGATATATGTGATAAAGACCATTAGGGGATGATTTATGAGTAGTTTAAGGGTTGTACATGAAGGTTGGTTCCATGGTAGTTTCTGGTTAGTGATCAAGAACTCACATGTTAGGGCACTATAATACTAGCTATCATGTTTAGAATCCTCACCATAACCTGTAGATCATTCTAGGGTAGTTTGAGCAAGAAATATTGAGGTGCATATCAGGTGCAATCAATGGTGTCCAGAACTTCCAATCATCGGGTTTTAATGTGGGTTGAGAATTAGGTGAAATTAAAAGCATGGTCGTGTAGAGGGGAAGAAATGGAGTGAGTTTGGTTTTTAAAGTATGTGATTTCATGTCCTGTAGAGGGAGAATGATGAGCTCGAAAATGCTTGCATGGGAATCAAATTCTGAAACCCTAATGGCTGGAGGAAGAAGAAGATACGTGGACCCTTGGATTAGATGGAGAAGTTTGACTTGACTTCACATCTCACGGCTAGCATTCGATCTGGGAATTGGTGGGAAAATTCAAATAATGAAACGCACCGTTTCATTTAGTAGGGGGAATTGGGCTCAGCTTCTATTGGCACCCCCACGCGCGTGAAAGCCCAATAATTTGAACTGATGGTCTTGCTATTCTCACCCCCTCCCCCTATTTCTTTATAATTCATTTTAATTTCTTTTCATTTTGCATTCATTTTCAAAAAATCATATCAAATTGAAAAAACATTATTTTTTGATAATTCTTTTTGCATAATTTTCTTTAAAGATGTCTAGAAAATTATAAAAAATAAAAATTGCATTTTATTTTTTATTTGGTATTTTCCCCATATTTTCTAAATAAATGCCTATTTTAGGTATTTCATTTCATACATGACTTTGTTGATTTTTGTTCTAATAGTTGCTTTAATGTTTTTAGTCCATTCTTTTTAGGTTGATTAGTAGACATTGTTAGCTTGTATATCCAATTTAGTTCATATTTTTAGGAATTAATTTTAGGTGATTAGTGTAGGTGTGAACAACATGAATAAAATTAGGGTTTTAAATCAACTTAGGTGAGATAGTTTATTTCTTTTAGGAAATTTTCATTTGATTTTTGGGGTATGGACTATAGGGGTTATGGGTATAGGATAGATCCCCTTAGAAATCATTAGGATTCCCCTACTGCTATTAGTATATACTGCTATATTTGATTGATTGGTGTGGTGTGCCCTCTGGGGATTACTGTTTGTCTGTGTGGGTATTGGGATTGTCTGGGGATTGGGGAAGCTGAAGACTTGTGATGATGAAGCCATTGGAGATCCAGAGCTTGAAGACCCAACTTCCAGAGTGGATGAGGAGATTCCTGCTAGCAGCTGTTGAGGAGATTAGCGTTTAGGAGCTAGGCAGAGCTCTAGATTAGAAAGCTTGATTCTCAAACATGGAAGGTTTTGACTGCCTCCATTCCTCTCTGTGATACAGAGTCTCTCTAAGACACTCACCCCCTTCCTTTGGAAGGCTTGGTGCTACTGTCTAAGGGATAGAACTCTTGAGAGAAAATATCTTATGTGTTAGTAGCAGTTGGTTTGCCACCCTTGATAGTCAACTAATTGCTTAACACCCAATTCACTCTTGTGATTGATCCCTCAGCTTGGAGGATAGGACTTGAAGAAAAGCCATTGCAGATGGAAGATTGATGATCAAGACCTTGTTTGGAGGCTGTGGAGATAGAGATTGAGACTTGCCAGAAGCTTGTAGCTGATTGGAAATGACTTAAAGTCAGATGTTGTTTCAGAGCTGCTGATGCTGTTTGTTTTTGCTGTATTTCATTCTGATGTATTGATTGGTTTTCTGGACTGCATTGTTTGCTGTTAACCTGCTGGGTTGAAAGTGAAGTCTGTTCACTTTTGCCTATTGTTTTCTAGGTTCGAGGTTGAGTGGGACTCCCTTGCCTCGCTTGTATTATTGCATCCATGCATTTTACCGCTTTACTGTATATATCTGATATCGTTTCTGTTTCCGTCTATTCCCGTAGGATCTCTGTTTCTCTCTGTGCAAGAGAGGAGCATGATAGACATTAGGTCTTAACCCATGCATGATAACATTAGGTTAGTTTGTTTCCCTTCGCAACCGTAGGTTAGAGTTCTGTCTCTTCTTTCTCAAAACAAACAGAAAAACACAATAAGATTTCAAACACAATAAAAGACACTTCTTCCGTAAAAGAATGTGAACTCATCAAAACGTCATTTTTGTCCGCTTGGACTGTTAAGCAGAAAAACCCTTTTTCAGAAGGAATAAAAATAATCAAGACAGACTTGTGTCGTACGTGGCCCGAACTACGTTTGCTCTGATCTTTCATGCTGTGTGAAAGTACGTAGGCATAGGATGCGATATCCTAGCGAGCAACCTTCCCCTCCTTTCCCGTAGGTAGGCGAACTACGTTGACTCTGATTTCTCATTCCAGATGAGAATACGTAGGCATAAAGTGCGATACTTTGCCGAGTCATTTTATTTTCATTTTATTTTCTTTTAACCCCTAACCTGTAGAGTAGATAGAAGTAATAATCCGTACCCGAAAACAAGCGTGGATCCCGTCAAGTACGACGGACGTGAGGGGTGCTAATACCTTCCCCTTGCGTAACCGACTCCCGAATCCAGGTTTTGGTTGCGATGACCATACCCTTCCCGTGTTGTGCGAGGTTTACTCTGAGCGTTTCCTTTCCCTACCGTGGGATAAATAACGCACGGTGGCGACTCTTCTGTTCAGCCGGCGCCGATTTTCGCAGTAGCGACAGCTGGCGACTCTGCTGGGGATCCAACGTCCCCTGGCTGCTGAGGACTGCGATAGTTCTTATGCATTTGGGATCCAACGTCCCTTAAGAGAGTCAATCCTAACGCTTGTTTTCCCGTCGAGGATTTTGTATGGATTTATATTTCTGACCTTTATTTTCAGCATTATATATTGATTATTATTGCTGTATTGGGGTGTGACGGGTGTTCTGATATTGAGTGAGAAGCCGGACCTGGGCTTGAGTGCACCTAGCATTAGAGTAGAGATTAGTTGGCGCCCGCTTGCTTTGCTTGCTTTGGTGTCCCGCGAAATCTACACTCAGACGAGGCTCCTCTGGTTGGCCTCCTGCCCCTTCCTTTGGTTGGCGTGGGTTGCTGGTTAGTTGAATTGTCGACTCTGGGGATCGATCATTTGGAAGTTGGCTAAGTGAGGCCTCTTCAGGATTTGATGATGCCACTCCTTCTGGGAATCGTATCATCAACCCTGAAAGTCTGTGACGCCGACGACCGCATAGGATGCCATACCTTTGTCAGTTACTAGGACATCCACCTGTGAGAGGGTTTGGGGTTATGCAGGTAACTAGACTTTCAGATACCGGTTATTTCTTGATCAGCGATCCTGGGTATTTATGGAAAGTTATGAGGTCTGTCAGAGACCATTTGGAGATGTGTTATGAGGTCTGTCAGAGACCAGTTGGATAGTTCTGAGGTCTGTCAGAGACCAGTTGGAGATGTGATTTGAGGTCTACCAGAGACCAGTTGGAGTTATGGTTCGAGGTCTGTCAGAGACCATTGTTGGAGCTTTGTTTTAGGTCTATCTGAGACCAGGGTTTGAGGACTTCTAGAGAATCTATCTGAGACTTCTTGATATGGTTCAGGCTATTCAGCTACGGCAGTTGGTCCCCGTTGCATGTTACTTGCATTGCATTTGTTTGCATACTCATCATCATTGCATCCAACTAACGTGTGTCTGTGCTGCAGGTGCATTTGCATTTCCCTAGTTCTAGTGTCCGGATTTCTGAGTGTTTGATCATGGCCAACTTAAGAAGGACAGTTGCTTACAAATTGCCTACTCCTGATGTTGTTCCCCTGCTTGGGTTGATCTCTCTGGCTGATGAGGATGTTCGTAGGAGCTTCAGAATGAGCTATGGAAGACTGTTGAGATTGGTGCACAAACCCACCGAGATAGAGCTAGATGGGCTGTACGCTTTGATGCAATTCTATGATCCCGCATTGAGATGTTTTACATTTGCTGATTTCATTATGGGGCCTACCATTGAGGAGTATGTGGAGCTTACTGAGTTACCCGTGCAGAACCAGGTTCCATTCATTCATTCTGGCATTAAGCCCAAGCCAGAGGACTTGGCAAAAGCTTTGCATGTGGATGCTTCTGAGATGTTGACTACTGTTTCCCGTGGAGTGCCAGGCTTCTCGCTCCAGTTCTTGATTGGTAAAGCCCAAGAGTATGCTAAGAGCGGGTGTTGGATTGCCTTCAATGCTGTGCTGGCTCTGTGCATTTATGGCATAATATTGTTTCCCAATGTACCGGATTTTGTGGACTTCGATGCCTTCTACTTGTTTGCCGCTGGTAATCCTGTACCGACCTTGCTCGGAGATTTCTACCACTCACTGCATTACAAGAATGAGAAGGGAAGAGGAAAGAATGTTCATTTCTGTGTACCATTGTTGGATATGTGGTTTAAAGGCCACCTTCCCATGAAGGGATCTTTTGTGAAGAGTGCAACCATAGCTAGCTGGTCAGAGCGCCTGATGAGGCTATCTTCTGAAGACGTTGAGTGGTTTGATCAAGACCTGCTAGGATCTGAGCTTATATTCAGTTGTTCTGGGTACCCTAATGTTCCGCTGATAGGAAGAAAGGGGTGTATCAATTACAACCCTTCTCTGTTCGTCCGTCAATTCGGATATGTGCTGAAGAACCCGCCAAAGGAGGAAGAAGTACAGGAATCTCTGTACTTCACCGGAGATTTGAAGGGGGAGTTATTGGCCAAGTTGCAGCATGCCTGGACGCGTATTAACCGAAGAGGGAAGCCGTTGTTAGGGAAGAATGACTGTCAGGCCTATGCACCTTACAGAGAGTGGATCCAGGAGAGAGCCAGTCAGTTGAGGATGCCATTTCCAGATGCACCAGTTCTTGTTCCTATTCCGGTAGCAGAGCCAACTACTATTTCTAGGGAAGCCTACGAGCAAGTTGTGAAAGAAAAAGAAGCCTTGATGAAGATCAACGAAGGGTTAGAGCAAGAGCTAGCCCAGGCATGCAGTGAGAAAAACAAGGCCGTCCATGCTTTCCAACAGCAGATTGAGCTAATGAACAAATTAGGGGCTGAGCTAACTGAGGAGAGGAAGAAGCGCGAACGTCTGGGGCAAGAGTTCAGAAGCTCCCATGACATGCTTGAATCCAAGAAGAAAGCGCTTGACATCGCTCACCGAGAGATCTCTTCTTGCAATAAGACTTGGAATGCTACGCTCACCAACAATAAGAAGAGGGAGGATAAGTTGAAGCAGCAAATCTCCGACCTCGAAGAGCAGTTGAAGTCCAGCATCAAGAAGTGTGAAGAAGAAGTGATGACCAGGTATAGTCTCCAAAACGCACTAAACAAGGCCATCAAAGGCAGAGATGAAGCTGTGTCTCAGAAGCGTAAACTTGAGGATCGTTTTGGAGAGGGGGCATGGGAAGAAACTGCTGAAGACATGCGGCGTGTTCTTAAGAAAAGAAACCAACTTGTTGAAGGGCTGCTTGCTCGACCAAGTCATCCGGAGACCAAGAAGTTGCTAGAAGAGTACCAGACCTATGGGGGTGTTTGATCATTTCATGTAGTAACTTGTATGCTTTATTTGCATAGTGCTGACCATCACCAGGATTGTTGGTTGAGGTCATGCCTTCTCTTTGTACTCTCAGTAACATTGTATTCTTGGCTTGTTGGTTTCTCAGCAATATATGAGGCTTTCTGTGATTCAGCTCCGATCTTTATATTGATAGCACTGTCACTGCACCGGCACCTTCACACTAGAATCGGGGAATGAATTTCCCTAATGCACAGACACACATTGCATTGCATTCATATTCATATTGCATTACAGGTAATCTTTGGATGGTGTCTTATTTCCTGCTCTGTACCAGGTACTTTTCAGGATTGCAGATCAGCACCCGCACCGCTATTCTACTCGTACCAACTGTCGAAGAATCATGGAT
Organism: Lathyrus sativus; assembly: GCA_963859935.3. NCBI lineage: Eukaryota > Viridiplantae > Streptophyta > Magnoliopsida > Fabales > Fabaceae > Lathyrus > Lathyrus sativus. The sequence continues at coordinate 72,456,139 of OZ012736.1, forward strand.
CAAATGCAGAACGAGATGCAAGATGTGCGCGAGAAGCTAGCTCTCTTTATGCAGACCATGGAAGCTATTGCAAAAGGTCAGGAGAATTTGCAAGCCATGGTCCAACCTCTGTTGGCCCAAAATGCTGGTCACGGTAACGAGGATCATCAGTCTGTGCGAGTCGATACTGTTCATGGAGATGGCACTCCCACGCCAGTGGCTCCACCTGTAGTCAACATACCTGCTGCTAATGTCAACAACGCTACCGCTGCTGGGAACGGTAACGTCGGAGTTGGGAACGAGACTGCTGTCCATAACGTTGGGCTTGGTGATGTCAACTTGGGTGATAATATGGGAGGCAACGACTTCGGCAATACTGGATTCGGGTTCAATGATCAGGGATTCGATAATGCTGGGAAATATGGTTTCAATGCTCAAGGCTTTGGGCAAGATGGTTATGGGGTGGCCAATCAGGGTTACGGAGGTTTCAGAAATGGAAACGGCGCTGGGTTAATGGCTTTTGGGCCTGCTGGAGGTGTTCAGGGATACGACAACAGAGGGCGAGGCCCAGTGATGAATCAGGTCAGGGCTGGCCGTAATAATGGATATGATGGGTATGGAGCTGGGAATGGTATGTGGCAAGAAGATCAGCAGGAGGACGCTTTCTCCGGCAGAGGTTTCGAAGGGCCGATGGATGACTCCCAGAAGATCAGAATGCTGGAAGAGCAGATGAGGGGGGTCCTGAACCAAAGTACTGTGGGCTTGGACATGGCAACAATGGGTCTGGTACCTGGCTTGAGGGTGCCAATCAAATTCAAAGCTCCTGCGTTTGATAAGTATAAAGGGGACACATGTCCGAAAGTGCACGTGCGGGCTTATTACAGAAAGATGTCTGCATATTCAACTGATGAGAGAATGCTAATGCATTTCTTTCAAGATAGTTTGTCAGGCCCTTCCCTAGAGTGGTATATGGGGTTGGAGCCAACCAATATCAAGACAAGGAAGCAATTGGCGGAGGCCTTTGTAGCTCACTACAAGTATAACAACGACTTAGCACCCAATCGGGTCCAATTGACAGGGCTGTCTCAGAAGAAGGGGGAGAGCTTTAAAGAGTACGCGCAAAGGTGGCGCGATATGGCTGCCAGGGTCCGCCCTCCTTTAGAAGACAAGGAAATGAATGACATGTTCGTCGGCACATTCACAGGCTTGTTTCATGACATGTTGTTTCATACATCTCTGGCCAGTTTTTCAGACCTAATTCTGATGGGAGAAAAGATTGAGCGTAACATTAAACAAGGAAAATTCCAGGTTGAGGAATCAACTGCATCTGGCAATAATAGGAAGGCTTTTGGTGGGCGCCGTCAGGGCGAGGCAAGCATAGTGTTTGGAGGCCGAGGCCGAGGCCGAGGCAGGGGACGAAACCAATATCATCAGCCGCAACAGGTGGCGAGTGTTACTATCCCATATCAGCAACAACCACTTCAACCACAACAACCGTCTCAGCAGCAGCCAATGCATCAGCAGCAACAGCCTCAGCAGGGTGCGCAGCAGGCTCAGCGAAGATTCCAGGGTGGTAAACCAAGAAGAGTGTTTGAGAAGCCTCCCTCAACATATGCAGATTTGTTGCAGACGCTGTTGGGTCTAAATCTGGTAGAGAAGAGAACTCTGGCACCGATAACGGGGACTCCTCCGTATGGTTATGATGCAAGCAGGCACTGTGAGTTTCATTCTGGGGCTCCGGGCCACGATATAGAGGGTTGCCATGCTTTTAAGCATGTCGTGCAGGATCTTTTGGACAATAAGACTATCAATTTCGGAACGGCAGGTCCGAATATAGTGCAGAAACCCATGCCTAATCATGGGGCGAACGCTATTCTGACTGAGGAAGGGTTGAATCTGATTATGAATGTCGACGATTTAAGGACGCCGCTGAGCGAGATAAAAAGCAGATTGTTGCAAGGGGGTGTTTATCCAGGATGTGACAAGTATTGCTTAGAATGCTGGACCCTAGCTGGGGGGTGTGATGATTTGAAGAAAGGCATCCATGCTTTAATTGATGGAGGCACATTGCAGTTTGACCGAGCAGCAGCTGAAGAGCCCGCAGGGGCAGTAGCAGATGATCAGAGTGATGTGGCCACTGTAACGATTCCTCGAAAGACAGTCACCATTGCAGCACCGGTCCAGCGACCACCGATCACCATAACTAAGGCCAGACCAATCCCGTACGAGAACACGAAAGCAGTCCCCTGGTCATATGGGTTGGAGGTGTATTGTGACGGGATAAAGATTGATGTTAATAAGCAGCCAGCTGAGACTGTAGACAACGTTGTTGGTTCAGGAGGTATGACAAGAAGTGGTAGGATCTTTATATCGCCTGAGGTGGAGGTCGAAAGACTAGCAAAGGGAAAAGGGAAGATGGTTGAGAATGTCCCAGTGCAAGCAAGCGAAAAAGAAGCGGCATCGAAAGACGTAGAAGAGTTCATGCGCTTGATTCGAAAAAGTGATTATAAGATTGTGGAGCATCTGCAACAGACACTGTCCAAAATATCCATCTTGTCATTGCTCTTGTGTTCGGAAGCTCACAGAAATGCTTTGTTGAAAGTCCTGGATACCTCCTTCGTACCCCAAGACGTCTCCGTGAATCAGCTGGAAGGAGTGTTGGCACATGTGAATGCAGGCCACAGCTTAGGCTTTACCGACTTCGATTTGACCCCGAAAGGGAGAGATCACAATATGGCGCTGCACATATCTGTCGAGTGTAGAGGATCAGTAATGTCGCATGTATTGGTCGACACCGGATCGTCTTTGAATGTGCTGCCCAAGAAGGCGATGATGAAGCTGGATGTCAGAGGAATCCTGTGCACGCCCAGTGACTTGGTAGTCAGAGCGTTTGATGGCACGCGAAGAACAGTCTTTGGATCAATAACATTGCCTCTGCAGGTAGGGCCGGAGGTGTTTGCAACTGAATTTTATATCATGGATATACAACCTGCATATAGTTGCCTGCTCGGAAGACCCTGGATTCATGGGGCTGGGGCAGTCACGTCTACCCTGCATCAGAAGTTAAAATATATGGTCGGAGACAGTGTAGTCACCGTATGCGGAGAAGAAGACATCCTGGTCAGCCATCTGTCGTCATTTAAATATGTGGAGGTCGACGGAGAGATCCACGAAACACCTTGCCAGGCATTTGAAGGTTTGCGTAGTAAGGACAAAGGTCCTGGGCCGAGCAAAGTGCCAGAGATAGCCGTCTCGTCGTATAAAGAAGCTCAAGCTCTGGTAGGGGCAGGAGAAGCAAAGGGCTGGGGCAAAGTGCTGGATATTCCTGTAAAGATGGACCGGTTCGGGTTGGGATACCAACCGTCGTCGCCAGCACCTGCTGTGGGGGCACCCCGTTTCAGAAGGCCAATCACCATCTTTGCCAGTGGAGTATGTCATGAAACCATCAATGCTGCTTCGGAGTCTGACGAAGGAGACAACGACTGTGATATGGATGCCTGGATTCAGCCAAGCACGCCAGGACAAGGACTGTGCAACTGGTCTATTCAGGAGCTTGTTCCTGTGACTCTTAAACAGTAATGCTTTGCTTTATTGATTGTTGAATAATCTGATGTCTTGCCCGGGGCATCAGGATTTGCTTAGGGCTGTGTTGTTATGAACATTGCGTGTTAATCATTAAATAAATGGCGTTTTTTCATGTGCAAATACTGTAATCTCTGTCTTTCTTGTTTTGTATTTTTCAATAAAATGGCAACGTGGTTATTCGCTTTATACGCATTTTGAAGCACTTAACCGTTCCTTTTGCAGGATAACATTTTCAGATGACATCCTTGAACCACCTATGACTCGTCCCGACTTTGAGCATCCGGTATTTCAGGCCGAAGAAGAGGTTGTCGAAGATAGTGACGTTCCTGAAGAACTGTATTGGTTAGTGAAGCAAGAGGAAAGAGCCATTCTGCCTCACGACGAGGTCATCGAAATTATCAACTTGGGGTCGGAAGGGGTTGAGAAGAATATTCGTATCGGAGCCGCACTACAAAGCGATATCAAGCGAAGACTGGTTGAAATGCTCCGGGAGTATAATGATGTATTCGCTTGGTCGTATGAAGATATGCCAGGGCTCGATACAGATATGGTCGTGCACCGTCTGCCACTGAAAGAAGAATGCCCGCCAGTCAAACAAAAGCTTCGCAGAACTCGACCAGACATGGCGGTGAAGATCAAAGAGGAAGTTCAAAAACAGTGGGACGCTGGTTTCCTGGCTGTGACAAAATATCCCTCATGGGTTGCTAACATCGTACCAGTGCCGAAGAAAGATGACAAGGTCCGGATGTGCGTGGATTATAGAGATTTGAATAAAGCAAGCCCAAAAGACGATTTTCCGCTTCCTCATATTGACGTGCTAGTTGATAATACTGCTCAATACTTCGTATTCTCCTTCATGGATGGCTTTTCAGGATACAATCAAATTAAAATGGCGCCAGAGGATATGGAGAAGACCACTTTCATAACGCCTTGGGGAACATTTTGCTACAAAGTGATGCCCTTCGGCTTGAAAAATGCTGGGGCAACATATCAGCGTGCGATGACGACTCTTTTCCATGATATGATGCATAAAGAGATCGAAGTTTATGTTGACGATATGATTGCCAAATCCCAGACGGAGGAAGAGCATCTGGTGAATCTGTTGAAGCTATTTAAAAGGCTTAGGAAGTTCAGGCTGAGGCTGAACCCTAACAAGTGCACCTTCGGGGTGAGATCGGGTAAACTGCTGGGGTTTATCGTAAGCGAAAGGGGAATAGAGGTTGATCCTGCTAAAATAAAAGCGATACAAGAAATGCCGACGCCTAAAACAGAGAAAGAGGTGCGCGGGTTTTTAGGGAGGTTGAACTATATCGCTCGGTTTATCTCTCACCTAACGGCCACGTGTGAACCATTGTTCAAACTGTTGAAAAAAGACCAGGCTGTAACGTGGAACGAAAATTGTCAAAAGGCGTTCGATAAAATAAAGCAGTATTTGCAGGAGCCTCCTATTTTGATACCCCCAGTGGCGGGCAGACCCTTGATTATGTATTTGACGGTTCTTGAGGGAAGCATGGGTTGTGTTCTCGGTCAACACGACGAGACAGGAAGAAAAGAGCATGCGATCTACTACTTGAGCAAGAAATTTACAGATTGTGAATCTCGATACTCAATGCTTGAGAAAACTTGTTGCGCGCTAGCCTGGGCCGCCAAGCGGTTGAGGCAATACATGCTGAATCATACAACCATGCTCATCTCGAAGATGGATCCTATTAAATATGTATTCGAAAAGCAGGCGTTGTCAGGGAGAATTTCCCGGTGGCAGATGGTCTTGACTGAATATGACATTCAATACGTCTCGCAAAAGGCTATAAAGGGGAGTGTGCTGTCTGAGTATCTGGCGGAGCAGCCTATTGAAGATTACCAATCGATGAGGTTTGATTTTCCTGACGAGGATATCATGTACCTAAAGATGAAGGATTGTGAAGAGCCGTTGCCAGACGAAGGACCAGAGTTGGGTTCCAAATGGAAGATGATATTTGACGGAGCTGTGAACGCTTACGGTAGCGGAATAGGGGCAATCATCACTACGCCACACGGGTCGCACATCCCGTTTACTGCCCGATTGACCTTTGCCGTTACCAATAATGAGGCCGAATACGAAGCTTGTATAATGGGGCTTGAAGAAGCCATTGATTTGCGAATCAAGAATTTAGACGTATACGGAGACTCAGCTCTGGTGGTGAATCAAATCAAAGGAGAATGGGAGACACGTCAGCCCAACTTGATACATTACATGAATTATGCAAGGAGATTGTTGCCTTTCTTCGACAAGGTTGAATTGCATCATGTACCGCGGGCAGAGAATCAAATGGCTGACGCTCTCGCCACTTTGTCTTCCATGTACAAAGTCAACTTCTGGAACGAGGCTCCCAGAATCATTATCTCTCGGCTTGACAGACCAGCTTACGTATTTTCCATTGATAAAGCATCCGACGACAAACCGTGGTATTTTGATATCCTTAATTTTCTGAAGAACAAAGAGTATCCGGCTGGGGCATCCAGTCAAGATCAGAAGACTCTCAGGAGATTAGCGGGTAATTTCTATTTGAATCCAGACGGGGTCTTATACAGAAGGAACCACGACTTGGTGCTATTGCGTTGTGTAGACGAAAAAGAGGCAAAGCTTCTCATGGAGGAAATACACGAAGGTACCTTTGGTACGCATGCTGGTGGGCATGCTATGACGAGAAAGCTGCTGCGGGCAGGTTATTTTTGGCTGACTATGGAAACTGATTGTTTCAAGTTTGCGAGGAAGTGTCATAAGTGCCAGATGTATGCTGATAAGATCCATGTGCCTCCGAGTCCTCTGAATGTGATGTCATCGCCATGGCCATTCTCGATGTGGGGAATCGATATGATTGGAAAGATCGAGCCGACAGCTTCCAACGGGCATCGGTTCATCCTAGTAGCAATCGATTATTTCACCAAGTGGGTGGAAGCGGCGTCTTACGCAAATGTAACGAAGCAAGTGGTGGCCAGATTTATCAAGAGAGATATCATTTGCCGATATGGGATCCCCGAGCGGATAATCACGGACAACGGTTCAAACCTGAACAACAAAATGATGAAGGAGCTCTGTCAGAATTTCAAGATCGAGCATCACAACTCCTCCCCTTACCGACCCAAGATGAATGGCGCTGTCGAAGCGGCCAATAAGAATATAAAGAAGATCGTCCAGAAGATGGTGGTGACCTATAAGGATTGGCATGAGATGCTACCTTTTGCTTTGCACGGTTATCGTACGACGGTGCGCACATCAACCGGGGCGACTCCGTTCTCGTTAGTATACGGAATGGAAGCGGTATTACCATTGGAAGTGGAGATCCCTTCTCTGAGGGTATTGCGAGACGTTCAGCTAGACGAGGCAGAATGGGTGAAAGACAGGTTGAACCAATTGTGTTTGATGGACGAGAAGAGGCTAGCTTCTCTAGCATATGGTCGTTTGTACCAGAGCCGAATGAAGAAAGCATATGATAAGAAGATACATCCGCGAAGCTTTCAGACGGGCGACCTTGTGCTGAAAAGGATTCTCCCGCCGCAAGCAGATCACAGGGGCAAGTGGACCCCCAACTACGAAGGGCCATATGTTGTCAGAAAAGTCTTTTCAGGAGGAGCGTTATTGTTGTCCACTATGGACGGTGAAGACTTCGCGTCGCCTGTGAATTCGGACGCAGTTAAAAAATACTTTGCTTAAAATAGACCCGCTGGACAGAAAAAAGAGAGTCCAGGCAAAAATGGGGCATCCCGGCGAACCAAAAACAGAATGAAAGGTTCGGGCAAAAGTTAGGGATAAAATTGAAAAAATGTGTACACCCGCGAAGTTGAAAACCTACACTGGGCGGCTTCGGCAAAAAAGGGTATCCCGGTGAACTGAAAACCCGTAAAGGGCGGTTCACGCAAAAGTTAGGGATTTGAAAAGCAAATGACTGCGGTCCGAATTTGATATTGCAGTGAGCATCAATGCGGGAGAATACCTGAGGGGTCGATTATCAGATACAACCTCTTCGGAAGAGTGAATACTGGGAAAGCATTAGGGTTGGGCGAGTCATAGGAGGATCAGTTCGTGATGTTCGTCTGCGTCCCGTTGCCGAATGTGTACAAAATTTAATTTGCCAAAATATTTATGCTTCTTGTGCATACTTGTGTATTTGTTTTGCGTAGCTTCCTCTTTTCAGGAGTTACATCCCATGTACAAAAAAACTCCGCCTATTCAGGGGCCCAATCAATGAAATATGTTATTCAGTACTTGATGCTGGCTCTTTACTGTTTTGTGCATGATAAAACGCCTAAGTTTACTGAAACTAGCATGTGTATAACCTCACTGGCCCTTGCCAACAATTGCTAAAGCGTTGAATTAACTGAAAATAACGTCACTAACCTGAATCGATTTGGTTGCATAGGCTTGTCTTGTCTTGTTTGTGTTGTTGCAGGTTTCATAGCCGCACGAGGAAGATGACCAAGAGACCGCAGTAATAAAAGACTCGACCCTCACGTAGATCGTGCATATTCTTCCTGAAGAAGGATAGAAGTCCCCAGCTAGTCGCAGCTTATCCAAAGGACATGCTCCAACACAGTCGTTTATCCTCAACAGAATTGACGATCCCAAAAATGTAGGCTGTATGCAGGCAGTGTGGTGTCCCCCAGAAGGATTCCCCATCTCAAGCAGAGTGGTTCAACCTCAGAAGATTAATTTTCCCAAATTGGTGAGCTGTATTCAGGCAGTTTACCTTTCCCCGCAGGGTCATTTACTCTCCCCCAGCGGAGTCAGTTGGTTTCCCCAAGAGAATCATCCCATCCCCAGCGGAATTCTCTTCTCAGGAAGTATTTTCATTCCTCCTAGTGGAACTCGAAGATTAAGACTCTCCCCGGCAGAGTTGGTGTGGCGCATTGGCATTTATTTTGCCGAAATACCGTGTGATACCCGTTCACTTTCCAGCAGAAGTTCAATCATACCAAGCGCATCTGCTATTCTCCAGCAGAGTTGTATTCCCCAGCAGGGGGTTACTTCAATGAGGTGATTGGTATTAAGTTCCCAATTTCCCAGCTGAGTCGACTTCACTCTCCCAGCATTTATTTTGCTGGGATAGTTCTGTAGCACCTGGCTATCCCCAGCGGAGTTGGCATTATCTTCAGCATTTATTTTGCTGAAGCAGTTTCTATACCCAGCAATTCGAGTCTGCATTTGCATCGGCATATAGTGCATTGGCATATAGTGTCATATTGGCATCGGCATATAGTGTCATACTTGCATCCACCAAATAAAAGTGTAGCATTTCCATGTCGAATGGAGCATTGCATCATTGTCGAACGCATGCATTTTGAAACATAAAATAGGTTGGCTGACCCGTTGTTTCAAGTATTGTTTCTCTTGCAGGTAGAGAGAGCCCTTGCTCAGGCGAATCAATAAAACATGCAGGATCTCGACGTGAGACATTCGACAAAGTGGCAGCTGTGGCACTACTCCCCACAGAGTCAGCAGGATAAATTTCTCTTTGTCCCTAAGCAGAGTTACTTATTTCCCCGCCCGGGGTTCTTGTTGAAGTTTCTCTAGTCCGACCAGCGGATTGTTTCCTCCAAGGTTGTTGTTACGTCAGCATTAAAAGGTTTCATGAACCAGAATTTCAGAGGCTACCGCCAGTTATCAGAACAGGCCCCCAGTAGTTTGATTCCCAAATCTCCCCAGTAGAGTCAGCCTCAAAGTTGCTGTAACGTCAGTGATAAGAAGTTTGCGGACCAATGGAAGGATGAGTCCTAACATGGACAATTTTCTTGACAGGTTTTCTTTGTGCTAGAAAAGTAGGGGTCCTAACGTGGACAGATTGATTTCTAGTTGACGATAGGTGTTAGTCCTAACGTGGACAGGTTCGATTTTTCAAGATTGTTGGAATGTGGAGGCCTGACATGGACATTTCCTCGAGTTGACGATGGGTGTTAGTCCTAACGTGGACAGAGTCGAGCTCTCGGTGTTGATTGAATGGGAGGTCATTACTCTTCGTGTTGGAATCCTGACGTGGACCATGTTATTTCCAGCAGATGTCTCTATTCGTAATGGTGAAATGCGCGTCCTGACGTGGACGAGTTTGTAGCTCTTTGTGATGACAAGATACGAGAGTCCTGGCGTGGAAAAATTTATCCTTCTTCGTGTTGGTGGCAAAGTGTGAGTCCTGACGTGGACAAGTTTTTATCCTCGGCGAGTCGAGTGGTGAGTCCTAACGTGGACAAATCAAGACGAAAAGCGTTTCCTTACGTGGACAGATAAAGGAGTGTTCCTTACGTGGAACGATGGAGTCCTTACGTGGACAAATCAGGAAGATTATTATTCCTAACGTGGAAAAGTGGGTCCTAACGTGGACGAGGTAGTCCTCACGTGGACATATCAAATGGTAGTCCTTACGTGGAAAGTTTGTATTCCTTACGTGGAAAGAGAGCATTCCTAACGGGGAAGAGAAATAGTTTCCTTACGTGGAAAGAGATGGAGATTCCTTACGTGGAAAGACGAGTTTATTCCTTACGTGGAAAGAGAGCATTCCTAACGGGGAAGAGAAATAGTTTCCTTACGTGGAAAGAGATGGAGATTCCTTACGTGGAAAGACGAGTTTATTCCTTACGTGGAAAGATTGAGTCCTTACGCGGACATAGCAAGATTGATTCCTTACGTGGAAAGATTAGAGTCCTTACATGGACAGATCGAGCAAAATTGCATTCCTAACGTGGAAAAGAGGTGTTCCTTATGTGGAAAGATGACATTCCTGACGTGGAAAGAAAGATTGATATAGTATTCCTCACGTGGAAGGATTGGAGTCCTGACGTGGACATATCAAGTTTGTATTCCTTACATGGAAATAAAAAATTGATTCCTTACGTGGAAAGAAGATGTGTTCCTTACGTGGAAAGACGTGATTCCTTACGTGGAAAGATGGAGTCCTAACATGGACAGGTCCAGACGAGGTTATTCCTAACGTGGACGGTGTTATTCCTAACGTGGAAGAGTTTATTCCTAACGTGGACGATTTATTTCTGACGAGAAGGCAGACGAGCCATCCCCAGCAAAGTTGTTGAAGTTTTTCCGAATTGACGAAGCAGGCGTCCTGACGGGGACAGTGTTCTATCTCTGCGATGATAAAATCTTTTTAGGATGATGAGAAGAATTCCCAGCACGGTCGCACGAGATCAGTGGGTTGCCGTAACAGTCAGATCCAGTTGATGAATGTCGTTCCCCAAGCAGGAGCGCAGTTTATTTCTGCGGTTGGCAAATTTCCGGGTTCCTAGTATTCAACCGTCTCGTACCGCGAATGTCTGAAGGCTCCGGGCTATTCACCCAATCGGGTCCAAGTCGCTTGAATAGGGGCAGCTGTTGCACCCTAAAATTTGCTCAACCTTATTCACTTGGTTTATGTTTCAATACCAGCAGCATTTGCATATAGAGTCATGTACATAGTCTAATCATCTGCATAGCATAAGCATAGCAAGTCATCCAACAGGAGACCAGTCATTATTCTCATCTCTAGAGGCCTATCAAGAGGTTATTATTCAAATTCAATCCCATTCAAGTCATCAGAAAAGAGTTTGGAAGCTATCAAGTCAATGGATCAAGCAGTTCATCTATCTCCTATCTGAGGATATCTGAGGATCAACAAGAAAGTGTGAGCTGTGGGCTGAGCATGGATATTATTTGGGCATCATGGGAGACTTAGAAAGTCATTTGGGGAAGGATACAAGTCATTCGTGTAGTCCCAAGAGTTGTGGAGGAAGACAGTCAACTAGCGTTTCATCTGGGTCAACCCTGGGTCAACTCTAGGTCAATTGACTAATTGAAAGACATTGAGGGCTATTGAAGAGATGTGGGGTTTATCATTTGACATGAAGAATAAGGATATGTTGTTATGCTAAGAAGAAATCAAGAGAAATCAAGGAGAAGAGGAGTTTCTAAATTAGGGTTTCTGTGTAAAATCCCCTAATTTAGGTCAAATTTCCAAGCAAGATAAGTCAAAATGCAAGATTCAAATGGATCCTTGGCCAACATGGAACTTGCATAGGATCTCAAGACCTTTAATTTGAGTGGTGGAAGGCATCAAGGAGATTTATAGAACTCAAGTTATGGTCCTTGCAAGTTACAGGTCAGCTGAGGTATCTGAACTTTTGTCTGTGAAAGTGACTTGACTTCCAAGCTATTTTTACCCCTCAAGGAGATTTCAAATGAATTTCTGGCCAACATAATAATTGTTCCTAATTGTCTTAGATTTCTAGAATGGTATGGTGTGCCTTCATATGATTTGTGGAACTCTACTTATGGTCTTGGCAAGCAAAGGGTATTTTGGTCATCTGAGGATTACAGGTCATTCTTAGCCTATGCCTAAAACTCATACAAGGGAGCTTCAAATGAAAAACTTCCCAACATCAAAGTTTCTCAAAATGCCATTTTAAGTCAAGAAAAGAAGTCATGAAAGTTTGGAAATGTATGGATTGAGACTTGACCAAAGTTGGTGAAAAATGACCTAAAAAAGGCATATAACTTGAAAAAGTTCAAGTTGGAAAATGGTTTGAGAGATCTACAAGTCCAATATGGGTCATCCAATATACCAAATTGATTCCCAACATCATTTTAAAGACATTGGTTCAGCCACATTTTTGAGTTTAGGCTTAAAAATTGGACTTCCTTTGTAATTTTGTTTCTTGCATCATAAGGCAACATGGTAAAGCTTAACACAAGGCAAGGAAAAGTTTGGTTTTTCATACATACACTCCTAATATCTCATGAAAGGAGATTTTCACTCAAGTTTACCCAAGGAGCAAGCATGACATGAGATGATTCAAAATACCATTAAATGATAAGTTCATGAAATTTCCACAAGTTTCTAGATCCCTCTAGGACCAATCTAGAAGCTTCTCATTCTGTTAATCCTCACCTATATAAGGAAATGAAGCCATTTGTGCATTGGTTGGTGATTCTTTGAGCTTGCAAACACTACTTTGATTCCTTCACTCCCATTTGCATTTTCTCTTCAAACTCCATTGAAACCTCATCAATCATCTCAATTTCTGTTATCATCATCATCCACCATTATCATAGAGTAATTGGCAAAGGAAATTGAAGGGAATTCGTGGCTGGTTAGGGTGATCCAAGTTTACAATCCAACTTGCATGAAGAGGGGGATAAGGTGATTCAAGAAGATTGAGTAACTACCATTGCAAACAGAAGAATTAACATCCATTAGAGATCAATATTGGAGGTTAACAAGTCTTGAAGTGTACAATTCCACCACTGTTTCATCAACATTGCAAGGTATGCATTTCAATCTATATCTCTTCTTCTAGGTGATATTAGATGGAATGGTTAGGATATATGTGATAAAGACCATTAGGGGATGATTTATGAGTAGTTTAAGGGTTGTACATGAAGGTTGGTTCCATGGCAGTTTCTGGTTAGTGATCAAGAACTCACATGTTAGGGCACTATAATACTAGCTATCATGTTTAGAATGCTCACCATAACATGTAGATCATTCTAGGGTAGTTTGAGCAAGAAATATTGAGGTGCATATCAGGTGCAATCAATGGTGTCCAGAACTTCCAATCATCGGGTTTTAATATGGGTTGAGAATTAGGTGAAATTAAAAGCATGGTCGTGTAGAGGGGAAGAAATGGAGTGAGTTTGGTTTTTAAAGTATGTGATTTCATGTCCTGTGGAGGGAGAATGATGAGCTCGAAAATGCTTGCATGGGAATCAAATTCTGAAACCCTAATGGCTGGAGGAAGAAGAAGATACGTGGACCCTTGGATTAGATGGAGAAGTTTGACTTGACTTCACATCTCACGGCTAGCATTCAATCTGAGAATTGGTGGGAAAATTCAAATAATGAAACACACCGTTTCATTTAGTAGGGGGAATTGGGCTCAGCTTCTATTGGCACCCCCACGCGCGTGAAAGCCCAATAATTTGAACTGATGGTCTTGCTATTCTCACCCCCTCCCCCTATTTCTTTATAATTCATTTTAATTTCTTTTCATTTTGCATTCATTTTCAAAAAATCATATCAAATTGAAAAAACATTATTTTTTGATAATTCTTTTTGCATAATTTTCTTTAAAGATGTCTAGAAAATTATAAAAAATAAAAATTGCATTTTATTTTTTATTTGGTATTTTTCCCATATTTTCTAAATAAATGCCTATTTTAGGTATTTCATTTCATACATGACTTTGTTGATTTTTGTTCTAATAGTTGCTTTAATGTTTTTAGTCCATTCTTTTTAGGTTGATTAGTAGACATTGTTAGCTTGTATATCCAATTTAGTTCATATTTTTAGGAATTAATTTTAGGTGATTAGTGTAGGTGTGAACAACATGAATAAAATTAGGGTTTTAAATCAACTTAGGTGAGATAGTTTATTTCTTTTAGGAAATTTTCATTTGATTTTTGGGGTATGGACTATAGGGGTTATGGGTATAGGATAGATCCCCTTAGAAATCATTAGGATTCCCCTACTGCTATTAGTATATACTGCTATATTTGATTGATTGGTGTGGTGTGCCCTCTGGGGATTACTGTTTGTCTGTGTGGGTATTGGGATTGTCTGGGGATTGGGGAAGCTGAAGACTTGTGATGATGAAGCCATTGGAGATCCAGAGCTTGAAGACCCAACTTCCAGAGTGGATGAGGAGATTCCTGCTAGCAGCTGTTGAGGAGATTAGCGTTTAGGAGCTAGGCAGAGCTCTAGATTAGAAAGCTTGATTCTCAAACATGGAAGGTTTTGACTGCCTCCATTCCTCTCTGTGATACAGAGTCTCTCTAAGACACTCACCCCCTTCCTTTGGAAGGCTTGGTGCTACTGTCTAAGGGATAGAACTCTTGAGAGAAAATATCTTATGTGTTAGTAGCAGTTGGTTTGCCACCCTTGGTAGTCAACTAATTGCTTAACACCCAATTCACTCTTGTGATTGATCCCTCAACTTGGAGGATAGGACTTGAAGAAAAGCCATTGCAGATGGAAGATTGATGATCAAGACCTTGTTTGGAGGCTGTGGAGATAGAGATTGAGACTTGCCAGAAGCTTGTAGCAGATTGGAAATGACTTAAAGTCAGATGTTGTTTCAGAGCTGCTGATGCTGTTTGTTTTTGCTGTATTTCATTCTGATGTATTGATTGGTTTTCTGGACTGTATTGTTTGCTGCTAACCTGCTGGGTTGAAAGTGAAGTCTGTTCACTTTTTCCTATTGTTTTCTAGGTTCGAGGTTGAGTGGGACTCCCTTGCCTCGCTTGTATTGTTGCATCCATGCATTTTACCGCTTTACTGTATATATCTGATATCGTTTCTGTTTCCGTCTATTCCCGTAGGATCTCTGTTTCTCTCTGTGCAAGAGAGGAGCATGATAGACATTAGGTCTTAACCCATGCATGATAACATTAGGTTAGTTTGTTTCCCTTCGCAACCGTAGGTTAGAGTTCTGTCTCTTCTTTCTCAAAACAAACAGAAAAACACAATAAGATTTCAAACACAATAAAAGACACTTCTTCCGTAAAAGAATGTGAACTCATCAAAACGTCATTTTTGTCCGCTTGGACTGTTAAGCAGAAAAACCCTTTTTCAGAAGGAATAAAAATAATCAAGACAGACTTGTGTCGTACGTGGCCCGAACTACGTTTGCTCTGATCTTTCATGCTGTGTGAAAGTACGTAGGCATAGGATGCGATATCCTAGCGAGCAACCTTCCCCTCCTTTCCCGTAGGTAGGCGAACTACGTTGACTCTGATTTCTCATTCCAGATGAGAATACGTAGGCATAAAGTGCGATACTTTGCCGAGTCATTTTATTTTCATTTTATTTTCTTTTAACCCCTAACCTGTAGAGTAGATAGAAGTAATAATCCGTACCCGAAAACAAGCGTGGATCCCGTCGAGTACGACGGACGTGAGGGGTGCTAATACCTTCCCCTTGCGTAACCGACTCCCGAATCCAGGTTTTGGTTGCGACGACCATACCCTTCCTGTGTTGTGCGAGGTTTACTCTGAGCGTTTCCTTTCCCTCCCATGGGATAAATAACGCACGATGGCGACTCTTCTGTTCAGCCGACGCCGATTTTCGCAGTAGCGACACATATCATCCTACCCCTAACATTATTGTTGTAGAGCATGGTATTAGCTTTAATTTGAGTGCTAGAAGTCCTTGATAGGATTTGTAGAACTCAAGTTATGACTTTGACAAGTTATAGGTCATCTGAGGTATGTGAATTTGGAGCTTGAAAGTTGTCCAACTTGCATGAAACTTTTGCCCTAGAAGGATGATTCCTATGAACTGTTGGTCAACATGAATGTTGTTCCTTATCCTCTCAGCTTTCTAGAGAGTACTAGAAGTCCTTGATAGGATTTGTAGAACTCAAGTTATGGCTTTGACAAGTCAAGGGTATTTTGGTCATTTGGAGATTACAGGTCATTTCAACCATAAGGCTATAACTCCTATTTGCAAGCTTTAAATGGGAAAATGTCCAACATCAAACTTGTTCAAAAGGATGTTTTAAGCCTAGCCAAGAGGTCATGAGAGGTTGGAATTGCTTGTAGCTCAAAATCACAAAAATGGCTTAAAATAAGGATGATTTTCAAATGAACCAAAGATGGAAATTGGTATTCTTGATCTACATGTCCAAACCAAGGCATGTAATATGTCATTTGGATTGTAAAACACATTTTAAGAACATTGGTATTGCCACAATTTTGACTTGAGGTTTAATTTGTGGACTTGCTTTGAAAAGTGGTTACTTACATCATAAGTAACAATTGCCAAACCAAAATTCAAGGCATAACCAAGGCTTCTTTCAATCCAAACACATCCAAAATACCATTAGGAGAGAAATTGGAAGGGAATGAGGGTGAATACAAGCT
This sequence comes from Lathyrus sativus, assembly GCA_963859935.3. Lineage (NCBI taxonomy): Eukaryota > Viridiplantae > Streptophyta > Magnoliopsida > Fabales > Fabaceae > Lathyrus > Lathyrus sativus. Next base: position 72,472,580 of record OZ012736.1, read on the forward strand.
GCCAATATGAGCTGTTATGAGCACACCATGAGATTAAACTTTCCATGACATGAGATATTGAATTTCTCATTAGAAGGATCTAGAGCTTTCTAGATCATTCAGTCATGTTCTATATAAGCATATGAGATGATCCAAGGCCAGGGTTGGTGATAATTGAAGGAGAGAATAGAGATTGAGATTGAAAATTTCTTGCTTGCAACTGAATTCGGTTACACCATTTTCTTCACTTTCCATCCATTTTCTTGAGTGCAATCACTTCCATGGATGCTAGTGAGTGATTCTAGATCATAATCAAGGCAAATTCGTGGCTGAATAGTGTTCTTGCTCTCAGATTTTGTCACCTGCAACTCATAATTAGTTCCAAGAATCCAGAGCATTTCCATCCATTTCATTGCATACAGAAGCTTTGAATTGATTCATTGAAGGAGTCTGGAGCATTTGAAAGCTTGAGTTGAAGGTTTGATACCTCTGTGCACACGAAATTCTCAGGTTAGTAACTTTCAATCTCCAGCTTGAATTAGGTAGAATTAAGAAGAATTATTGTGTTAGATGCATAGTAGAATGATGTAGGAAGGTTTAGGGATCATAAATTTGAGGATTAGTGACCAATTAGGGTTGTTCCAATTTTCGGTTGAGATGGTGTTCTTGCGAATCTTGAGGTTTTAGAGTGAATTAAGGGCATGAATGGACTCCTTGTGAGATTTGGGACAAGATTCATCAAGGAATCATGGCCTATGGTGGATTCTATAGCAAGTTAGGGTTGTGAAATGATGATCAGAAATTGTCACCGGCGGTGACTAGGGCGCGCAGGTGACCTGAGTTTCAGAAGTTCAAATTGGGGAAGATGATCCCAGAGCCATCAGATCTTGGTTGGACTTTGACTGAAGGCATGATCCAACGGCCATGGATTGGTTTCAATTTGTGAAGGACCCTGAGTTGCTTGCAACGCTACGTTTCATTTAAGTTATAGTTTTGGGCTTAAGTCAGAACTGATACTCACACCCCCCTTATGGCCCAATCCTAGAATGAACTGGATTTTATTGCTACCTGCACCACGCACTTATCATTTTTATTTTGATTCCTTTATTTTTTCATTTTATTCATGGATATTGATTAATTCATAAAAAATGGAAAAGTAACTCAATTAATCCCATTCTTTTTGCACTGGATTCATGATTGAATATAGTATTTTTTAGATAAAAAATATTAGTAATTCATGCATTTTTTGATTTTATGGGATTTTTTATATTTTAATTGATATTGAAATAATCATGTTTGATGGTTGATTTTGTTGAATTTGGTTTGATCATGTGATTATGATTTTGGCCTTGATTTTTTGTGTGTAGCTATCATAGATATGCATGATCCCCCTATATTTTTATCACATTTTTGTGATGAACATAAGTGGTAGTTCTAGGTTGAAAATTTAAGAGCTCCTTTTTTTAGGGTTTATGGTTGATGCCTTATGATTTAGATTTTATTTTTAGTACTTGGTGGATGATTCAACCTCTGATATTTGTAGGGTAGATTCATGATTGAATTAGGGTCCCTTAGGAATTTTTGTAGGAATTTACAAGGTAGTTTTCTATTTATGTTTGATTTTAGTTTAGATGCTAGTTTTAAATGATTCTAATGCACTAATTCAACTAGATTGACTTCTTTAGTTCCCTTAGATTAGGGTTTTGTTTCTTTTGCTCTTGGAAGATGATGGAGGTAGGTTGAAGATGCAATGGATTAATTGAAGAGGCTTGGATGTGAAGGTCTTCCCTTCTTTTGGTGTAGTGTTGATTAGGTGTTAGGATTAGGGTTTGTAGGCAGAGCTTCTAGATAGATTCTCTTCCTTCACAAACATGGAAGATGTTGATCACTTCCATTCTTCCCTATGATGTAAGGTCCCCTTGTGAAGGCCTCATCCCTCCTTTGGTAGGATGTGTGGCTCTTTACAAGTTGGTAGAACCTTTGAGGGTCCATTTCTCTGATGATAGGATGCTTAGTGGTGACCTTTGGTCTTCACTCTGCTGTCAATCATCCAAACTTTGCTCTTGTTAGATGAATCTTTCTCCCTTGCTAGAGGATGGAGTCCCTTTCTAGAAGATTGAAGGATGCCAAGTTGATACTTCTTTGTGTTTGAAGATTACTCTGAGAAGCTGAAGCTTGTAGATGAAGAGGACCAAGTTGATACTAGTAAGAAGGAGAGAGCTGAAGCTTGAAGGTCCAGAAGAACAAGTTGACACTTGTGAAGAAGATCAAATTGAGATTGAGTGAAGAGCTGAGGCTTGAGGAATAGAGGATAAGTTGATACTTATGTTTGATACATGGAGAGCCTGAAGGAACAAGTTGGTACTTGCCATTGGAGGAAGCCTGAAGGTGGAATTGAATGAAGAGCTGAGGCTTGAGGAAATAAGTTGATACTTATGTTTGATGTGTTAGAAGCTTGAAGAAGCAAGTTGACACTTGCTATTGAAGATGATAGCCTCGAAGGGTGGTGGAGGACTGATGACTGGACTGCTGTCAGAAGATTGCTTTACTGTGAGGCTGTGGAAGCTGTTGATTTGCTTTCTTGACTGTCTATTTTCTTTCTGTGCAACTGTATTGGTGTGACTTGTTTGATTTGCTTGATGCATTAGAATAAGCTCATGTTTAGACTGATTTAAGCTAGGAGCATGATTGCACTAGCGGTTGAGTTGCTCCCTCTGCTTGTATTTTTACTGTATGGCTTTGCTTGCGGGTATTCGGTAGAGCCCAGCTCCCTTGCCTATGTGGTTTGTCTTTGCTTGATATCATGTTATTTCTTCTGTATGATTGCAGCTACTATTTTGCTTGATAGTATGTCACTTCTTCTATATGATTGCAGTTATTCATATCTGGCTTGAGGTTGAGATGAGCTTGGGAGGCTGATGCCCCACACACATTTCCTCCCTCACTTGTATTGCATATATTTTACAGTCGTTTACTGTATATCTGTTTACTGTTTAAGCTGATGCTTTATCTGTTTCTATTTATCATTGACATGATCCCCTAGGAATCTCACTTCCTTTGATAAGGAAGTGATGATTAGAACTTTAGGTTGAAACTTATGCATGACAACTTCTAGGAGTTCCCTGTTTCAAACCTCAACCATAGGATGAATCCTTGGCATGACAACATTAGGACTTGATAGTCTTCCCCTTAGTTGAACCTGTTCATTCTCTCTTCTCATCTCAAAACAAATCAAAATATAGTAATAAAGGTTAACTGATGTCGTACGTTACGAGCCTTAAGTTATCTGAGAAAGGATTGTTGGAGAGTTTCTTTTCAACAGTCTGGACGTTTAGTATGGCACCCTTTGGGTGACATGTGACACATTCACTCTCAAGTCATGGTCTCTAGTGCGATATTAGTTGCAAACAACCATAAAAAATAGTTCTTCCGTAAAAGACAGAAAACAAACTTCAAACCTTTTTGCCCCGTGGGCCCGTAATTCAAAGGAAAGCTTTTCTGAAGAAAAGAGTGTCGTTAACTCCCAGTTCTACCGCAAACGGTAACGCTTAAGTCTCCAAGGGTCGAGCTGCGTACGCCAAACTGCTGGAACTGTTTGTTAACCCTACTCGATAAAACAGATGAATCTGAATTCCCGTAATCCGTATTATCCTGAACTACGTAAGCTCTGATCTCTCATATCAGTTGAGAGTACGTAGACACAATACTGATGTATTGGCGAGCCACCTTTCCCCGTAACCCGTAGTTAGGCGAACTACGTTGACTCTGATTTCTCATTCTCTGATGAGAATACGTAGGCATAAAGCGCGACGCTTTGCCGAGTCATTTTCTTTTCTTTTCAGACCAGCCTTGATAGGTAGATAGTAAACAAACTCGTCAGATAAACCCAACAAGCGTGGATCCCATCAAGTACGATGGACGTGAGGGGTGCTAATACCTTCCCCCTGCGTAACCGACTCCCGAACCCAGACAATGGTTGCGATGACCTTGTCTTATACCTTTTCGTCAGGTTTTTCCGATCGTTTCCTTTCCCGTTCTGAGGGGTAAATAACGAAAGGTGGCGACTCTTCTGTTTTGCCGGCACCTTATTTTCGCGGTAGCGACAGTGGGATATCATAAATAGATAAATAAAATCCTGATAATAAAGCAAGCATTAGATTATTTCATGCACATCACTCATTCCACACAACCAACATGACAACCATCCAACACAACAACAACATCCAACATACAACAACAATGTCCAACATACAATTACAACATCGAACATACAATTACAACATCCAACATACAACAAATGTAACCAATATACGATGCAATGAGACTCACAACCAGACTTAATGTGTGTGGTACCACCAAATCCTATTTCAGAACCCGATCCCTATTTCAGGATTACAATTTCTGTGAAATTTCAATAATGTCGCTTGTTGAAAGTGTTCTTAGGTGAGTAATAATTTTATCATCTCCACATGGATTGTCGTGATACCACTTTCCGTTCTATAGTTCAAAGAGTTTTAAGTAGGGTTTTCAAAAGTTGTTTGTTTGGTATCATAAGTTATCACAAGTTTTAGTAGCAAAGAGTAAATTCTAGAAAGATGTTTGTTTAACAAGACATATCAAGAATAGATTTCATCAACCTAACTTGCATATATTCTCTTAATCAAGCATGTAAACTTGTTTCTGATTAATATAATCACATACCCTCTCAATTTCGTTTATGTCTAAAGTGGTTTCGTGAGTATTATTGTATCTATCACTAGATAATGTCTCATGCTAACAATCAATACAATAATCTTTAAGATTGATACAAAGAAAATATCAACTCACAAATCTACGTCTAGAGTTTGTTCATTGATAGATGAATAAGTTAGATCAAGTGTTGCAAAATTTATGTCTAGAGTGATTCAAAACAAATGTAGATCATACAGAAAAAAGATATTCACCATATATTAATCATCAACTTGTTCACATACAAAAGATTAAATAAAATACATATAAGATCAAGGAAGACTACATCTACCCTTGATACAATGGATTTAGCTACCCATCACCATGGTAACTTGCTTCACAAGGAATGATAGAAGATGAATGTGCATCCACGATGAAGAATCGATAATGGATGTGAATCCAACTTCTATTTGGTAAAAATCACTTCTTGATGAAGAAATGAAGAACTTAGGGTTTTTGGTGCTCAAGAGAAAAAAATTTGTTTAAGAGTTCTCAGAATGTGTTAGGATGAATCCCAATAAGTCATATAAAATACAAAAATATCTTTCACTTTCTGCACTAGCTCGCAGAGCGAGCTCCACTTTTAGGCACTTCAAATGCCTTTGAACATTTAAACTGCCCCAAAGAAATATCTGAGCTCGCACTAGCCCAGTTCTCTTACTACGACCACTGAGGCCAAAAGCTATTACTATAATTTTTTTCCAGCTCGCTTTCACTTCATGCTTGTGCTCACACTGCGAGCTTGCTTTCCTCTCGCTGACAGCTCGCATAGCGAGCCATGGGATCAACATCTTTTCTTTAGCTTTCTTGTCCATTCTTTTGTGTCTGTTTTCACTACGATCAAGCTTAATTCCTACACAATACCACATAAATCAAGAAATCCAAAGGTAATTGCAATTATATTGAGGATTCACACTATTTCATGAATTAATTCAATTGAAACACAATCAAAGAGTTGAAAAATGGCAAGAAATATGATCAAAATTTAGTCATATTTGACATTCAACAAACTCTCCCCAATTAGATCTTTGTTTGTCCTTATTCAAAGTATGCCTCTCACGAAAATAATAGGATTTGCTCAAGCACAAGATTTAACCAAGAAAGGATTAACAGTTCAAATTCAACATGCAAATGCGTACAAGCAATGTTCACTACTTCCTAGAATCAAACAATGAGAAAGAATTTAGTTCTTAAAACAAATATCATTAAATGCATTCAAATAACAACTAAATTCTCATACTTGAATCACCTTAACGTTCCTCTTCAAATTAAGGATGAAGAAATTTACGCGTTTGCAACTGCAGGGAAATTTACACTTGTTTTGGACTGGACCTGTGGCTGCCCCAGCGTTGAGCACAGCCCAATCTGGTTCTACGTAGAGGATGGCCCAGAGTGCTGTCCTAACCCGTGAGGGCCAGTAGAGAACATGTTCCCCACGTGTTCCTCGCCCAGGGACGCGTCACCAACTGACACGCACACCTCACAGAGTCATTTTTCCCTTCATAACGGGCAAGTCCATCCGCTATCTAGAGAGTGCGGAGCGGTTAACCTAGGATGATGAGCACGAGCTGCTCATCCCTACTTACATGTGGGATTCCTGGAAATCATCCATTGTGGGCCTGAACACTCAACCTATAATAAAGACCATTGGCCATGTGTTGTGGGCTCATTATAAAAACCCTCATCCGCAGGAGGGTCATATATTCTATTCTCTACCCTTTCTTACTGACCTCTTCACCTGAACTAGCTTAAGCATCAGAGTGCCTTCAGGTACACCCCCCCTCTCTGTCGACCGTTCAAGACCGTGGGTGTGTTGATGGCCACTATCCTACTATGATCGACAGGTTAGATCAATGGTGTCATCTGTGGGAAACATGTTTCCCCATATTTTCTTTCATTGAAACCAAAAGATCAAAACAAAAAAAAACTTCAGAAACCAATCATGGTCGGTCAACACAACGACAACAACAATGATCACGAAATTGTCCTCTCTCCCGTCCATAACACTGACAATGAAAATGGCATGCCTTTTATGGAGGAAAGCACTACACTGCGGAGAGACGGGTGCACCGCCTCCCTCTCCTACGATGATGTGACCAACCATGACATCCAACTCGTGGAAAGTCGCAAAGGTCCAGAGAAGGCGCCAGAGAAACTTAAATTGATTATAGTGCCACCCAACGCTGACCCAACCATGGAGGCCCTATTCGCGACGCTGAACCAGACCAACACGCTGATCTACCACCAGAATAAGAGGATTGGAGCATTGGAGAAGGACCACATTCACGCTCTCCCCCGTGGAGACACCGTCAGTATGAGTCTCGTAGCCTGTCGCCACGACGACCAGGCTGCCGCCCACAGTTAGAGAGGTCGCAGCCCCTGAAGTACAACCGCACTCCTCCCCGATTTCCAAGAAGAGCAAGGCCAGTGGATGACCAGATAACTGTTGTTTGCCTCCACGCAAATCAAAGGGCCGACTAAAGGACTCGTCGCCACGCTGCAACGACATCCCTCAGCGAGAGAAGTAAGATTTTTCTCTGCCGCAAGCAATCGTGGATGCTCCCCTTCCCGTCGGGCTGGAAAAACCACTGAACCTGGGAACATACGATGGAACGACGGACCCTGACGAGCACATCGAAAACATTAATGCTCTGCTCCATTATTGCAGTGTTAGAGGTACCACCAAATGCAAGATGTTCCTTGCTACTCTATGGAAGGGTGCCATGACCTGGTACAAGAGCCTCATTGACGAATCCATCACTTCCTCGAGACACATGGGGAAGCAGTTTTCGGGGAACTTCACTGCTTCTCGTCGCCATCCAAAGTCAGAGGCTTCACTCAAAGCAATCATTCAGGGGAAAATGAGTCCCGCTGAGCCTATATCAAAAGATTCAATTGAGAAGCTGTCCATGTCTCCACGACCGACGACATGAAAAAAACGTATTTGCTTGAGCGAGGACTACGCCCCCGCAGTGACTTCGCCAAGCCTGTCGGTATTGAAATGCCTACATCACTGGATGCCCTCATCCTCAAGGCTCAGGCCTATATTCCGTACAAGGAGAAAGAAGCCGCCAACAACGCTCGAGACTCACGTCACCAGGAAAACTCTGGAGTTTCGAGGCACGATGACCACCTTGGCCTGAGAACTTCTACGTCCTTGACGGGGCTGAAAACCCCCTCTACTTTGCAACACACATAACTTGGGAGACCTTCCCTTCCACAATGTTCATATCTGGCGGGGGTTTCAACAAACTCGCCAAAGGCTCGATAAAAAGAAAGTTCGAGCAACTCATCAATGCGAGCTCAAGCCAAAATTATACCCTCGACAAGTGCCGGGAAAGCTCAGTCCCTATCACATTCTACCATTAAGAGCTTCCCAATGGATCCTCAAACTTCAACATCCCTTTTCTCGTGAGAGAATGAATGGAAAGCTTTGACACTCGTCGCATACTGGTTGACTAGGGGAGCCAGTTAACATCATGTACTCTCAGCTGTTCCTGACATTGCAGCTCGACAAAACACATTTGACACCCTACATGGGCTCTAATCTACATAGCTTCAACAACGTGACTATAAATCCATGGGGTTATGTTGAACTGATTGTCACTGTCGGAGTGGCCAAGACCGCCAAATCGGTCAAAGTCAAATTCCTGGTAATAGAATGTCGTTCTCTATACCAGTGCATACTGGGAAGACCGAATTTGACCGAACTGATTGTTATTGCATCCACTGTTCATTTGAAGATGAAGTACTACACGGACATGGATCTCGTTGCCACCCTTCACGGGGACATAGAAGCTGCGAGAAGATGCTTTAAAGTGGCCTCAAAGGGGCAGAGCTCCATGTTGCACCCCAAAATTTGCCCAACTTTTCTTTACCTAGCTTATGTTTCATTTCATTCACATTAGCATTATCATTTGCATTTCATTGACAAGTATGCAGGAGATCAAGAGGTATGATTGCCAATTAAGACTTTGAAGCTAGCTAAGAAGGTTATTCAAGTGTTCAAGGGTTGATATCCTTGTCAGAGAAATTAAAAGATCCTCAGAGAGAGTGATTGAAGCCAAGTGTGTAGGTCTCCTAACTTGAGAGTTGTGGGAAGCCATCCGATGATTCTGAGGTCATGGAGATGGACTTGAGGTCTTGAGAAAGCTCATGAGAAGTGTCGAAGATCATTTTAAGGCCTAGACAGGTCATTGTGCAAGATTAAGAAGCCTCAACCATGATTGGTGCAGCTAGGGTTTGACTGGGTCAACCCTAAGTCAACTGATGATTTGAAGGAGGTTGAGACATAATTCAAGAGCCATGTGATCATGGATTGATACATTGAGATGTTCTAAGGATGATTCCAAGGTCAACTCATCATGATTGAAGAGCTTGAGAAGTTTCAGGCTAGGGTTTCTAAGGCTTGACAGTGTAAAATCCCCTAGTTTAACCCCCATCTTCAAGGAAATTTAACTCAAGATATGATTGTCATCTCATCTTTCCCCCAACATGATTGTTGTAGAGCATGGTCTTAGCTTTAATTTTAGTGCTAGAAGTCCTTGATAGGATTTGTATAGCTCAAGTTATGACTTTGACAAGTTACAAGTCATCTGAGGAATGTGAATTTGGAGCTTGAAAGTTACCCAACTTGCATGAAACGTTTTCCCTAGAAGGATGATTCCTATGAACTCTTGGTCAACATGAATGTTGTTCCTTATTCCCTTATCTTTTCAGAGAGTACTAGAAGTCCTTGATAGGCTTTGTAGAACTCAAATTATGGCTTGGACAAGTCAAGGGTATTTTGGACATTTGGTGATTATAGGTCATTTGTGATCATAGGCCATTTTCACCAACTTAGAGGCCTCAAATGAAATTTTGTTCAACTAGAAAGTTTCTCAAAATGGGGTTTTAACCTTGACCATGCATCAAGGAGACATTGAATTGGCTCAAGGAGAGACTTGGTTCAAGAAATTTTGAAAAAAGAAAGAATTAAAAGGATTTAATGGCCAAAAATTCAAATGATTCATTTTGTGACCAAATGAAACAAAATTATAGGTCAAATTGATTGGAAAAATGATTCTAGAGACAATGGCAATGTTAGATTTTGATTTGAGGTCATTTGCATAACATTCCATTTCATTTTTTCATGATGAAGCAACATATCCAATTCATACCTTTGGCTTGCAAACAAGGAAGATAACTTATCAAACTCATTCAAAATATCATGAGAACTTGATTACACACATAGCCAGGCCAAGGAGGAGTCAGAATGGTGATTGCCATGGATGAGATTTTGAAGAGATTTTGAAAATCCAAAATCTCATTTGGATGGATCCAGAAGTTTCTAGACAATCCCAATCACTTCTATATAAGTCATTGAGTGAACTCAGCCATTTTTTTGGAAGGAATTGAAGCTGGTTGCAGAAAGAGCCATTGAAATTTTGAAGGTGCAAGTTGAAATCGGGTTTTCAATTCAAGGGAGAATCAAGCCAAATCAGGGTGTGCAAAGGCTTTGGGAGTGAATTTGGAGTGTGTCTGCATCATCTTGGCAGTTGAAGTGAGCAAAAACCACCTCTGTTACCTCTCTGAAACCAGGTTTGTACATTTCACCCTTATGCACGACTTAGGAGAAGATACTTAGCAATTCATATGTGGTTAGGATCCTTGCAACATGTAGTTGGATTTAGGATCAGAAGTTGGTGAATTAGAGACAAATTAGGCATGCGATCATTTTCTGTTGAGGTTGATATCTCAAGATTCTTGAAGGAATAATCACGATGGGATAGTGGAAGTTAATCAGTGAAGAGTGAGGATTAACTTGAGACCTTTAATTTGAAGAATGGTGAAAATCAAGATTTGGAGAAATTCTGAAAATGCTATCGGGTTTGAAAATATAGAGAGAATTAAATGATTTGGAGTTGATATTCTTGATCAGCATCAAATTTGGAGTGAAATGATGATTTGTTTCGTGAGTTTTGGTGAACTGTGGAGGTTGTCTCACCGGAGAAGACGGTGGCGCCACTGTTCAGGCCACCGTCTGAGAACTCCCTCCATTTCAGTTAAAACTTGGGGACGATGAACAAGAGCCCTCAGATTAGGGTTTGACCTTGGACTCAGGCGTGCATTTGAGGGCCACGATTTGATCTCAACGCTGAAGAGAGACATTAGAATGAAACGCACCGTTTCATTAATTGATTTGTTTTGGGCTTAGGACTCAGAGTGATATCCCCACCCCCTTTGGCCCAATTCTGTGAAATAAACTGCCTTGGATTGCTATTTGCCACGCATTGTTTATTAATTTCTTTTTATTTTCTTTATTTTCATCATTTCATATGACTTAGAGATTAATTCATAAAAAATAGGAAATTAACTCAATTAATTCCAAACTTTTTTCCCCTGATTCATGATTGAATCTAGAATTTTGTAGATAAAAAATATTAGGAATTCATGCATTTGTGATTTTATTTGCATTTTTTTTATTATTAATTGATATTAAAATGGCCATGGTTGATACCTTGTTTTGATTAATTTTGTTTGAGCACTCGGTGATGATTCTTGCCTTGATTTTTTGTGTGTAGCTAGCATAGATATGCATGTTCCCCTTAGATTTTTCTCACATTTTTGTGATGAAATTTAGGTGCTCTATTTTTAGGGTTTATGCTTAGTACCTTGTGATCTAGGTTTTATTTCTAGGACTTGGTGGATGATTCAACCCCTGGATTTTGTATGGTAGATTCATGATTGAATTAGGGTCCCATATTTATTTTTGTAGGATTTTACAATTGGTTTTAGTATTTTAGTTAGGACTAACTTTAGTACTAGGTTTTAGGTGATCCTAACTTGCTAATTCAATTAGATTGAGTTCCTTAGTTCCCTTAGATTATGGTTTTGCTTTGCTTGCTCTTGGATGATGTTGAAGACAAGCTTGGGCTACCATGGAATGCTTGAAGAAGCTTGGATGTGAAGACTTCCCTTCTTTTGGTGTAGTGTTGATTAGGTGTTAAGATTAGGGTTTGCAGGCAGAGCTTCTAGATAGATTCTCTTCTTTCATAAACATGGAAGGTGTTGATCACCTCCATTCTTTCCTATGATGTAAGGTCCCCTTGTGAAGGCCTCATCCCTCCTTTGGTAGGATGTGTGGCTCTTCACAAGTTGGTAGAACCTTTGAGGGTCCCTTTCTCTGATGATGGAGTGCTCAGTGGTGACCTTTGGTCTCCATTCTGCTGCCTATCATCCAAACCTTGCTCTTGTTAGATGAATCTTTCCCCCTTGCTAGAGGATGGAATTCCTAGTTAGAAGATTGAAGATGCTAGAGGTTGCTACTTCCCTGTGTCTGAAGACTGCCATTGAAGCTGAAGCTTGAAGATCAAGAAGAACAAGTTGATACTTGTGTGAAGAAGATCAAATTGAGATTGAAGAAAGAGCTGAAGCTTGAAAGAATAAGTTAATACTTATGTTTGGTGCATTGAGAGCCTGAAGGAACAAGTTGATACTTGCTATTGGGATTGAAGCCTGAAGGTGGAGTCTACTTTGGAGCTGAGGCTTGAAGAAGATGAAGAACAAGTTGATAATTGAAGCTTGGAGAAGCAAGTTGATGCTTGCTGTTGAAGAGGATAGCCCTGAAGAACAGTTGAGGACTGAGGACTAAACTGCTGTCAGAGAGGAGCTTTGCTGTGGAGCTGTGGGAGCTGTTGATCTGCTTTCTTTTCTTGTCTGTTTAGCTTTCTATGCAACTGTATTGAGATGACTTGTGTGATTTGCTTGATGCATTATAATAAGTTCATGTTTAGATTGATTTAAGCTAGGAGCATGATTGCACTAGAGGTTGAGTTGCTCCCTCTGCTTGTATTGTTACTGTATGGCTTTGCTTGCTGGTATTTGGTAGAGCCCTGCTCCCTTGCCTATGTGGTCTGTTGTGTTTGCTTGATGGCCTTTCATTTCACTTCTTCTGTATGATTGCAGTTATTGTGTTTGCTTGATAGCATGTTATTTCCTCTGTATGATTGCAGTTATTCATATCTGGCTTGAGGTTGAGATGAGCTTGTGGAGGCTGATGTCCCACACACATTTCCTCCCTCACTTGCATTGCATGCATTTTATAGTCGTTTACTGTTTACTGTTTAGCTGATGCTTTATCTGTTTCTGCTTATCATTGACATGATCCCCTAGGAATCTCACTTCCTTTGATAAGGAAGTGATGATTAGAACCTTAGGTTGAAACCTATGCATGATAACTTCTAGGAGATCCCTGTTTCAAACTTCAACCATAGGATGAATCCTTGGCATGACAACAGTAGGACTTGATAGTCTCCCCTTAGTTGAGCCTGCTCTTTCTTCTCATCTCAAAACAAATTAAAATACAATAATAAAGGTTAACTGACGCCGTACGTTACGAGCCTTAAGCTATCTGAGAAAGGATTGTTGGAGAGTTTCTTTTCAACAGTCTGGATGTTTAGTATGGCACCCTTTGGGTGACATGCAACGCATTCACTCTCAGGTCATAGTCTCTAGTGCGATATTGGTTGCAAGCATCCATAAAAAACAGTTCTTCCGTAAAAGACAGAAAACAAACTTCAAACCTCTTTGCCCCGTGGGCCCATAATTCAAAGGAAGCTTTTCTGAAGAAATGAGTGTCGTTAACTCCCAGTTCTACCGCAAACGGTAACATTTAAGTCTCCAAGGGTCGAGCTGCGTACGCCAAACTGCTGGAACTGTTTGTTAACCCTACTCGATAAAACAGATGAATCTGAATCCCTGTAATCTGTGTTATCCCGAACTACGTAAGCTCTGATCTCTCATACCTGTTGAGAGTACGTAGGCACAATACTGACGTATTGGCGAGCCACCTTCCCCGTAACCCGTAGTTAGTCGAACTACGTTGACTCTGATTTCTCATTCTCTGATGAGAATACGTAGGCATGAAGTGCGATGCTTTGCCGAGTCATTTTCTTTTCCTTTTTTTTAAGCCAGCCTTGATAGGTAGATAGATAAAACCAACCCGTCAGATAAACACAACAAGCATGGATCCCATCGAGTGCGATGGACGTGAGGGGTGCTAATACCTTCCCCTTGCGTAACCGACTCTCTAACCCAGACAATGGTTGCGATGACCTTGTCTTATACCTTTTCGTCAGGTTTTTCTGATCGTTTCCTTTCCCGTTCCGTGGGATAAATAACGAAAGGTGGCGACTCTTCTGTTTTGTCGGCACCTTATTTTCGCAGTAGCGACACTCCATCAACACGCCGCCCAGAACTGCCAGCAAGTCGGCGCGACCCAGCACCTTGGAGGAGTCAAAACCAATGCCTCATGACGACTTAGTCGACCTAGACAGTCACTTTACCAAGGATGACTTGATGGAGCAGAAGAAGAAAAAGAGAGGAGCACGACTAGCAGCTGAAAATTCACCAACGCTAGATAACAAAGAGGAACCTTCCCATCCTAGGCGGCGCATTCCAGACGGCGATTTCAAAGTTATCCTCCCCGGAAAAGACCCGAACAAGGGTGAAAATTGGGACTGGCCTCCCAGACCTCACAAGGAAGCAGCTGAAAGTCTGCTTAAGAGAGAATGATAACCTGTTCGCGTGGAGCACTATTGAGATGCCCGGGCTGGACCCCGAAGTGGCCTGCCACCAGCTGACTATTGACCCCACCACCAGAGTTATAGTATAATGTAGGCGTAGGCAGTCACTCGAAAAAGAGGAGGCTGCTGAAAAAGCTGTAAAAGACCTCTTAGAGGCAAATTTTATTTCAGAAGCCCAGTACACAACCTGGCTTTCAAACGTTGCACTTGTCAAAAAGTCTAATGGAAAATGGAGGATGTGCGTTGATTATACTGATCTTAACAGGGCTTGCCAAAAAGAAGCTTACCATTTAACTAACATAGATAGACTAGTTGATAATTATAATGGATTTAAATTATTGTCTTTTATGAATGCGTATCCAGGGTACAACCAATCCCCATGGAAAAGGGCGACAAAAAATACACAGCTTTCATGACCGAGTCGGGAAATTACTACTACAACGTAATGTCCTTTACCCTGAAAAACGATAGTGCTATATACCTGCGGATGATGAACAAAGTCTTCCGAGGTGATATTAGTAACATGCTCGAAGTCTACATAGACGACATGATCATGAAATCCCAAGAGGAGCTATACCACACACTCCACCTAAAAAGAGTCTTTGACCAGGCGAGGAGATGCAAGATGAGGTTCAATTTGGAGAAATGCACCTTAGGCATTTGAGCAGGTAGGTTCCTTGGATTCTATCTAAAAAAACGAGGAATCGAAGCAAACCCCGACAAATACAAGTTCTTTTCCGAATTCCCGACACCAAACTTGAATAAATCAATTCAAATCTGCCCAGTGCATACTCCCCTTTTTCAAACTTCTTCATAAGGAAGCAACATTCAAATGGACTGAGGAGTTCGAATAAGCCCTAATCCATCTCAAACGAGCTATCTCGCAACCACCGACCCTCTCGCGGCCAGACAACAGGGAGACTCTCTACCTTTACCTCGCCATAGCAGCCGAGGCCGTCAGTGCGATTCTCATTCACGAGACCCCGAAGGGGCAAAAACCCATATACTTCACTAGCAAGGCCCTATAAGGCCCGAAACTCAGATACCAACAAATCCAAAAAGTATCTCTAACCCTCATCAATGCGGCAAGAAGATTAAAACACTACTTCATAGCTCACATGATCGTCGTATAAACTGACCAGCCCGTAAAATAGCTGCTCGACCATCCCAACATGGCTGGAAGAATGCTCAAATGGTCGTTAGAGCTCTCTGAATTTGACATTCGGTACGAGAGAAGAAGAATCCTTAAAGCTCAAGTACTAGCCGACTTCGTGGCAGAAATGACCACGCCTACCTCCCTGACAAGTAGAACCCATAAGTGGACCATCTTCATAGATGGAGCATCCAGCTCGACAAAAAGCGGAGTAGGCATTATCCTTGAAAACAAGGAGGGAATCCTGATCAAATTCTCCCTCTCCCTATCCTTCCCAACCTCGAATGACTAGGCAGATACAAAGCTTTCCTCGCGGGGCTACACTTGGCCGAAGACTTGGAGGCTAAAGAGGAAAATTTTTTGCTAATTCCCAGCTCGTCGCCTCTCAAGTAATGGGAGAATATCAAGCCAAGAACGAAAGTCTATCTGAGTACTTAGCTTCGGTTCGGGAAAGAATAACAAAGTTTGATTCCGCAAAAGTAAAACATGTTCCTCGCGAGCACAACACACACGCAGACATCATGTTAAAACTCGCGATCACAAAGAAGAAAGGCAGAAACTAGTTCATCATCCAATAAATACTTTCTCACCCGAACATATAAGAACCCTCCACAACCATAGTCGTAAACACCATCAATGACAGGAACTTTTGGATGACCTCAGTATACAACTACCTCGCAACAGCAGAACTACGACCCGACCAGAAAGAGGCTAGCGTGACCAGGCGCAGAGCTTGCGCCTACGTCTTGGTCGAGGACAAGTTATACCTACGGGAATTCTTCATTTTATTAGAGGTTATGTTCATAAGGATGTGATAGATATACAATTCATTGATATTGATCATCAATAGGCTGATATATTTACCAAGCCTTTTACTATAGAAAGATTTGATTTTATTAAAAAGAATTTGAACATGCATTTTGTAAAATAATAATGCTTGCTTCTGAATGGAGGATCATATTCTGATGATGATCAGAAGTTGCTCTGATAAGAAACTCTAAACTAGCTTCTGATAAATAATAGCTTCTCAAGCCTCTCAGCCTCCGAAGCTCAGAATATGATTAGTTTCCTCTAATATAATATAACGGGAAAATGTTTTTAACTGGTTTTTTTGACACATGTCCACTTATGTGTCACGTATCTGAAAGTTCTTCTGAGACATGGTTTCTTAGCTATTGGGTAATAATTATTGGATAATGATGAAAGTATTTGTAAATACCATGTCTCGCACCCATTTGTCATTAAATCTTGTTTTACTCAAAAGAAAAACCTTTTTTACTCAAGGCACTTAAATTTTTCAGCATTTCACGCTGTTTGAATCGTAGTTAAAGGGGGTTTATTATCGTCTCCACATGGATTTAGGATATTTTGATGCTTGCCTTTCAACAGTTTATCGTTTAAGAATAAGGGTTTTCAAAGTTGTGTTCATAAAATTGTCACGTTTTTAGTAGCAGAGCTTATAAATTCTAAAGATTTTTGTTAACAAAGTATGTCAAAAGTAGTTTTCATCTACTCTAACTTATATGTATTCTTTCAATCTTGCATGTGAAGTCAGATTTGATTAATATCATCACGCGTTCTCTCAACACTGTCTAAGTCTAGAGTGGCGTCGTGAGAAATACTGTATTCATCGCTACACGATTTCTCCATATAACAACCAATATAGTAAGCTTTAAGTTCAACACAAAGCAACTATTGACCATAGACCGATTTCTCCAATCTATAAACCGACAGATGAATATTTTAGGTCAAGTTTAACAAAATCTATGTCTAGAGTTTTACAAAACAAGAATGGATCATTAAGAACAAAAATATTCATCAAATATTAATCATCACTTGTTCACATACAAGGAAAATCAAAATAAATACAGACAAGTAAAAGGTAGAGTACCTCTACCTTTGATACAAAGGAAATTAGCTACCTGTTGGAGCGGTAAATCGGCAAGCAAAAATATTATTTTCGGAAGAATTCCCTCTGGGATTTATATTATCTGAGCACGAGTATCAGTGCAAGGGAAAGAATGTCGTTCCACAATCTCAACGTCTCTAAGCTTGGGATTAAATGGTTTGGGATTAAAATGCAAAAGGAAAAACATAAGACAAGAAAATAAATACATTCTTAAGAAATGGTAAAACTCGTCAGGAGTTGTGTTTCGTTCTACCCATCATGTACTAAAAAATCTATGGATCAAATGCACGCCACATAAATCACTCGTCAATATCATCACATATCGCTCACAATAGAGGTTACATCTAACGCAAACGTCGAGAGATCAACCACATTCTCTCAGAGGTGATTTCTCACGTAACTAAGCAACACGAAGCATTAAGAATCGATACCCACGTGAATATTAGACCTAAATCTAGGTCTAGATATAGAATCTAACAGATGTTCATCTTAGATCGAGTTCGAACCATATATGTCTATAACAATCCAAACCCATTAAGTAAAAAAATCAAAGATGTCATCTCTAAAGAGTTGTAAAAGAGATTTTATAGAAAGATCCATAAATATACATACAATCAAAATAAACTTACATACAAAATGTAACACTCTTCTAACCCAACAAGTATTTCATGTGATATATGAAAAGTAAATTAATCAAAAATCACCACTCAAGGGTGCCACACTTCATAGAAACATCATAATTATTCATCCTGCTCCGTAACATGGGTTTCCAAACATTTATAATAATAATTTCTTTGGTAACATCAACAAATAAATTCAGACTTCAAAGCAGAATCATAGTCATAAAATAACTTTATTTATTTCATCAACCATCAAGACCTTTTAGTCATTGTCAAAAGTCGTCATCAAATAATTCAGCGTATTAGAAAACTCATTAGATAGATTCAACAAAAACAACACAACTTCAACTCAAGTGTTTCCTCCAACCGATGTTACATATAAGAGCAAGACACCTCTACTATTAACGGAAACACAAATAAATAACTCCAAAGCTATCACTGATGCTTCTCCGAGCTATTCCTGAGAATCTGCATGTTACCCACGTGGAGCCAACATTCAAACAGGCAGGGTGAGTAATCACAAATCAATATAAAAGACATATCAGTACAACAACATAAACAGTTCATATACACCATCATAGTATCGTCAAACCAAATAATCATCATCGTCACACATCACTTAGAAATCACATCATCAATAACATCATCGCCACACTTCACTTAGAAATCACCTCATCATTAACATCATTTACATCACTTAGAAATTCATACATCATCATTTACCAAGTATTATACTCACACATTCCTATCATAGTAACATATATACATCTTCGTCATAAAATCATCAAATCAACATTCATAACCAAAACATCACTTAAGTTACAACATCATCAAACATCATTTTAACACTCAATTATGCAATATCGCATAGTATGAAATGAAACAACATAGACTCATGCATGTGGTACCAAACTCATCATGTTAATGGGCATTGGGCTATCACCCTCCAAATATCCCCACCAATAGGATTGATTCTACACAAGAACCGGAGCACATCATAAACACCTCAATCCATACAATAGGATTGAAGCCACCACTTGACCGAAGTCCTAACATCATCACTGGACCGAAGTCCTAATATCATCACTGGACCGAGGTCCTAACATCATCACTAGACCGAAGTCCTAACATCATCACTGGACTAAAGTCCTAATATCATCATTGGACCAAGTCCTAAAGTATTCTATGAATGCATGATGCAAAATGTTATAATAATCATTATCAAAGTTGCACCATCATTCATAAAAATTCATCAAAACATCATTATTACATTATCATTATGCACCACAATTATTCATATTACTCCATAAAGCATCATGTTATAGTCATCAAAATACATCACATCAATTACCCAAGGCATACAAACAACACTCAAGGTTCATCACTTACACCACGACTTCTTAAGATACACAACAAATAACAATCACATTCTTCAAGGTATTAGACATAAAAAAATATTAGCAAAATGATTCATATAATTATAGCATGTTAAAGTTCTACATATTAGCTTTCCAACGCTTTGAACGGTTCGTCATTTGGATTAACGGTTAAAAAGTTATGATCGAAACCGTTTCTGGCGTTTTTCTACCTATGAGTCGACTCAAAGGTCAATGCACTGAGCTATGAGTCGATGCATACTGTTAAAATTTCCACAATTTTGCATTCTGGTGACCTCAGGTCGACCTAGGGGTTCTAACGGTCGACTCACACTGTTCTGAACCCCAAAAATCACTTTTTTTAAAAGCACTTTCACCCCAATTATCACTCCAAAGTCTATACCACTAACCACTAGTGGAAAAAAATGCTTTTTAAGTCGGTTAAAAATGACTTTTTAAGTCAGGTCCGAGCCCGACCTAAGAATTACCGACATAAGAAGTTTTGACTTCTTAAGTCGGTTGTGGACCTGACTTAACAAACTATTATTAGGTCGGTTATACCCGACCTAAGAACTTACTTTCTTAAATCAGGTATAATTAACCGACCTAAGAAGTTGTTTTTTTTGGATAATCGCACAAATCAGATGCAGTTTTCCCATTTAACAATTTACCCCCAAATCAGACTATATCCAACTCAATCAACAAATTACACCAAAAAAAAATCACACAACACAGATCACAGTCTTTTGTAATTAATTGATACAACTTGCTAAAAATTAAATTAATATATCAACATAATTTTTTGTAATTAATTGATACAACTTGCTAAAAATATTATATTACTTACATGTGTCCATGAACCAACAACAGTATAATGAAAAACAACATACAAGGTAAGATAGTTTCATGAATCAAAAAATAGACCCACTTGTCAATTTTTGCCACTTTGACCCTCTGAATTTCAATGCTCTGAACCCTCTGAATTTGACCCTGATAACCCAAAGCTCATCTGTAAATAAAGTCAAGCCAAAAGGAACGTAAAGTTAGCCATGTTAAATATATTACATGGAGCAATTTATTTGTAATTAAGTTAAAGAATAGTAAAATGCTTATCATATAGAAAATGTTGTTGTGTTCAAGTGAGAAAATGCATAATTGGCATTTTTTCAGATATGTTATTTATCTGCCACCAAAAAAAATAAAATAAAATTGTCAGTGGTAGAAACAATATAAAGAAAGGTTACTCAGACTCCTAAAGGTTACTCAGTGGTAGATCACAGTCTATCCAAAAGAAATATTAAACTATCTAATTCATTTGATTGTTTACAGAAACACCATTTTCAATTTAATGAAAATAGTATAATCAAAATGAGGCAAAAAATAGTGGTGACACTGAACAGAGGGGTTGGGTAGCTTAACTAATAACTCGTTTGAGCTTAAGTATTAAAGGGGTTGGAGCCGGAGGACCCGTTCAAACCTAGTTAAAGATAAAATACTAACATAAAAACTAATTACTAACAACAATTCGCCGTTTCAAATAAAATTAGTGACACTGAACACTGAATGTTATGATTTTAAGTTAAGGCCATCACAAGTTATAGATTATTTCGTAGAAAAATCACTTATTTAAAATATAAAAAATCATTTTCATGGATTCTGCTGAAGTTGTTAGTTTTAGATAAAAGGGAGGAGATAAATAATAAGAGTTTCAGGAGAAACCAAGTGCTCAGAGTAATATATATTCATTATACATGGATGCCCTACTTAAAAGTTAAAAATGAAAGTAGTGGACTATTTCAGGAAAAACCAAGTGCTCAGAGTAACATATATTCATTATACATGTAAGATGTGTTTGTTCTATCATATATAACTGTTGTCACTCATCATAATTGAGGAATATCAATAATGGTGATATGTTGTCACAATATGTCAAAAGCAACTAACCTTGCCAGCTTTTGAGAAGAACTCATATACATCTCTCTCTGTTGCTTTTAAAGGCATTTGTGAACACCAAACAAGAAACAGAAAATCTTCAGGAAAATTTTGAAAAATATCCCAATAACTCAGAACATAATTAGTATATATTTTACATATTTAAAACAAATGAAAATGGAGGAAATCAATCAACCTGGTAGGCAAAAACAGTTCTCTGATCCCTTTCTGGGTCTGCTGCAGCTTGTCCTGAAGCAAATGCATTTATGCAGGGGGATGCCTGTCCTAGTGCCCTGCCAATCAATGAAAATTTCATCAAGCAAAAATCTCATGCCTAAAACAATGTTATATCAGGTTACAATGTCTTACTTACATTCCACCAGTCATAAGAGCTATGATCACAGTAATGACACTTCCACCGCTATATCCTCTCTCAATAACTAGTTTGGAACCATACCACATGGCAAGTCCATAAGTACAAAAAACGATTAAGAGAAGCATTCCCATTCCTAAACCTGAGACTATCCCTTGGTAAACCGTTGCACTATAAGCAACTCTTATCTTGCTATTATACCTCTCTATGGCTATTATACCTCCTCAAATTCTATAACACCATCCTTTTTTTCATCAAAGAGATCAAACACCTCTCTATGGCTATTATACCTGGAAGCTTCGTAATGCGAAAACCCCGACGCTCAAACAATCGTTTGCAAACAGCTTGACCTGGGCGGCCTCCCATATATTAAAGATCATAATTCCATTTGGTTTGATTACCGATATCCCTTCTTCAACTGCCCTAGCAATTAAGCCTAATCCAAACTGGTCCTCCACAAAACCTACACACAAAAAAAGAAAAAATAAACATGAAATCGATATAGAGCTTGTTATAATCGACTTATTCAAAGGAAACAAGTCATTCTGGTTTACATACCAACACAGTGAACAACATTAGATCTACGGAGAACTGCAGCGAGGCCAAGATCACCAATTTTGACTTCTCCTTGGTTTACCATGTGCAGGCCATCACAAACTCACACAGTAATAACAATATTTCACTAATTTTGTACTATCTTATCTTAGTATGGCAGCAACAACAGTAGCTACATAAATATTGCCTTATTACACCCTAATATAATCGAAACGTAATCAAAATCAATCCCTAACACAATAAGCTCAAATTGCAAATTGAAATAGGACAGTAACTATGCAGTAGCAGATATGCAATGTAATTGACCGAAAACTGAAACAGACATCATGGTAGTAGATAAAGTGTAAATGTGAAAAAGAATTAGAACATTAGACAAGTTCGAAATTGCAACGAGATTCCTAGTTGAAAATGTTACCGAACGTGGGACAACTATTATTATCAAAGACTTGTTGAGTCGTGTTATTGCAGTATTGAGCTATGAAGTTGTATCTTGGATACTTGAGTAATTGTCGTTTGAATGAAGCAGTGTTGCCGGACCAAATAGATGAAGAGGTTCGGCTACTACTTTGATTGACAGATCTCAAAACCCCTTTTCAGTGCAGCAGCATAAGTCACCCTTTTACATCATAGAAACATAACAGCAGCAACCTGTAAGTATCAAAATTGCTCTATTCGAACCAAACCGTTTGAACCAGTGATTGAACCTAAAAATAAATAACACAGCATCGAGACCAAACCAGAAGGAAATTCCTGAATCTTAATTGCGATTGATGGTGAAGGATCTGAATCAAAAGGCGTTCAAAATTGTTCTACAGGAGATTCACAGTGGTTTTTATGAGAAGTAGATGTAAGGGGAAATTTTGTAAAAAAAATCGGAGAAAGGGTGGTGAATCGTGGTGAACACGGTCGATGCACAATTTTTATGGTGGAAGAAGATCGGGGGAGATGGGGTTTACGGTAAGGTGATGTGCAGCGATGGGAGCGGCGGAAGGATTTTAAGGGGTGGCGGTGATGGTGGTCACGTTAGCGGAGCCAGCTCAACGGCGGACAGATGATGACGATGGTGATGGGTAAAGTATTACCATTTTTTATTTGGTGATTGTTATGTGTTTGACAAGATGATGCATACGACAGCGACGAAGGAATTTTTCCAAGAGGTTGAAAGAATGGTGGTGATGGGAGCGGCAGAAGAAGAAGGGTTAGGGTTTTCGGAAGTAGAGGAAATAGAGAAAAGGAAAGGGTGTCGCAGGTGATGGTTAAAGGATTGATGAAGGAAAGATTTGGGTGATGAGGTGGAGAGTTGGAGAAGGAGAGAACGAAGATGGAAACGGTGTGTTGGAAAGGGTTATTCAAAGATGGTGACAGCGGGGAAGGTTTTGGAGAAGAAGGAGAGAAATAGTGGGGATGAAGGTTGTTCTAGGTTCAAGGAAGGTATTGAATAAAACGTCTTAGGTTAGGTGGGCAATACCTGACTTACTAAATATGTTTTTTTAAGTCAGTTAGTGAACACAGGCGACTTAAGAAATTTAATACGAATTATATTTTTTTCTTTAATATTTTTTAAGTCAGTTCTAAATATAATTGACCTAACAATGTTACAAATATTTACGAAATTGCCACAACATCACTTCTTAAGTCAGGTGGCAGGTGAACTGACTTAACAACCCCTACTATAAAGTATTTTTTCTAATAGTGAACCTCCATCACCCTATACCCGATTTTATATCAAAATAACATCCTAAAACCCAATTAGGCTATGTTTTACTCTTGGATTAGCAACAATTCATCATAATTTCATTCCTCCGACTCGAAACTCCAAAACTCAACAATGGAGGAATTTTCAACAGTTTCTAAAACAGAATTTCTACATGCATGTACAGAACTCGTCACATATCAGTTAGAAAACATAATTTATCACACAACCAAATAACAATTTCATCATAATCTCATCATGTTCCCCAAAATCCCCAACTACCTACATACATCTACCCTTACATCAATTATATTGACAAGTGATACTCCTCATACCTTAGATAATTCGATTTTGACTTTCTCCTTGAATTCTTCAGAGTTCTCTTTGAGCCCTAGCCTCTTCCTCTTTCTTTCTTCAGGGCGCTCTCCCCAAAACACGATCATACCAAATAAACTTCTCCCCTCTCTCTTTTTCCCTTTTATCATTCTTACCCCTTGGACCCCTATTATGATTTTCCAATTTCGTCCTCACTTATTCCACCCAACATTACCATCTTACCCTCAGTGTTCCCTTCCTATTATTTTAAATAATAATAATAATAATATTTTTCACATTATTCCACTATTATTATTATCTAAATAATTCTAGTAAATCATACACTTCTAAATATCCTCAATACCCCACAACACAAATCATCAGGCATCAAAATATTTCACCAAAATTCATCGAAAATCAAGATTATTTATAATAAACAAATTAAATAAATATTCTAATGATCTTGGGGTGTTACAGCTCTACCCCACTTAAATAACTTTCGTCCTTGAAAATTACCTGAAGAAAACAGAGCCGGATACGACTCATTCATCTGATCTTTGCGCTCCCAAGTCCAACTCTCAAAACACGCGATCTCCCTCTTGGAATTCAAGTGTTTTCCTTCTCTTATCCTGATAACTCTTTTGACGACTCTGCGAAGCTGTCATCCTCTTTAGGATCATCTTAATCTTTTCGGTCATCTCCTGCACAATCTCAAGTTCGAGTACAGCACTCTCGCCTGACTCATACCAACACAATGGAGTTCTACACTGTTGCACCCTAAAATTTGCTCAACCTACTCCACTGGGTTTATGTTTCAATTGCATTAGCATTTGCATATAAAGTCATGTACATAGTCTAATCATCTGCATAGCATAACATAGCAAGTTATCCAACAAGGGACCAAGTACTATTCTTATCTCTATGAGCATATCAAGAGGTTCTCATTCAAATTCAAGCCTATCCAAGTCATCAGAAAGAAATGGAAACCCAGAGAAGTCATTGGACCAAGCAGTGGATTTATATTCCTATCTTGAGGGTATTTGAAGACCATCAAAGAAGTTGTGAGCTGTGGATTGAGGTCATGGAGTGTATATAGACATCATGGAAGACATGGAGAGTCATTTTGAAAGCGAGACAAGTCATTGATGTGATCACAAGAATTGCAGTTGAAGACAGTCAACTAGGGTTTCATCTGGGTCAACCCTAGGTCAAATGATTGATTGAAAGGCATCAAGGTCTATTTGAGAGATGTGGGGTTCATAATTTGACATGTAGATATGGATGTGGTGTTGCGCCAAGGAGAAATCAAGATAAATCAAGAAGAAGAGGAGTTTCTAAATTAGGGTTTCTGTGTAAAATCCCCTGGTTTAGGTCAAACTTCCAAGCAAGATAATTCAAAATGAAAGCTTCAAATGGATCCTTGGACAACATGAAACTTGTAGAGGATCTCAAGACCTTTAATTTGAGTGGTGGAAGACATCAAGGAGATTTATAGAACTCAAGTTATGGTTCTTGCAAGTTACAGGTCATCTGAGGCATCTGAAATTTTGTCTGTGAAAGTTACTTGTCTTTCAAGCAACTTTTACCCCTCAAGGAGCTTTCAAATGGATTTCTGGTCAACATGAGCGTTGTTCCTCATTGTCTTAGCTTTCTAAAAAGGTATGGTATGCCTTCATATGATTTGTGGAACTCTACTTATGACCTTGGCAAGCAAAGGGTATTTTGGTCATTTGAGAATTACAGGTCATTTCAAGCCTATGCCCAAAACTCATACAAGGAAGCTTCAAATGAAAAACTTCACAACATCAAACTTGCTCAAAATGACATTTTGAGTCTATAAAAGTGATCATGAAAGTTTGGAAATGCTCATAGCTCAAGGTTCCAAGTTTGGTCAATTAAAAGGTGAATTTAATGAATAAAAGTGACCTAAAAATGAGATTTTTCATACCATGTCCAAATGGGATGAAATTATAGGTCATTTTGATTGGAAATAATGTTTTGAGATGATTGGCAATATTAGATTTTTGAGTTTAGTTCAGAATTTGGAAGTTATCATTGGTTGCTTATGTATGAAGTTACACATGCCAAAACACAAGGGATTTGTGCACAAGAAGGTTCTAACAAGTTCTAGAGGGTTCCATGAGCATCTATATATTGAGTAGGGTGGATCCAATCATGGGTTGGTGATTCATTTGGTTGAAACTCATAGTTACATCTCATTCCTCAATTTTGCAAATTACACAAGAACTCTATCAAATCTTCATCATTCTTCAAAATTCTTGATCCTATCATCATCTACATCCATCATAGATCAAGTTTCCATCAAGATCTGGTTGAATTGAAGAAGAATTCGTGTGCTACCAACTTCATCATCCAAAGTGCAAGAAGATTTCAATTGCAAGATCAAGAGCATTTGAGCAAGTGTTGTTGCATACAGAACCAAGAACCAAGTCTATTGATCAAGTCCTAAGCCTTGCTAGCTGTGAATCCAAGGATTTCTCCATCTGTTTTCAAGATTACACCAGGTTGGTTTTTCTATCGAATTGGCTAGAAATAGATAGCATGATGTAGAATTCTTAAGTTAGAACTGTTAGGAATAGTTAGATGAATGATTCTGATGGATTTGAGAGCATTTCATGGAGTTCACCATTGGAGCATTAATTCTGTTGAGCCTTAGAACACTTAGGGTAGGGCATGTTAATCTTAGCTAGATAGATTAGAATGATCAGCATAACCTGTAGAACGCATTAGTGTAAGAGTTAGCAAGAATCATCAAGGTTGATCTCAGTGTAAAGTGTTGGAACCAAGGTCTTCTACCTATCGGGTTTGGCTCTAGATTGAGTTTTAGCAAAAACTGAAACCATGGTTGTGTAGAGGAGAAGATGTAGAGCAATTTTGTTTTTTATGGCTCTGAATTTCATGGAGAAACGAAGCTGTATGAGAGGGTGGAAGTCTGGTTCATGAAGCTTCATGCATGGTTCAATAATGGTGAAACCCTAGCTCGTTGGAGAAGAAACATGACAACTGTTGGATCATTCCCAAGACTTTGACTCAGAAGCGCATCCAATGGCCAGGATTTGAAGTTGAGAAAGAGAGGGAAGACTGAAACGTGAAACGCACCGTTTCACTTATGACTCAGACTGGGCTTAAGTTGCTAATGCTAATCACACCCCTAGTTTCCAGGCCCAGCGTGATTTGAACTATTTTTCTTACTATTTGCACCGTTCTTGTTTTTTTTTTTATTTTTTGTGTGTTTTCTGACTTAACTGGGCCCAGACGCGCCTTGCTATGCGCACCCCCAGTCTGGGCCCATCATCCATTATTCAACTGAAATCATGACTAACTGCACCCCTAACCATTTTAAATCATTTTTAATTTCTTTTATTTTTGTTAATTCTTTGAAAAATCATAACAAATTGAAAATTCCATATTTTTAAGTGGTTGTTTTTGCATCTTTTTTATATTTCTGTTAAGAAAATTGTCATGCAACAAAATTAGCATTTTATTTTATTTTTGCATTTTTAGTATATTTTTATTTTTAATAGGTTTTAAATGATGTTTAGTTTAATACTTGATATTGTTGATTTTAGTTTAGCTAGACCCTTGTATATTTTGGACCCATTCTTTTTAGAGTATTTCACTTAGGACCTTAATTGTCATATGAGATTTAATTCATGATTTTAGGATCAATTTTTTAGATGGTTTGTTTAGGTGTGATTAGGAGAATCAAAATTAGGGTTTAGGTGTGGTATAGGTGTAATAAATCATTTCTTTTAGGAGTTGTAGTTTGAATTTTGGGGTATGGGACTATAGGGGTATTATGGGTAGATAATAGATCCCTTAGAAAGTATTAGAATTCCCCTATTCTACTATTACTACTAGTATATTGCTTGTATTTGCTTGATTGTGTGGTGTGCCCTCTCTAGGGTTATTGTTTGACTGTGTGGGGTATTGGGCCTGTTTGGGGTTTGGGGCTGAGCTGAAGACTGTGCTGATGAAGCCCATTGAAGATTAAGAGAATGAAAACCAATTTCCAGAGTTGATGAAGAAATTCTTGCTGGAAGCTGTCGAGGAGTGTAGGATCTAGGAGTTAGGCAGAGCCCTAGAATAACAACTTGATTCACAAACATGGAAGGTCTTGTTTGCCTCCATTCTTTCTCTATGATTCAAAGTCTCTTTTAAATATCCACCTCCTTCCTTTGGAAGGATTAGTGAATGTATTTAAAAGATAGAACTTTTGAGAGAAAACTGGCTGTATCATGTTAACAGTTAGGGAGCCACCCTTGGTAGGCAATTGACTGCTTAACATCTTATTCATCTTGTTGATTGTTTCTCATCTTGGAGAGTGAGACTTGAAGAAAAGCACTGAGGATTGAGGATAGAGACCTTTCTTGAAGGCTGTGAAGATGAAGACTGATGCTTGCTTGAAGCTTGCAGATGGTTGAAGATGACTTGAAGACAGATGTTGATGAAGACTGCTTTTGCTGCTTTTGTTGTTTATAATTTTTGATGTATTGTGTGAATTTCCCTGACTGTATTGCTTGCTGTTTAACCTGTTAGGTTGAAAGCGAATTTTGTTCGCTTTTGCCTGTTGTTTTCTAGGTTCGAGGTTGAGTGGGACTCCCTTGCCTCGCTTGTATTGCTGCATCCATGCATTTTTACTGCTTTATTGTATATATGCTATTGTTTCTGTTTCCGTCTATTCCCTTAGGATCTCTGTTTTTCTCTGTGCAAGAGAAGAACATGATAGACATTAGGTCTTAACCCATGCATGATAACATTAGGTTAGTCTGATTCCCTTTTCAACCATAGGTAGAGTTCTGTCTCTTCTTTCTCAAAACAAACAGAAAAACACAATAAGATTTCAAATCCAATAAAAGATACTTCTTTCGTAAAAGAATGTGAACTCATCAAAACATCATTTTTGTCCGCTTGGACCAGTAATCAGAAAAACCCTTTTTCAGAAGGAATAAAAACAATCAAAACAGACTTGTGTCGTACGTGGCCCGAACTACGTTTGCTCTGATCTTTCATGCTGTATGAAAGTACGTAGGCATAGGATGCGATATCCTAGCGAGCAACCTTCCCCTCCTTTCCCGTAGGTAGGCGAACTACGTTGACTCTAATTTCTCGTTCCAGACGGGAATACGTAGGCATAAGGTGCGATACTTTGCCGAGTCATTTTCTTTTCTTTTTAACCCTTAACCCTTAGTTTAGATAGAAATAACAATCCGTACTAGAAAACAAGCGTGGATCCCGTCGAGTACGACGAACGTGAGGGATGCTAATACCTTCCCCTTGCGTAACCGACTCCCGAATCCAGGTTTTGGTTGCGATGACCATACCTTTCCCTTCTTTGCGTTAGGTTTACTTCAAGCGTTTCCTTTCCCTCCGTTGGG
The DNA here is from genome assembly GCA_963859935.3 of Lathyrus sativus. Taxonomy (NCBI): domain Eukaryota; kingdom Viridiplantae; phylum Streptophyta; class Magnoliopsida; order Fabales; family Fabaceae; genus Lathyrus; species Lathyrus sativus. Next base: position 72,502,178 of record OZ012736.1, read on the forward strand.
ATAAATAACACACGGTGGCGACTCTTCTGTTCAGCCGGCGCCGATTTTCGCAGTAGCGACATACACCTTCTTCCATATAAAGCTTGATACGAAACCATCCCAATACTAGCATGGAAACTGTTGTTGTATGTAAACTCAATCAACGACAAATGGCTATCCCAAGATCCTCCTTGGTCCAGTACACAAGCCTTCATCAAATTCTCTAAGGACTGGATAGTCCTCTCTATTTGACCATCGATCTGAGGATGGTATGCAGAACTCATCCTCAACTTAGTAACCAAAGCGTCTCACAAACTTATCCAGAACCTCGACAAAAATCTTGGGTCTCTATCCAACACAATACTCAAAGGTATCCCGTGCAACTTCACAATTTCCTCAATCTACAACTCAACCAACTTCTGCATAGAATGATTACTCTTCATCGGTAAGGAATGAGCCGATTTAGTTAATCTATCTACAATCACCCAATTTGAATCATTTCCCTTCACAGTCTTCAGCAATCTCGACACAAAATCCATGGAAATACTATCCCATTTCCATTCTAGAATATTCAACGGTTGCATCATACCCGAAGCTTCTGATGTTCAATATTTGACTTCTGACATGTCAAACAGGCATAAAAAAACTCTGCAATGTCCTTCTTTATACCAGGCCACCAAAACAATTTATGTGAGTCCTAGTACATCTTCATAGCACTGAGATGAATACTCAATCTACTTCAACGCTCCTCTTCAAGAATACTCTTCTTAATTTCTGGAACATCTGGAACACACACTCTATCTTTGAACCTCATCACACCATTCTCACTAATATGGATTTCACTTCCATTACCTTGGTTAATCAAGGTCAACTGATCAACCAACCTCAAGTCAGATTGCTGACCTACTCTGATTTATTCCAGAATACTACTAGTCAGTTTCAACATACCTAACCTCACACTGTCAAAAGTCTTTTCACATACTAAACTCAAATCTCGTAATTGCTCAACTAATTCCAATTCTCTCACTATAAACATTGATATATGCAATGATTTCCTGCTCAATGCATCGGCCACTACATTTGCTTTATCAGGATGGTAACTCAAATCAAAATCATAATCCTTCAATAATTCCAACCACCTGCTCTGCCTCATATTCAACTCCTTCTGATCAAATAAGTACTTCAAACTTTTATGATCACTGAACACTTCAAATTTAGATCCAAAAAGATAATCTCTCCAAATTTTCAACACGAACACCACAATTGCCAACTCTAAGTCATGCGTAGGATAATTTCTCTCATGCACTCTCAATTGTCTCGAATATAAGCAACAACATGTCCATTCTGCATCAACATCCCACCAAGACCCATCTTCGACGCATCACAATACACCACAAAAGATTCATTCAGATTAGGTAAGATTATTACCAGAGTGATGGTCAACTTCTTCTTCAATTCCACAGAACTCTTTTCACATGCAACATCCCATACATAAGCTTGACCCTTTCGAGTCAACTGAGTCGAAGGTAATGCTAACTTAGAAAAACCATCGATAAACTTACGACAATATCTTGCAAACCCAAGAAAACTTTGTATTTCCATAGCATACTTCGGAGTCTCCCATTGCAACACAACATCAATCTTAGAAGGATCAACAACAATTCCACCACTAGATATCACACAGCCAAGAAAACTCACTTCCTTCAACCAAAATTCACACTTCGACAGTTTTGCATGCAACTTCTTCTCTTTTAACACTTGCAACATAGTTCTCAAATGTTCAACATGCTTTTCTTCAGATTTAGAGTATATTAAAATATCATCAATAAAAACCATAACAAACTTATCCAAATATTCATGAGAAATTTGATTCATATACTCCAGGAACACGCCTGGTGCATTGGATACACCAAACGATATCACAGTGTATTCATAGTGACAATACCTCATCCTGAAAGCTGTCTTCATAATATCATCAGGTTTAACACGAATTAGATGATAACTCGACCTCAAGTCAATCTTTTTGAACACACAAGTGCCTATTAACTGATCCATCAAATCCTCAATTCTTAGAAGTGGATATTTAATTTTGATAGTCTCTTTATTTAACTGTCGATAATCAATGCACAACCTCATACAACCGTCTTTCTTCTTAACTAACAGCACAGGAGCACCCCACGGAGAAACACTCGGTTGAACAAACTCCTTCTCAAGCAATTCTTCCAATTGCTTCTTTAATTCACTTAACTCAGAAGCGGACATCCGGTAAGAAGCCATTGACACCAAACTTGTACCTGGTATCAAGTACCATGCAAACTCTAATTCACACTCTAGAGGAAAATCACTGACGTCATCCGGGTACACCTCTGGAAATTCACGGACCATGGGTAATTCGACACTTGCAACTATACAAACATTACCAACATCGAGGCCTTATATTCTAGAAGTTCATTCACTTGCTTAGCAGCCAACAACGTCAGCTCCTTACTATCACCAAACCCAGATCCAAACTCTTGAGGCAAGTTATAATTATCTTCAGAGAAAAAAAAACATCAGGGTTTACACACCATTGGAATATCTCTAGCCATCACCTTGCTATATACTCTCAAGAAAACAACCATCAACGATACTTGATCGTTCTCCCTCAGAGACATCCTAACTTGACTGACGGATAAGAAAATCAATTATTCCTCATCTCTAGATATAATAATTTGCATCGACTCATCACAACCATCTACAAGCACTTGGCTTAGCTCCAACAATTCACTTCTCACACCATCTAAATTGGTAAGACGCGTCCATTCCATCCAACATGATCCCGTCTATTATCAATAATAGATTAAAGGTGATCAGTTCCTCAATTTGTTAATAAACAGACGACAATCATGATGGGGCACGAACCATCTTTACTAAACTATAGTAGCATCCAACGACACACTTAGCCATCACTCTACACTTGAAGCATCTTGGAGAAGCACAGGCTTCTCCTCCACTTGTTTCATTCTCAACCTGCAAATGGAAAAGAAAACAAGCATCGACAGTGTTTTCACACACATATCGCATACTAGGGAACAACATAATTAAACAACCTGGCCGAATGGACCGACCTGCTCTGATACCACTAATATAACACCCTTCTAACCCAACAAGTATTTCACGTGATATACGAAAATTAAATTAATAAAAAATCACCACTTAAGGGTGCCACGCTTTATAGAAACATCATAATTATTCATCCTGCTCTGTAACACGGGTTTCCAATTATTTATAATAATAATTTCTTTGGTAACATCAACAAATAAATTTAGACTTCGAAGCGGAATCATAGTCACAACATCATCACTGGACCAAAGTCCTAACATCATCACTGGAATAAAGTCCTAATATCATCACTGGACCAGGTCCTAAAGCATTCTATGAATGCATGATGCAAAACATTATAATAATCATCATCACATCATCATCAAAGTTGCATCATCATTCATAAAAATTCATCAAAACATCATAGTATTACATCATCATTATGCATCACAATTATTCATATTACTCCATAAATCATCATGTTATAGTCATCAAAATACATCGCATCAATTACCCAAGGCATACAAACAACATTTAAGGTTCATCACTTACACCACGACTTCTTAAGATACACAACAAGCAACAATCACATTCTTCAAGGTATTATACATAAAATATTTTTAGCAAAATGATTCATATAATTACAACATGTTAAAGTTCTACTTATTAGCTTTCCAACGCTTTGAACGGTTCATCATTTGGATTAACAGTTAAAAAGTTATGATCGAAATCGTTTCTGGAGTTTTTCTACCTATGAGTCGACTCAAAGGTCGATGTACTGAGCTATGAGTCGACGCATACTGTTAAAATTTTCATAATTTTGCATTCGGGTGATGTCAGGTCGACCCAGGGGTTCTAGCGGTCGACTCACTATTTCGAACCCCCAAAAATCACTTTTTTAAAAGCACTGTCACCCCAGATTATCACTCCAAAGTTTATCCACTAACCCCCATCACCCTAGACCCGATTTTATATCAAAATAACATCTTACAACACAATTAGGCTATGGTTTACTCATGGATTAACAATAATTCATCATTATTTCATTCCTCCGACTCGAAACTCCAAAACTCAACAATGGAGGAATTTTCAACAGTTTCTAAAACAGAATTTCTACACACATACATGTACAGAACTCATCATATATCAGTTAGAAAATATCATTTATCACACAACCAAATAACAATTTCATCATAATCACATCATGTTCCCCAAAATCTTCAACTACCTACATACATCTACCCTTATATCAATTATATTGACAAGTGATACTCCCCATACCTTAGATAATTCGATTTCGACTTTCTCCTCGAATTCTTCAGAGTTCTCTTTGAGCCCTATCCTTTTCCTCTTTCTTTATTTAGAATGCTCTCCCAAAAACACGATTGTACCAAATAAACTCCTCCCCTCTCTCTTTTTCCCGTTTATCATTCTTACCCCTTGAACCCCTATTATGATTTCCCAATTTCGTCCTCACTTATTCCACCCAACATTACCATCTTACCCCCAGTGTTCCCTTCCTATTATTTTAAATAATAATAATAATATAAATAACATTGTTCACATTATTCCACTATTATTATTATCTAAATAATTCTAGTAAATCATACACTTCTAAATATCCTCAATACCCTTTTAACATCATCAATACCCCACAACACAAATCATCATACATCAAAATATTTCACCAAAATTCATCAAAAATCACAAACATTTATAATAAATAAATTAAATAAATATTCTAATCATCTTGGGGTGTTACACAAAGCTCCAACAAATGAAAAATACATAGAAAGAAAGGAAGAAGAACACAAATCTCACAGTTTGTCATCTCCGATTGAAGTGGATTCGACTCCGAATCATCAAGATATACATTCCATGTCTTGTTTATAAGCTAAGTCTACTCAAGAATGTGTTTAATGAATTTGGGGTAAAAAGTTTCCAACAACATAACCTAAAAAATGCTGAAAAATCACTTGAATAGGCAAAAATGGGTTTCCATGTTCGCCTAGCGAAGTCCCACTCGCCCAACGAACTTATGCCGCCTTAGCTACTACCAAAACAATGTTTTTCACGCTTTTTAGAACCTTTTGTTTGCCTAGCAAACATGACAGCAAACTAACACTTGTTTCGACCATAACTTTTGAACCGTAACTCCGTTTTATGTGTGGTCAGAAACGTTGAAAAGCTTATACAATGCTCTATAAGACAATGACAAAATATCATTTCTTGTATACCTAAAAAAATAAGGGAAAAACAATTAAACTCAATGATATTTACATGATATTCAATATATACATTATAATCTAAACTATACAACATATGCACAAAAGTTGAGGTTTTATTGGTTGAATTAAGCCAATAAGTGCCAATTATTTATACTCAATATCAGTATATTTTAGCACTTATCAACTCTCCCCAACTTAAACTTGTTTATCCTCAAACAAAAATCAATCAACTCAAAGAAACAAAAGCAATAATCAAGAAATCATGCTCAACAAGTTTTTACAAACGGAAAACATATGTATGGTACAAATATCAAAAGTACATGCAAAACAATACTTACCACTAAACTACAACGGTAACAAGAAAACGAAACAACTTCTAAATACAAAACACATGTCAAAAATTCTAAGACAATACAATGTTCAAAAATGAATCACACCTAGCACACACTTCATCGTAAAAAAAGGAGGGGCTTAACTCTCACCCAACAGTCAAGCTAACAACAAATTAAATTATGCATTCATCAAGAAAAAACTCATATTGAACTATATAAAACCAAAAATCACAAGGGCTTTAAGGATTGTAATGTGGCTTGGGTAACAAACAATTGTTTTTCTCAAGGTAAAAGAAACAAAAACTTGCATAATCAAATGACAGTGATCATTTCTCACAATCTCAAGCACTCACAAATTTCAATCACCTTTTTCTCTTTTCCAAATTGTTACACCATTCCACACAACTTATTATCACAACATTATTCTATACTTCTCTTTCTTTTTTTTCTTTTCAATTATTTTTCCTTTTTTTCTTTTCTTTTTCTTTCTTTTTCAAACTTTTTCATTTTCTCAACCTCTTAGCAACCAACCTCTTCTCCCCGACTTGAATAAACCACACATAGTGACATGAATGTTCCCAAATTTATTAGGCAAGGGTAAAAAAACTCAAATAACAATTCATGATTATAGTTCAAGAAAAAGTATTAGAATTCATATAAAAATGAACTTAACACCAATATGGATTCTAACAAAGGCTCAAAGGGGGTAAGAAAATTCTCACTCACTCATAAGGTAGATTGGCTATTTGTTCAAGTGGTTATGCTCAAAATCAAACAAAATGTCTTAATGATTTTGGTACTATCATATAAATCAACATAAATACAAGATTAAACATAATAAAACTGAGTTAAACAAGAATGTTGGTCTGCTGCACATAGTAAACAATGGAAAGCTCCTTACAAAAAGGGTTTTATTCTAAAGTGATTCAAAACTGAACTAGTATGGCAAAAGAATGAATGACATGAAAATTGTACAAATGAAAAGTCTCCTAATCATGTTATGTTCTAGAAAAGCAATAGACACAAACCTTAGCCATGTAACTCCTTTAAACTTTTCACCATTCCAGAATCTATAATGTTCGCAGTGCGGGCAATTATTCTCCTAGAAAACTCATTCGCCCCAGGTACGCACAGCGAAATCAGGGTGAGCAAGACAGTAACTCAAAAATTATGGTTTTTCTACTTGTGGTTTATTACAACACTCTTTCACCATAACAATTTTTTGTTGAAACAATCAATTTAAACAATCACAAAATGCATCCTCAAGCTAATCTAAAATAAAGCTTGAGTAAAAACACAAAAATTTCCTAACAACCTAATAAAATTGAATCAAACTAAATAAATATAAAGCTATACAAACTCAAAAAACATTGGGTTACCTCCCAACAAGCGCTTGTTTCACGTTGTTAGCTCGACGCCATATTTACGTACAACCTCCTCCATGTTGCTTCGTTCACCAGTAGATACCAAATGAAACCTACAACACTTGAGAAAACGTAAACCAAAAACAAAAATATGCACAAACATATACACAAACATGATGGACAACACCTATATACAATCACTAATGGAAAACAACTATAAACAAGTATATACAAAACTTAAAAACATAGAAACTATCACAATGCAATTCAATATCAAAACCAATCCCCGACAACAACGCCATTTTGTTGGAGCGGTAAAGCAACAAGCAAAAATATTATTGTTTTCAGAAGAATTACCTCCGGGATTTATATCGTCTCCACAAGGATCAGTGTGAGGGAAAGAATACCGTTCGGCAATCTCTATGTCTATAAGATTGGGTTTAAATGGTTTGGGATAGAATGCAAAAGAAAAAACATAAGACAAGAAAATAAATACATTCTTAAGAAATGAGAAAACTCGTCAGGAGTTGTGTTTCGTTCTACCCATCATGTACTAAAAAATTAATGGATCAAATGCACGCCACCTAAATCACTCGTCAATATCATCATGTATCGCTCACAATAGAGGTTATGTCTAATGCAAACGTCGAGAGATCAACCGCATTCTCTAAAAGGTGATTTCTCACGCAACTAAACAACATGAAGCATTAAGAATCGATACCCATGTGAATATTAGACCTAAATTTATGTCTAGAGTTTAGAATCTAACAGATATTCATCTTAGATCGAGTTCGAACCGTATATGTCTATAGCAATCCAAACCCATTAAGTAAAAAATCAAAGATGACATCTCTAAAGAGTTGTAAAAGAGATTTTATACAAAGATCCATAAATATGCATAAAATCAAGATAAACTTACATTCAAAACTCCAACAAATGAAAAATACATAGAAAGGAAGGAAGAAGAACACAAATCTCACAGTTTGTCAACTCCGATTAAATTGGATTCGACTCCAGATCGTCAAGATATACACTCCATGTGTTGTTTCTAAGTTAAATCTACTCAATAATGTGTTTGATGAAGTTGGGGTAAAAAGTTATCAACAACATAACCTAAAAAATGCTGAAAAATCACTTAAATAGGCAAAAATGGGTTTTCGTGTTCGCCTAGCGAAGTATCGTTCTCCTAACAAACTTATGCGGCCTTATCTACTGCCAAAACAATATTTTTCATGCTTTTTAGAACTTTATGTTCGCCTAATGAACATGATAGCAAACCAGCAATTGTTTCGACCATAACTTTTGAACCGTAACTCCGTTTTACGCGCGGTCGGAAGTGTTGGAAAGCTTATTCAATGCTCTATAAGACAATGAAAAAATACTATTGCTTGTATACCTATAAAAATGAGAGGAAAACAATTAAACCCAATGATATTTACATGATACGTAATATATACATTATTATGTAAAATATACAACATATGCACAAAAGTTGAGGTTTATTGGTTGAATTAAGCCAATAAGTTCCAATTATTTACACTCAATATCAGTACATTTTAGCACTTATCAACTACCCATAACCATGGTAGCTTGATTTACAAGTTTTGGAAGAAGATGAATGAACATCCACGTCGAAGAATCGAACTCGGATGCAAATCCAGCTTCTATTTGCAAAATATTACCTTTTGGTGAAGAAATCTGAGAAAATGAAGTTCTTGTGTGTAAAAATGGGTTATGATCCCCAAAAATAATGAAAATTACTTTTAGAATCTAACACGTTCGCACTGTGAACCATTTCTTCACCCCAACGAACACCATTTTAGGCACTTGAAGTGCCTCTGAACAGTTAAACTGCCCCTGAGAAACATCTGAAGTTCCCTGTACGAGAAATTCTTTGCACTGCAAACTACCTCGCTACAAGTTCGCACAACAAACTTAGGGTCCTTTAGCTACTGCCTCAAATCTATGATGGTTCACTGGCTCTTTGCTGATACTGTTAGACTATGGCACAGATCTAGAAGGAGGGGGGGGGGGGGGGTAGAATAGATCCCAAATTAAAATTTGAGTCGGCGCTACCAATTAAAAATTGGTTTTGAAAAATTGTTTTAAGTGCGGAAGCGGTCGAGGAAAATATAGTCTAAAACGAACGGTTATTGGAAAATCGGATATGCGTAAGCCTTTGGATTAATGACAATATGGAAAATAGAATCACAACACTAATCACACTAATCAATGATTTACTTCAGTTGTTAGGATTCCTAGTTCCAATGATTCAAAGAGCAAACCAAAAACTGAATACCCAAGTAAGATAATTTTGATTCAGGCAATTTGTCAAACACTTGGTGTGCAAAATACTCCAAGTGATATTTATGTTGAGTAAGTGATTCTAACTAGCCTAGTACAATGTCTTATTGTACTTTGGAGTCAAAAACAGAGTTTTAACCTCTTACTCAATTGATATCACAATTTTGACAATAGTGCTTATACAAAAAAATACTTATTTGGAGCTATAACGTAAATGCAGAAAAATAGAGAAGACAAGTATTTGGTGAGACAATTCCCCCGTCGTCCTCGCTTCGGGGTACGTCTGCCCTTAATTCTAAAACTAGAATTGAGATAGATTTTATAGATATCACCTGTTGAATGTAACAGTTTATGCAAGGATTGAGCAGCAAATATACAACAGAAATCTCAATGTGTTGAAAGTTGCTTTCACTCCTTGCCCCTTGATTCAAGCCGAATCAAGTCCTCCGATTTATGTTGATGGACCTCCGATTCCAGCCACCTTATTGAATAACACGTTGTTGTTCAAACCTTCGGCTCCGGCTGATCTCAACAGCAACAAATCGAACCCGAGATCTTCCCTTCAATATCACTGAATCCGCTACTAGACTTGTGAAGAACACCTCTTCACAATCACCTTCGCTCAGTTGACCCTTGATGAAGAATCTCGTCCAAAAACCCCTAAAATACAAACCGATCTTGGAGGGTAAAACCCTAACGGTTTTATTCAAGAAAGAACTTGTCACAAGCTTCAACCCGAACTTGATTCTCCAATCTAAGCTTCGAACCTTATCACCTTGAATCTCTCACAATGCACTTCAAAAATGATTGTGTGTAATTGAAATGTTGTGAGATGTTGAAGATGAAGATGATGAATCTTGGACACCTATTTCACTCTTTCTTTTTTTTGAAAACATGAATCAAAAGAATATCAAATGTTAATATGACACAAGTGTTTAAACCAGTATATATAGTGCCAACCCACTTGTAGACACAATAGTATTTTAAATATAAGAGGGAATCATTTAAAAACAGGATTTTCGCGCGAACGGTCGACCGCAGCAGATCTGTGCGTTGATGCATGACCTGTGTTGTTTGGAGATCTGGAAAATGCATCAGTATGCGTCGACCATACAGTCGGCGTGCGCTGACCCGTTGAAAACTATTTCCTTCATGCGCCGACCCTATGGTCGACTCATGCCGTTACACGCTGATCCGTTGGAAAATTTTTCCTTCATGCGTCGACCCTATGGTCGACTCATTGCCTTGTGCGCTGACTAGTGGAGAAGTGCTCTGATGCATGCGCCGACCCTATGGTCGACTCATGCCCTGCAAACCTGCAGAAATTCATCAGTTTATGGTCTTTCATGCCTCTGGTCATGATTGCATTTTATCTACACATAGTATATTTATTACAACAATTTTAAGACAAGTATAAAAGGATATGGTAGGTGATACGTTGCATCTATTTAGTAGATCTGGAGTTTATAGTTTCCAATCTATCCAAGGCTGTAATTTGTCATCATCGAAACCTGTATTGACCAATGTCTTGCAGACTTGTGTGATGTGTGGCGATTTGCCTCCACAATCTCCCCCTTTTTGATGATGACCACCTGTATACAACAAAAACAACCAATATGCAATGTACACACAAGCTCCCCCTTTCTTATGTACACACAAGCTCCCCCTTTCTTTTGTAATATAAGGTTGCAGAAAAAACAACCATCAACTGTTGTTAATATCCTGACTTGGCTTTGGTGCTGGCTTGCTACATGTTCTTCTCCCCCTTTGACAACATAAAAAAGAGAAGGAGAACACATCAATTAACAGAAAACATACAATAGGTGATAGTTAATTACCAAACTTCACACATACGAATGATAATGAACAAAAGTAACTTGAATTAATAGATAATTAAGAGAACATGCAAATAGGTAAATATTCAGGCAAACATAATACGGAAAAATGGAAAGTACACAGAAGAAACAAATATGCAGCTATGAAACTAATATCCCCGACCCCGACCTCGGCCCCTCCCCCGGTATGCAGTATCGGGATTGCGGTAAGGATCTGAGAAGTCCAGAAATGCTTCTACGGACATGTTGAGGTGATGAAGAGAGTCGGTGATTTCCAGGTCTTGCCTTTCATGTGATTCAACAAGAGCTTCAATACGAGCATCCATCTGAGTCGAAAATGAATTTAACCTTTCATTTTGGGTATGAAGCTCAGCTCTAATCTGCTCCATTTGCGTATCTTGACTCCTCATGAAGGTTTGTTGATCTAACTGCATGGACTACAGCATATTAATTACTTCAGAGTTGTCTGATGGTGGAGGAGGTGATGAGTGATGGGAAGGTTGATAGTCTTGAGGGTAGCCGTGATATGGGTCGTAGAATCTACCCAGGGTAGTCCAGCCTGTGTATTGCCATTCACCCCATCCCTGATTTGTATAACCTTCTTCTTGTTCGTCAGATGGAGGTGCATGCTGGAGCCAATCGGTATTTGGAGACGCATGTTGAACTGGCGATTGATGATAGTCTTGCGTTTCACATACAGGTTCTTGTACCTCTGCATCTGTATTTTCTTCATCATCATCCTGTTCACCTTGTTCTTCACTTTCCTCTTCAGAGCTATCATCGGAACTGTCACGAGTCACCCGAGGAATATTGGCGACGGACAAATCTGTATGATTGTCGTTCATCACACCAAAAATACCCCATCATGGCAAGGGTATTGGTGCTAAATTCTTTGTCAGAGGGGACTGAAACACAAGGAAATGTTGGGTATACAAAATTTGCTGCGGCAAGAATTTCGGAAATAAACGACCCATAGACTAGAGCAATGCCTCTACTTGAGTCTCTCAGAGTAAAAATCCTGCTTGCAATATAGTATGGCCAATTTATTTTGATCCTATGTTTCAATATATAGATGAGATGTACCTCAGCTTGTTCGACACGGGACAGTCCACCTTTTTTCGGTCGTAGGATGCGAGCGACGATCCACTGAAGGATGCCCTCCCCTGTTTGGAGTTTCCCGGCTGTGACCGTTCTAGGAAAGGCATCATTGTTGACAATGGCATCTGGATAGGGTCTTTTGAGCATGTCATTCAGAGCGCTCTTAAACTCATACCCTGGCACCGTACGAGTGTACGTTACCTCATGAAGAGGTGGTGCATCAGCATCGACAGTCAAATCAAAATACTTGTTCCAGACTTTAGAATTTATGTTTACCAATTTATTGCCGACAGAAGTATGGAAATATTGACCTTGAAAGTTACCATGCAGATTTGTGTAGAACACCCGGACCAAATCCTCACTATACTTTGTGTTTCACTCCAGAAAATTGAAGAACCCCTGAACCTCTAGCAGAGACAGAATTTGGGTGAGATGCAAGCGCTCCCCCGTTGCCTGGTAGAAGGCATGTTGTGGAACGATTGCTCTTTTTCTGAGACTCTTGTTGAAGTTTTCAACAGCAAGTGAGTGAACCAGTGAGACAGCGGTAATGGGGACTGAAGCAGATGGTGATGAGGTCCTTGATCTCTTACCTGTATTTTTGCGAAAAAGAGAAGCCATTGATGATGATTTTTGGAGATTTTGTAGAGATGAACTTTGAAGAGAGTAGTTGAGGATGATTTTGGAGAAGATGAAGACTATTCCTTTAATAGAGAGAGGTTTTAGGGTTTTGGTAAGAGGGAGGAGACAAGAGGACACAATAAATGCCTAGATGCAATTTACAAGACAAATGCAATATCAAATCATAACAAAAGTTGACAGTACATTAAATGGAGAAGAAGAGAAAACTGGAACGGTTTTCAAAAAAACATCTGGGTTTTTGCGCGAGCCGTCGACCATAGCCCTTGCATGCGTCGAAGAATACTGTTAGTTTTTTGATAATTTTGAAAGTCTACAGCATGTGTCGACCGTTGTCCTGTTTAGGTCGACTCATAACCTTCAAAAACCCAATTTTTCAGTTTCATATTATGCAGAATGCCACACTTGCCTATTTATCATGCCTATTCACGCTTTCACAATATAATTTGCATTCAACACACATAGTATTAGCAGCAAAAGTCATAGACATATATAAGTACCCTGATTGTCAAACGATATATTTAGTTTCAAGTCATGAATGTTTAGAGAGAGAGATATAAAGAGAGAGAAAGGAGAAATATCACCTCTATACCGACCACACTTGTTAATCACATATTCGTACTTGCAACAAAAGCTGAACTTGTTAGTGGTACAAAAGCATAGTTGTAAATAGATTAATTATGAACGTAGTAACTGTTAAACCCGATCAGAAATATCGAGAATACCAAGTTCTCGACGGATATGAAAGAAGGGCTCAGTGGCTAGCGGCTTTGTGAAAATGTCTGCTAGTTGGTTTTTGGTATCAATGTGTTCAAAGACAACGTCACCCTTCTCTACATGGTCCCTTAGAAAATGGTGTCGGATTTCTATGTGTTTGGTACGCGAATGTAACACCGGATTTTTGGTAAGATTTATCGCACTGGTGTTGTCACAAAATATTGGAACACGTTCTAGCTTCAAATTGAAGTCCAATAGTTGTTGTTTAAGCCATAGGACTTGCGCACAACAACTACCGTCAGCTACGTATTCCGCTACGGCGGTTGACAAAGCAACGGACACTTGTTTCTTGCTGTGCCAACTGACCAAGGAATTTGAAAATAAGTGACACGTACCGCTGGTGCTTTTCCTATCCGATTTGCAACCGGCAAAATCGGAATTGGAGAAGCCTACCAATGAACAATCATTACCTTTGGAATACCACAATCCATATTTCGGAGTACCAGATAGGTATCGAAGTATGCGTTTGACAGATTTTAGGTGGGATTCCTTAGGACATGATTGGTATCTGGCGCACATACACACGCTAAACATAATGTCGGGACGAGAAGCAGTAAGATAGAGGAGCGAGCCAATCATACCTCTGTACCTTTTTACCTCATCATTCTTACCACTTTCATCTTTACTCATATTTACACATGTTGGCATAGGAGTGTCTATGGCTTTTGAATTTGCCATGTCAAATCTCTTGAGAAGCTCCAAACAATATTTTGTTTGGCTCACGAGCGTTCCTTCCTTCAGTTGCTTGATTTGAAAACCGAGAAAGTATGTGAGTTCACCCATCATACTCATCTCGAATTCATCCTGCATAAGCTCAGCAAACTCTTTTACGAGGTTCATGTTAGTGGATCCAAATATGATATCGTCAACATAAATTTGTACAAGAATTAAGTGCTTTCCTTGACGTTTAATGAAGAGAGTAGTATCAACCTTTCCTCTTGAGTAGCCTCGATCAAGTAAGAATTTGCTTAGTCTCTCATACCAAGCTCTAGGAGCTTGTTTGAGACCGTACAAAGCTCTTTTCAGTTTGTAGACATGATCAGGATACTCATGAGACTCAAAACCAGGTGGTTGAGCAACATAGACTTCTTCATTTATGAACCCGTTAAGGAACACACTTTTGACGTCCATTTGAAATAATTTAAAATCCTTCGCACAAGCGAAAGAAAGTAAAAGGCTTATAGCCTCGAGTCGGGCAACCGGCGCATAAGTTTCCTCATAGTCGATGCCTTCCTCTTGGTTATACCCTTGCGCGACTAAACGCGCTTTGTTGCAAGTTATTACTCCGTTCTCGTCCAGTTTATTTCTAAACACCCATTGGGTGCCGATTACTCGATGACCTCGCGGAGGAGGGACAAGGTCCCAAACCTCATTTCTAGTGAACTGATTCAGTTCCTCCTGCATTGACAAAAACCAGTGTTCATCGAGTAGGGCCTCCTTAGGGTTTTTAGGTTCCATCTGTGAAACGAATGCGAAGTGATAACAGAAATTACTTAGCTTCGATCGAGTTGTTACACCCTTTGTGATGTCTCCGAGAATGTTTTCAATTGGATGGTCTTTAGATGACTTCCAAGCTTGAGGGAGATCATCGTTTGAAGGCGGATGGACTTCCTTTGTTTCATCATGGTGTACATCCTTATCCTCCTCAACTTTGGCTTTGTCAGGTTGATCAATCCCCGTCTCGCCACTTTTGAGTATGTCTTCAGTGGATGTACCTGCACCATGAACAACACTATCCTTTCCGACATTTCTCGGATAGGACTCATCAAAAGTAACATGCACAGACTCTTCTACAGCAAATAATCGTTTATTATATATTCTATATGCTTTACTCGATTGAGAGTATCCGAGGAAGATACCTTCATCGGCTTTGGAATCAAATTTTCCCAAGTTTTCCTTTCCATTGTTTAATACAAAACATTTGCATTCAAACACATGCAAGTGAGAAACATTTGGCTTTCACCCTTTTAAAAGTTCATACGGTGTTTTATTTAGAATGGGGCGGATAAGCACCTTATTCAAAACATAACACGCCGTACTAATGGCGTCGGCCCAAAAATATTTTGGTAAACCACTTTCGTTAATCATTGTTCTTCCCAATTCTTCTAAAATACGGTTTTTACGTTCCACAACCCCGTTTTATTGAGGGGTGCGTGGAGCGGAGAAGTTATGATCTATACCATGGTTACCGCAATATTCTTCAAATAAGTGATTTTCAAACTCACCTCCATGGTCGCTTCTAATTGACACTATGTTTGTATTTAACTTATTTTGGGAAAACTTAGCAAACTTTTCAAAAGCGGAAAATGTATCACTTTTACTTACTAAAAAGATGGTCCAACAAAACCTAGAAAAGTCGTCCACTATTACAAACCCGTAATAGTTTCCTCCTAGACTTTTGATCCTAGACGGCCCAAACAAGTCCATATGAAGAAGTTCAAGAGGTCTCGTTGTTGAAATTATCTTTTTGGATTTAAATGAGATCCTCGTTTGCTTCCCTTTTTGACAAGCATCACAAAGGTGATCCTTGGTGAACTTTATTTTGGGAAGTCTTAAAACTAGGTCTTTTGAGACTACCTTGTTGAGTAAGTCAAAGTTAACATGCGCTAAACGCCTATGCCATAGCCATGAGTCTTCACTCGTAGTTATGAGTCATTTGTCCCTTGTTAATGATACTTCATTTAAGTCAAGCATATATACGTTGTTTACTCTAAAACCATTAAACATATTCTTCTTATCATTTTAATGCACAATTTTGCAACAATCTTTTGAAAAAGATACATTGTATCCTTTGTCGCATAATTGGCTAATGCTAAGCAGATTATGTTTAAGGTTTTCGACAAGCAATACGTTGGAAATCATAGTAGAGGCGGGATTACCTACACTACCTTTACCTAGTATTGCTCCGCAGTTGTTATCACCATAAGTTACATACCCTTTCTTCTTAGCCACAAAGTCTATGAATAAGGATATGTCTCCAGACATGTGTCTTGAGCACCCACTGTCGAGAACCCATCTTCTCTCGGTGGTCTCGACACATTTCACCTATCAAAACATAATTAGCACAAGGAGGTACCCAATGGCATATTGGGTCCTAATAGGTTAGCGACAAAATGGTTGTGTTTGGGCAACCATTGGTAGATGCCTTTAGGAACAAGAAATCTCCTAAATCGGCATTTACCAATGGAGTGGCCTTTCTTGCAACAATATAAGCATGCAAAATCGACTTTAGAATCACTTTTACTTACTTGATCCCTAATTACATATGCATATCTTTGGTATGGGTTAATCATACTTTTTCTAAAATCCTTTTTATCAATTGCAAATGTAATTTTAGGCTCAAGTGCCTTGTTTAATTTGGCCTTGAGGTTTCTAACCTCACCTTGCCAAATATGACAAGTATCACACCCAAAGTCGAAAGGATTTCTATTGTCCTTACAATCTGATTCATTGCCTTTCACAATGGAAGCCTTAAGGTCCTCTAATTTCTTTTTGGACTCTTTAACTTTGTGCTCTAAATACGTAAAAATTCTTTTATTTGAGGCTAGTTTCTTGAAGGCTTCAATTGCTTCATTGTGTAAGGCATCAAATGCGGTTTGTAATTCTGAATGCGACATGTTTGAGGACTTATCATATTTAGAGTGACGTACCTGTTTTTTCTTATTTTTCTGATGAGCGGAGAGGCATAGATTCACGGACTCTTCTTCATCACTAGAGCTTTCATCAGAGGAGGAAGAGTCGTTGTCGCTTTCCCAAGCTATGTACGCTCTCCTAGGCTTTGATGATTTCTTGTGTGACTTTGATGATTCCTTTTCTTTTCCCTTTTTGTTCATCGAACAGTCCGGTTTGTAGTGACCGGGTTTTCCACACTTGTAGCACGTCCCTCTAGTCTTTTTACCTTTTGAGTCATCATCCTTGGAGTACCTCGATTATTTCCGGAAGTTGACCAAGTTCTTCTCGGAATGTTGGATGTCGTTCTTTCTCATGTAACAGTTATATCTTTTGACAAACAGCCCCATATCTTCGCTCTTGTCCTCTTCTTCTTCGTCGCTTGAGGAATGATCACCTTGCTCTTTTGCTTGAGACTTCGAGGAGGAATTCTTGAGAGCTATCGATTTCTTTTCACTCACCTTCATTTTGTCTTTCTTTTCCATCTTTTCGCGTTGGTCTAGGCTCAAGAGTACCTGTTCATGCTCTTGTAGTTTGCCAAACAATGTTGTCAAGTCTAATAAGGTAAGATCATGTGCTTCTTTGATGGCGGTCACTTTTGGCTGCCATTCCCTGTTAAGACATCTTAAGATCTTATTAGTAGCAACATCATTGGAAACATGCCTACCTAATGAATGTAAACGATTGATGAGATGAGTAAATCTCTTTTGCATGTCAGTAATGGTTTCCCCTTGCTCCATGAAAAAGAGATGGAACTCTTGTGTTAATGTGTTGATTCTAGCCAATTTAACATCGTTTGTCCCCTCATGGGCTATTTGTAGTGAATCCCACATGGCCTTAGCAGTAGGACAATGGGATACACGATAGTATTCATCTACACCTAATGAGGAGATTAAGATGTTTTTGGCTTTCCAATCATAATTGTATTTTTTCTCATCGTCATCGGTCCATTGTGCTTCGGGCTTTGGCACAACTATGTTATCCGCATTGGTCATAGTAATTTCTATTGGACCATTGAGGATAACGTTCCATATTTTTCTGTCTATGGAGTTTATATGCACCCGCATACAGTCTTTCCAATAACTATAATTTTCACCGTTAAAAACGGGAGCTCTATTGTACGCCCCTTTTGGTTCGTTAGCCATTTTCTATCTACGTTGTATTTGAAGCACCGAATAATCGGGGCTCTAGATACCACTTGTTAGACTATGGCACGGATCTAGAAGGGGGGGGGGGTTGAATAGATCCCCAAATAAAATTTGAGTCGGCGCTGCCAATTAAAAATTGGTTTTGAAAAATTGTTTTAAGTGCGGAAGAGGCCGAGGAAAATATAGTCTAAAACGAACGGTTATTGGAAAACCGTATATGCGTAAGCCTTTGGATTAATGACAATATGGAAAATAGAATCAATGTTGAAAGTTGCTTTCACTCCTTGCCCCTTGATTCAAGCCGAATCAAGTCCTCCGATTTATGTTGATGGACCTCTGATTCCAGCCACCTTATTGAATAACACGTTCTTGTTCAAACCTTCGGCTCCGGCTGATCTCAACAGCAACAAATCGAACCCAAGATCTTCCCTTCAATATCACTGAATCCGCTACTAGACTTGTGAAGAACACCTCTTCACAATCACCTTCGCTCAGTTGACCCTTGATGAAGAATCTCGTCCAAAAACCCCCAAAATACAAACCGATCTTGGAGGGTAAAACCCCAACGGTTTTATTCAAGAAAGAACTTGTCACAAGCTTCAACCCGAACTTGATTATCCAATCTAAGCTTCGAACCTTATCACCTTGAATCTCTCACAATGCACTTCAAAAATGATTGTATGTAATTGAAATGTTGTGAGATGTTGAAGATGAAGATGATGAATCTTGGACACCTATTTCACTCTTTCTTGTTTTTGAACACATGAATCAAAAGAATATCAAATGTTAATATGACACAAGTGTTTAAACCAGTATATATAGTGCCAACCCACTTGTATACACAACAATATTTCAAATATAAGAAGGAATCATTTAAAAACAAGATTTCCGCGTGAACGGTCGACCGCAGCAGGTCTGTGCGTCGACGCATGGCCTGTGTTGTTTGGAAATCTAGAAAATGCATCAGTATGCGTCGACCATACAGTCGGCGTGCGCTGACCCGTTGAAAACTATTTCCTTCATGCGCCAACCCTATGGTCGACTCATGCCTTTATGCGCTGATCCGTTGGAAAGTTTTTCCTTCATGCGTCGACCCTATGGTCGACTCATTGCCTTGTGCGCTGACCAGTGGAGAAGTGCTCTGATGCATGCGCCGACCCTATGGTCAACTCATGCCCTGCAAACCTACAGAAATTCATCAGTTTGTGGTCTTTCATGCCTCTGGTCATGATTGCATTTTATCTACACATAGTATATTTATTACATCAGTTTTAAGACAAGTATAAAAGGATATGGTAGGTGATACGTTGCATCTGTTTAGTAGATCTGGAGTTTATAGTTTCCAATCTATCCAAGGCTGTAATTTGTCATCATCGAAACCTGTATTGACCAATGTCTTGCAGACTTGTGTGATGTGTGGCGATTTGCCTCCACAGATACTTCGCCATAACAAACATTCGCTGCCTATTCGCCCAGGGAACTTGTTACCCTTTTCTTACCGCCATCTTTTTGAGATGGTTCGCTGGGACTTCGCCATGAGTTCACACAACGAAAATTCACTGGCACTCCTCGCTGGCTGTTCGCACAGCGAAAATGCTGAAATCCATCTCTTCCTTTGGCTTCCTTGCCCAATTGCTTGTGTCTTACACTTTGATGTTTTTATACCTAATTTCTGCACAATAACACATAAATCAAAGAAACCAAAGATATTTTCACAATATTGAAGAATATCATGATATAATGGAGTAAATCCAACAAAAAAACATAAAAGAGTTGAAAAATGCTAATAATTAATGATCAATTTAAAGCAAGTTTCGCATTTAACACACACACACACACTCTCTCTCTCTCTCTCACTTCACAACCCACACTTTCATTCTTAAGCTTTCTTCGAAAAACACCCATTTTTATCTAAACCCCTTTAGAACCCAAAAACTCCATTACAATGGCATCTACCTCAAATCAAGCTCCCATGGTCATAGATTCTGGAAAGAATCTCCATATCAAGCTTAGAACTATGAAGCTCAAAAGGGATGATCTAAAGCTGATTGTTGAACAAATTGTGGACTTTGAATCTTTTAGGGTTAATGGGTATCTTTTAAAAGAACACTTTGAAGCTCAAGGTTGGATGAACTTCTTTGATATGCTCAATGGTCCAACCAATCCCTACTTGGTTAAAGACTTTTGCATTAGGGCTGAGGTTTTTGATGAAGTTGATGGTGCTCTTGAGAAAAATCAAAAAAATGCTGAGAATAAAGATTTCAAAGGGAAATCTAGGGTTGAAATGAGTCTAAATAAGTTCAAGGAGGTGGAAATCAGGTTTGTTGTGATGGGGATAAAAGTGAACATCACTCAGAATCACATTGTCAAACTTCTGGGTGTGGATAACAAAGAAAGATGTGATATGAACACAAAAGACAATAGCTCAAAATCAAGTGTGACCAAGCAACTTCTGTTCCTTAAATCTGATAATTTTGGTAAAGTGAAAAATATGAAGATTGAGAATAGGCTTTTGTTCAGAATTTTAATTGGTATACTGATTCTAAGATAAAGGAGTAGTGATAAAATCTCTAAGGATCAAAAACACTTTATCTAGTTCTTAACCAATATGGAGAAAATAAACTTACCACCATACATCTTCAACCATATGTGTGAAGCAATCAAGGAAAGCACCAAACACGATTAGAAGAATGTTCCTTACGCAAGGCTTCTTTTTGAGTTGTTTCATCAAAGTATGCTGACTGAGACTCTTATGGATGGCGCTGCTACAAAAGATTTGCAAGAAACATATGAGAATATTCTTTCAACTGTTGTGCTGGGGAATATAAATATAATTAAAAAGAAAGATGTGGTGCAAGCTGAAGCTGGCATAAGGATCAAAAATATGAAAACTTCCTACATTGATGATTTCCCATTCATAACCAAGCTGGACAATCCTGAAATTTTTTAGGAGTACATCAAAATGGTTAGGGAAGAAGCTATAGTCATCTAACCATGGATGGCATTCTAGAAAACCTAGACGGAAGTGTGTACAAGCCTTTAAGAAAAAGGAAGCAGGCTGCCTCTGAATTTGAAAGGTGGTTCAGAAGCCACATAAGGAGAAGGTTGTATACCAGAAACGAAGTTCAAAAGGAGGTTCAAGAAGTGACCTCTACAACTGTCTTAATGCCTACCAAGGCAAGAAGTAGAGCCATTAGCAAAACTCCTCAGAAGACAACCTCTTCTAATTTTTATGTGTTTGTGAAGAAGAAGAAGAAGAAGAAGAAGAAGAAGAAGAAGAAGAAGAAGTTAAGGAAAATGGTGTTGCAAGAAGAAGAAGTAGAAGTAGAAGAAGAAGGAGAAGATGATGATCAACCTTTGATCAAGAGGACCAAGGTTGTTAAAATAGTAGCTCAGAACCTCTATGTAGAGGATATTTAAAAAGGAGCTAGATTGATAGCATTTGAATTGATCAATCAGGCCATGGAACAACCTTCCGTTGTTGAAGTTCTACAAAGGCAAATGAAAGTTGAAGCTGAAGGTACGTTAAAAGAGATTGAGGGTACTTCTGAAGTTGGAGCTTTTCATGTGCCAAAACAATATACTACTCAATCTATTGAAACTATTATGGAAGAAGAGCAAGTTTCTTTAAATCTTTTAGAGACTATCCACACAAGTAATTCTCTAAATTTTGCCTCTGATAATGTCTTAAATTCTTCCAATTCACCTCTTATGACCAAATCACCAACTCCAACACCACCTCAATCTCCTAATCCATCATCAGAACATACACCTTCACCTAAATATGACCAGAACCTATATATAGATTATGTCATGCCTTCTCCCAATCCAACCTCTGAATCAGAAACTTTCGCATCAAATTCTCATAACATTGGGCAAATGCTTAAGGACTTGACTCAATAAGAAACTCTCATTAGTGCACATGTCTTATATAATCTGACAAATCATCTAGCTGGTGAGTTACCTTCTAAACAAAACCAGCTAGCATGTATCTCTAATTATGACCAACCCCATCCCTTAAACATCATGGTTGAACCCCCTATTGAGGTTTCCAATTCTAAGTCTACAAGTTTGAGCTCAAGTTCTAATTTTGATGAGTCAGACTTTAGTCCTTTTGACGTCATTCCTCCTAAAACCACACCATCTAACACACAATAGTCGCAACTGCAAAAAAACAACCGGCAGAAAACAGAAGAGTCGCCAACTTTCATTATTTATCCCAAAGAGAGGGAAAGGAAACGATCGAAAAAACTTGACGAAAAAGGGAAAGACATGGTCATCGCAACCAAGTCTGGATTCGGGAGTCGGTTACGCAAGGGGAAGGTATTAGCACCCCTCACGTCAGTCTTACTCAACGGGATCCACGCTTGTTGTCTATCTAAAAGGGTGATGAAATTATCTATGCTAAAGATCAAGGGACAAAAGAAAAAGAAAAGCGAATCGGAAGAGCATCGCCGCTCTGTGCCTATGTATTCCCTCGTGCAATGGGAATGTCAGAGTCAACGTAGTTCGGCTAACTATGGGTGAAAGGGGGGAAGGTTGCTCGCCAAGACATCGCGTCTTGTGCCTACGTACTTTCATCTGGTATGAAAGATCAGAGCAAACGTAGTTCTGGCTAAAAAGAATACCGGTTGGTTCAAAAGGTTTTTAGGCCCGAGTAGGGTTAACAAGTAGTTCTAGCAGATGGTGTATGCAACTCGACCATTGGAGACTTAAGCGTTACTGTTTGCGGTAGAACTAAGAGTTAACAACACTCTTTTATCTGAAAAGACTTTCCTTGATTAAGATCCCGAAGGATGAAAAAGATTTGAAGTGTTTTTGTGTTTTTTAGAGAAGAAGTGTTTTAATTATTGAGTGTTTATAATGTATGTTGTACTAAAGTCTAAAACCTAGGATCGAATGCGTCGCATATCGTCCTAAGGACGTATACTAAACACTCTAGGAAATTGAGAGGTAACCGTTCAATCACCATTTCCCAAGTACAAGGCTCATGGCATAACATCCATTATCTTTATTAAGTATGTTAAGATTGTATGAAGATGAGAAGAGAAGAAAGGACTTCTAAAGGGGACTAACTCAAAACCCTAAAGTTATCATGCAAAGTGGACTTAGAGTTGGGATACACAAGGGAACTATCTAATGTTATCATGCATGGTTTAGCACCTATTGTCTATCATAACCTCTCTTGAATAAGAGAGATTAGAGATCCTAATGGAAAGAAAGACAAAAGAAGAAGGAAAAGAAAGAACATGAAAATGCAATTGTGCAAACATAGAATGCACAAATAAGATGAAAGTGAGGGAGGAAATATGTGTGGGGCAGTAGCCTCTACAAGCTCATATCAACCTCAAGCATGCATATGAGAATGAAAAAGAAGAAGAGAGAAAGAAATGCACAAGATGAAATCAAACAACAAGAAGAAACCACACAAAAATGCACCAAAAGTGGGATGAAATGACCTAAGCCAAACAACATCAACCACAAGTGCCAAAAGCTAAATCAAATGAAAGGAAAAGAAGCTCAAAACAAAAGTGAGGATGGGAGGCTATATGAGGACATCAAGGAACTCATAATATGAACTCAACCATAAGCATCACAAATAAAGTGCAAAAGAAGCACAAAGGAGTCCTCAAGGATTCATCATTTTAGGTATGCTTCAAGTACCTCCTAAGGAGGGACTAAGCCACCTTAAATGAGACTCCAAGGTCATGGGACAGAGGAGGGGATGAGATAAAAATTCTCAAAAGCAAAGGCAATCAAACCAAAAGAAAATTCAAGCATAAACATAAAGGAATGCAAACATGCTACACATGGAAACCCTACATGGAAACTCAAAAGGAAACACAAGTTTGAACAAGCAAAACACAATATCATGACCTAAAATTGAGCAATCAACAACCTTAACATGTTAGCAACATGAATCAAAAGGAATTGAAGGCTCAAAGGATCCATCAAAGTCATATCCAAGGCAAACTAGGTCAATGTGTATGTATGAACCTCCCTTTGGGGTAACTTGACTTGCAAGTTACCTCAAAATTACGAAAAATGATTCAGAAAGGGCCAAATAAAATGTCACAAGCTCATAAACATGTTGGCAAACAGAGGCCAAGAAAATATAACCAAAGTCATCTCAAATCATCATCAAAGAAATTGATTCACATGGATGCACCAATTTGAGAGAGGGTTATCGAGGGTCAACAAAAGCAAGGTCAAAGTCAAACCAAAAGTCAACCAAACAGGGGCAAAATGGTCCTCAAAAAGCAATCAACTCATCATGGATATGAGGATTAATTTTCAGTCATTGGATCAAAAGGAAAAAGGAGAAACAAATCAAGAACGAAGGCATGTCAAGAATTAATCCAAACAAAACATCTCCAATTAATAATTCCTTTTTTAAATGAAAAATAATCCAAAAAAATAAAATAAAAATTCTAAAAATAAAAGGACATCCTAAAATGTCCATAAAATATTTTTGATGAATTTTATTAATTGGAGAACTATTTTTGAATGAATTAATTCCAAACAGTCAGGAAAATAAAATAATAGGAAAATAAAAGGAAAATAAACAAAGGCAAGGTGCAAAAAGCAAGCAAGCAACGTGTAAAAGCTTGGGCCTATGTGCAGGAGGGTGTGGCTAGCAAAGGAGATCCCAGTTCACTTAAATCAGTTGACCAACTAAGACTGGATCTCAGCCACTCAAATCAAATGCCAGTCAATCATCCAAGGGTCAACACAATGACACGCATGCAATCAAAATAAAACATAAAACAGAAATGAATCACAACCATTCATCTCAAATCAGTCAAACAATCCAAGGTCTAGGATGCAAGCCATTGAAACACATCGTTTCATTAAAAGGGTGGTCAACAAAATCTTGACCACACATTATGACTACCAGTCCAATATCCAAATGCCAACATGCTGCCACGTGATCATCAAATTCTCAGCACAAAATGAGATTAAATCTCAACCATCAGATTAGGTCTAGGTCAAACAAACAAGCATGGATCTAAGGGCTAACAGCAAGCCACGCCATCAACATCATTTAAACATGAAAAAAAAATAGAGGGAAATTGCAGACGGTGGCCGGATTCCCTCCGGTCATCTTCTCCGTCCATGATGAACAGTGGAGTTCCAAAAAAAGTTCATGAAACTCACAAAATTTTACACCAATCAACTCGTCATCTCATGTACATCAAGAATCCATGATTTTTTTTCATTTTCAATCCATAAATAAGCCAAATCGAAGCCAAACAGTTTGAAGCTCAAATCACAAATCAACACAAACAAGAACAAATATTATCCAGAAACGATCTACACAGTTCATAGATCATGATTATGCAAAAATGACATTCAATTACATCATATTCAGGTAGAATTGTTGAATTGAAGCTTACCTAGTGGAGTGCTTCCACTGAGCCTTCAAATCATGGTGAAGCTTGATGAAACTCTGCAGATCCACTCAAGAAAGCTTGAGGAAGATGAATTTGACCTTGAATTGCTTTTAAAACTCCTCAATTATGATTCACGATTTTGTAATTTTGCTTGCTTACTCCAACTTTTCTTGAGCTTTCTGAGCACGAAATAGCATGAATGAATGCTAAAAATTCATTTACACGTTATATATGATGGGTTGGGAATCAATTGGAGGCCCAATTGTGGCTCAATTGCTTGCAATTCAAAAATGCCCAATTCTGATTTTTCATGATCATGCACACGTGAAAATGGAGCCAAATGCCTTATTTTTCCATTCAAAATGCTTGTTGGAACTTCATTCTGATCATGTGGATGGGATTCATCCCTTGATTTGATCAAATGGTTGAGATTGGTTTGTCAAAATTTCAATTAAAGTTGCCATGAAATTACACCTGAAAACCATACTAAAACTCAAATATAATTCTTACATCATGTTTTTTTATATCCTTGGCACTCAAAATATGTATAAACATGACTTGTTTTGGTTCAAAATCAATTAGTTGTAATTTCCCCCTTTTTAAGCTTTCTTCATGAAAAAGTCCCACACCAATTCTCAAACCCTAGACAAATCTCTCACAAGTGAGTGTTTCAAGATGAAAGTGGGACCATTTGGAGAAAGTTTCATGTTGAGAAAAGTTTCATTTGAAGTGTGCAAGATAGTGAAATGGACCTATAATGAAAATGACCTGTAATCCTACTTTCCCAAAATACCCTTGCCTTCTAAGCTTTATAACTTGAGTTCTACAAATCATATGAAGGACTTCTAGTACTCTTTGGAAATTTAAGATCATGAGGAACAACTTTCATGTTTGGGTCAAAGTGAGAAGAAACATACTTCTAGGTCAAAAATATCTTGGAAGTTGGTCGACTCTTGTTGACCAAAATCACATTCATCCGATGACCTGAAACTTGCCAGCATCATAACTTGAGTTCTAGAAATCAGATGAAAGACTTCTAGTACTCAAACGAAAGCTAAAAACATGCTCTACAAGTTTCATGTTGGGGTTAAGATTATATGAGACTTGTATCATGAGATATGTGGTTTTGAAGTTAGGCATTAAATAGGGGATTTTACACAGAACCCTAATTTAGTAACTTCTCACACTCTTGATTCTTCTTGATTTGATCTTGAAATGATATATTAGACATCTCAACACAACATTCCATGATCACAAAGACTTGTAATTGAGTCTTAATCTCCTTCAATTTCACAATTAACTTAGGGTTGACCAGATGAAAACCCTAGATGCACACTCTTGACTGTGGCTTCTTCCACATGACACAACAACTTGAATAAACTCCAACATGGCTCTCAAAGACTTCAATGAGCTTCCTCAGCATCCTATATCCATATTCATGAATTCACAATCCTCTTATGTTCTTCAACTGGCCTCCCAGTTATGAGCTGATCCACATACACCCATCAACTCTCTCAAAGAACACTGACCACCTCTTGATGACTTGATGACCACTCATACTTGAGTAAAACCCCTTGCTTAGGCTCAAAGCTCTTGGTAACCTCCTCTTTCTATGCACAACTCTTGATCCCCTGCTAAATGAACAATGCTATGTAATACAAATGCTAGAAGAAAATGAAATGAAACATAAACCAAGTTAAGAAAAGGTTGGTCAAATTTTGGGGTGCAACACCAACAAAATGTCCAAACTAGTCTTGTTGAACCTAACCTAACCAACCTTGTTTAGTCTGAAATTTAAGCTTAATCTGAAACTGAACAAGTGTTAATAGAATATCAATCCATACCAGAACCCCAAACAACCACAAAAACTCAACCAAACCTTATGCAAAATATACCAGATATTGAAGCTCAAGCTGATCTTGAACAAGTCACTCATGACCCACCTTAACCATAAACCAAAAACGACTAAATTCTACCAGAAATACAACTTAACCAATAACCTTATCCATCTGATCACCACCCTTATCCTTCTAGAGAGGCAGATGTTGTGTCAGAATCTGGAACACTATATCTATTCCTCCTACACCTCACCCCAATCAAAACCTAAAAATTCCATCTCATATAAAATACCAAATGGAAGAGTTTAGGAATATTATCTTTGATAGAGTTCAGAATCCGGTTGCCAAGAGGATCATTGCATCTGATCCTATAACTTATGTATCTAAGCGGGACGCCCTCAGAATTTATATGGATATAGTTCTTCAAAATCTCAAGTCTTTCTCATCTGAGTCTGTAGCTTCTCCCAGTCAAAAACATGAGTACTTAGAGGAGAAATTGGATTTTGTAGCTTCCACTCAAGAGGTCATGGATGCTAAGCAATAAGATATGGACATTCAGATGAAGATAGTGATTTCTAAGAAAGATGTCATGGGTTCTGTTCTCAAAGCTATCCTGCAGCTTTTGAAGCATAAAACCTAGGCTTTAGGATTTAGCAAACCGTTTTATTTTGTCTTATCAATTATTTTGAACATATTTTTTTCACTATGACTCTCTTATTCTTTGGTTAATGAAATATTGTCTTCAGTATCTTTTCTATTTTCTTTGTTTTGTTGATGACAAAAAGGGAGTAGATATAGAAGTATTTAAGCACGTGAATATGATAATTATTATTTATGCTTAAATTTTGAATATTTATTAATTGTGCTTTAAAGTTCAAATTTAATTAACCTAGATAGAACTTAGGGGGAACTTACAAACCTCACCCTCTGGACTATTAGACTCAGGGGGAGCTTGCAAACCTCAGACCCTAAAGTCAACTTGTTAATTAAATTAAAAACCATTATTTGTAAATACTTGTGCTTGTCATCATCCAAAAGGGGGTGATTGTTGGAAAAAAATTGGTTTGTACCATATCCCTTATGTTTTGATGATAACAAATCATTTAAAGAACAATGGGGTATACTAATATTTGTTCAAGTGTACAAAACCATAGATTAAAACTTCAGGAATACACTAAATATTGGTTCTATCAATAAACCTCTAAAGAGAAGCTTAAAGATCAAAATCTGAAGGACCAGGAGCTGAAGACCAGACTTTAAAGAAGTCTACTTCTGAATATCAGACTCTGAAGAGGTCAACATGTGAAGGCCAAACTCTAAAGAAGTCAATTTCTGAAGACCAGTAGATGAAGAAGCCAACTTCTGAAGGTCAGAATCTAAAGTTAGTTAAAGTACAAAGATCAAGGTGACTCTAATAGGTCACTATTAGACTATGTGGGTATTTTGTCATCTTATGATCACGTGAAGAGCTTAGCTAATTTTCATATAGATAGTCGGGATGCAACTGATAATTCCTTTTGAAGAAAAGGAGTTTCAAATGATCTTTTAACGACATTAACCATTTCAAGAAACATCACAATGTCTCTGTTCAAGCTTCTCAAAGACCCTCTTGTGCAAACTCTCCAACGTCTCTTTTCCTTCTTTATATAAGGAAGGAAAAGATTTGTTTCTCTATCAAAACCATTAACATTCAAAGAGTTGTCACTCTGTCAAAACATAAGCACAAGTTTAACTTATAATTTCGTATCCATGTTTATATTAGAAATCCTTAAGTCTAGTCTTCTTGTATTGTATTTTGTCTACACCTATGATTGTATATCAAGTATATTATCCCAAATAATATTTGATCTGTTAGGTAGATTGTTGGAAGTATCATACTTAGTGTTTGAGCATTAAAAATCTCTTGCTTGTGTGCTTGAGCATTGGAAATATCTTGCTTGTGTGCTTGAGAATTGGAATTCTTTTGCTTGTGTGCTTGAGCATTAGGAGTCTCTTACTGTGAGTTTAAGCATTGGAAGTCTCTTGCTTGTGTGCTTGAGAAAATTGTAATCTTGTGTGATTATAGTGAAGTCCCTCGGAAGTGCAAGGGGACTGGACTACTCTCGATTTATGAGAGGAACCATGATAATTTTGTGTGTCTCATTCTTTCTTTCATTCACTATCCGTTGCTTTTCACTCACATCTAATTCAGTCTCTAGAGTTTATGTTTAAAATCTAACTAAGAGTTTCAAAAAGAAAGAAAAAGTCTAACACAATTCAGCCCGCTTCTTGTTTTTCCCTCAACTTTAAACACATATGATTTCAAAGGTAAGTTGATCAATAGACGTTCGGACCTGAACTTCTTAGATATGAGCACCTGAAAGATCCATATCAACGCTCCTCGATTACGTAATCGATTAAGGAAAGGATCAAAGAGGGGTTGCCGACACTTTATTTGTGGATCTCTCGACAAGATAAGTATTTCTCAAGGCTCTTTAAAATTTGAATAAATAATGTGTAAATTATGAGAAATATTATGAGTGTAAATGTTATTGTAACCCTCAACAGGATGACTTAAACCATGCTTCTGACGCATACTGCTCAATTGAAGAATGCACTTAAAGGGAAGTTGGTGCGTGCCCTCCTAGAGACGTCTGCCCCAAACTAGGACAAACCTGGGGGTAGGGATAAGAATGATACCCTTGGCCGGGAATGGTTCCTTATGAAATTAGATAATAACATAAACTCTTTCGAGTTGGAGCTAGTAACGACCAAACTTAGTTGTTGTTCCATTTTTCACCGGTCGGGAGAATAGAGTTCTACGAACACGTTGAATATCAACAACAAAACAGGTGACAATCTCAAAGATCTAGTAAGGATAAAAACAATGGGATAAACTCCCAATTGCATAAATAATCTAGTTTGAGCACGACAAGGACATAAATCATAAGGTGGTTTAGAGCCCAGAAGTCAAGCCATCGACGAACCAAATAACAAAGCAGAAAAACCATAAAGGAAATTAAATAAATCATATCATGCATGAAGAAAGCATCAAAAATAAAGGTAAAGATATAAATATTGTTATTATTTTAAAGGCATAATGCCCTACTGACATTACAGATAAAGCAATAAAAAAGAAAAAAAATCAAGCCTCTCCACCCTGGTATGTTGCACTATGGTTATCCACCAATGCCACATCTCAAACAGCCTTAAATGAGTTTAGTTTTGAGTGGGAAAAAAAGATGTAAGAGAATGTTTTTTCCACACGGTCATCCACCTGATCGAATGCCATATACACTTTCTTTAGAGTTTGTTAGAGGGACTAATAAGCCTTTTTCCTCAACTCAGCCACCCGATCACCGTGATCCTCTTGGTCTTTAACTTGGGATTCCTTCTTCTTGTTCTCAAAAGCTTTCAATAGTGGCTATTTTTGTTCGATGCTTCCTCTCCACCTCTAGGGAGGACTTAAGTTCGACAATCCCGACAGCCAAAGAAAAAGGGTAGACATGAATCCTCACTTTCTCTCGGAGAGTCTCAACACGACTAAACTTCTCCTAAAAGGCATACATATCCTTCTAAAGCTTAGACCATTTCAATTCCATAGCTTCACGCTTACCTTACTAGGTATCCCTATTTTTATAAAGATTGTCCATGGCCAGAACACCCCCCGACCAACAGCAGTCAAAGAGAACAAAGAAGTAGCTCGGTAAGTATAAAAATTGGATTTCAAGAAAAGCTCCATCTTTTTTTCCTCAGGAAGATTTTGAGGGTAGGTCATATACTTTTCAAACATAGTAGCAATAGCCTCTTGAGGAATGCAATGAATAAGGGTGGGACAAATAACATACAAATTGAGAAGAGAGTTGGTCGACCTTGAACCACCACCTCAAATAGTCGAGCTTATTTAGCTAAATTTTCCTCTAGGAGAGGAATTTGATCTTGGTCCATATCCCTTTTCTTTTTGGCAAGAGGAGATCGATTATGGTCTTCAACACTCATAATAACATGTGTAGACGAAGGCTGGCGAGGTCTATGAGTGATCGGGGAAGCCTCAATAGTAACAAACATGACAAGATTAGTGGGAGGGGAAGTGATGGCCCGGTTAAGAGGAGAAATTTTGATTCCTTGAGCTTCTCGATCTCTATAAATAATGTATACCTTCCACAAGGAATCAGTTTTATCTGCAATTATAAACACCCGAGTCAAAAAAATATAGTATGACTCCACCTTCACCGAAAATCTCTTTTCTCTCCAGACGAACGACCACGCCCACAATGGAGTAGATATTAATGGATCATTTCCTCTGCAAGGAATACTTTACTTTCGTAGGGTCAAACCCTTACTGATAGCCAAGACCCCAATAAAGAGTCTCCAAGTCTTTTTTCATCATAACATTTTTAGGGGTAAGAAAGTCCAACTAGATAGAGTATGTATGAAGTTTATCGTGGAAATGGACCCGAGCAAGAGCTAGAAGACTTAGTAAAATCACGACAGAGCATGGAATGGGCTTCTTGAGTACAAGGGTTCAGCGGCACAAAGTTTCCCCGAAAATCCCCAAGCTCTCAGAAAAGGAACTAAATAGAGGAAGACTTTGGCGTAGCACAATAAAACCCTGATCCCAGATATTGTACCTAGTGGTTTGTATCACAACAAAAAATGAAAGAAAAACTCGAAGCAAGGTTTCCAACTCCAATACTCAGCCCATAATTGAAACACCTTTATGAAAGCCCAAGCACCAAGATGAAGCTGCGAGGGGGAGACCTTCACAAACATTAGAATTTCCACCTCGAACATGGATAACGGTAACCGCAGGTTTATCTGGGTGAACTGCACTCATAGAAAGGAAGGAAACACTCTTAAAAAGTACTACATATCCTCTTGTCAGAATCTACAAGAAGGACCGACTAGTCAGTAAGGTGGTCGACCACGATGTTAGTTGTAATAACAGTCTCCAAATCACTTAAAACGGAAGGGGTTCCCATTATCTATGAGTCCACCCAATTGTATTTTTTATTGGCCGGCTCTATTAATGTGACTCCTCGACCTTGAAGATCTCAAAGGAATTAAGCCAACAGACACCATCTGGCCGAGCTCCATATGTCAGATAATCCTTAATTTTAGAATTTCTCAGTTTTTGACCATAAGACCTTTGGTAAGTCTTGATGAAATTTTTAGCATCTTCCCTATTCAAAATATCAACCTTCATCCTTGGAGTCAGCAAAGCAGAAGAAGCTTAAGCTTTTGTAACTTCGGATGATGCGGGCATATAGTCGATTGCCCGATCATCTCCCGCATCTTCATAAAAAAAAAGAGTGTCAAAGGAAGACCCGCTAGTGGAAGCTTCTTTACCCTAGGAACCGCTAGGAAGCTTCTCCAACTCAAAGTCATCAGATACAATTATAACTATGGGAACTGACTGACTCTTAACTAAGCAAAAAAAAATCTAGATTATAAGACAGTTTTGCCTTTAATAAAGGAGAAAGATTATTGTTCCCCGAATCACTAAATAAACTTATGGGGTAATCATTCATAGGGATGACAACGATCAGAGTTTGGGCACGGTACTATAGTACCCATCCCCATACCGTAGATTTGAAAAAATCCATGTACTCGAGTCAATACCAATGTGGGTACCAATGTCTGTACCCGTACGTGTATCCTATGGATACCTTACCTGCATTTCTAATTAAAAAAACCTACCAATTATGATTTATCATATCATTTTAAGTTTTTAATAACATTAAAAAAATCCAGGATGTTATTATTGAGTTCAGAAATAAACAAACACTTATATTAAAATGCGTAGAAGTTTAATCGTGACGTATTTAATAAAATTGATAATTTAACATGTGTACATAATAATGAAAAATATATAAATATATAGTTGCAGGTATAAGGTGGGGTGGATACTAAGGTACCAGTACCCACACCTATACTCATTTATTTTAGTGGGTAGTTGCTCGTGCCCGCACTTGTACCCATTTTACGTGTTTTTATCCTACCTGTTATAGGTAGTTTTTGGGGGTACCTAATGAGGATGGGTCTAATTTCCATCTTTAATCATTCGTGTTGGTCATGGTAACTCAAATACATAAAGAATGAAGCAAACTCGGGGTAAAAGGGGTACCTGAAAAGAGTAGAGTATGATGAGGAAGATGAGTATAAATGTGGAACGAAAAGTTTTGTTCTAGGAAAGCAAACACTGTGAGAGAATGCTCCCGAGGAAGGAAGAAATCACTTTTGAAAATGATAACTGATTCTCAGGGATAGCAAAAAGTTCTCCAAAATTCCAGAGAAAAGATGAGCAATGGACTTGATTAGCAAAAATGAAAGTTAAATATCAATGGTTGAATTTCACATAGAAAATGCAAACGAATTCAAGTGTACTCGAATGTCCTAGGAGAAAGCATCATTCCCTTACCTGCAAACCTAAAGTCACACGTTTGGAAAAAACCAACAAGACGTTTATATGATGAGAGAGCATTTAATGCGTTTGCTCCTCCATTACTTTTGTAATTGATCCATGACTCTCCTGCTTCTCACTATGGTCAGACAAAATCGCTAAGAGTCGACCACAACTTTAAAGACTTCCCAGCTAGTATATGTCAGATAAGCCTTGGAGGCAACTGCTTTGGGTCTGCCGAAGGCCCAATCAAATCATGTGGATGTCCAATAGATACGATCCAAGGTATATAGCCAGCACACGTAAATCTAATATACACTTTTCTGAACTCCACTTTTCACTATATTCATCTTAGACTCCGAGGTGACTTGGACATTGTCGTGCTATCCTTGTAGGTCCACCTCGTACTGTCATATCGGAGATCAGTAACGCTGATTTTATAATTCTACATCATCAATCGACACCAATTTTGATTCCTTTACATAACAAAAATTAGTAAAAAAATAAAAATAAAATCATTTAAAGACATTTTGGTTAATTTTAATGAAATATTACATATACAAAATAATACTCCACATTTTGATTTGTAAATTGGCCTTCTAGAAGTGACCTCATGACCCACACCTGGTTTGTCTGCCAATAAAATCAACAATAGTAACTCTCATAATTCTAGATCAAGCAAGCATTTAAATATTGTAAACAGAACATATGTTTCAAAAAGTAATAATAGGTGACTTAACAATTGCACACTCCACTTCAAATTTTTATAGTAATTTATTTCCATTGCAGGCTCCTTTTCTTCAGAATCTTGATAATTTTTTTATATGTCCATATTTCACGGCTTAACAATAACAAAAGCCGTGTGAAAGTCCTGAAGCGATGACATATTTGGACCATTGTCGTTCCCTTTTCTTTTCTAAGTAATAAACTCTTTCATTTTTTATTAGAAAAATAAAATTGCTTACTTTATTTCTTTATTCTTTGGGGGGTTATAGATCAGATGTCACAATCCATGAGATCCATGATTAGATCAAGTATTACAATTATATATTAATGCTCATTATGAAAATGTTGTTTGTTTTAGACTCTTTATTTTTGGATTTAACCTCTCCTGACCAACATTTAATTTGATATATGAATATCAAAACAACATAA
The DNA here is from genome assembly GCA_963859935.3 of Lathyrus sativus. Classification (NCBI taxonomy): domain Eukaryota; kingdom Viridiplantae; phylum Streptophyta; class Magnoliopsida; order Fabales; family Fabaceae; genus Lathyrus; species Lathyrus sativus. Next base: position 72,537,398 of record OZ012736.1, read on the forward strand.
TCACCCACTAATAACCCTACACACATAGAGTTCCGAAGACAACAGAACGCTGATAAAGAGCTTTCTACCACCAACCTATACTCACCGAATTTTGTTCATAAAATACTACCAGCAAAAGTATTTTAAATAGGTTAAACTATACAAAATTAATTAATTACAGTACTTTCTATGGGAGTAAAGTGTCACATAGAATTTAAATTTTTTTTTAATTGATCTAATTTATTTTTATTTTAATAATTATTTATAAATAATTCAAACTTGACTCTACGTATTTATATTTATTTATTTGAAATGATTTTAATTTTAATTTAATATTAATTTAACAATTCTAATTAAAATGTATAATAATATAATTATTAAAACTGAACAAGAATTATTTTAATAAATTTTTTAATATTATAAAACTAAAATGATACAAAAGTACACAACAAAAATACATAAAATTACATTTATATTTAACACTAGTATAATTTATTTATATCTTTACATATAACTGTTAAATTTAGTTTCTATCCATGGTAATATATATAATATTAGTATAATTTATTTTATTATTTTAATGCTATTTAATGTGCAAATTGAGTTAGTTTACGTCGGTTTTGGAAACCACGACAAGTTATAGCTACTGCCATGTAGTTGTAATTCAATGTTGATGAACTATAAATGCAGTCAACACTATATTGGCTCCTAATTTCGACATCTGAATGAACTTAAAAGCAACAAATAGAGTTTCTTGAAGAAATCTAATTACTTCGACTAAAACTATGTTTTTGAAATGAGAGTTGAAGGCGTCCCTTCGTTAGGAGGGTCTATGTTATGGACTTAGAGATATTCCTCAACAGTTGGAAGACCCAATTCGACAGAAGCATTGCTAGAGGGCATTTTGATGAGTTCGTTTAAATTCAAATAAAAGAGGAATAGTCTGTTTTGGAGAAAGACACGTGGAGCACCCATATGGTTCAAAGGCATGTGCAGCGATACTTGTCTTGATTTCGTTTGTTAGCCGTTAATGGAAGTTATGTTCGATGGTTATAAATAACAGGTCTTAGTGTTAAGATTGTGTGTGTTCAATTGTGTACAGAATCTTCATTTACTCTAAGTATCCGTGTGATTGAGAGAAACGAGTTGTAAGAATGTACGTTGACTAAACACCAGTTTTTATTTCAATGCAATTTGACAAATCTTTTTATTTAAGAATTCATCTTTTCTTTATGCAAGTTCTTATCCTTGTCCTTTACCAGCATTTTGATTCCTCGTACTGTCACTTAAATTCATTTACACTTGAATTAAGTTGTGTCATACCCCAAATTTTTCCTACTTCGGTATTTAATGGATGTTTGACTGCTTCACGACTTCTGGCCATGATTCTCTAAGACTTCGTTTATAAAGACTTTATATGTACTCATTGTAGTTATAATCTCTAGCAAGTTATGCTGAATTCTTGTGGGAGGAGCGCGCCTCAAGCCCCTTGTACCCAAACTCATGTGTGTCCTCGTTCTCACGATCAGACAGACATGATATGATCAATAACGTAAAGTACATGATTGGATCTATCTTGCCACACAGTTTCAGGAAATTTACACCCTATTTCAACTTGATTACAAACTTCTCCTTAAATGTTGTTTAAGCCTCACTACAAGTTGCTTACTATGGTCTGTACTTAATTCAAGTTAATTCAAAGATACTTCACATGATGCTTATGGACACGGTCGATTTAGCCTTAGGCTTTGTTCGAATCGATTGCAAGCGTCAGGCTATGTTTGGATACTAAATCAGTTTGTGACAAACTTTGACTTAGCTTGCAATTCATAATTGAATTTAGATGCAATTAGTCCAGAAGATGTTTCGATTCGTTTCAAGACATAATCAATTGATTTCAAGTAGTATTTGAACATTTTTTCGAATTGGTAATCAAGGCGTGTGGTAAACAAGCTAAACTTGGGCCAAGTTTGTTTCGAGAAGTTCAGGGCATAGAGATTTTGTTTACAAGTTTTCGCAAGGGAAAGAGGTTACTCACATACTAATTGTCCAAGTCCTATAGGTTACACGCCTCTACAAATTATTATCCATTTGTGTTTAAATGTGATTTTAAGTCAAGAGTTACATTTTAAGAGGCGCGTGGAATAATTGAGTAATGATAAGTGGCCAATATAAGTTTTATTGGATTCAAGTCCATAACTCAATTTTTGCTTCCGATAGAGTTCTCCGTTCGTACAAAAATTATAATACCCTTCATAAGAGAGCATATCAAGAGCTATGAGTGCACACATGTTATTTTTTGTGCCAAAGATTTCTAACCATTCAATTTATTCTCACAACCGTTTTTTATTGAGAGCCATAAGAGGAAATAAGCTGGAGCAATGATAAGTTATATCATATACAGATTACAAAGACCATAGAATTAAGATTGGGTTGTACAAATGACACAGTGGCGACAACGTGTTGTGGTCCTTATTCACTGCAAAAAATTTAATTCTCATTAAGAAAAACGGTATCTATTGGCTTAAGAGTTCATCACCATTACAAATTCAAACAAGACTTCATGTATGGAGTAGGTTTCAAGAGGCAATATAGCCAGCTCTTACAAAGACCATTTTTACTAATTTATGTCGGTAATGTGGCTATTCAAGACTTTGACTTCAGTACAGCAGCTTTATGACCTTTTGTTTTCTACTGTACACCACTTGGACTTGGTTTAAAAATCTTCTTGCCAAGTTCTGCAGGAAATCCATTGTCACGGTCGAATATTCCCTCAACGTAAGCTTCACGGTTCGGTTAAGGATATGATGGCCTGCACTCCTATTATGAACATGAAAGAATGATTAGCACAGGTGAATTAACAGAAATGCGCAAAATGAGGCTTGATAAAGGTTTCAAAATGTAGCAGTTATGCATACAATTCATTCGAAACTTCATAATAAGATTCGGTGCCTAGACATACTTGACATACATGAAGTTGCCAAACCGGGTCCGTCAGTGTTTTCCTTACGTGCGAAAGGGGATCACCCTCATTCTTACTTCAATACTCTTCTACCGCTGTTTTCGCACCGTACCAAGACCGTACAATTCTTCAACATCTTCGATCAACCTGCGACAGCTTCAACCTCCAATTGACAACAATCACATGTACCTTGCATTCAACAAAATAAGCCACAGTCAATTTGTAATACAAAGACGAGGATGATACCCTCCAAAGAGAACTCTTGAGGAACCAACAAGCATGACAGCTCTGTTGGGTAGTATTTTCCTGCAAAAACCGGTAAACATGACAAGGTTATATAATTGAAGACAGAAATTAAAATGTAGCAACAGAGTTACGCAACAGAGTTCAAATTCAAGACAACTCTCCAAAGGTTAAGTTGCAAAAGATCTTGATGTACATGCTGCGAGAGTTGTTAGGGTGCAGTCTTCACCGAAGTTGGTATCAAAAATGCCAATTTCTTCCCAAGCCGTCCTAATCTCGAAGATAGTTTTGTTATTGTGCCATCATTCCAAGTCTTCATCAATGGAATGTTTCCATATAGTATTGAGTTCCTAGTAGCAGAACCAACAAAAAGTAAAGGAAGGGTCAAGACCATAGGAATATGAATTTGATGACAGTTGTAGAGAAGAATTAAATTACATACCAATTTTATTGCAGCCAATCTACACGTCAGCAGACAAAACTCTTGATTTGGCAATGTCTCGAATCCTTGTTTGACTTATCCATGAGAGAATTGATTCCAAAGAAGTGTCTGCTACTGTCCTTGTGCCCTATGGAAAAGAGAAAAGAATAACAAAGTAAATCACATGCCTCTTGATGTCATACTACTTCACACCAAGTTGAGAATTCATAACACATGAAGAAGGTGCAGTTTTGCATACCTCTTGTTCCGACACAAACACTCTCAGCAGCAATCATGACAGCCACTACCAGAGCGATTACCATAGCTAGCAGTTCAATCTACTCTCTTCTCACCGTCAGTAAGTATTTTCTTGGTGCCCGGGCCCTTTGTCTTAACAATCTCAGTGTCTTCTAGACTTACTAGGTCTTATGCTTGTAAGGCTATCTATTACCCCGAAGTTACTGTCAAGGAGAAGTTGGTCTCCATCTTGATCCCTCAAAACCAATGAGTATGATGCTATTAAACCCTGCAACAATATCATCATCATATTCCAAAGTTAACATCATTGTAAAAAAAAAAGAGGCCTTTGACCATCCAAGTAATTCTAGTTTAGCCAGGGTTTATACCTTCAAATGAGATGACAAGTAGTTCTCCAATAGCTGGTTTGTTCCCTATTTCACAAACAACAACCTTCTTGTCCCGGACTGTCGAATCCATTCATCACTCCAGCATGGTACACAATTCTTTCACGCATGATACATAAAACAAGAGAAGATATAGGTGGTTAGTACAATATGTAAACCAGATGACTATGAACCAAATAATACGCCAAAATGCCAAACTACCAAGTTAGGGCCATTGCAAGAACTCAACAACCATCATACCACCTGAAAGTTCCCTTCAAACTTCATGTTACATTTTTTCAAAATGGTATGAGCAGTGCTTGAAAGTATCGTCCCAAAACTCGTTCAAATGGGCAGCATCATATCTGCAAAATAATGTTAACACAGGATTAGTTCAAGATCAATGATTTATACACCAGAGCATTACACAGCAAGTTTACATGCCATTTCTCCTTATGGGCAACACCAACCATCCGCAACTTTGTCAACCATCTAACAAACTTTCCACCACTGTTCTGACACTCTTCAAATCACTAAACGACATTGAGAGCTACCGGTAAAGCTTCTTGATCCTCTTCACCGTTTTTACCTTGCCAAACACTAAGGGCCAGTAAGTGTTACAACCTGCAATGACTACTCAACATTAGCAAAATATGAAGAAGAAAGAGAATGACAGTTATAACAGAATATGGCAACAAGAACAAATTTTTTTTAAGTCAAATAAAGACTCCCATGTCAGCAAATTGATAAGCAGTAAAAGAAACATTTTCACACAGTAAAAAACCAGGGTAAAACTAGATATTTTTCTTCCTCACTACAGACTAAGAAAAGGTCACTATCAAGTCCTAGAAAAGCAGAAATCATGGTATAAACCTCTAACAGAATTGTACTACCAAAATACACCTCACCTCACACGATACCAAACGTTTCCTTCAGCAAATTTCAAATTTTCACACGTATCAAAAAACCCTAAAATATCCTATAAATACACTCCTAACCATTGGCAAAAACAGGGAGAAAAACCCTAAGAAAACTCTGCCAAAATCAATCTCTAACCACTCCTAAAAACTCATCATTCAAACCTCCACAGAGCTTACATCAGAACACTGAGCGAGGTGAGCTCGGCCACACACTCACGCACTCTCATCAAGACACAAAAGCAGATAAAGAATTGAAACCACTGTGAAATAAGAGGAGAGAAGAGGAATAGGACTCAAAGCAAAGCTAGGAAAGCACTCACCGGTGTCACTGAAGCACCCATGTTGGTAAAATATTCATCACCTTTAGCTTATTTTTGCTCACCAATGTCTTTACACCTTTTCGATGCCTCGTTGATACTCCGCCATTTTGTTGCATATTGTATAGACATTCATGAAATTGATTGTTGATCTAAGGCCGTTAGGGTAACTGATTCACAACTTGCTAGCACCTTTAAGGATTTAGGTGTAGTGTTATGAAATAGGGTTTGAAAAAGGGGAAACAGAGAGATTTCAGAGAGAGATGGCGAGAAGAGAGGATAAGGTAGAGAGAAAGAGGAACAGGTTTTGCGTGGGAGACTAGATTTAAATTGAGTTTTCTTTTCATATGCTTGTTTTCAATGTTAGCCTTTATTATTAGTAGTCAATGTTGGTTAATACATTGGTCTTTCCCAAAACAACCGACCGTTCCCCTATTATGTTTTTTTAAGTTTTTTTGTTGACCTCATTAATGGGCCAGCTGTATAGCAAGAGAGTGAGGCCCGTCTCCTCCATTCTCCTTCAACTTGCTCCCCATCTCACATTAGGGTTTGGGCCCCAGGCTCAGACTGGCCCATATCAAAACATTGATAGTTTTTAGAAAATATAACAATATCATAAAAAGCATTTTAGAAAATAATTTTATATAGTTTAAATTATTATTGATATTATTAGTAATATTATTAGTTTTTTTTTTAGATTTTATTTATCTAATTGATATTTGTTTTACAATTTGATTTATTTAAATTCTATTTAATTTATCAAACTTGTTTCTTATTTTCCTTTTATTAAATTTGAAACATTTTATTTGTTTTTTAGATTAGAATAAGTGAAAATTTCTTTTTTTCGAAATTATATGGAAGTGGTGGATTTTTGGAGTCTAGCACTCCTTGAATCCTTAAGCGACCGCTCTCGAGGTGCACACCTTGAGTTGTGGTCGTTTCGTCTTTCATCGTTAAAACACCTCAACATTGTTTAAACCTTTCAAAGTAGGCAAATCCTAATCCTAGCCATATGCCTACCCTATTTTAATCTACCTACGTTATTATTTTCAAATCATTTTTCTTAATTAAATTACGAAAGTGTCGAGTTCTTGGAGTCGCGCGTTCCTTGAATTCGAGAGTGATTACTATTGGGGCGTACGCCTTGTATAGTATATCATTCAAACTTTCATTCCTAAAATACTTCCCATTATTATTTGGACAAGTACTTTCACTTTCCAACAAACATATTTTATAATTAAGGGAACAAAAAAGGTATCGTTGGGATCTAGCATTCCAACGATATCCCGACTAATTGGTTACGAGGCCGACGTCTCGTTTATCGAGTAGTCGTCATTCCTCCTAATTTTTCAAACCATCTAATCTCGTTCCTTACCTTCGTACAATCGAGTCTAAACCCTAGTTTGTTTCTAAACCATACGTAAAATTCAAATTATTTTCTTAACTAAATTGCGAAAGAATGGAGTTCTTGGAGTCTCGCATTCCTTGAATTCTTGAGTAACCACTCTTGGGGCGTACGCTTTAGGTTGTGGATTACTCGACCTTTCGTATATAAAACACATGCCCTAATTATTTGGACAAATATCGTCATTGTCCATTCAAATATAATTTCATAATTAATGGAGTGAAGAAGGTATCGTTGGGATCTAGCATTCCGACGATATCCCGACTAATTGGTTGCGAGGCTGACGTCTCGTTTATCGAGTAGTCGTCATTCTCCCTTAAAATATTCTATCCAACTCTCTTTTCTCGCCCCCGTGCGATTGAAACTTTCTCAAACAAAAATTTCTAAGTTAGTCAAATGAAAAAGGTGTCGTTGGAATCTAGCATTCCAATAATGCCCCAATTAATTGATTGCGAGACCGACGTCTTGTTTATCGAATAGTCGTCATTCTCCACCAAATTGCTTAACTAAACTCCTCTTTCTTGCCCCCGTGCAATTGAAACCTTGAACCTATTCAAATATATCCTCTAACCAAAACATCCAATACGATAAACCTAATTCCTCGCCCTCGGGCGATTTCCAACCAAAACAACTTTTCCCAAAGAACATTGTTTATTCCATTCTTCCGCGCATATGAACTCGTGCTTCAGCCTCCCCTAGCGAGCAGACAAGCCAATGCTTAGCAGTTAGAATGCGACCTAAACTCTCGTTCGACTCAAACCTTTCCCAAAGAACCTTGTTTAGTCCTTTCTTCCGCGCATGACAAACTCGTGCTTCAGCCTCCCCTAGCGAGCAGACAAGCCAATGTTTAGCAGTTAGGATGCGACCTAAACACTCGTTCAGTTTCAAACCCTTATACCATAGTTAGCCGAACTACAGCTGCTCTGATTTCTCATTTATCAATGAGAATACGTAGGCACAAGATTGCGATGATCTTGGTGAGCACAATCCCCCCTCTTTTCCCGTAGTCCCACGAACTACGAATGCTCTGATTTTCCACTTCTTACAAATGAAGATACGTAGGCACAAGGGCCCCAATCCTTGGCGAGCACCCTATCTTAAAACCACCCATTTCCCCTATAGGAGAAACCTTAGAAGAAAACTAACAAGCGTAGATAACTTTACTCTCGAATCGAATCAAGAGGTTCCCGTTGAGTACAACGGACATGAGGGGTGCTAATACCTTCCCCTCATGTAATCGACTCCCGAACCTAGAATATGGTTGCAATGGCTATGTTCTTATCTCTTTAAAGGTTTTATCGATATTTTCCTATTCCTTCCTTGGAATGAATAAAGTTCGGTGGCGACTCTGTTTCGAACGTATTTTCTGCGTCCATCGCGAGGATCGTATTTTTCGAGGTACGACAGATGGCGACTCTGTTGGGGATAATGCATTGCCCTATGCAAGAGAGAGTCAAGCCTCACTTGACTCGATTAGAGAGTACTAACCTTTTTCTTAACTGTTTTCTTTATGTTTATTTTCTCCTATTGTTTATTTCTTGTTTTCTCTTTCTATCATATGCTGTTTATTATATCTGCCGGCTGGATTCGGGGATAGCATTGCAAGTAAAGATCTACACCTGAGCTTTGGAAAAAGAAGAGAGAAAACATAGTTTAGAATTGGTAGTAATTAGTGTTAGTCCCCAAGGACTCGCTTCTTGTGTGCCTAGCATGAAAGCTCCTCCAGAATAGACCTTTTCGTAGATCCTATCGTAACGCAGCTAGCCTGTTGCACGATTTGATTCATGAAGGGTCCATGACTCTGGGAACCACTCTTAGAACCAGTTTCTATGTTGGTAGTCGTGTAGTGTTAGTCTCTGAGGACCCGCTCCTCGTGTGCCTAGCATGAGGACTCCGCTCAGGAGAGACCCTATCGTACTCTCATTATAATACAGCTAGCCTGTTGCGTGATGTTGATGTGATCGGTGTCTGTGATCCTGGGAACCTTATCCATCAACATAGAAGTTATCCCGTGAGTGGGTATGTGGGTACAGAATCTAGAACTTGCCTTGTATAGTCTACCGGCTAAGGCGCTTTGACCTGCTTATGTTATCCTGGATCCTGTTTGTGCCTACATTGCATTTGCATTTCATTTGCATTGCATATCATTTTCTCAACACGAAAGCTTATTCATCCCTTCTCCATAACCTCCAGATGATTTCCCGACACTCATACTGAACTTGTGGTAGCCGCAAAGAAGTTGAAGTGAGTTCAAGTGGAGTCGAAAGGAGCACAGACAACTCGAAGAGCTAGTCATATTAATCAAGTGGAAAGCTCTGGTAGCTATGTTAGAGGCTAATGTTCGAAAAAGTGGGATGGAGAATCTTAACTTTTCATCAGGTTTCACTATGTCGACCAACCCCTTGTATGATCATCTAGCTAGTGGTAATCTTTTGCCAATGAACATTCCTGCCCAGTCTCAGATGATGCCATTGACTGATTCTATGGAGGAGAGGTTTTGTGCCCTTGAAGAAAAAGTTCAAGCTATGAAAGCGCGTGATAATTCAGGGCTCGATGATGTTGATATGTGCCTTGTGCCAGACCTGGTAATTCCTTCGAGATTCAAAGTACCTAACTTCCAGAAGTACACCGGTCTCAGTTGCCCAAAGCGTCATTTGGTAATATTCTGCCGAAAGATGACTTCTCATGTCCTTGATGACAAGTTGATGATTTGTTGTTTTCAAGACAGTTTGAATGATGCATCTTTGAATTGGTACATGGATTTAGAGAGAAGCCGCATCCAATCATGGAGAGATTTAGCCAATGCTTTTCTAAAACAATATGAGTATAATGTGGATACGGCTCCCAGTCGCACGCAGTTGCAAAGCCTATCTCAGAAGAGCAATGAATCCATTAAGGAATTTGCACAACGGTGGAGAAAGTTAGCAGCCAGGGTGCAACCACCACTCTTGGACAAAGAATTGATCGACATGTTTTTGGGCAGCCTACATGAGTCTTATCATGAAAGAATGGCTGGAAGCGCATTCTTGAGCTTCTCTGACCTTATAATAGTAGGAGAACGCATCGAGAATTACCTTAAAAGTAAACAAATCCAGGATGCTTTGAGCAACCAGACAGACGAGACTGGATCATTTAGCAATCCTCAAGAGGAAGAGGATAATGAAATTGATATGGTCATAGCAAATGTCGAGTATTCTCAAGGTGCGCCAGAAAAACTTTATGGTTCGTCATCTTCTCGACAATTATCATTACCTGCACCATATCATCCTTATAGACAACCAATCAGGCCTAGGGCACCATACCAGAAACCTTGGGTTGCTCCTCATGCAAATCAACAAACTCGTGGCCGAGGTTATCAGAATCAGCGTCGGAATCAGCATAAGCCTCTAAATAACTTGGAAAGAAGGACTGCTCCTCTTCATCTAGTCCCTATGTTACATAGTCAACTTTTGTCGCATCTGGTCTGAAACTCGCTGGTAGAACCCAAAGCTATCAAGCCTTTTCCAGAACCATACCCGCCTGGGTATGATCCCGATGCTCATTGTGGATATCATGCTGGATCAATGGGACATTCAACCGAGGATTGCAAAGCTTTTCAAGCCAGGGTGCAACAGTTGATTGACAAGAAGTACATATGCTTTCCAGAAGGAAATTTGGTCATGCACGTCAGCTTCGCGCCGAAATGAGTTGCAAGACTTCAAGAGGCATTTCCCAAAGCCCGTGGTTCAGACAAGAAGTCATCCTCAACACTGGCAAATTCAGGACATTTTTATCATCTGCATTTGTAATTTCTTTTCTGTTAAACGCTACTTGCTTTTAGAAATTTTTTCTTATTAATGGTATTGTTAATGTGATAATTATGCATGTTTTGAACAGATTCATTCGTATTGACTCACATTTTCTTGTTTATCGCAAAAAAAAATCACAAAAATATTTCACTTCACTTCCTTTGTCGCACTACTGTTTAGCAAAGATTTGAGGGAGGATGACGAAAGCTAAATACCCATAATTGTTGATAGTATGTTTTTGGATAAAATCTCGCCGATGATGTACATGCATTGTTTCAATCCCCAAACACTGAAGATATACGGAGTTAATCCCTAGTAAACCACTTCGAGCCTAGAAGTAGCAGTTTCCTTCGGATATTCAAACCTTACACTCAACCTGGGGCAGGGTAGTGTTCAGTTAACCCGACTACACACTCGAATCATGAGATAACATCCAAAAAGATATGGCGTTTATTCACCAAAGACCAATGACTTGGCAGTCACAGACCCTTCAAAAAATATATAATAAAAAGCCTGCTAAGTCAAACATCTCAAAAGGAGACTTAGGCAAAACTCAAGGCAATCCCGATGGATCTGACAAGCAAAGTCAGTCCATGCAAAAGTTAGGGATAAAAAACAAAACCAAAAAGAGGTCCTCAAACCCTCGACAAAAACAAAATAAGATTCAGTGGCCACCCAAATCAAAGGGTAACTGACATCCATGAAAAAAGAATAAGGTGACTGCCATTTAGAGCATACCTTGAATCATCAAGCTTGCACCGTCAAGCTCTAAGTAAGTGTGTAGAATTAAATGAACGTAGGACTGGAGATCATCACGAAGAATGGGTGGGTTAAAATTAAATTTTGAGCCTTATATCCTTTGTTTCTATAACCGTGAACCAGACCACGATACAACCCTCAGAAGACCTAATTGAGGCGGAGTTTATTCTGAAAGCATACTACAGCAAGGTTGCGTAAACTGACTCCTAAAGATTTGCTAATCGTTTGCATTGGTGTCATATTCTTGCTATATCTTTCGCACCAGATAAATCAGCACTGTGTTTGGGCTAATGGTCCAATTCGTCACACACTTTCACATCATTCCCAATAAATGATATTTTCAAAAAACTTGCATGAGTGTCGCATTAAAATTACCATTTTTGAATGAACAATTTTAAACTTCAAATCAGTACTTAACATTATAGAAATTCCAACAAAGTGCAATCAAAGAGGAACTTGATCACTCATTGGTGTTGACCTGAATTAAGACTTTCTCCTAACCTTGAGAATCTGGGGCAAGTCCTTCTGAGGTTTAAACAGGGGCAAACTACTACAAGGTTCAGTTACTAGGGCAAATGGGTTCAAGCCATATCCTGGTATAATCACCGCCAAAGTTCTCATCCCAGAAGAAATCCTTCAAATACCCGGCAGACTGGGGCAAACCATTTGAACTGGGGCAGATTAGTTGAACATGGGCAATTTCCCTTCACGCTTTCAAAGTTTATCAAGCTAACCACACCAGACACCAGTAATGGTTAAGGTCAACAAACGTCAAAAGCCTTGGGGCAGAGCAAAAGCACGACTAACACGCATTGGTTAAGTCGCTACGCTCACAAAATCCATATGCATTGGTTAAGTCGCTACGCTAGCACGAGTAACATGCCTTGGTTAAGTCGCTACGCTCACGCAGTCAACATGCTTTGGATGAGTCGCTACGCTCAACATTTGTAAGCCGTCATGACATATCAGCTAGAAGCTAGGTTCTTACCAGAACGAGTATACCACTTCTGCAAGGGATCCGACTAGAGGCAAGCTACCCAGAGTTTCTTTTGATTAAGGGAGAGTCCCTCCAACGCTCAATCAACACTAGTCGTGTCTCTTCAACGCTCATTCTGGAGCAGACTACCTCAAGAATAATTTGAAGCCAATTACCCCAAGGGTTAGCTAACCAAGATCAAAACCCTTCCTGACTAAAATTTGGAACAAGCCATCTCGAGTTCATCTCATGGCACGACTGCTTCCAATTTCCGTTCAAGGAAAATTTCTTCATAGACCCAGACTGGGGCAAGTTGAGCTACACTGGGGGCAGTTACTCAAGCAAGCTTATTCTCGTCAGCAAGAGTTGAGTGTCGGGGAATCATGTCATCACCCCATCATAACCTTAGCCTCCTGAAAAAGCCTCTTTGTCATTGGGTTTCATCCCCACGGCCTGGACCTGATACCAGTCAGAGCTTTGTAACCGAAATTAAACTTCCAAAGTCCAGCTCCTGTCTGGCAAACCCTTTAAAGCCCAATTCACACCTGGCAAACTATTTTAAAGTCTAGTTCTCGTCTGGCAAACCATTTTAAAATCCAGTTCCCGTCTGGCAAACCACTTTAAAGTCCAGTTCTCGTCTGGCAATCCATTTTAAAGTCCAGTTCTCGTCTGGTAAACTATTTTAAAGTCCAGTTCCCGTCTGGAAAACTACTTTAAAGTCCAGTTCCCGTCTGGCAAACCATTTTAAAGTCCAGTTCCCGTCTGGCAAACTATTTTAAAGTCCAGTTCCCGTCTGGTAAACCATTTTAAAGTCCAGTTCCCATCTGGAAAACTACTTTAAAGTCCAGTTCTCGTCTGGCAATCCATTTTAAAGTCCAGTTCTTGTCTGGCAAACTATTTTAAAGTCCAGTTCCCGTATGGCAAGCCATAAAAGTCCACCCTCGTTGGCATCCTCAATAACCAAAGTCCAATCCATTTGGCAACTACCAAATCCAGTCCTTGGTGGTATCCCCGACAAGATTTTATCCCCAACATACCTAATCATTTGCATTATCATAAGCACGACATACAACATCATATCAAACATTAGGACGTCATTTGCATATGCGTCTTGCACTCCCTAGCAGTTGCATTTCTAGTTGCATGTTTATGCATCATAACGCATTGCATTGCATAGCAACATAGCAGGATCCAGGATCAGTTCGCAAGCATCTTAGCCAGTCCTCCATTAAAGTTGGCAGTATGACTCTGAAAAGAGTTAATACCCCGCGAGTTCAAGGAGTTCTACTCCCCAGCAAGTCACTCTTCAACCATGCAGTTGAGGATGATAACCCCCAACAGTTTTTGCTCTTATGGTTCCCCAAGCAGAGGTTCTCTTAAGAAGTTTCTTGAAGGCTTTCCCCCTGCAGAGTTTGCACAACGTTGTTCCTCCAATAGTAATTTTGGCTCAACTTTTCCCCAACAAATTTTGTTTAGAGATACTGCTTCGGTATCATCGAAGAATCTTATTGGATAAGAGGCTGCTTCGACCACCCGAAGAATCTCATGTGTTTAGAGATACTGCTTTGGTATCATCGAAGAATCTTATTGGATAAGAGGCTGCTTCGACCACCCAAAGAATCTCACGTGTTTAGAGACACCACTTTGGTATCGCGAAGGACCTTATTAGATAAGGGACTGCTTCGACCACCCAAAGAATATCAGGTTATCTTGTTCATCCTATTAACCAATTCATGGTACTTTTCACTCCTCTACCGGACAAATTTCGGGGTCTTCTTGTATCTAATTGACTTCCACATTAAAATGAACGCCATGTGGCAGTTCATTCGCTCAGGTTTAAGGCAATTAGATAGGGGCATCTGTCATACCCCAAATTTGTCCTACTTCGGTATTTAATGGATGTTTGACTGCTTCACGACTTCTGGCCATGATTCTCTAAGACTTCGTTTATAAAGACTTTATATGTACTCATTGTAGTTATAATCTCTAGCAAGTTATGTTGAATTCTTGTGGGAGGAGCGCGCCTCCAGCCCCTTTTACCCAAACTCATGTGTGTCCTCGTTCTCACGATCAGACAGACATGATATGATCAATAACGTAAAGTACATGATTGGATCTATCTTGCCATACAGTTTTAGGAAATTTACACCCTATTTCAACTTGATTACAAACTTCTCCTTAAATGTTGTTTAAGCCTCACTACAAGTTGCTTACTATGGTATGTACTTAATTCAAGTTAATTCAAAGATACTTCACATGATGCTTATGGACACGGTCGATTTAGCCTCAGGCTTTGTTCGAATCGATTGCAAGCGTCAGGCTATGTTTGGATACTAAATCAGTTTGTGACAAACTTAGATTTAGCTTGCAATTCATAATTGAATTTAGATGCAATTAGTCCAGAAGATGTTTCGATTCATTTCAAGACATAATCAATTGATTTCAAGTAGTATTTGAACATCTTTTCGAATTGGTACTCAAGGCGTGTGGTAAACAAGCTAAACTTGGGCCAAGTTTGTTTCGAGAAGTTCAGGGCATAGAGATTTTGTTTACAAGTTTTCGCAAGGGAAAGAGGTTACTCACATACTAATTGTCCAAGTCCTATAGGTTACACGCCTCTACAAATTATTATCCATTTGTGTTTAAATGTGATTTTAAGTCAAGAGTTACATTTTAAGAGGTGCGTGGAATAATTGAGTAATGATAAGTGGCCAATATAAGTTTTGTTGGATTCAAGTCCATAACTCAATTTTTGCTTCCGATAGAGTTCTCCATTCGTACAAAAAATATAATACCCTTCATAAGAGAGCATATCAAGAGCTATGAGTGCACACATGTTATTTTTTGTGCCAAAGATTTCTAACCATTCAATTTATTCTCACAACCGTTTTTTATTGAGAGCCATAAGAGGAAATAAGCTGGAGCAATGATAAGTTATATCATATACAGATTACAAAGACCATAGAATTAAGATTGCGCTGTACAAATGACACAGTGGCGACAACGTGTTGTGGTCCTTATTCACCGCCAAAATTTTAATTCTCATTAAGAAAAGCGGTATCTATTGGCTTAAGAGTTCATCACCATTACAAATTCAAACAAGACTTCATGTATGGAGTAGGTTTCAAGAGGCAATATAGCCAGCTCTTACAAAGACCATTTTTACTAATTTATGTCAGTAATGTGGCTATTCAAGACTTTGACTTCAGTACAACAACTTTATGACCTTTTGGTTTCTACTGTACACCACTTGGACTTGGTTTAAAAATCTTGAGATTGCTTGCCAAGTTCTGCAGGAAATCCATTATCACGGTCGAATATTCCCTCAACGTAAGCTTCACGGTTCAGTTAAGGATATGATGGCCTGCACTCCCATTATGAACATGAAAGAATGATTAGCATAGGTGAATTAACAGTAATGCGCAAAATGAGGCTTGATAAAGGTTTCAAAATGTAGCAGTTATGCATACAATTCATTCGAAACTTCATAATAAGATTCGGTGCCTAGACATACTTGACATACATTAAGTTGCCAAACCGGGTCCGTCAGTGTTTTCCTTACGTGCGAAAGGGGATCACCCTCATTCTTACTTCAATACTCTTCTACCGCTGTTTTCGCACCGTACCAAGACCGTACAATTCTTCAACATCTTCGATCAACCTGCGACAACTTCAACCTCCAATTGACAGCAATCGCATGTACCTTGCATTCAACAAAATAAGCCACAGTCAGTTTGTAATACAAAGACGAGGATGATACCCTCCAAAGAGAACTCTTGAGGAACCAACAAGCATGACAACTCTGTTGGGTAGTATTTTCCTGCAAAAACCGGTAAACATGACAAGGTTATATAATTGAAGACAGAAATTAAAATGTAGCAACAGAGTTAAGCAACAGAGTTCAAATTCAAGACAACTCTCCAAAGGTTAAGTTGCAAAAGATCTTGATGTACATGCTGCGAGAGTTGTTAGGGTGCAGTCTTCACCGAAGTTGGTATCAGAAATGCCAATTTCTTCCCAAGCCGTCCTAATCTCGAAGATAGTTTTGTTATTGTGCCATCATTCCAAGTCTTCATCAATGGAATGTTTCCTCATAGTATTGAGTTCCTAGTAGCAGAACCAACAAAAAGTAAAGGAAGGGTCAAGACCATTGGAATATGAATTTGATGACAGTTGTAGAGAAGAATTAAATTACATACCAATTTTATTGCAGCCAATCTACACGTCTGCAGACAAAACTCTTGATTTGGCAATGTCTCGAATCCTTGTTTGACTTATCCATGAGAGAATTGATTCCAAAGAAGTGTCTGCTACTGTCCTTGTGCCCTATGGAAAAGAGAAAATAATAACAAAGTAAATCACATGCCTCTTGATGTCATACTACTTCACACCAAGTTGAGAATTCACAACACATGAAGAAGGTGCAGTTTTGCATACCTCTTGTTCCGACACAAACACTCTCAGCAGCAATCATGACAGCCACTACCAGAGCGATTACCATAGCTAGCAGTTCAGTCTACTCTCTTCTCACCGTCAGTAAGTATTTTCTTGGTGCCTGGGCCCTTTGTCTTAACAATCTCAGTGTCTTCTAGACTTACTAGGTCTTATGCTTGTAAGGCTATCTATTACCCCGAAGTTACTGTCAAGGAGAAGTTGGTCTCCATCTTGATCCCTCAAAACCAATGAGTATGATGCTATTAAACCCTGCAACAATATCATCATCATATTCCAAAGTTAACATCATTGTAAATAAAAAAGAGGCCTTTGACCATCCAAGTAATTCTAGTTTAACCAGGGTTTATACCTTCAAATGAGATGACAAGTAGTTCTCCAATAGCTGGTTTGTTCCCTGTTTCACAAACAACAACCTTCTTGTCCCGGACTATCGAATCCATTCATCACTCCAGCATGGTCCACAATTCTTTCATGCATGATACATAAAACAAGAGAAGATACAGGTGGTTAGTACAATATGTAAACCAGATGACTATGAACCAAATAACACGCCAAAATACCAAACTACCAAGTTAGGGCCATTGCAAGAACTCAACAGCCATCATACCACATGCAAGTTCCCTTCAATCTTCATGTTACATTTTTTCAAAACGGTATAAGCAGTGCCTGAAAGTATCCTCCTAAAACTCGTTCAAATGGGCAGCATCATATCTGCAAAATAATGTTAACACAGGATTAGTTCAAGATCAATGATTTATACACCAGAGCATTACACAACAAGTTTACATACCATTTCTCCTTATGGGCAACACCAACCATCCGCAACATTGTCAACCACCTAACAAACTTTCCACCACTGTTCTGACACTCTTCATATCACTAAACGACATTGAGAGCTACCAGTAAAGCTTCTTGATCCTCTTCACCATTTTTACCTTGCCAAACACTAAGGACCAGTAAGTGTTACAACCTGCAATGACAACTCAACATTAGCAACATATGAAGAAGAAAGAGCATGACAGTTATAACAGAATATGGCAACAAGAACAATTTTTTTTAAAGTCAAATAAAGACTCCCATGTCAGCAAATTGATAAGTAGTAAAAGAAACATTTTCACACAGTAAAAAACCATAGTAAAACTAGATATTTTTCTTCCTCACTACAGACAAATAAAAGGTCACTATCAAGTCCCAGAAAAGCAGAAATCATGGTATAAACCTCTAACAGAATTGTACTACCAAAATACACCTCACCTCACACGATACCAAACGTTTCCTTCAGCAAATTTCAAATTTTCACACGTATCAAAAAACCCTAAAATATCCTATAAATACACTCCTAACCATTGGCAAAAACAGGGAGAAAAACCCTAAGAAAACTCTGCCAAAATCAATCTCTAACCACTCCTAAAAACTCATCATTCAAACCTCCACAGAGCTCACATCAGAACACTGAGCGAGGTGAGCTCGGCCACACACTCACGCACTCTCATCAAGACACAAAAGCAGATAAAGAATCGAAACCACTGTGAAATAAGAGGAGAGAAGAGGAATAGGACTCAAAGCAAAGCTAGGAAAGCACTCACCGGTATCACTGAAGCGCCCATGTTGGTAAAATATTCATCACCTTTAGCTTATTTTTGCTCACCAATGTCTTTACACCTTTTCGATGCCTCGTTGATACTCCGCCATTTTGTTGCATATTGTATAGACATTCATGAAATTGATTGTTGATCTAAGGCCGTTAGGGTAACTGATTCACAAATTGCTAGCATCTTTAGGGATTTAGGTGTAGTGTTATGAAATAGGGTTTGAAAAAGGGGAAACAGAGAGATTTCAGAGAGAGATGGCGAGAAGAGAGGATAAGGTAGAGAGAAAGAGGAACGGGTTTTGCGTGAGAGACTAGATTTAAATTGAGTTTTCTTTTCATATGCTTGTTTTCAATGTTAGCCTTTATTATTAGTAGTCAATGTTGGTTAATACATTGGCCTTTCCCAAAACAACCGACCGTTCCCCTATTATGTTTTTTTAACTTTTTTTTGTTGACCTCATTAATGGGCCAGCTGTATAGCAAGAGAGTGAGGCCCGTCTCCTCCATTCTCCTTCAACTTGCTCCCCATCTCACATTAGAGTTTGGGCCCCTGGCTCAGACTGGCCCATATCAAAACATTGATAGTTTTTAGAAAATATAACAATATCATAAAAAGCATTTTAGAAAATAATTTTATATAGTTTAAATTATTATTGATATTATTAGTAATATTGTTAGTTTTTTTTTAGATTTTATTTATCTAATTGATATTTGTTTTACAATTTGATTTATTTAAATTCTATTTAATTTATCAAACTTGTTTCTTATTTTCCTTTTATTAAATTTGAAACATTTTATTTGTTTTTTAGATTAGAATAAGTGAAAATTTCTTTTTTTCGAAATTATATGGAAGTGGTGGATTTTTGGAGTCTAGCACTCCTTGAATCCTTAAGCGACCGCTCTCAAGGTGCACACCTTGAGTTGTGGTCGTTTCGTCTTTCATCGTTAAAACACCTCAACATTGTTTAAACCTTTCAAAGTAGGCAAATCCTAATCCTAGCCATATGCCTACCCTATTTTAATCTACCTACGTTATTATTTTCAAATCATTTTTCTTAATTAAATTACGAAAGTGTCGAGTTCTTGGAGTCGCGCGTTCCTTGAATTCGAGAGTGATTACTATTGGGGCGTACGCCTTGTATAGTATATCATTCGAACTTTCGTTCCTAAAATACTTCCCATTATTATTTGGACAAGTACTTTCACCGTCCAACAAACATATTTTATAATTAAGGGAACGAAAAAAGGTATCGTTGGGATCTAGCATTCCAACGATATCCCGACTAATTGGTTACGAGGCCGACGTCTCGTTTATCGAGTAGTCGTCATTCCTCCTAATTTTTCAAACCATCTAATCTCGTTCCTCACCTTCGTGCAATCGAGTCTAAACCCTAGTTTGTTTCTAAACCATACGTAAAATTCAAATTATTTTCTTAACTAAATTGCGAAAGAATGGAGTTCTTGGAGTCTCGCATTCCTTGAATTCTTGAGTAACCACTCTTGGGGCGTACGCTTTAGGTTGTGGATTACTCGACCTTTCGTCTATAAAACACATGCCCTAATTATTTGGACAAATATCGTCATTGTCCATTCAAATATAATTTCATAATTAATGGAGTGAAAAAGGTATCGTTGGGATCTAGCATTCCGACGATATCCCGACTAATTGGTTGCGAGGCTGACGTCTCGTTTATCGAGTAGTCGTCATTCTCCCTTAAAATATTCTATCCAACTCTCTTTTCTCGCCCCCGTGCGATTGAAACTTTCTCAAACACAAATTTCGAAGTTAGTCGAATGAAAAAGGTGCCGTTGGAATCTAGCATTCCAATAATGCCCCGATTAATTGATTGCTAGGCCGACGTCTCGTTTATCGAATAGTCGTCATTCTCCACCAAATTACCTAACTAAACTCCTCTTTCTTGCCCCCGTGCAATCGAAACGTTGAACCTATTCAAATATATCCTCTAACCAAAAAATCAATACGATAAACCTAATTCCTCGCCCTTGGGCGATTTCCAACCAAAACAACTTTTCCCAAAGAACATTGTTTATTCCATTCTTCTGCGCATATGAACTCGTGCTTCAGCCTCCCCTAGCGAGCAGACAAGACAATGTTTAGCAGTTAGAATGCGACCTAAACTCTCGTTCGAATCAAACATTTCCCAAAGAACATTGTTTAGTCCTTTCTTCCGCGCATGACAAACTCGTGCTTCAGCCTTCCCTAGCAAGCAGACAAGCCAATGTTTAGCAGTTAGGACGCGACCTAAACACTCGTTCAGTTTGAAACCCTTTTACCGTAGTTAGTCGAACTACGGCTGCTCTGATTTCTCATTTATCAATGAGAATACGTAGGTACAAGATTGCGATGATCTTGGCGAGCACAATCCCCCCTCTTTTCCGGTAGTCCCACAAACTACGAATGCTCTGATTTTCCACTTCTTACAAGTGAAGATATGTAGGCACAAGGGCCCCAATCCTTGGCAAGCACCCTATCTTAAAACCACCCATTTCCCCTATAGGAGAAACCTTAGAAAAAAACTAACAAGCGTAGATAACTTTACTCTCGAATCGAATCAAGAGGTTCCCATTGAGTACAACGGACATGAGGGGTGCTAATACCTTCCCCTCATGTAATCGACTCCCGAACCTAGAATGTGGTTGCGATGACCATGTTCTTATCTCTTTAAAGGTTTTATCGATATTTTCCAATTCCTTCCTTGGAATGAATAAAGTTCGGTGGCGACTCTGTTTTGAACGTATTTTCCGCGTCCATCGCGAGGATCGTATTTTTCGATGTACGACAAGTTGCCTTACCATACAATTTGTCAAAGTGTTCATAGTTTTAATACACTTCATTTAAAAGATCAGTTATCACATGTCTTAGGATTTGTATGGTCGATCCTGCAAGTAACACAGATCTCTTTTCGATTTGTCTGACCAGCAGTTGTTCACCAATTTTCACAGCGAACAAATTGGCACGCCCAATGGGACAATGCTAAGTGATTACAAAAATCGTTTCTAAAAATTCTCTTTGGGAAAAACTTTATTAGTTCTATGGGAAAAGTTTTTTTTTTTCTCGGGAAAAAACTCCGTTGCATGTTATTGAGAAGTGGTAAGGTAGCCATTGTTAACGAAGGTAGACCAAAAAGGAGATATAGGAGGAGAATGGCGAAGAATCTAAACCAACCAAATAATCCTCAGGATGTCTCGAATAACAATATAGAACAACCCATAAGCGCTTCGACAGGGGGACCATTGGTCTCATCATCTGTTTCTGAGGCAATACCGTCTATGGGAAGTTCGATATGCACACATTCGATTTCTCATACGCAACCCATTTTGACTTACATTAGGCCAATGGGTCCTCCACAGACCCCACCACCAATAGGGACTTCGACATTTAGAGGCATTTCTCCCCCTGGGTTTTCAATTCCTTTGCCTCGAGACCCGCCCTATGGAATGTCAACTTCGTCAATGGCAAACATACAAAATGCACCTCCGTTATATACAGAACCCGTAATGACTTCTCCATTATAGGGATCTGACACTGGGGTGAATGTGGTTCAAAATAGACAGAATTTAGGTATAGGGTATTCAGCCCAGATGCCAGGTTTGACGACCAATTCTGCATCTTATTTGAGACAGCAGATGGACGAAAGTAACCATCAAATGGTGCAGATGATGTCTCAAACTATGGAAAAAATCTGTCAGCCCCTCATTTAGAATGCCACACAAGCCAATCAACATTGGCAGCACAAATGACGCGCCTGGTGGACTTCTTGGGCGTACCAATTCCCCCTCGACAACCACCGAGAGAGTATCTGATAGAAAACCAAGGAGTAGTCTTCGACGAAGACAACGCCATCAATTAAATTCCACAAAATCTGGCCCAGGAAAATCAAAACAACAAGGGAATGGTCGAATGACCTAGAGTCAAACCTCTTAGGAATCAACCACAAGTTCATAGAGAAGAAGAACCAAGGGTAGTTTTGGTAAATAGGAACCAGGATGCTGAGAACGTCGCATAACAAGTTCGACGTAACAATCTAGCAGCAGACAATAATTTGGCTGCCATGGTTGAAAGAATCATGGCACGCAATAGAGTAAATTTTGGCCTTCGACGGCCAAATTATACGTCACCATTATCGGAATATATCCTCCAGGTAGATTTTCCCCCAAGAAAAAAAGTCCCCAAGTTCACTAAATTTTTTGGGGATACCGCTGAGTCTACTGTCGAACACTTGGCTAGGTATCTGATAGAAGCGGGAGACATTTCGAATGATGAGAATCTTAGGGTCAAGTATTTCCCAAGTTCTCTTACAAAAAAACTTTTTTATCTGGTTCATAACTTTACCTCCAAATTCGGTTCACAATTGGGACCAGTTAGAACGTCTATTTCATGAACAATTCTATATGGGACAGACGAAGATTAGTTTGAAGGAATTGGCTAGTATAAAACGAAAGTTTATTGAGCCAATTGATGATTATTTGAATAGATTTCGACTTCTCAAGGTAAGGTGTTTCATGCAAATACCAGAGCTTGAGTTAGTCAAAATGGCTACTGGCCGCCTAGATTATTCCATCAGAAAGATGTTAGATACTCAATACTTGAGGGATATGGCCCAGTTGGCCGATAGAGTTTGACGGTTGGAATGTTTGAGAGAAGAAAATGTAAGGGTAAATAAGAATAAAAGGATAACCTATGTCGAATTCAACGAAGACGACGAAGGGCCGTGCAGTGAGTCTATAAGTTTCGACGAAAATGAAATAGATCTCGCTAAATTAAAAAAGGTTCACCCTATTCTTGCAAGGCTTTAACACCTTCGAATGGGAGGAGCCCTACTGAGTCAGATAAGAATGATAGGTTTCCTAAGAGAACTTATACATTCGATGTCACCAAGTGTGATGAAATTTTCGATTTATTAGTTAAAGATGGGAAAATAATGGTACCTCCTGGTGCTAAGATGCCCCCTTTAGATCAAAGAAAGAAAAGAGGATTTTGCAAATACCATAATTTTTTGGGCCATAAAACCTCTCAATGTTTTCTTTTCGGGGATCTTGTGCAAAATGCTATCCTATAGGGGAGATTGAAATTCAGAGAGAAGCCAAAATCCAGACAAAGGTGGATGTCGAGCCTCAATAAATTATTGATGCTCCCTATACTGAGCCTAAAGAGGTGAACATGTCCGAGGTCTCTCAGGGTCTCGACGGCACTGGCAACATGGTTGAAGTCACTGAGGACTTCATTAATAAAGCTGTTCTGGTTCGAGTCACTGAAAAGCTTAGCCAAAAATTTGTGATGAATTTTGTTCAAGAAGCAACTGAAGGTTTCGCCCAAGAAACTACTGATAGTTTCAATAGCGAAGTTGCTGATGATTTTCCCAAAGGAGTTGCTGAGGGCTCCAACCAAATGATAATAACGAAGCAAACCATTAATGGTTTCATTCGAATGGATAAGGTTGTTGATGACCTTCAGATGCAGTTCTGCAAGTTAGACATCACTGATGATGTCGACATGGACATTAACATGGTGGAAGTTTCACAGGGAACTCCCATGGAGGTTGACCGGGAGTGTCAGCAAGAGGAATACAACAAAGTGGCTTGCCCAAAAAATGAAGAAAGCCTTATTGACTTTATTCGCAAGTTCCAAAACAAAAAGTCTGAGGTGATGTTGTGCCCCAGGTGCAGTGTCGTGTTCGACAAAAAAGTGGCATGCAACATAGAGGTTGTCAGAAAAGCAAAAGAGAGGCGTGAGCAAAGGGCCTCTTACAACCAACGGGGTTTCAACCCACGAAGATCTACTTACAGGCAAGACGAAACTAGGCCAAGGATGCCGGGGGTTAAGCCATCCACATTCAAACCAACAGCAAAGACTTCCAAAGGATGTTGGATGATGCCAACTGAGGGCAAACAGCCGGGACAACAAAAATGGCAGAAGTTCGACGTCAACAGAGGTTCATCAATAGCCTATCATTAGGAATTCGAGGCTTCGAAGAAGATGGCCTATGTTTCAGAAAATTACAAGGGAAAGAATCCAATGTCTCGATCTCAATGGAGAAGGGAACAACATAGGAGAAAAGATCAAAGAGAGGCTGAAGCTAAGCCTGAGATCAACACTAACCTGCCTTCTATGAAAGAAAAAGATGAGGAACTAAAGCCTTTTGAGAAATTTCCCATGGGGAGAAACCTATTTGCTGCCCAGGGAAAGGAGGCTAAAGAGAGGCATGATCAAGAAGAAGACGAAATGCTTACAGATAATTTTGACTTTGGGTCAGAATATTCTTTAGATATCATAGTAAACTTGGTATCAGTTCTACCTAGGGAATTCAACCAGATCACTAAGGTCGAAGATCTAGATATGTATACGAAAATGGAAATGGCAGCACACAAACCAGTGTGTTACTATGTCATGAACAATGGTTGTGTCGAAGAGAAGAATGCATTCTTCGAACGACTAGACGAGGCAATAGAGAGTCATCTTAAGCCTCTGTTTATCACTGAAAAGGTGGAGAATGTCGCAGTCAACAAAATTCTAGTGGACTATGTGTTGTAGTGAGAATCGTGATACCAAGCTATTGGTTAACTTGAATCTTTAATTCTTAAATTCACAACCGGACTTTAATTTATCCAAAGGAATGGTCTAAAGAAAGAAAGAACCTTTTGCGCGATGTAACAACAACGCTAAGAGATTCGGGGATCGGGGGTTGGTTATGCATAGGGTACGTATTTCACATCCTAAACATCTGTAGTACTCTACAGGAACCTTTTGTTTGTTTGCATGCTAAGTTTGGTAAACATTTGCTAAGGTTTGGGTTGGGTAAAAGGTGTAGGTTAAGACCTAAAGATAGTTTCTAAGTTTTCTCGCAAATACGCTGCATCCTCTGCCTACGTATCCTAACTAGGATAGAATCATAGCAATCGTAGTTCACCTCACTAGCTTTGAAGAACACTTGATTATGATCAAGGTTCCAAGGAGAACAAACATAACAATGCTTGTATAGAGTTTAACAAAACTCTCTAGGTCTATGTTATAACACTCAAGAGGGGAGTAAGTAATCATTACTATGATACTTACATAGAGTTTACAAACTCTATCCTAGGGTTCTAGTTGAAGGAACACTCCTAGTGAAGGTGGGTCTTTTAGACTTAAGGCAAAGTCTAAGGCTTATACTAAGGTTCAAGATGACTTCACAAAGTCAAGGGAGAGGGTAATGAACTATCCATGACACAAGGGTCAATGGATAGACTTTTCCTTTGGAAGGAGAGGGAGAGGAGACAACCTGGATGAAAACTAAAAAGTTTCATCACTTGGGGAAGAGATACTTAACAAAGCAATAAACAATTAAGCAGGATGAATAAGATATATGGTTACAACCAAGCATGCATGCATATTACAATAAGCAAGGATCAAATAATACAAATGGTTACAACCGAGAATCAAATATCTTAACAAAGATGGAAACAATAATCATGCAAGTAAGTCACAAATTTAAGATGATCATGTTAAAAATTCAAAGTGTATCAAATGTAACAACATTTAGGCATTGATGACAATCAAATACGCAAGGAACGTTCACACCGGTTAAATTCAAGACTTTAGGAAGAGGACAATAAGTTTATGGTAACCACCAACAAGAACTGAAATCTCAACATGTTAACAAACATAAAGAAATCAAATACCATTAAATCTCACAAGATAAAAATAAGCATGGTATGAAAGAAATGCGATCAAGACGTGAGGTACCGACTTAAGAATGAACCGACTAACAAGTAGGCAAACGGCATTGTAAAAATAAGCAATTTGAAATTTCAATCCATTAAAAGAAAACAGACATTACAATGAGCAATTTGGAAAAATAACGGGTTAAAAACAGTGAAGAATGAACAAGTTATGAATTATTGAAGTTTCAAAGATTTTATGAAAATAAAATAAACAAATGAAACAAGCACATACAAAAAAAGATGGCATGGGTAGGGATTGAACCCACGCCCTTGTATTAAAAACACAACACACATCCACAAGGCCACTGCGCGTGCGCTGGTAAGGAAATGGAAGGAATATCACAAAATAAAGTCAATGATAATTGAAAATAAAAATGCCCAAAAGAGTTGATCACTAAGGATCGAACTCAGGACTGGCAAGTGAAAGGTACAAAGCGCGCAAGTTTCTTACCACTGGGGTGGCTATACATCCAAGTATAAAGCCACCCCCATAAATACATAACACTAAATATGATGGATTCCTAGGCAAAAAGCAAGTCACCAAACCAAAAACGTGAAGAATTCAAACTCTGTCAAAACTCTACCTTTTTTTATGAAATTTTAGTCAAACATGACTGCTTTTTAATGAGGATTATGATGGTATCAACAAAATTATGAAGTGATGTCTCAAATGAAAAACACGATAGAAAGTGCAAGTTGATCAAATGAGTTGCATTTTGATGAAACACACTAGTTCAGAGTCCATACACATCACATAGGCATTGCACATTGTCGCTACCGCGAAAAACGAGGCCGGCAAGACAAAAGAGTCGCCACCTTTCGTTATTTATTCCTCAGAGCAGGAAAGGAAACGATCGGCAAAAACCTGACGCAAAGGTATAAGACAAGGTCATCGCAACCATTGTCTGGATTCGGGAGTCGGTTACGCAAGGGGAAGGTATTAGCACCCCTGATGTCCATCGTACTCGATGGGATCCACGCCTGCTGGTTTGTCTACGGGTGAAAAACAATCTATCTACGGCTGCTAAAGCTAAACGGAAAGAAACTGAATCGATAGAGCATCACGCTCTATGCCTACGTATTCCCTCGTGCATTGGGAAAGTCAGAGTCAACGTAGTTTGGGAAACTACGGGGGGATTGCTCGCTGAGATATCGCATCTCGTGCCTACGTACTTTCACACGGCGTGAAAGATCAGAGCAAACATAGTTCAGGCTAACTACGGGTAACCAGGGTGTTCTCGATCACACGGGGGTGAGAGAAAGGATTGACGAACCTAGCGTACGCATTCTAGCAGTTAGGTGTATGCTGCTCGCTCGACGGAGACTTAGGCGTTTAAAGGTATGGGAACCTACAGGTTCTAGAACTACGGTCTAGTCTCAATTGCGCTAGGGCAAGAGAAAGGGAAATTAGTCGTCAGCGGGAAAGTCTCGATCGCACGGCAGTGGGAGAACAAAGAAGTTAGTTGTTAGTGTGCTCGCTAGGATGTCGCATCCTATGCCTACATATCCTCGTCTGGTACGAGCAATCAGAGCAGCTGTAGTTCAGCTAACTACAGCAAAGGGGAATAAAGGAGAAGGGAGCTCGCTAAGATCATCGCAATCCTATGCCTACGTACTCTCGTCTGGTACGAGAGATCAGAGCAAACGTAGTTCGACGCTAAAGGAAAATAAGTCTCGATTGCACAGGGGCAAGAGAAGGGGTCTCAATCTCCTGAATGCGAGAGAAAAGGGTTTCGATCGCACGGGGGCGAGAACAAAGAGGAAGCACGCCTAACACGCCTAAACGAGAAAGAACTCGGGACACACACGCAAGAACCTAATACGTAGGAGCGAGTGCGTCGTATATTACCCAATGGACATATACTAAACACCTTAAACGATCTAGGGGAGACCGCTCGATTGTCATTTCGCACGTATCTAACGATACAACTCACTACACTCGACGGTTGCACGAAGACTTGAATAAGAAAGATGATATTGAACGAAGCAGCTCCGTTGAGTCCTGACATGCGCGCAAGCTCCATTCCAATCTTCTCCTCTTTGGATCCTTCATGATGACGTTCGAATCAGTACCAATGTAACGCTTAGACCGTCATGATTCGACTTATACGAGAAATTGAACTCTAAGAGGTAGCGTATTGATATCCGTGTCAAAGACAAGATAGAGAAATGATATCGAAAATCATTCTCCATTTGAATCATGTCACACGGCCAACCCAGAATAAAATCGAAGATAAAACCGGATAAGAAATGAGAAATGAGGAGAGAAATCCACTAACAAATGGAAATAATATGCTACTCCTAAAATACAACAATTAATTTCTACTAGAAAATATTCTAAAGAAATATAAGGAAATGCATACAGAAAATAGAATAAAATCCTATGCACAATATTCTATAATTTGCTATAAAGAAAATAGAATGAAAAATTCTATAATAAAATCTCTATAATACCCTATAATTTCCTAAAAGAAAAAGGAATATAAATTTTAAATATATAAAATCTATATTAGAAAATATGCTAAGAATATAATATCTAAACTATGACTATAGTCCCTAAAAGAAAATAGAAAAACAAAAACTACAATTATTACAATCAACCATCCAATACAAAAGAAATTAAAAATGTAAAGGAGAGGGGGGTACATTCTGAAAACAGGGGTAAAGCCTGAAAAAACCCACTGGGCCCAGCCCATAATACAACCAGAAAAAATAACCAACTAAAAATAGGGAGGCGTAAGGAAAAGGGGAGTGTGAACATGTCACGGTTGGGCCTTTTGGTGCAGCCCAAATCAAGCAAAAACCACAGCCAGAGGAGGGTGTAGTGAAGGAAACGGGGGTATGGACCCAGTAACTCGTTGGGCTTGGGGCCCAACATCCCAATCCACGAACACTCCGTCTTTCCTCTCACTATCCTCAGTCTGAAACCCTAGCATACTTCTCCTTCCTCTCACCTCAGCCTCCGCCGTCACCTCAATCGCAACCTCCTTCTCCGTCTCGACTTCAATCTAACCAACACACTAACTTCTTTCTTGCTCTTCCTCATCTCAATCCCTTTCCTACTACGAACAAAGTTTCGTATCTGTTTTCACATAATGAGGCCGTGGAGATTTGAAAGAAATCTTGGAAAATTAATGGAGATGCTGAAGGAGAAGCGTTTTGATCTAGATAATGAAGAAATTAACGGACGATCTGAAGGTGTTGATAGTAGATCTGGAAACGCTGATGAACCGATGAAGGTGATGACAAACTTGATGATCCTGGAAGAAAATCTGGAGAGAAGTTTGAAGAACATGAGGATGAATACGGAAGATTGATGAATCTTGTGGCATTTCTGGAGATTTTTGATGAGGATCTTTGTTGAGGAACTGATGAACGAACGTCCTTGAGGATCTGGAAATCTGGAAACGGTGGAGTTCTTGGATCTCGTATGAAGATGATCACTGAGATTTTTTGATGAACTTACGAAGAATGCATGGTGGTTGCTATGAACAACGATGGATCGATGAAGATCCTGGGAGTTTCTGATGAACGTTCTTGTTGAACATTAATGCACCTTCACGAGATCTGGAAACGCATGAAGATTTGGATGAAGTTTGGACAAAGATGATGAAGATCACGTTGGATCAGATGAATAACAATTTTCGGAGATTGATGATCTGGAGAAGTTCTTGGATGATGAACACGAAGATCTTATGAAGATTTCTGGATCTTCTGATGAACGTGGTTGAATCATTTGATGAAGGTTGAGGTGTTTTGTTACTGAAGATCTTGCGAAGAAGATGAACACCTGGGAAATCGCTGAAGATGATGAAGATCACAAAGAACGAACATGAAGGTATGAAGATTCTGGGATCTGGAGATCTTCCGGTGACAGTTTTTGATTCCGGCGACCGTTGCGGTGGTCTCGGCGACGGCTGCATGGCCGACGGTGAGGGTGAGAGTGTGAGACACGTGTGAGTAGTGAGGTGGAGGTGGGAAAGTAAGGTTGCCACACGTGGCCCCCATGCAGAGAGTGGAAATGTGAGGTGGAAGGGAGAGAGAAACACGCGTGGAAGGTTCTTATAGTGACATGTGGACTGAACTGGATTTGTAGGCCTCCAGAAGATGGACACCTGGCCCACAACAGACAAAACTCTGACTAACCCCAATTAAAACTGCAATTAATGGTTAAAATGAAATTAATTCAATTAAGATGATGATTAGAAGTGATGACTAATACTCCATTATCCTAAACGAAAATTAATAACAATCTGGGCCTAATTAAAGCTAATTAATCCAATTAAAAATGCTAATTAACTAATCTGCTAATTAATACTACTCTAATTAAAAATGAAGATTAATATCCTAGTTAAACATCTAAACCATTAATCCTAAAAATTAAATCTATTAATATCTAAACCAAATTAAGCTTAAAAAATTTTATAAAGTCTACTAAGATCTAAACCAATTAATATCCACAAAGAGAATTAACTCTATTAAACCTATTTAAATCTATTTAAAATTCTAGTAAAATTCATTTAAAAATCTATTTAATATCTAGAAAAAGAATTATCTATTAAAATCTATTTAAAATTCTAGAAAAAGAAATATCCTATTAAAACTATTTACAAAACATATTTAACATCTATTTAAAATCTAAAAAACAATTAATCTATTAAAATCTATTTAAATTCTAGAAAATAAGGGAAAAAAAAATCTAAAAACACAATAAAGCCAATTAAATCGATTAGAAAAAAGATGCGCGAATACAGCGAAATAAACGGTAAAAACCGGACACCGAAATGTCCTCAAAAATAACAGCGAGAGCTGAAAACACCGGGACGGGCACAAATTCTCAAAATAAATCCTCGTATTCGAATTGGCCTGAAATGCCTAAAACGCCAGGGGAGGGCTGTAAGCCCGATAAAATCAATCTGACTGCAAAAATGCAAGGTATGCGGTATGCAAATGCAAATGCAAAATGAGTCGAAACATAAGCCAAATACAATAATTGGTTGGCCAAATTTTGGGGTGCAACAGCTGCCCCTATTCAAACGGCTTGGACTTGAAGGGTTGAGAAGCGAACGGCTTTCAGACATTCAAAGGTAGAAGACGGTTGAATACAAAAGAAACCCAGAAATTTGCCAACCTGCAGAAATAAACTGCACAAACTGCTTGGGGAACAAATATCCAAAAAAACTGAACCTAGTTGTCATGGCAACAAACTAATCAATCATTTGATAAAAAAACCCGATTTCAACACCAACCACCTGTGTGACACCACAGGAATTGAATCCACACTCGATCTTCCAGTATACACTACAATAAGCGGGCATTACGTAAAGTACGGCATCCCTGCACTATCCGGGATCTTCCATAAAGACGCGGAACTGTCAATGTACTATCTTTTGACCTTCCATCTCCGGGCAGACGCTACGTAAAGCGAGGTACCCCTCCGAAGACTTGAACAAGCAACTCTGCGGGGAGAATATGACTACAACTCCAAAGTCTAATTATGAAGCCATTCCCTATTGACGAACTCTAAAGTCTAATTGTGAAGCCTTTTGATGCTGACCAAACTTTTTGACAGCAAACTCCAAATTCTAATCATGAAGCTGCTGTAATGCTGACGTAACAGAAATTAGAGGAAACTCTGTTGGGGAATTGCTAACGACGACTCCAAAGTCTAATTATGAAGCCGTGTAATGCTGACGCAACAGCCACTCAAGGAAAACTCTGTCGAACTCCAAATTCAAATTATGAAGTTTGCAATGCTGACGAAACAGCTACTCGAGGAAAATTCTGTCGAACTTCAAAGTCAATATTATGAAGTCCTCCAGAACTCTTCTGGGTCCTTTCTGACAACAACTTCAAGGTCTAATTATGAAGCCGTTTAACACTGACGAACTCCAAGGTCAAATTATGAAGCCGTATAAACTGATAATAACTCCAAGGTCTTATTATGAAGCCATCCACTGCTGCTAACAACTTCAACGTCTAATTATGAAGCCGTGACAACGAGCAACAATTTCAACCGTCTAATCGCTGAAATCGCCCTTTAAAAGTGCCAACAACAACTTCAAAGTCCAATCATGAAGCCTGGTAGCGCTGATGTAACGAACTTCAAAGTCTAATTATGAAGCCGTGCAATGCTGACGTAACAGCAATTCAAGGAAAACTCTGTCGAACTCCAAAGTCAAATTATGAAGCCCTCTAGACTCCTTCCAAGGAAATTCTAACAACAACTTCAAAGTCTAATTATGAAGCCATTGTAATAGTGATAACATCTCCAACGTCTAATTATGGAGCATTCCATGTTGACAAACTTCAAAGTCAAATTATGAAGCTGTAACAACAAGTAATGACTTCAACCGTCTAATTTCTGAAATCTTCCTTTTAAAATGTTGACAACAACTTCAAGGTCAAATCATGAAGCCGTTGAATGCTGAAAGAAACTTCAAAGTAAAATTATGAATCCTTTTAGAATTGACAATAACTCCAAAGTCAAATTATGAAGCCATGTAATGATGGTAATAACTTCAAAGTCTAATTATGAAGTCTCTGAACGCTGAAAGCAACTTCAAAGTCAAATTATGAAGCCTTTCAGAACTGAAAATAACTCCAAAGTCAAATCATGAAGCCATGTCATGATGGTAATAACTTCAAAGTCTAATTATGAAGTCTCTGAATGCTGAAATCAACTTCAAAGTCAAATTATGAAGCCTTTCAGAATTGAAAATAACTCCAAAGTCAAATCATGAAGCCATGTCATGATGGTAACAACTTCAAAGTCTAATTATGAAGCCGTGTAATGCTGATATAACAAAATTCAAAGTCTAATTATGAAGCCATAACAGCAAACGGAGGAGAATTCTGTCGGGGAAACTCTGATGTCAACTGCCAGACATTAACCTTGATGACGAGTAATGACTTCAGATGTCTAATCTCTGAAATTTTTCTCTTTTGAAATGCTGACGTGACAGCAACCCTGAGGGAAAACTCCACTGGGGAATTTTTTTTGAAAATAGATATTGGCGCTACGTAAAGCGCGACCTTGACATCTTTTTCCGAGGAAACAGGCGAAGCACTAAATAAAAGTGTGAATCTGGCATCCGAAGACTTGAACGAACAACTCCATCAACACGGGTGATAACTCTATCAACACAGGTAACAACTCCGTCAACACGGTTAACAATCTCCGTCAACACGGGTAACAATCTCCGTCAACACGGGTAAAATCTGAAGGTTTAATCCATGGGATCTTTTAATGCTGACGTAACAGCAATCTGAGGAAAACCTTGCTGGGGAAGAAGGGAAACTTAACCAGGTAACTCTGATAAAACACACATGATAGGACGAACGTCATCATCGCATATCTCATGCAAAAAAAAACTGAAAATTCGGAGACCATCCTGAACAAGAATTCCAATCCCCTGCAGGGAAAAACACATTGTCAATTGGAACTGACGGGCAAAAAAAAACCTGCTCGGAGGTACACGTCGTCAATAGGGATTGACGGAAAGAAAAGTCTGTCGTTATCAGATGATTGATGGACAAAGCATAACCATCGTATGATCTAAAAATCAAATAAACCAAATAGTTGTCTGAACAAAGCTGCTGGATAAATGCCCCTGAACTGATTGCAGAGTGATTCACCTTGCCACGGAAGGCTGATAGAAAAACTGGCTTATGCATCGCATGCATATGCGTATGTTTGAATTTTTCTATGGCGTAATGCTCCATATAAGATGCATTGTTACACATTTGACGATGAAATGCAAATATGATGCAAATATGCTGATATATGCAAGATGCAAATGCAGGCTCGAGCTGCTGGAGAAAAGCTAGATACGGAACCGCTTCAGCAAAATAAATGTGAAGACAGAGCCAACTCCGCTGGGGATAACCGGGTATCACAGAATTATTCCAGCAAAATAAATGCTGGAAAGGCGAACCGACTCAGCTGGGGATAACCAAATGTGCTAAGTCTGATTGGACTTCCCTGGGGATAACTTACACATGCCAATGACAAATTGAACTTTCGCTAGGGAAAACTGACGGAGTCTTCCTGCGTATTAATGAAAATTAAATTTTGAGACCGATGCACCAAAACGGATTGGGCCTCACGGTGATTGCCAATATGGATCGGGCTTTTAGGCTATGGGTCAAGTACGACTGACGCTGAAAAACATCCTGTCTGAATTTACAATTTCTGGTTGAAGGGTCACGGGATAATAGCACGACTTCCCGACATTCGTCTCACACTTGAAGGTTGGCTGAACCTGCTTAAGTAGCTCTAAGTAGCTCTGATGACATGGATAGGAACAATTCCTTCGCTTCTGATATGCCCCAATCTGTAGGATCTCTGTGGGGATATTCCTCGAATGGAAATCTGAAAATCTGTACCCTGATGGTCTTACAAGAACTTCCCTAGCACTCTGAACCTCGGAGAGATGCTTCGGATCAAATGCCCCTCGGGAAAGAAACAACTTCTGCGCTTTTCTCAAAGTGGCCTGCCCCTGTCTGCAACGACTTTACCCCTGATTGGCTAATCTGCGGGGAAATACACTGGTTGTCCTCGAGAGATCAAATCTCGACCTGACTGCTTCAGAATAACCGACTTCGGATGGCTGACATCACATGGCTGACATCACTAGGGATTAGCTGATATAGCTTGCCCCGGTTCACGAAGTATTCGGGCGTTCTGCATTCTATCCTGATTAGACTTCCCACTGTAGGAAATTTTCCTGCTGTCAAGCGCTTACTTGCAAGTAAAACAAGTTGTTCTGCCTAAAAGATATATTAATGCAATGCATATGACAGTTTTGACATCCAATCTGTTCACTGGAAAATGGCATATAATGAACAAATCATTTATCAGAATATCCACATCAGTACCAACATGGTAAGAAGAACCCTTTTTAGGAGTTAGTTTCGCCGCGATCTTTACCGAAGTATGCCTTCGAAACAAACCTACTTCAATTAGGACTTTTTTTGGTTGTAACGTGGCCAGGTTCACGGTTTTGAAGGAAAGGATAAAGGCTCAAAATTTATTTTAACCCACCCGTTCTCCGTGATGTTCTCCAATCCTACGTTTAGCTAATTCGACCTTAGCGTTCACTTCTCAGAGGTTGAAAAATAGGAGTGATAGTTCGAGAAACCTTGAGTTTTTGGAGTGTCAGCCACTCACCTTCGTCTTTTCCACTTGGGGTCACACGACTTGTATTTTGTTTGAGGATTTTTATTTTGTAATCCTTTTCATTTTTTCGGTTTTTCATTTTCCCTAATTTTTGCCTGGACTGACTCTTTTGAGCTTCTTTTGATCATTAAGTCCAGCAGGATGCCCTCATTTTTGCCTAAGTCATTTGCTTTCGAGTTTCAACTTAGCGGGCTTTTGATTCTTTTTGCTCTTTTTTTTTCTTTTTTTGAACAAGTCGTGTGACACTGGTTGTCTGACTCTTTGGGGAATAATGTGACCGTTTCACTCCTTATAGGCAAAGTTTAACCATTGTGGTTCTTTAGGCACGGCCTCTAGAGGTGTGATTAATCCTCGAACGGACACTCCTCGTTGTAATTTTGAACGCTTGGTCAAATTAGCTAACACCTACCCTGCCCCGGGTTAATATTGAGGGTTTTTTTGTTTTCAGAAAGAAACTCCTACTACTAGGCTCAAAGGGGTTGACAAGGGATTATCTTCCTTATATCTCCGGTGTTTAGGGATTTGAAATAATGCCTATACATCATCAGCAGGTTTTATTTTCAAAAGCATACTTTCGGAAGCTTGCGCGCCTTTTAAACTTCGTCATCCTCCCCGGATTCCGCTTAACCAAGTGTTGGGTATCTGTAAAAACAATGAGTGAACACGAATGGACTGAATCAAAACATGCATATTCATTTCATTATCACTATCAATTGAAAACAATACAAGTTTTACGAATGCAATTTGCGCTTTAGCAGAAAAGAACTACAAATGCAAAGAAATGACATGATAAAACACAGATTGCCAGTTGTTGGGAACCGGGCTTTTCGAACTTGATTTGTTGCTGCGCCAGCCATCTTCAAAATTGATTGTCGAAGTCATCCTGATACTCCTCTGAACATCTGCTTTCAGTGAAATCTCCCATAACCTGAACTGATTCACCCACTTGGCTGGATGAAGGAAGGTCGACACCCTGAGGCGTGATAGATATCCTGTTAGAGTCTAGCAAAGTTTCAACTTGGCTTCGAAGCACCTTACAATCATCTGTTGAATGCCCCTGTGCCCCAACATGGTACTCACAGCGAGCGTTGGCATCAAAACCTGGAGGGTGAGGCGGGATCATTGGATCAGTCTCTTTCGGCACTATCAGCCCACTTTTGACCAAATCCGGCAATAATTGACTATACAACACCGGTAGCTGAGTAAACTGCCTTTCAGGTTTCCTTGGTCTTCGTTGGGCGTGCTGACGCTGCTGACGACGATACGACTGTTGACTCTGGCGGGTAACAGAGATCTGACATACAGACCCAACAAGTTGCTGGCTCTGAGCACTCGAAGTGTCAACATACTGAATCTGAGGTACGGGAGATTCTGGGATGACATCACTTTATTTCTCCTACTCTTCTTGAGAACTGACAATTGATTCATCTTCATAAACTGAAGTACAAGGAATGTCTTTAATCTTTCCGCTCTTGATTCCGCTCTCAACACGTTCTCCTACTCTTATCAAGTCCACAAAGCTTGTCGTTTCACAACTAAACATTGTGTCGTAATAACGGCCCTTCAGAGTACCCAAGAAGAGGTCAACCATTTCTCTCTCCACAAGCGGTGGTTGAACACGAGCAGCCAATTTTCTCCATCTCTGCACATACCCTCTAAAGGATTCGTTCTCCGCTTGAGATGATTCTTGC
The DNA here is from genome assembly GCA_963859935.3 of Lathyrus sativus. NCBI lineage: Eukaryota > Viridiplantae > Streptophyta > Magnoliopsida > Fabales > Fabaceae > Lathyrus > Lathyrus sativus. The sequence continues at coordinate 72,574,431 of OZ012736.1, forward strand.
AAATGCACGCGACTAGGAGTCATATCCAAGTTGTAGTCGTACTGCTTCACGAAGGCATTGGCTAAATCCGACCATGATTTGATACTATCACTCTCCAACTGCATATACCAATCCAAAGACACTCCAATCAAACTATCTTGGAAACAGTGAATCATAAGCTTGTCATTGGAGACATGTGAAGTCATTCTTCTGCAGAACATAACCAAATGGAGCTTCGGACAATTATCCCCTTTGTATTTCTCAAAACTGGGCATCTTGAACTTTGGAGGCATCACAAGGCCTGGCACCAAACACATGCTCGCAACACTCAGATTAAGAGTGTTCTTGTTCATCAGGGTAGCAATTTGATCTTCCAACAGCTGAAATCTTCTCATATCCCCAACAGTCTTCGGGTTTTCAGCATTAACCTTCGGAGCAACCCTCTGATGATTTGGCACAGGGAAAGTGAAATGCTGATAGTCTGTGTCATGAAGAGAAGATCCATCTTTGTCTCTGACAGGAACCTGCACAGGCTGGGCTTGAGCAACATTATTCACTGGAGTCCTCTGAACATTGCCCTCTCCTTTAGTCATAGCTGTTATAGCTTCCATGAACTGCCTCAGCTGGTTCTTCAACAATTCAAACTCGGCCCTGGCAACAAACTGATTCTGCTCTTCTGAGTTCATGATCCTTCCAGAAGCTAGCTCAAGCCCAATGCGAATGCCGGGAAGTCAACTGTGAGTTGGACAAAAGACGGGTAAGCTTTCTGTTCCGGCCGAGGATGGACATGCAAGCATGAGATGCACATGAAATGCAATGCAAAATGCTAATGCAGCAAACACAGGATCACAACCCCCCACAAAGCTCTGAATACTGCTGTGCTGCTGACGGGATAAGTTCGCTCTGACGAGAGAAAACCAAAATACCAGGTTGGCTGGAAGTCAAGTTTCCTGCAAAAACCCTCCCACTCACAGGTATGGACCTAAACTGACACAGGTTCGGCATCCTATGTGATCATCAGCGTCACAGACTTTCAAGAGCGATGATACGATACTCAGAAGGTGTGGCATCATCATCTCTTGAAGCGGCCTCACTTAGCTGAATAACAAGTGATCGGTTCCCAGAGTCGACAATCCTTAGGTCTGAAATCCTTTCGACGGCCCACAGGGCTGGAAATAGAAATCATCTCAAAGAATCTCGTCTGAGTGCAGATTTCATGGGAACTAGTGTATTCCTAACATACAGGTTCACCACTAATCTCCTTCTAGTGCTAGGTATGTACTCGAGCCTGGGTCTGGCTTATCACTCATCAGAACTCCCCTCCCACAATAGCACAATAGCAACAGATAATAATATAGTGCGGGAAATGTAAATACAGTAATATACAACATACAATGCACAAAAATAAGCACCTACAGACAAGCAAACAAGCGCTAGGATTGACTCTTGCAGGGACGTTGGATCCCTTGATTGACTCGCATAGGGACGTTGGATCTCCAGGAAACTATCGCAGTCCCCAGCAGAGTCGCCAGCTGTCGCTATCGCGAAAAACGAGGCCGGCAAGACAGAAGAGTCACCACCTTTCGTTATTTATCGCTCAGAGCGGGAAAGGAAACGATCGGGAAAAACCTGACGCAAAGGTATAAGACAAGGTCATCGCCACCATTGTCTGGATTCGGGAGTCGGTTACGCAAGGGGAAGGTATTAGCACCCCTCACGTCCACCGTACTCGATAGGATCCACGCTTGCTTGTTTGTCTACGGGTGAAAAACAATCTATCTACGGCTGCTAAAGCTAAACGGGAAGAAACTGACTCGATAGAGCATCGCGCTCTATGCCTACGTATTCCCTCGTGCAATGGGAAAGTCAGATTCAACGTAGTTCGGGAAACTACGGGGGGATTGCTCGCCGAGATATCGCATCTCGTGCCTACGTACTTTCACACGGCATGAAAGATCAGAGCAAATGTGATTCGGGCTAACTACGGGTAACCAGGGTGTTCTCGATCACACAAGGGTGAGAGAAAGGATTGACGACACTAGCGTACGCATTCTAGCATTTAGGTGTATACTGCTCGCTCGACGGAGACTTAGGCGTTACATGTTTGCGGTAGAATGGACGTAGTATGTCGAGTTTAAAGGTATAGGAACCTACGGGTTCTAGAACTACGGTCTAGTCTCAATTGCGCTAGGGCAAGAGAAAGGGAAATTAGTCGTCAGCGGGAAAGTCTCAATCGCACGGCAGCGGGAGAACAAAGAATTTAGTTGTTAGTGTGCTCTTTAGGATGTCGCATCCTATGCCTACATATCCTCGTCTGGTACGAGAAATCAGAGCAGCTGTAGTTCAGCTAACTACAGCAAAAGGGAAAAAAAGGAGAAGGGAGCTCGCTAGGATCATCGCAATCCTATGCCTATGTACTCTCGTCTGGTACGAGAGATCAGAGCAAACGTAGTTCCATGCTACAGGAAAACAAGTCTCGATTGTACAGGGGCAAGAGAAGGGGTCTCAATCGCCTGAATGTGAGAGAAAAAAGTTTCGATCGCACGGGGGCGAGAACAAAGAGGAAGCAGGCCTAACACGGTTAAACGGGAAGGAACTCGGGACACACACGCAAGAACCTAATATGTAGGAGCGAGTGCGTCGTATATTACCCAAGGGACATATACTAAACACCCTAAACGATCGAGGGGAGACCGCTCGATTGTCATTTCCCACGTACCTAACGATACAACTCACAACACTCGACGGTTGCACGAAGACTTGAATAAGAAAACGAAGCGGCTCCGTTGAGTCCTGACATGCGCGCAAGCTCCATTCCAATCTTCTCCTCTCTGGATCCTTGATGATGACGTTCGAATCAGTACCAATGTAACGCTTAGACCGTTATGATCCGACTTATACGAGAAATCGAACTCTAAGAGGTAGCGTATTGATATCCGTGTCAAAGACAAGATAGAGAAATGATATCGAAAATCATTCTCCATTTGAATCATGTCACAAGGCCAGCCCAGAATAAAATCGAAGATAAAACCGAATAAGAAATGAGAAATGAGGAGAGAAATCCACTAACAAATGAAAATAATATGCTACTCCTAAAATACAGCAATTAATTTCTACTAGAAAATATTCTAAAGAAATATAAGGAAATGCATACAGAAAATAGAATAAAATCCTATGCACAATATTCTATAATTTGCTATAAAGAAAATAGAATGAAAAATTCTATACTAAAATCTCTATAATACCCTATAATTTCCTAAAAGAAAAAGGAATATAAATTCTAAAAATATAAAATCTATATTAGAAAATATGCTAAGAATATAATATCTAAACTATGACTATAGTCCCTAAAAGAAAATAGAAAAACAAAAACTACAATTATTACAATCAACCATCCAATACAAAAGAAATTAAAAATGTAAAGTAAAGGGGGGTACACTCTGAAAATAGGGGTAAAGCCTGAAAAAACCCACTGGGCCCAGCCCACAATACAACCAGAAAAAATAACCAACTAAAAACAGGGGGCATAAGGAAAAGGGGAGTGTGAACATGTCATGGTTGGGCCTTTTGGTGCAGCCCAAATCAAGCAAAAACCATAGCTAGAGGAGGGTGTAGCGAAGGAAACGGGGGTATGGACCTAGCAACTCGTTGGGCTTGGGGCCCAACATCCCAATCCATGAACACTTCGTCTTCCCTCTCACTATTCTCAGTCTGAAACCCTAGCATACTTCTCCTTCCTCTCACCTCAGCCGCCGCCGTCACCTCAATCGCAACCTCCTTCTCCGTCTCGACTTTAATCCAACCAACACACTAACTTCTTTCTTGCTCTTCCTCATCTCAATCCCTTTCCTACTATGAACAAAGTTTCGTATCTGATTTCACATAATGAGGCCGTGGAGATTTGAAAGAAATCTTGGAAAATTAATGGAGATGATGAAGGAGAAGCGTTTTGATCTAGATAATGAAGAAATTAACGAACGATCTGAAGGTGTTGATAGTAGATCTGGAAACGCTGACGAACCGATGAAGGTGATGACAAACATGATGATCCTGGAAGAAAATCTGGAGAGAAGTTTGAAGAACATGAGGATGAATACGGAAGATTGATGAATCTTGTGGCGTTTCTGGAGATTTCTGATGAGGATCTTTGTTGAGGAACTGATGAACGAACGTCCTTGAGGATCTGGAAATCTGGAAATGGTGGAGTTCTTGGATCTCGTATGAAGATGATCACTGGGATTTCTTGATGAACTTACGAAGAACGCATGGTGGTTGCTATGAACAGCGATGGATCGATGAAGATCTTGGGAGTTTCTGATGAACGTTCTTGTTGAACATTGATGCACCTTCACGAAATCTGGAAACGGATGAAGATTTGGATGAAGTTTGGACGAAGATGATGAAGATCATGGTGGATCAGATGAATAACAATTTCCGAAGATTGATGATCTGGAGAAGTTCTTGGATGATGAACACGAAGATGTTATGAAGATTTCTGGATCTTCTGATGAACGTGGTTGAATCATTTGATGAAGGTTGAGGCGTTTTGTTACTGAAGATCTTGCGAAGAAGATGAACACCTGGGAAATCGCTGAAGATGATGAAGATAACAAACAACGAACATGAAGGTATGAAGATTCTGGGATCTAGAGATCTTCCGGTGACAAATGTTGATTCCGACGACCGTTGCGGTGGTCTCGGCGGCGAATGCATGGCCGACGGTGAGGGTGAGAGGGTAGACAGGTGTGAGACACGTGTGGGTAGTGAGGTGGAGGTGGGAAAGTGAGGTTGCCACACGTGGCCCCCACGCAGAGAGTGGAAATGTGAGGTGGAAGGGAGAAAGAAACACGCGTGGAAGGTTCTTATAGTGACATGTGGACTTAACTGGATTTGTGGGCCTCCAGAAGATGGACATCTGGCCCACAACAGACAAAACTCTGACTAACCCCAATTAAAACTGTAATGAGTGGTTAAAATGCAATTAATTCAATTAAGATGATGATTAGAAGTGATGACTAATACTCCATTATCCTAAACGAAAATTAATAACAATCTGGACCTAATTAAAGCTAATTAATCCAATTAAAAATGCTAATTAACTAATCTGCTAATTAATACTACTCTAATTAAAAATGAAGATTAATATCCTAGTTAAATATCTAAACCATTAATCCTAAAAATTAAATCTACTAATATCTAAACCAAATTAAGCCTAAAATTTTTTATAAAGTCTACTAAGATCTAAACCAATTAATATCCACAAAGAGAATTAACTCTATTAAACCTATTTAAATCTATTTAAAATTCTAGTAAAATTCATTTAAAAATCTATTTAATATCTAGAAAAAGAATTATCTATTAAAATCTATTTAAAATTCTAGAAAAAGAAATATCCTATTAAAACTATTTAAAAAATATATTTAACATCTATTTAAAATCTAAAAAACAATTAATCTATTAAAATCTATTTAAATTCTAGAAAATAAGGGAAAAAATCTAAAAAATCAATAAATCCAATTAAATCGATTAGAAAAAAGATGCGCGAATACAGCGAAATAAACGGTAAAAACCGGACACCAAAATGTCCTCAAAAATAACAGCGAGAGCTGAAAACACCGGGACGGACACAAATTCTCAAAATAAATCCTCGTATTCGAACTGGCCCGAAATGCCTGAAACGCCAGGGGAGGGCTGTAATCCCGATAAAATCAATCTGACTGCAACAATACAAGGTATGTGGTATGCAAATGCAAATGCAAAATGAGTCGAAACATAAGCCAAATATAATAATTGGTTGGCCAAATTTTGGGGTGCAACACAGACAAGTCATATACATCATAACAGAGGGGCTAAACACTTAGGGCTCAAGCCCAACTCAGTAGAATAGGAATTGGTTCATGAATTGCAAATGTGGTGTGAAAATGAGAACAAGTTGTCAAGGGCAGATGGCAAGGTTCAATGTACATACATAGCCTAACATTCCTAAACATGTTATTGATGATGCTCTCATATGCTATAAATCAAACACCAAAACTCAGGCAAAAAAAAGAAGATAGGATGCAGCATGACAGCATATTGGATGAAACTTAGTAAAGTGGTGAACTTGCTTTCAAAACCACAATGATAAATGACCTCAAACCAAAACCAAGTTTTTTAAAAAACTAACAGATAACAGCTACAAATAGTTACACATAAATGTGGCTAAAATAAATGTGATGTGGGAGGAATCAAAGATGATGAACAAAGCAGCCAAGCTGCAGGCCAGGGCCAAAGTGGCCCTGCTGCCCAGAATTCACACAAAGGGCTGATCATGGATAAAAATCAATCTTGGATCAGAACAGAACAGGAGAAGTCATGAAACCTCAACCAACTATCAAAATGCAATAAGAAACAGGCTAACCACAACCAAGATGCTAATATCAAACATTAAGCACAGCTGTCATGTGTTGCCAAGTGAAATGAAAATAAATGCAAGTTGGAAGCCAAGTTAAGAAACATGCACAAATAGATTGAGCAAACCTTGCATACATACCCAAAACATAATATTAAGTGTGTCTACATTTCAAAATTAGCCACAAACATCATAGAAATGAAAGTCACCTACCAAACTGCTCACTTAAGCATACACATGCATAATTGAAGTCATATCATGATTGGAAAAGTTTAGGCAGAACAAAACATCATACACAAGTCTCAAATATGTCAATGGATGATTCTAGCTCTTAAGATTGGTCATGAAATGCATACAACAAAAACAACTATCAAGTTGCAATGGTATCATACATGGTAAGTGAGGGTTGTCAAGCAGGCAAGCAAAGTATTCACAAAGGTGTTGGTTCAATACACATACAAATCCTAAACACTATTTAGAGGTCTAATGCTTCATGGAATGATTCAAATCAACACAAATAACATGATGAAGGGTACAGCTGTGGTTTGAAAACAGTTTGGCAGCAGTGTGGTTACAAACTGGTCAAGTAAAAAGTAGGTGGTCTCATGTTAAAAAGATAGCACATACACATCATAAATATAGAAATGAATGAGTTTCAACTCAGAAAACAAGCATTGTGCATTTGGAACAAAATCTGGTATGGTCATGGCATGTTTGGTCTTGAAAAAGAAATTTTGAAAATGAGATGAAGAAACAAGTAGACATAGGTCAAACCAACAATATACACACATCAAAATCATGAAAATGGATGAGTTTTAACTCAAAGTTTAGGCATATGACAGTTGGAGCAGAATTTGGCATGTTGTGGCATATTAAAAAGCTGTTTTGAAACAGAAAAGTGGTATAGCAGGGCATTTGGCAAGACAATGAGATTCATGCTAAACTAATACATACACACATCAATAATATGCTAACAGATGAGACTATGCTCAAGAAACAGATCAAATCATCACCAAACAAACTATGGCATACTGGTTGTAAAGAATTGCAAAAATGTCAACATTTCAAAAGCAAGTATGATCTGTTAAGACAGTTGAGGTAATTAGGCATCATATACAAGTTTCAAACAAGTAGAATAATGATTCTAGGCATATGGATCAAGTAAAAACAAGTTGAGGCAGAATATGACATGTGATTGGCATATGAGGTTTGAAAAAAAACAAGTTTGGAAGAAAAATAGTTTTGAGAAAGTAGGGCCATTTTGAACATACAAGTACAATATACATCCTCAAATCATGTTAAATGATATTGCCACATACAATGATCATACACAGGCTGTATGTAATGAAAAATGACATGTTGGTCCAAAGCATTTGACAACAAAACACATAAAACCTCAAAACTGTCCTCAACAACCAAATCTTAAGTTCTTAACATTTTAACAAGCTCAACTAGGCAAATCAGACCATATAAAGACAAGTCAATAGTTTAGAACACTTAAAACAAAACATGGCAAGCACAAGCCTCTTAACACCAAACCTATGGTAATGATAAAGCAAAAAGACACAAAATAACATAAGTGTGAAAACAAGAGCCACACTAGATTCAAACATGATCTAGGGCAAGGGGATCTCATGAAACAACTTACAAGTTATCTAAATATCATCAATACACTAAGATTGACAAATCTAGGGAAAGCACACCAACATTTCATGTTCTAGATCCTTAAGGCTAATCTGGATAAAATCTTCAAAACAAGTTGTACACAACAAAAAAGCTCAATATTGATAACATATCAACAACACATCATATATGGATAAAATACTTTGACAAAAGCAATACCATGACCACAAAACATAAGTTCTTGACTAAGAACCCTTATGGGACAACAATGACTATATTTCACAACAAACATCTCAAAATGGTGAAACATGACAATGTATGAACAATAAAGAGTTTGAACATTACATACCTCCTGTAGACAAATCTTGAGCAAGCTAAAAAGCTAAGAAACCCATAGACCTTCTTCTTTGGCAAGGATTTAGAGCTTTCTTCCTCTTGAAGCAACAAGCTATCTTTCAAGACAGTTAGAGTTGTGAACCTCCCAGCTGGTTTTTGAGAGTTTGGACAGTTGAGGTATGATATATATGAGGTGTTGGGAGTGTTGGAATGGTGGGAAATGCCTCAAGTAAAGATTTGGCTTCCAAAGTGCATGAAAGTCAACATACTAAGGTATGAAGGTTGACTTTTGGGAAAATAATGTTTTTAGGTGGTTTGAGTGTATGGACACCTTCTACACAATGTTTATGGATTGTGTAAATGGTTTTGAGTGGCTTGGAAGTGGTGGAACTGAGTTTGAGCAGAGTTTTGCTCAAGACAGTTTTTTTAGGGAAAACTTAAAGTTTTTGAAAAAGGAAGCTTTTGAGAAAATGGTGGAGAGTTGAGAGCTGTTGTTTCTCTTGGTTTCTAAGAGTGCTCTGGTGTGTCTAACATCATAGAGAATGCCTCTATTTATAGTGAAGATGAACATGAGGGCAGATTTGGATTTTTCATTTTTGGAGGGAGATTATGAAATCTTGAATGAATCTTGCAAAGATCTTTGTGGCAGCTCTTACATATCAGCTCCATGGACAAATGCTGAGCCAAAATCAATTGAGATGGGAAGGATGGGATGGCTAGGAAGGTAGGGGACTGCAGCTGCCCAATTTGCTTTGAAAAGTTTCTCTTTCATGGCTTTTAAATGAATATTATAATGTCCACTTGCTCCAAGTTGAACAAACTCTCCAATTCTTCATTTTTTCTGGTGTTTGCATCATCCAAACTTCATAATATCATAAAGGAACAAGATCCAATGGCTGAGGGTGGCCCAAGTTGATGAATTCTGAATTTTGAAAAGTGTTGGATTGGTAATCTCAAGTGTGGCAGCCCTAACTTTCATGATCCATAACTTTCTGCTCACACATGCTATTGAGGATTTCTACCATAATTTAGAAATCCCTTAAGTAGATATATAACTTTCATGTTTTTGAGATTTCCAAATTCTAGATGGAACTAGATTGAAAAACCCTTCCAAGTTGCTGAAAAAATCACTTAAAAAAGCTTAATAACAGAATTTTTCTAAGTTATTTCCCTTCTTGAAATGAATTTTGTCATATCTCCAAATCTATTCATTTTTTGACCATGGATCACTTTGAGGCTTTTGTAGGACTTGTCAAGAGCTTTCCAATGAGCTTTGAACCACTTCATTTGGATGTGTGGTTGAGGAGTTATGGTCTTGTCCCTTTCAAAACCCTAATTCCCGATTTTCGCAATTACTTCCTAACCCTTGATACAATGGTCATGAAATATTATGGGAAGGTGTAATATGACATAAGGAGCATTTTTGATTCACATCTTGAAGTCAAATTCCTTATTGTTGAAGAGTTGACTTTTCGGTCAACCGTTCGATCAATCGGTGACTACCGAGTCGACTGTCGATGATCTGGATATTCTGAGGACTTGAAACTCTTTGGATAGACTTTACTAAGCCATAGGAGCTTAATGGACCTTGATCCCACCATTGAAACACTTTTTAAATCAAAAGTCAAACTACAGTCGACTTTTCCTAATCGAAAACCCTAATCGGGTATCTTGAACTGCATTGTTCTCAATTCCCGGGTGACCACCTCAAATTGAATTCATACTTGACCCAATGTAGTATCTTTGATCTTGTTTATAGTTGAATCAATCCAAAACATTGATTGATCAAACCATCGAAGCCTCGATCTTGACGGTACGGAACCCTGATTCATCTGCATCCTGACAAAGATAAACTTGAAAGGGGTTAAGGTTAGTTAATCAAATGAATATGATCCTAAAATGATGATGAGGATCTAAGGGGTCAAAATTTGGGGTGCAACAGATGCCCCTATTTAAATATCTTCACTAGATGGAAATGAGAGATGACAATCCTCATGGAATCGCAGTGAAAGGTATTTAAATATAGCAAACCAGAAATTTTGTCCCTTAGATCCGATGGTATGCAAAAGGACGAATGCAAATATGCCATGAATCTAAATGATGCTTTATGATGCTTGAATGCAAAACCGATGCAGACACACGAGCAAATATAAAAGAACGACAATGCAACGAGTAACCACTTACGAGGGACCCAACACACTGGGGAAAGATTCAAAGCGAAGTAAGCAAGATAGTTCAAACATGACTAAAGATGTTGTTCAAGGAAATATTTCACACAGGGGACACAAATTCCACCAGGGAAGACACATCTTCGCTGGGGAAAGAAGACACAAACCTCACTGGGGATAACCAGATGAGGAAGCCCACTGGGGAAGATGACAATTCTTCACTGGGGAAACGAAAGAAAAGAAATGCAAACCACACTAGGGAAGAAACCCACCGGGGAAACTTTGCTGGGGAATAAATCCACTAGGGAAGCACAACTTCACCGGGGGGAAAAGACAAAACGGAGACACGAACCTCATTGAGGATAACCAGATGAGAATATTCCTATAACGAAGAGTTCAAACAGGATCTTCAAAAAAAGGTTAGAAACAAGATCGGACGCGCTAGGGGAGCTAGTATCCACTAGTTCTCCGAGACTCAACTGGGGAAGCAAAAGCTTCAATGGGAAAACCGGTGACGATCAGAAAAAAAAATAGTTTCAAGTGGTGCTAGCCTCAACTAGACTTATTGGGGAGGATGGCGATGACCAATCCATTAAGCGGTTTCCAAAAAGTGCTAAATACTACTAGACTTCCTAGGGATATGGTGATGACCGACTAATAACGATTAGTTTTCAAGCAATGCCAGTAACTACTGGACCTAGGGGGGACTAGTGATGACCAAATCAGGATATACCAATAACAATTGATTCTGGATAATGCTAGTAACCACTATATTTAACTGGGAGAATTGGTAACGACCAAGTCCAAGGAGCTCAATAACTATTGGATTTTCAAAGATTTTGGTAACAACCAGACCAAAGTGATGATAACAATCCGATTTAAGCAATGCCAATAACTATTGGACTTAGGCCAACTGGTGACGACCAAACCAAGAGTACACCAATAACAACTGGTTCTGGATAATGCTAGTAAACACTAGATTGTCCAAAAAATGCTAGTGGCCACTTAGACTTAGAAGATTGGTAATAACCGAATCAAAAGGCACCAATAACAATTGGATCTGAAGGTAATACTAGTAACCACTAGATTCAAGAAGATTGGTAATAACCGAATCAAAAGGTACCAATAACCATTGGATCTGGAGGCGATACTAGTAACTACTAGACTCAGAAAGATCGGTAATAACCAAATCAAAAGGTACCAATAACAACTGGTTCCAGGCGATGCCAATAATTATTAGACTTTTAGGGAATTTTGGTAACAACCAACCCAAGCACCAATGACCATTGGTTTTAAGAGGCAAATACTGGTGACCACTAGATTTTAGCACAGATTGGTAAAAACCAAATCAAACAGACTCCAATAATGATTGGTTGGCTTTAATACCCGAATCAGTGACATCTGGGTTTGGAAAATTGTTGGTGACGACCAAATCAAGACACCGAACATGATTGGTTCTGAACAAATGCTAGTGACTACTAGTCTTTCAAAGATTATTGGTGACAACCAAATCAAAGATGAAAATTGGTAACAACCGCCCATTTGTGTAAATCGGATACTGCTAGTCACCACCAGCTTCCCAGAGAAGATAGGTAATCCCCGGATGTCAACTTTGAAGCGAAACTTGTTGTAAAGGATCAAAGATAGAGGTAACGACCAAAGGATCTCAAAGGCAACAACCAGACAAACAAAGACCAAAACCAAATGCAAACAAATGCGTATGCTGGTATGATGCTGTATGTAAAATGCGGACCGACCCGCAGGAACAAAGGAAAGCAAAACAAGGAAAATATAGAGAGAACTCGTCACGCTGAGTCCCAATTGCTTCAAGTCAGGTGACACTTTCTTTTGGTGTAGATAACAATCTTTCCAGATAGAATCTTCGTAAATCTGCAGAGGAGAAGTCTTGGCTTAAGAGCCGAAATTGCTGTCGGACACATCCAGTTTGGTCAAGGGTGACAACAAACCTTCACAACTTTGAGAACTGCGTAATGTTATTAGATTACCTCTAGAGTTCTTCAATCATTTCGTCAAATTGTGTTCTCTTTTTAAAAATCAAAATTTAAATTTCAAACACTTTGCTTTCTAGAAATCTTTATTAACAAATAAGTGAAATTGCATAACAAAAACAGAAGATCATAACAATGATTGGTCAAAATCTGATTTCATTGATAGACAAGAACTTTACAAAGGGAAAAGCCTCGGGAACTTTATACATTTGAAAAAATGGAAAACAGAAAAGGTTACAGAATTCCATAATAATCCGGTCCTTTTAAGTGTCAGTTCACTTGCTTCGTTGCTTCTGACGAGAATGGCAGACGTTGACATTTCTTCTAACACCTTGCACAAGACTTTTGCCCCGGCATTCGCCAACTTTTAATTCTTGGACTTCTGTCTTGCTGAAGCACTAGAATCTCCTTTCTAGGTCTTCTGCTTTAGGCATAGTATTTTCTTACTGCATCCGAGTTGATGGGATACTTGAGTTGTTCGCCATCCATGGTCTCAAGAATTAGAGATCCTCCGGAGAAGACAATTTTTACAACGAAGGGGCCATCGTAGTTGGGTATCCACTTGTCGCGCATATCCTTTTGAGTTGGTAGGATTTTTCTAAGCACAAGCTCTCCTTCTCTATACTCTTTGGGATGAACCTTCTTGTTGAACGCTCTTATCATTCTTTGTTGATAGATCTGACTATGACACATGGTCGTCATTCTTTTCTCATCAATGAGTTTCAATGAGTCGAACCTTTCTTTTATCCACTCGTCTTCCTCAAGCTCGGCTTCCGTCAAGATCTTTAAAGAAGGTATTTTGACTTCGATGGGTAGCACAACGTCCATCCCATATACTAAGGAAAAGGGAGTTGCCCCTATTGAAGTTCGCACTGAGTTCGGTATCCATGTTGAAGTTCTTGATATTTTTGTTTGCAACTTCAACTGCGCCATTCATCTTGGGTCTGTAAGGAGACGAATTATGATGTTTGATCTTGAAATCGTCATAGAGTTCCTTCATTGTTTTGTTGTTTAGATTCGACCCATTGTCAGTAATGATCTGGTTAGGAATACCGTATCGATAGATGATTTCCTTTTTGATGAAGCGAGCAACCACTTGTTTTGTCACGTTTGCATACGACGCTGCCTCCACCCATTTGGTGAAGTAATCAATTGCAACAAGGATGAAGCGATGGCCGTTGGAAGCTTTTGGCTCTATTGCCCCAATCATGTCTATGCCCCATATTACAAAAGGCCATGGTGACGTCATCACATTGAGAGGATGTAGAGGGATATGCACTTTATCAGCATAGACTTGACATTTATGGCATTTCCGAGCGAAGAGTATGCAGTCCGTCTCCAGAGTTAACCAAAAGTAGCCTGCCCTTAAGATTTTCTTAGCCATGGTGTGGCCATTGGCATGGGTGCCGTGTAACACCCCCTTTCTATACCCCCAAATTAATACATTTAATCAATTAGGCACTTAGAAAATTTATTTCATCAGAGTTTAATTAAAATTTAATTAAAACATGGTATATAAGAGGCGCATCACATTATCACGAAATTAAACACATACGATACCTGCTCAAAATAGATATGAAACAATGGGTAACCCACATCTTAATATTTAGAATAAAAGCGGAAACATCCAAATATTGAATCGATCACATTCATAAAAGTATATACAACCATTCAATCAATTCATGCTTTACAACCATATCCACAGCGGATACATACACAGATGTATCACAAGGAATCAAAACAAATGTAACTCCAAAGGAGTCAAAGGCTTCCTAACTACCCAGATGTTACATATCAGAGCCATTGACCAAAAAGAATGAAGACATCGCTTCACAAAAAGAACCTCCAGCTTCCTACTCTGCAATGCCTCATAGAGCATTATAAAACAGCAGAAGGGTGAGAAACAATATCATAACAGTTAATGCATAAAATTGTATATATACATATAATCATATTTGTACAAGTTATACTCAAATTATGTTCTCACCACATTAAGCATATACAATTAATCATGTCTCTACACATACACATGAACATTTACTATATGTTTCTCCCAACAATCATATATAACATACACAGTTATATTCATTCAACTAATGCATCATGCACAGATGACTCATGCAACTCATAGAGACTGACACACGACTCTATGCAGATGCAAATGCGGTACCGACTCATTTCAACAGATTCTCTAAGGAATCGAGTATTCAGCAGATTCTCCACGGAATCAAGTATTCAGCAGATTCTCCACGGAATCAAATATTCATCAGATTCTCCACGGAATCGAATATTCAGCAGATTCTCCACGGAATCAAATACTCTGCAGATTCTCCACGGAATCAAATACTCTAGTCAATCCTCCAAGGGATTTCATGTTATGACCGATTCTCCGAGGAATCACACAATGCAACCGATTCTCCAAGGAATCTAATGTAACCATCGTATCATACGAGGTTCTGCAAATCCTCCGAGGGATCATTCAACACAAAAATGCATACTAAGATGCTACCCAATGCTAATCCTCCGAGGGATCGATCAACACAGAATGCATACTATGTTCACAAACATACTCATTGCATTTATCACATACATCGCATATATCTATCATGCATTCACATTATGCACCATTTCACACATGGTTTACACACATATCAGCCTATCAATGCGTTTCTATTCAATTCAACCAAATACACAAGATTATCAAACGTTCAAGATTCACCATTGGCTCTACAATCTAGGATTCACGCCTTTCGGCCACCCACAGCACGACATGTCGAAACAGTTCACGCATCAATCATTCATATAGGCATTAATCAAAATTGAATCGGACAAAAATCATGCTATGAATAAACAGCAAAACAAATAACACTGTCAGGTTCGCCAACCTTCGCCTGGCGAAGCCACGCAGCGAATGCTCGCTGGCCTTTGCCTGGCGAACATCCCAGCGAAGTCCACTGGGAGTAATTCTGGAATTACTCACTGAGGCTCGCTACACACTCGCCTTGCAAACCTTCGCCAACTCACTTCGCCTGGCGAACTTGCCAGCGAAGACAGGGTGTTTGCTTCTGACTTGCTTCGCCTCAGCTCGCTGGGCTTCGCCTGGCGAAGCTTCGCTGCCATTCGCCTGGCGAGCCTGCGAAGACAGAACCTCCATGGCTGTTCCAAAGCCCAAACTCCACACAACCAACCGATTAAATCCAAACCAGTCTCAGTGGCACAACCCTACCATCACCCGACTAAACTACATCGCCTAATCCGAGTTCTAACCGATTAAAACCTCTTTCTACTCATCAAACCAACTTCTAACCTAAGTGGAAAAAGAGTAGAAACTCTACAAAATCCAAACACATACACATACAATCATATACATTAAAGAGATGATGGAGTTTCACACCCTTACCGATCGATTGCAAGCTTTGGTGATGATCCCTTGATGATTCTAGGTTTTCCTCTCCACTTTCTCTTCTCTTTCTCTTCTCCTCTTTTCTCTCTCTTGTTTTTCTTCTTATATTCCTATTTTTCTTTCTTTTCCTCTCTTATCCTATTTCTATCTCTATTTCTTTCCTCTCAAATTCTTTCCAACACTTACCAATCAATTCTCACACTAAATTGCTAAATGTCTAAAATGCCCTTTTTACTCTAATTCCCCGAAAACTCTCCGAATCGGTAAAAATAGATAAAATAAGCAAACACCACATAGTAATATATAATTTCTCAATTTAAAACAAACATCAATTAAATAAATTAAAAGACTCAACAATTAATGGGATTTCAGAATCGGGGCGTTACAACTCTCCCCCACTTTAGATATTTTCGTCCTCGAAAATATTACCTGATTCAAACAACTCTGGATGCGATTCTCGCATCTTTCTCTCCAACTCCCAAGTCATGTTGCCTTCTGTGGCACCTCCCCAGGACACTTTCACAAGCGCAATATCCTTGCCTCTTAGTTTCTTAACTTCGCGGTCCAAAATACTAACCGTTAAAACTTCAACTGTAAGGTTATCTCTTACTTCAACTTCATCCATTGGGATAACATGTGACGGATCCGGAACATACTTCCGAAGTTGCGAGACATGGAATACATCATGCAAATTCGAAAGGTTCGGAGGTAACGCCACACGATAAGCCACAACACCAACTCGTGCGACAATCTGATATGGGCCAATAAAACGAGAAGTCAACTTTCTCGACTTCAAAGCACGACCCACACCCGTAACCGGTGTAACTCTCAAAAACACATGGTCTCCCTCTTGAAACTCGAGATCCTTTCTCCTTTTATCATGATAACTTTTCTGTCTACTCTGAGAAGCTCTCATCTTTTCCAGAATAAATTTCACCTTTTCCGTCGTTTGCTGTACCATTTCCGGACCAACTACCGACTTTTCACCTGTCTCATGCCAACACAGAGGTGTTCGACATCTCCGACCATATAAAGCCTCAAATGGCGCCATACCAATACTCGAATAGAAACTGTTATTATAGGTGAACTCAATCAACGCTAAATAACCGTCCCACGCACCACCTTGTTCAAGCACACAAGCACGCAACAAATCTTCTAATGATTGAATCGTCCTCTCGGTTTGACCATCTGTTTGCGGATGATATGCCGAACTCAATCTCAACTTAGAACCCAAGGCACCTTGCAAACTCTCCCAAAATCTTGAAGTAAATCTAGGATCTCTATCCGACACAATACTCTTAGGAACTCCATGAAGCTTCACAATAGTGCCAACATAAATCTCGACCAACCTTTCCAAAGAATGAGTAATATCAATCGGAATAAAGTGAGCCGATTTAGTAAGCCTATCAACAATCACCCAAATAGCATTATGTCCTCTTTGCGTATTCGGCAATCCCGTAACAAAATCCATCGATATACTATCCCATTTCCATTCCGGAATATCCAACGGTTGCATCAATCCACTAGGCTTCTGATGCTCCACCTTAGACTTCTGGCAAGTCAAACACGAGTACACAAAACGAGCAACATCGCTTTTCAATCCAGACCACCAAAAGATCTTCTTCAAATCCTGATACATCTTATTCGCTCCCGGATGAATACTCAAGTTACTCCGATGTCCCTATTCCAATATCATCTTTTTCAAATCCGCATCATCGGGAATACAAATACGACCTCGAAACCTCAAAACTCCTAATTCATCAACTTTGAAATCTTCATTTCCATTCGTCATCAAATCCACAAATTTCAAATCCAACTTTTGCTTTTCACACACCGTAGCAAGGAAATCATTCGTGACATGCAACATACCAAGCTTCACACTACTCGGCGTTAACTCACAAACCAAACTCAAATCTCTAAAGTTCTCCAAGAGTTCCCACTCTCTAACCATCAAAGTAGACACGTGCAACGACTTCCGACTTAAGGCATCGGCTACCACATTCGCCTTACCCGGATGATAATTTAAACCAAAATCATAGTCCTTCAAAAGTTCTAGCCATCTCCTTTGCCTCATATTCAATTCTTTTTGATCAAACAAATACTTCAAACTCTTGTGATCGCTAAAAACTTCAAATCTTGCACCATAAAGATAGTGCCTCCAAATTTTCAAAACGAACACTACGGCCGCTAACTCCAAATCATGAGTAGGATAATTCTTTTCATGTACTCTCAACTGTCTAGAAGCATACGCCACGACCTTCCCATCTTGCATCAATACACCACCCAATCCTGACAAGGAAGCGTCGCAATAAACCACAAAAGGTTCCGTAGGATTTGGAAAAATCAAAATCGGCGCTGTCGTTAACCTTCTCTTTAATTCCATGAAACTCTCTTCACAATTAACATCCCAAATAAAAGCCTTTCCTTTACAAGTCAACTGCGTTAACGGAAGTGCTAACTTTGAAAATCCTTCGATAAACCTCCGGTAGTAACCGGCCAAGCCCAAAAAGCTTCGAATTTCCGTAACCGATCTTGGAGTCTCCCATTGCATTACCGCATCGATCTTGGATGGATCCACACTAATACCATTTCCGGAAATAATATGTCCAAGAAAACTCACCTTCGATAACCAAAACTCACACTTAGACAACTTTGCGTACAACTTCTTCTCTTTCAAAATCCGCAACACAATCCTTAAATGTTCTTCGTGTTCCTCTCGAGACTTAGAATAAATCAAAATGTCATCGATAAACACTACCACTAAACGATCCAACTGCTCGTGGAAGATACGGTTCATATATTCCATGAAAACACCCGGCGCATTAGAAACTCCGAATGGCATCACCGTATACTCATAGTGACCATATCGTGTTCTAAAAGCCGTCTTCGAAATATCTTCTTCCTTAACCCGAATCTGGTGATAACCGGATCTCAAATCAATCTTACTAAAAACACGGGCTCCAACTAATTGATCCATCAAATCATCGATTCTTGGAAGCGGATACTTGTTCTTAATTGTCACCTTATTCAACTGCCGATAATCAATACACAATCGCATACTACCATCCTTCTTCTTTACCAACAATACCGGCGCACCCCAAGGAGAAACACTTGGTCTTACAAATCTCTTATCCAACAAATCATTCAACTGCTTCTTCAATTCCACCAACTCCGATGCCGACATCCGATACGGGGCCATCGAAATCGGTCTAGTACCCGGAACTAGATCAATAGAAAATTCAACCTCTCTCTTTGGCGGCACATCCGCAACATCTTCCGGAAACACTTCAGGAAATTCACAAACCACAGGAAACACGTCGAGCTCAACTTTTCTCTCCACCGACAACGATGCAAACAAACCAAACAACTGAGCTTCGTCCGCTAAAAGTTTCTTCAACTCTTTAGTGGAAAGAAAGCTCTCGATTTCACCATCTTCCAAAGAAGGAAACCTTACTAACTTGTGATAGCAATCCAGATGAACTCTATTAAATTGCAACCAGTTCATACCCAAGATTACGTCCAAACCTTCCAACGGCAAACACACTAAATCCATAACGAAGTCCTTACCATACATGGTCAAAGGACAACTTGCATACACCAAAGAAGTAGTTACCGACCCCGAAGCGGGAGTTCCAATAACCATACCACTACTCAAAGAAACCATACACAAATCCAACCGCTTAGCACACGCAAGAGAGATGAACGAGTGAGTCGCTCCAGTATCAATAATAGCAACTAAAGGCATATCATTAATAAAGCATGTACCTTTAATCAAACGGTCCGCCGCATTAGTAGCGTCTGAACCTGCTAATGCGAATACTTTTCCGCCCGCCGGAGCTTGCTTCGGTTTGGTACAATTCGGGCTAATGTGACCCACCTCGCCACAATTAAAACACTTCACAGCATTCTTTCTACACTCTGCTGCATCATGTCCAAGGAGCCCACAGTTGGAACACTTCGCTTTGAACTTTCCACAATCATAAGACTTGTGGCCCATCACGCCACACTTAAAACATTTGATCGCACCGGAACCTCCTCCGGGTCTCCTACCAAAGTTTCCCCTATGTTTGCCCTTATCAGCAGGCGTCACATAAGGTCCGCTTCGTACTTGCTACTTCCCTCTCCTCTCGCTCAAACCCTTATAATGAGTAGAACGAGCTCTACTGTCTTCTTCATAAATCCTACAGCACTCGGTCAAATCCGGAAATCTTCGTATTCTTTGATAACCCACCGCTTGCTTTATCTCAGGACGCAAGCCATTCTCATACTTGATACATTTGGAAAATTCCGCCGTAACCGCATCATAGTGAGGGTGAAACTTCACTAACTCAGTAAACTTAGCGGTGTAGTCCACCACCGACATATTACCTTGTTTCAACTCCAGAAATTCCATTTCTCTCTTCCCTTTAACACTTTCGGGATAATACTTTCTTAGAAACTCAGTACGAAATAAATCCCACGTAATCTCCTCATCGTCGACCTCAAGAACTTGCCTCACGCTGACCCACCACTCATCAGCCTCTTCTCTCAGCATGTGAGTCCCTAGTCTCACCTTGTTCCCTTCAGCACAATCCATCACCCTAAAGATCCTCTCAATTTCCTTTAACCATATCTGAGCACCATCCGGATCAAATCTCCCTTTGAACACCGGTGGTTGGTTCTTCCTGAACTCATCATTCGCATTCACGTTAGGTGCACCCTGCACAGCTCTGGCCATAGCCTCTAACGCCGCTGCCATAGCATTGTCATTACGACCTGCCATATTCTGAGGATTCCCAAAAATAACAACAAGGTTAAACAACCGTTCAACCAACACAACAACAAGACAGACACGACTGACTCAACACTGGCTCTGATACCACTTAATGTAACACCCCCTTTCTATACCCCCAAATTAATACATTTAATCAATTAGGCACTTAGAAAATTTATTTCATCAGAGTTTAATTAAAATTTAATTAAAGCATGGTATATAAGAGGCGCATCACATTATCACGAAATTAAACACATACGATACCTGCTCAAAATAGATATGCAACAATGGGTAACCCACATCTCAATATTTAAAATAAAAGCGGAAACATCCAAATATTGAATCGATCACATTCATAAAAGTATATACAACCATTCAATCAATTCATGCTTTACAACCATATCCACAGCGGATACATACACAGATGTATCACAAGGAATCAAAACAAATGTAACTCCAAAGGAGTCAAAGGCTTCCTAACTACCCAGATGTTACATATCAGAGCCATTGACCAAAAAGAATGAAGACATCGCTTCACAAAAAGAACCTCCAGCTTCCTACTCTGCAATGCCTCATAGAGCATTATAAAACAGCAGAAGGGTGAGAAACAATATCATAACAGTTAATGTATAAAATTGTATATATACATATAATCATATTTGTACAAGTTATACTCAAATTATGTTCTCACCACATTAAGCATATACAATTAATCATGTCTCTACACATACACATGAACATTTACTATATGTTTCTCCCAACAATCATATATAACATACACAGTTATATTCATTCAACTAATGCATCATGCACAGATGACTCATGCAACTCATAGAGACTGACACATGACTCTATGCAGATGCAAATGTGGTACCGACTCATTTCAACAGATTCTCTAAGGAATCGAGTATTCAGCAGATTCTCCACGGAATCAAGTATTCAGCAGATTCTCCATGGAATCAAATATTCATCAGATTCTCCACGGAATCAAATATTCAGCAGATTCTCCACGGAATCAAATACTCTGCAGATTCTCCACGGAATCAAATACTCTAGTCAATCCTCCAAGGGATTTCATGTTATGACCGATTCTCCGAGGAATCACACAATGCAACCGATTCTCCAAGGAATCTAATGTAACCATCGTATCATACGAGGTTCTGCAAATCCTCCGAGGGATCATTCAACACAAAAATGCATACTAAGATGCTACCCAATGCTAATCCTCCGAGGGATCGATCAACACAGAATGCATACTATGTTCACAAACATACTCATTGCATTTATCACATACATCGCATATATCTATCATGCATTCACATTATGCACCATTTCACACATGGTTTACACACATATCAGCCTATCAATGCGTTTCTATTCAATTCAAGCAAATACACAAGATTATCAAACGTTCAAGATTCACCATTGGCTCTACAATCTAGGATTCACGCCTTTCGGCCACCCACAGCACGACATGTCGAAACAGTTCACGCATCAATCATTCATATAGGCATTAATCAAAATTGAATCGGCCAAAAATCATGCTATGAATAAACAGAAAAACAAATAACACTGTCAGGTTCGCCAACCTTCGCCTGGCGAAGCCACGCAGCGAATGCTCGCTGGCCTTCGCCTGGCGAACATCCCAGCGAAGTCCACTGGGAGTAATTCTGGAATTACTCGCTGAGGCTCGCTACACACTCGCCTTGCGAACCTTCGCCAACTCACTTCGCCTGGCGAACTTGCCAGCAAAGACAGGGTGTTTGCTTCTGACTTGCTTCGCCACTCGCTGGGCTTCGCCTGGCGAAGCTTCGCTGCCATTCGCCTGGCGAGCCTGCGAAGACAGAACCTCCATGGCTGTTCCAAAGCCCAAACTCCACACAACCAACCGATTAAATCCAAACCAGTCTCAGTGGCACAACCCTACCATCACCCGACTAAACTACATCGTCTAATTCGAGTTCTAACCGATTAAAACCTCTTTCTACTCATCAAACCAACTTCTAACCTAAGTGGAAAAAGAGTAGAAACTCTACAAAATCCAAACACATACACATACAATCATATACATTAAAGAGATGATGGAGTTTCACACCTTTACCGATCGATTGCAAGCTTTGGTGATGATCCCTTGATGATTCTAGGTTTTCCTCTCCACTTTCTCTTCTCTTTCTCTTCTCCTCTTTTCTCTCTCTTGTTTTTCTTCTTATCTTCCTATTTTTCTTTCTTTTCCTCTCTTATCCTATTTCTATCTCTATTTCTTTCCTCTCAAATTCTTTCCAACACTTACCAATCAATTCTCACACTAAATTGCTAAATGTCTAAAATGCCCTTTTTACTCTAATTCCCCAAAAACTCTCCGAATCGGTAAAAATAGATAAAATAAGCAAACACCACATAGTAATATATAATTTCTCAATTTAAAACAAACATCAATTAAATAAATTAAAAGACTCAACAATTAATGGGAATTCAGAATCGGGGCGTTACATGCCGAACGTTCCCTCGTGTACCTCGGTCATTATGAGATTCGCCTCTCTTTCGTCGACACATCGAAGTAGAACCATGTCATGGTTTCTTTTGTACAAGGTACCATTGCTGATGAAGAATTTAGCCGATAATCTTCGTATGGCTCTTTTGTCAATTTTGGAAGCGTCAGCTGGATATTCTTGATTTTGAAGAAAGTTTTTAATGTCGTGGAACCACGGTTTCTCATCAATTTCTTCGTCTATTGTCATAACATACGCGGGTACTATCCTTCTTTCAATGCGAATCAGAGGCGCCTCATTAACAAACTGGACCTTCCACATTGATGCCATCATGGCCAACGCATCAGCGATGTGATTTTCCGCTCTTGGTACATGCTTGAAGGTAATTTCATCAAAATATTCAGCCATCTCCAAGATATGAGTTTTGTAAGGGATCAACTTTTCATCCCAAGTTTCCCATTCTCCTTTGAGCTGGTAGATCACCAAAGCAGAATCACCGATTACTTCCAAGATTTTGATGCGAAGATCGATAGCAGCTTTCAACCCTAAGATGCATGCTTCATACTCGGCTATGTTATTCGTACACGAGAAACAAAGTCGAGTTGTGACGGAAGTATACCCTCCGGTAGGATTTTTCAAAATAGCTCCGACACCATGTCCATTCTTGTTTGATGCTCCATCGAACATCATTACCCAGCGGGATCTAGGCTCGGGACCTTCTTTCGGACCTGGCTCTGGTTTTGTGCGTTGAATATACATCACGTCTTCATCAGGAAACTCAAACTTGAGTGGTTGATAATCTTCCATGGGATGCTCTGCGAGGTGTTCTGACAAGACACTTCCTTTGACAGACTTTTGAGCAAAATACTGAATATCGTACTCTGATAACAGCATATGCCATCTGGCCAATCTTCCCGTTTGAGCTGGCTTTTCAAAGATGTACTTGATGGGGTCCATCTTAGAAATCAACATTGTGGTGTGACAGATCATGTATTGTCTCAGACGCTTGGCGGCCCATGCTAAGGCACAACAGGATTTTTCAAGGGGAGAGTAACGACTCTCGCAATCGGTGAACTTCTTGCTCAGATAGTAGATTGTGTGCTCTTTCTTTCCTAACTCATCAGTCTGGCCCAAGACACAGCCCATTGAATCTTCTAGTATTGTCATATACATGAACAAAGGTCTTCCGGGTACAGGAGGAATCAACACCGGAGGTTCTTGTAAATACTGCTTGATTTTCTCAAATGCGGCCTGGCAGTTTTCGTTCCATACCATCGTTTGATCTTTTCTTAACAACTTGAAGATCGGCATGCAAGTAGAAGTTAAATTGGAGATGAATCTGGAGATGTAATTCATACGTCCAAGGAAGCCTCTGACTTGTTTCTCTGTTTTAGGAGCAGGCATCTCCTAGATTGCTTTAACTTTGTCGGGGTCTACTTCAATTCCTCGTTGACTAATGATGAAGCCAAGTAATTTCCCTAAGCGAACCCCAAAGGTGCATTTTGCTGGATTTAACCTTAGTTGATACTTTTAGAGCCTCTCAAATAGCTTCAACAGATGATCAAAGTGGTCTTCTTCGCTTTGGGATTTTGCGATCATATCATCCACGTATACTTCGATTTCTTTGTGCATCATATCGTGGAAGAGTGTGACCATGGCTCTCTGATACGTTGCCCCTACATTCTTCAAACCGAAAGGCATGACCTTATAACAAAAGGTGCCCCAGGGTGTGATGAAGGTTGTCTTCTCCATGTCAGCTGGATCCATTTTTATCTGATTATAACCAGAAAATCCGTCCATGAATGAAAATACTACGAAGCTAGCTGTATTATCCACTAAAGTGTCGATATGTGGTGGAGGGAAATCGTCCTTCGGACTTGCTTTGTTTAAATCCCTATAATCGACACACATCCTGACCTTGCCATCCTTCTTTGGGACTGGTACGATGTTTGCCACCCATTTTGGATATTTGGATACCGCTAAAAAGCCTGCATCATATTGTTTCTTGACTTCGTCTCGAATTTTAAGAGTCATGTCTGGTCTTGACCTGCGAAGTTTTTGTTTGACCAGAGGACACTCTGGCTTCAGGGGGAGCTTGTGCATAACAATTTCAGTATCCAACCCTGGCATGTCTTGGTAAGACCAAGCAAATATGTCGACATAATCTCTGAGGAGTGCTATCAGGTCGCTTTTGATCTCTAGCCCCAATGATGCACCAATCTTGATTTCTCTTTTTTCTTCTTCTGATCCTAAGTTGATGGCCTCTTTTTTCATACTCAGTCATTCTCTTCAACTCTTCTGGGACTTCTAATTCTTCATCAATCTCTTCTTCAGCTTGAAAGACAGATGAACCACTAGTAGAAGGAACCAAAGAATCATAGGATTCTGTGGTGGATGGAGGTATTCTGCATGTTTTATTTTTGGGAACAATTAGACACACACACAGACATGCAAATGAAGGGTTGTTTTTATTTTTTTTTCAAAAAAAGATTGCCATTTTTCCTTTTAACAAAAAGAGTGAAAGTGATGCGCAGAAAATAAACAAGAGTTTTAACAAAAACATTTTTCATTCATAGATTTTCAAATTGCAAAGTGGCCCAATACAAAATAATTCGCAGGACTTGGGCAAGACCAGGAATTTTAAAGAAAACACAAAGCTAACAAGCAAAATGAATTACTCTAAAGGTAAAAAGACAGGAATTTCCACAGCTTCCCAGTTGTGTAAAGCTGCTCCTCCCCGAGTTATCAGATGATCTAGATTGCAATCCTCATCCTCAGCAATGATGGCATTGATTTGTATTCCGCCACTGGTGAATATTTCTTTCAAAGACTTCTTCTTCATCGTGCTTTCCTCTGGCTCGCTTCCTAGAGGTTGTTTGTAACCCAACCCTTGTCGATCGTTCTTGGCCCGAGCGTTGACTTTAATGATCTCTCCCCATCCCAACAGGACTCCAGCTTTTAGTGCCGCCTTGATACTCTGAACAGAGGTGAATGATGGACCACAAGTTATGTCAGATTCGTCGACTAGAACAACGTGGGCTATTTCTAGCGCTTGAAAGGCTATCTCAAGGGAATCTTCGTCAGTCTCGATGTATCGAAATAAGGATAAGTTGCTCACCATTAAATCCTCTTCTCCATGAATAATGACCAACTGGTCATCCACAACAAACTTCATCTTCTGATGGAGAGTAGAAATAACAGCGCCAGCTGCATGGATCCATGGCCTTCCCAGTAAACAACTGTAGACCAGATTGATATCCATCACCTGAAAGGTGACTTCAAAGATTTGCGGTCCGATCATGATAAGAAGATCAACCTCCCCTATCACATCTCTCCTAGACCCATCAAATGCCTTCACTATGAGAGAAGTTGGCCTCATGTTAGCACCTTGGTAAGCCAGCTTGGCTAGTGTCCTCTTCGGCATTACATTGAGTGATGATCCTGTGTCAACAAGAACTCTGGACAATGTATCTTCTTTGTTGATCGACACATGCAGGGCACGATTGTGCTTGCGTTTCTCAGCTGTCAGATCATTGTCATCAAAGCTTAGCGTGTTGCAGGCCGTGATATTTGTTACAATGGAGTCGAATTGCCCCACCGTAATATCTTTGGTAACATGGGCTTGTGTTAAGATTTTGAGCAAAGCCTGACGATGCGCTGGAGAGCTTAAGAGTAATGCCATGATTGATATCTTAGATGGTGTCTGATTCAGTTGGTCTACCACCCGGTAATCACTTCGTCTGATGATTCTCAGAAACACTTCTTCATCGTTTTTGAGGCTTTCTTTTCCTTTGACCAAAGGCTCCTTAGTGACGAATGCCTTTGGAACGGATTTTGGAGGAACAACAACTTTTGGAATGGGAATTGCTGGCGGAGGAGCCACATTATTTGTCTGCGGTTGGTATATGCGACCACTCCGGGTCATCTTGCTCCCACCAGCAATGTTAGCTACATTTGCTAGCTTCCTTTCTTTGAAGATCCCTTCACACCATGAATGGTCTTGCTTTGGTGTCACGGCCCTTGGGTGAGGTTTGGATCCTCCCCTTGGTTCAAATCTGGCTTGTCCTCTCCCAAATTTCGGAGGTGCATCGTCGCGGAATATTGGCCGGATGTTTTTGTAGTTGTTGTTGTTATTTCTGAACACAGCTCTTTTGTTGGGCTCTTCTGGCATGTTAAACATGGGTTCAATGACTGCCACATCTTCCCCTTTCTTCCTGCGAGCAATCTCTATCATCCCTTGTTCGATCATCGCTCGAATGTCCTTTTTCACAATGTCACAACCTTCTGGGTTCAGCATGCATTGTTCGCAATCTTCATGAGATGTCTTAAGCGCCCATGCTTGAGCAAGACGTTTGTGTAGGTCCGCCAATGGTACCTTGATCTCATCAATAGTAGTAACTGTCTTATCTTCAAACCCTTCACCTTCTTCAGTAATAGCATTTACTCCACCATGATTTGGTAGAGGGTTATTCTTTATGTTCGGATGATTATCTTCAAAGGACATAATTCTTTTTTCAATTAATTCACGGACGAGGTGCTGAAGTGCGAAGCAACCTTCAAGATCATGGCCCGGTGCGTTCTCATGAAATAGACAGCGAGCATTGGCGTTGTAGTAGAATGGAAGTGGATTAGGTGGAGCACCCAATTTCCTTGTCTTGACCAAACCTCTTTCTATCAACATGGGGAACAGATCAGTGTAGCTCATCGGAATAGGCTGTATTTTTAGCCGATTCGCCTGATAATTCGCCCTTGGAGCCCTGTTTTGAGGCTGTTGACCCTGCGACTGATGATATTGTTGTTGATTGTTAGAGTGATATTGTTCTTGATTGCCAGAATGATACTGTTGCTGATTACTGGATGCCCCAGGCTGAGGACCCTGCTGCGAGGACTGTTGAAAAACTGGGGTCACAGCTGCTATATATGATGATGGATGATACTGCTGACGATGGTTCCTGGAACTTTGCGCCTTCTTTCCGTATGTTACCACACTTACATCCCCTATTTCTTTTTATGAAAACTGTTGACCGACTTTTTTGCTGCACTGGCGCTTGAATTAGTATTTGGAGTAGCCACTTTCCCATTTTTTAAACCGGCTTCAACTTTGACCCCCACTGCCACGATGTCAGAGAAGTTGGTCGTGACACTGCTGATTAGTCGCTCATAGAATTCTGGCCTAACCGTATCTACGAACCAGCCTGCATATTCCTTTTCAGTAAGGGGTGGCTCCACTTGAGCAGCGGTCCCGCGCCATCTTTGCGCGTATTCTTTAAAGGTTTCAGTGCTCTTTTGTGTCATACTGAGAAGCTGACGTCGGTCTGGAGCCAAGTCCATGTTGTATTTATATTGTTGGATGAAGGCATATGAAAGGTCTTGGAAACCGTGGATCTTTGCTTGATCCAGGCTGAGATACCATTTAGCCGACGCTCCTTTAAGACTGTCCTGAAAACAGTGCACCAACAGCTTGTCGTTTTCAATATGCGGAGCCATCCGCCTACAGTACATGATCAGGTGCACCTTGGGACAAGTAGTCCCCTCATATTTGTCAAACACTGGCATCTTGAATTTCTGGGGAAATACCAAACCGGACACCAGACACAGATCTTTGGCGTCAGACCCAAAAACATTGCTTCCTTCGATGGCCCTCATTCTTTTAGCCATAATGTACATCTCTACCCTTAGTTTTTCGTGCTTCTCATCCTCGGATTCAGAACCGTCAGGTATGTCAAAGATAGGTTATTGATTGTTGAAGACAGGTCGCACTGTAGTTGGTCCACCCGCCGGAGTGAAATGGGATTTCTGATTGTTGAGTCAAACAGTGGATTAAGACTTGAAGATTGTATATTGCTGAATGGTGGCACAAAATTCCGAGACATGCCATAGAGAAATTCTGCAGTGGTAACCGGAGCTACTGTGACGTTGGCCGTTGCCGTGGCGACTTTGGAGATTACCGTAGACTGTGTGTCCATCTTTGCCTTGATTATATTGAGAACCTCCATAATCTGGCTGACGTCACCCTTAATTCCTTCAATGTCGTTGTCCATTTGGTAGAACCTCTGTTTATTATCAGCCATCTTCTTCTAAGCTCTGGATCGAGTGTTGTATTTGTAAGTATTCAGCGTGACTCCTTCTCTCTTTTCTCTCTGAACAAGAACAAAGGATGAGCTGCGGAACTCGGATGCCAGACTAATGCAGGATGAAATGCAAATGCAAATGCGCAAACCATTCAAGGAAAAGCAAATTTTTGTTTACAAACAAAAAAGTTGGAACAACATGTAACGACATGCTTAAAAAAGCGTTTTTCATTGATAATTTGAAGTCTATTACAATAGATGGCTCTTGCTAAAAAGCAAGACCTTTCTTACAAGAAGTGAAAGTAAATGCAACATAGGATTACAATCCTTTTAGGGAAAACAGGAAATGGTGAAATAATGATCATTCTAACAAGATGATCCTTCTCCTTCTTGGTCTTCAACATGAGCTTGGTCCTGGCGGATAATCTCTCACAGGTCTTCGTTCTCTCGTTGTGCTTTGATCAAAGCATATTTCAGCTCTTCCCTAGTCGTGGGGAACTCAGGTTCCGTAATTATCTCATAATCATGAGTATAGAACATGGTCAAAGCTATTTCTTTCGACCAAAGCAAGTACCCTCTGGTAGTTAAACAACTTACGTTCTCCATTGGAGTTACACCCAAGAGGCGAGGATCTCTCTGAGCGTATTGAGTGCGGGCTTCCAGTTCATGGTTGCGACCAGTTTCGCAGAAGCAAGGTCTCAGCAGTTTCGGCTCGGGCTCCAGCCCGGTTGAATACCCATACTGACACTGGGCAAGAACAGGATTGTAGGTGATAACCCCCTTCGTTCCAATGAGAGGCACATTGGGGAACTCTCCATAACTGGGAATCATAACTAGATTACCAAGGCTGATGTCATACCATGTGATGTCATAGTTCCTGAGAGTGATGAGTTTAGAAACCCATGCGCTTTTGCTGGGAAGCCTCCAAAGGATGTGGTTCCTGGGTAGATGAGAGGTAAACCACTGGTCAAGTAGTGCGAGGCAGCATGAAAATTGGCCGAGATCGTACAAGATGAAGCGGTGGATGACCACATAGGTATTTGCCAGTATCTCGTTTACTGGATTTTTGATGATGAAGAGACGGATTGCCTCCTCACTGATGAACTCATAACGGTTTGGGAAGAGATACAACCCATATATTAGGAATGCCAAAATTGCTTCAAAGATGCCCAGATTTCTATTTTCATAATGATATTCGGCCATCTCCATTAGAGGTCTTGCTTCCATTCTGTACCATCCTCCTTTTTCTCTCATTGGTGGTAAATCCTCTTGCTTGAGATGTAGGGCTTTGGCCAAATCCCTTCTCTCCAGTTTTTCATAAGGAAGTGTGAAAGTCCATGGAATCTTCAAATAGTCAGTGTACTCCTCTATGGTCGGGAGTAGCTGAAAGTCTGGAAAGACGAAGCAGTGGTAGTTTGGAGAATCAAACTCAACCAAAGCCTGCAACATGGTCTCGTTGACTTGAGCACTTATCAGTGGTAGGAGATCTCCATATTTGGTAATGAAAGTGGCAGGGTTTCTAACAAGCCTTGCCAACTTCCTAAGACGTCCCAACCTCAAATCCGGGAAAGGAAGCATGTCTCTTCTCACCATGTTGTTGTCTGCAAAAAGAAAAGTTTGAATTTCCTTGAATGGTTAGAAAAAATGAAAATGCGAATGCGCATGGAACTCAGACATTTACGAACATCAAAAGTCGCTATTTCATTGATCAATAAAATGGGATTACAAAACATTGTTTCCTCTTACAAGAGTTTTAAACATGAACAACAGCTAAATGAATCCTAAGAAGGTTCCCCTAGCAGCCTCATGTTGAGCTTCTCGATTTCTTTTTTCATCTGAGCCTTCTCAAGAATGAGCTTGTCCATAATTAACTTCCACGGAGTAGACTGAGGATTAGAAGGTTCTTCTTGTGCTTTCCTCTTATTACAAGAGAGTACTTCTTCGTCTTTCAACTGGAGTTGTTTTTGGAGCTCTACATTCTCTTCGAAGACCACTTGATACTTGTGCTTCCAAGCTTCTTCGATTTGTTATGCTTTGACTAAAGCGATTTTCAATTTTTCTTCTTCAGACATGAAGACCAAGGGGCGTTCTTCCTTCAAAGCCATAGGCTCTTGCTTAGAACAAGGCATCCTTAGTGCGATGGCTCTCTTTTGAACCCATTGGAGGTAAGGTTCCAAAGAGACACAGTTGAGTCTTCCCAGATCCTTTTTTCCTTTCTTGTGCAGATGCTTCCAAGCCTCTAGAATCTTTTCTCTTAGCTCTTGATTATCTTTTTCTTCTTTGAAGAAAATGTTTTCCACTTGAACACCATTGGGTTTGTCCTTTAGAGGATATCCCAATTGCCGATGAGCGAGGACTGGATTGTAACTGATTCCTCCATTAGCACTGAGAAGAGGTACATTGCCAAAATCCCCACAATTATCGATGATCATTGTCCCATCATAGTCACGTCTGTACCAATCAATATCGGAGTGAGTGAGAGCCATGATTTTTTGTGACCACCATCCTTTCTTCGGATCCCAAAAAGCATTAGCTTTGGGAAAGTGTGAAGTGAACCATTTGTATAACAGAGGAGCGCAACAAGTAATCATCCCTCCATTGCGATAGTTCCTCAGATGAATAGAATGGTATGCATCTGATAGCAAGGTAGGCACAAGATTCTTCTTCAAGAAAATTTTAATGGCATTGAGATCCACAAAATTCTCGAAGCTAGGGAACAGAAAGACGCCATAAATGAGCAACGCAAAGATGGCCTCGAATGCATCCATGCTTAAATGATCCGCATAATACTGAGCTTTCTCAACCAAGAACTCTGCTTTTAACCCAAAACTCCCCCTTTTGTAATCAGATTCTTTTTAATATCAACCAATCCCAAACGTGTAGCCTTGGCAATATCTTGTTCTTTAGGGTCCTCCTCCATGATTGGAAAAGGAGAATCTTCAAGAATGGGCAATCCAACCAACTGAGAATATTCTTCTAGTGTGGGCACTAGCTGATAATCAGGGAAAGTGAAACAGTGGTAGAGCGGATCATAAAACTAGAGAAGAGTAGAAAGGAGTCCACCATCCATCTTTATCTTTAGCAGTAACAACAGCTTCCCATACCTGATTTGAAATCCTTCTAGATCTGTCACCAAGGTGCTCAACCTTCTCAAGTCATCTAGGTTAAAACCCTTGTAAGTGTACTTCAAAGTTTTCTTTCTTTCACTGTTCATAACGACCTCTGATGTTTACAAATAAAAAAGTCAGAGTTCCATGAAACCATATGATGATATGATGTTATGAATGCAAAATGCACAAACACAGGCAAATGCAAAGATCACACATATGCACACCACACAAGCCTAGGTTTAAAGGACGAGCGTGGATCCAAGGTCTACCCATCCCTAAGGATTTGTACTATGGATTGATTTGTACCTGCCGAACGGGTTCTACAGAGTTCACAGAGTCATCAACCCATCTTTCGGATATTATCAACTTCCCAAATCACTTGGTAATCGATAATATTCTCAAGAGAATCTCGTCTAAGTGTAGTATCGCGTATCAACTATTTCGGAAATACTTCCTTATAGCCATCGTACTACATCCTAATAAGGCTAAAGAGGGGTAGAATGTATTCTAAAAGTCCACACTGTCATGGGCTCCTTCGTTGAAAGTAGCATTGTTTTCACGAATACTCGATCAATAATACTAAACTTTCAAGAGGGCCTACACTGAGTGGTGGTTTCTCAAGTTAGCTTGGTCGGGAATCAACTCCCTATAAGCCATCTTGAATATACCACCATCCTATCATAAGTGCACTCGAGTCCGGGTATAGGACCGTCTCACCACTCAAAGCACCCAATATCCAACAATCAAACAAATATATTGATAAATATACATGTTAAGCAAATATTCATAAATATAGCATACAATCAAACAAAATAGGCTAAACCCTCAATTTAAGTAATCATCCCCAGTGAAGTCACCATTTCTGTTGCGGTGAAAATCGTGATACCAAGCTATTGGTTAACTTGAATATTTAATTCTTAAATTCACAACAGGACTTTAATTTATCCAAAGGAAAGGTCTAAAGAAAGAAAGAACCTTTTGCGCGATGTAACAACAACACTAAGAGATTCGGGGATCGGGGGTTCGTTATGCATAGGGTAGGTATTTCACATCCTAAACATCTGTAGTACTCTACAGGAACCTTTTGTTTGTTTGCATGCTAATTTTGGTAAACATTTGCTAACGTTTGGGTTAGGTAAAGGGTGTAGGTTAAGACCTAAAGATAGTTTATAAGTTTGCTCGCAAAGACGTAGCGTCCTCTGCTTACGTATCATAACTAGGATAGAATCAGAGCAATCGTAGTTCACCTCACTAGGTTTGAAGAACACTTGATTATGATCAAGGTTCCAAGGAGTACAAACATAACAATGCTTGTATAGAGTTTAACAAAACTCTCTAGATCTATGTTATAACACTCAAGAGGGGAGTAAGTAATCATTACTATGATTCTTACATAGAGTTTACAAACTCTATCCTAGGGTTCTAGTTGAAGGAACACTCCTAGTGAAGGTGAATCTTTTAGACTTAAGGCAAAGTCTAAGGCTTATACTCAGGTTCAAGATGACTTCACAAAGTAAAGGGAGCGGGTAATGAACTATCCAAGACACAAGGGTCAATGGAGAGACTTTTCCTTTGGAAGGAGAGGGAGAGGAGACAACCTGGATGAGAAATAAAAAGTTCCATCACTTGGGGAAGAGATACTTAACAAAGCAATAAACAATTAAGCAGGATGAATGAGATATATGGTTACAACCAAGCATGCATGCATATTACAATAAGCAAGGATCAAATAATATAAAAGGTTACAACCGAAAATCAAATATCTTAACAAAAATGGAAACAATAATCATGCAAGTAAGTCACAACTTTAAGATGATCATGTTATAAATTCAAAGTGTATCAAATGTAACAACATTTAGGCATTGATGACAATCAAATACGCAAGGAACGTTCACAACGGTTAAATTCAAGAATTTAGGAAGAGGACAATAATTTCATGGTAACCACCAACAAGAACTGAAATCTCAACATGTTAACAAACATAAAGAAATCAAATACCAATAAATCTCACAAGATAAAAATAAGCATGGTATGAAAGAAATGCGATCAAGACGTGAGGTAACGACTTAAGAATAAACCGACTAACAAGTAAGCAAACGGCATTGTAAAAACAAGCAATTTAAAATTTCAATCCATTAAATGAAAATAGACATTACAATGAGCAATTTGCAAAAAGAACGGGTTAAAAACAGTGAAGAATGAACAAGTTATGAATTATTGAAGTTTCAAAGATTTTATGAAAATAAAATAAACAAATGAAACAAGCACATAAAAAAAAGATGGCATTGGTAGGGATTGAACCCACGCCCTTGTATCACAAACACAACACACATCCACTAGGCCACTGCGCGTGCGCTGGTAAGGAAATGGAAGGAATATCACAAAATAAAATCAATGATAATTGAAAATAAAAATGCCCAAAAGAGTTTATCACCAAGGATCGAACTCAGGACTGGCAAGTGAAAGGTACAAAGCACGCAAGTTTCTTACCACTGGGGTGGCTATACATCCAAGTATAAAGCCACCCCCATAAATACATAACACTAAATATGATGGATTTCTGGGCAAAAAGCAAGTCACCAAACCAAAAACGTGAAGAATTCAAACTCTGTCAAAACTCAACCTTTTTTTAATGAAATTTTAGTCAAACATGACTGCTTTTTAATGAGGATTATGATGGTATCAACAAAATTATGAAGTGATGTCTCAAATGAAAAACACGATAGAAAATGTAAGTTGATCAAATGAGTTGCATTTTGATGAAACACACTAGTTCAGAGTCCATACACATCACATAGGCATTGCACACAAGTCATATACATCATAACAGAGGGACTAAACACTTAGGGCTCAAGCACAACTCAGTAGAATAGGAATTGGTTCATGAATTGAAAATGTGGTGTGAAAATTAGAACAAGCTGTCAAGGGCAGATGGCAAGGTTCAATGTACATACATAGCCTAACATTCCTAAACATGTTATTGATGATGCTCTCATATGCTATAAATCAAACACCAAAACTCAGGCAGAAAAAAGAAGATAGGATGCAGCATGATAGCATATTGGATGAAACTTAGTAAAGTGGTGAACTTGCTTTCAAAACCACAATGATAAATGACCTCAAACCAAAACCAAGTTGTTTAAAAAACTAACAGATAACAGCTACAAATAGTTACATATAAATGTGGCTAAAATAAATGTGATGTGGGAGGAATCAAAGATGATGAACAAAGCAGCCAAGCTGCAGGCCAGGGCCAAAATGGCCCTGCTGCCCAGAATTCACACAAAGGGCTGATCATGGATAAAAATCAATCTTGGATCAGAACAGAACAGGAGAAGTCATGCAACCTCAACCAACTATCAAAATGCAATAAGAAACAGGCTAACCACAACCAAGATGCTAATATCAAACATTAAGCACAACTGTTATGTGTTGCCAAGTGAAATGAAAAGAAATGCAAGTTGGAAGCCAAGTTAAGAAACAGGCACAATTAGATTGAACAGACCTTGCATACATACCCAAAAGATAATATTAGTGTGTCTACACTTCAAAATTAGCCACAAACATCATAGAAATGAAAGTCACCTACCAAACTGCTCACTTAAGCATACACATGCATAATTGAAGTCATATCATGATTGGACAAGTTTAGGCAGAACAAAACATCATACACAAGTCTCAAATATGTCAATGGATGATTCTAGCTCTTAAGATTGGTCATGAAATGCATACAACAAAAAAAGCTCTCAAGTTGCAATGGTATCATAGATGGTAAGTGAGGGTTGTCAAGCAGGCAAGCAAAGTATTCACAAAGGTGTTGGTTCAATACACATACAAATCCTAAACACTATTTAGAGGTCTAATGCTTCATGGAATGATTCAAATCAACACAAATAACATGATGAAGGGTACAGCTGTGGTTTCAAAACAGTTTGGCAGCAGTGTGGTTACAAACTGGTCAAGCAAAAAGTAGGTGGTCTCATGTTAAAAAGATAGCACATACACATCATAAATATAGAAATGAATGAGTTTCAACTCAGAAAACAAGCATTGTGCATTTGGAACAAAATCTGGTATGGTCATGGCATGTTTGGTCTTGAAAAAGCAATTTTGAAAATGAGATGAAGAAACAAGTAGACATAGGTCAAACCAACAATATACACACATCAAAATCATGAAAATGGATGAGTTTTAACTCAAAGTTTAGGCATATGACAGTTGGAGCAGAATTTGGCATGTTGTGGCATATTAAAAAGCTGTTTTGAAATAGAAAAGTGGTATAGCAGGGAATTTGGCAAGACAATGAGATTCATGCTAAACTAATAAATACACACATCAACAATATGCTAACAGATGAGACTATGCTCAAGAAACAGATCAAACCATCACCAAACAAACTATGGCATACTGGTTGTAAAGAATTGCAAAAATGTCAACATTTCAAAAGCAAGTATGATCTGTTAAGACAGTTGAGGTAATTAGGCATCATATACAAGTTTTAAACAAGTAGAATAATGATTCTAGGCATATGGATCAAGTAAAAACTAAAGGTGAGAAAAACACTTAGAGGGGGGGGGGGGGTTGAATAAGAGTTTTAAATAATATGGCAATAAAAACAACTCAAGATTTTTATCCTGGTTCGTTGAACTCAACTACTCCAGTCCTCCTTATCAAAGATGATTTGCCTTTCTCCACAAGGACTTAATCCACTATTAATCAACTGATTACAATAGCAAGCACTAAGAACAACTGTCTTAGTATTCTCAAGAACTACTGACCACACCTTGGTCTTCTCAAGGAACTTCTTACAAATTAATGTAAATTAAACAAGTGTTTAAATGCTTCTAATAAGCTGTATCACAACTGTGATATTTACACTTAAGATTAAGTACAATAAAACTATACAGGTTTATGAAAGAACAAATGTATAAGAGCTTTGAGAGATTTTCACTTTGATGCTTCAAGCGTGTGTATCAAAAATTTCTTTCTGATTGAGCAACTTCTAAATGTTGTAGAAGTTCTCCTTTTATAGCTTTTTCCAAGTGCTTTGAATAATGTGCAGCTGAGTATTATATTGAAATATAAGACTTTTCATCACCAAAAGATATGGGCAGAGACATGCTTCTTGCAGGAAAAGTATGGTTGTAGAAGCTTTGGGATTAGCACCACGTCTCTTCATTGGACAAAATAGTCGTTGGTTACTTTGGAAGTAGCACCACGTCCAATCAAGTTTACAGCTTCTTCAACAAGCTTCCTTCATGATGAAGTCTTCATAATATGCACTTCAAAACTTGTAACAAGCTTAAAAGGAATGAAATACTTGAGATGATCAGAGCTAAATGTTTGAGATGATCAGAGCTTTGATAGAAGATCAGAACTTGATATATCAGAGTCTCAATCTTGATCAGAGTCTTCATCAGAGTATGCAGCAGTATGTGCTTGAGCGTGAATATTATTTGATTAGAGTCTGATTATCAGAGCCTCTGTTCTTGCAGTAAAATGAACTTCAGAGTCTGATTTGATCAAAGCTTTCAACTCTTTATACAATTCTTTTAGAAACGCTTCAGATCATTCTGCAGCTTCTGCTATAGATTCTTCTGGCAGCGCTTCAGAGTCTTCTAATTGTCTTGCATCTGATGCTTCAGAGCCTTGCGTAGTTGCTTGTACTTATGTATTTTGCTTCTTTAAGAGTATTCAATTTAATACCTGAAACAATAATACTCGAACAAATTTAGAGTATATATTTTCTTAATACAAAATTCCATAAGAGTTATCATCAAAACATAGAGATATAAGAAACACCAATCTGTGTTCTAACAATCTCCCCCTTTTTGATGATGACAAAACATAGGAAATTTTGTTCAATACAGAGAATAAAATATATAACTCCCCTTGAGATTAAGAATCTCCCCCTGAAATGAATACTCTAATAGAAGAGAACACTTCCCTTTTTTCTTGAGTATATTTAGAACCTGGTAGGAATCCTTGTTAAAATAAAGAATTAGAGCTTGGATGCTTTCCAGAATCAGAGCCTGATGAATTCTTTCAAATAAAGAGTCTGGTTTATCTTCCAGAATCAGAGTCAAATTTGCTTCAAGGATTAGATCCTAGATGGGTAATTCTCAGGGTAACTTCAAAGAATTTTTGTCAAATAAAACAATAAAATCTGAAAGACTTAAAATTCAATTGTTAGTTAATACTATGTCTGAATTTCATTTTAGTATTGCTTATGGATTGAACAATCAGATTCTTTTTCTCCCCCTTTTTGTCATAATCAAAAAGAGTTTAAAAGACAGAAAAGATAACAGAAGAAAAGAAAATAAAACACATAAATGAAAAACAGAACAGCCAGATTCATTCAAAAAAGATGTTCAGACAACAGATGATTGAAAACAAACAACAGAAAACAAGTGCAAACATAAGTGAAAAAACATGGAAAAGAAAATTAGGGCTGGCGAGATGCAATCAGGGTCAGAAGATCAGTAATCTTTGCAGTAGACTCTTCTTGCTTAGCCATCCAAGTTTTGATCTCCTCAATAGTCTGTTCTTGTTTTACCATCCATGATCTAATTTCCTTAACTTCTTGGACAACATCTGGAGTCTCAGTCTTCATCTCAGATGCAGAGGGTGCAGAAGCAGATGCAATTGCCTTAGGATGATCAATCTCCATGTCATCTTGATTGGGCACCAGAGGCTCTGCAGGAGTATCTTTTATCATTGGAGCAGTATCTTCAGATGAAGAGTCTTCAGCAGGAGCATCTTCCAGAAGTAGCACTGGGGTTCTGAGAATGCTCAGCAGAGTCTGTCTGACCATTTCAGCAAACTTTGCCTTTGTATCATCAGCGCAAACTGCTCTGAGATTAGAGGCAGCAGTGTTGAACCTTGAGATGAATCTGTTCCAAGAAGCTTCAGATTCAGCAGGATCCATACTAGACAGACACTCTTTTTCTACAGAAGAAATCCCCATACGAATTTCCTTCTTGAAATTCTTAAACAAAGTATAAACATCTGATCTGGGTTTGGGGTACAGATAGTCTTCTACGGTGACTTTTTGTGAAGGTTCAGGGCTTGTTTGAGTTTGTTCAGGAGGTGTATAATCAGATGGTGGTTGTTCAGATGGTTGTTATTCAGATGGTTGTTGTTCAGATGGTTGTGGTATGGTGAGATGAGGAGTAGTGGGTGTCGAGGTATCAACATCAAATGGTGTTAATGTAAAAACATCAGATGAAGATGGTAGAAAGTCTGTGAAGTTAAATTTGGAACGAAGATCAAGCTGATGATGGTGTTGTTCAGAAGCAGGTAGCTCAGATGGTAGTGGTTTATAAGGGTCAGGAATTTGTAAACAAGATGATGAGTGAACTTCATATTCATCAGAATCAGATGATTCAATTGAATGATATGAAGTGGAAGATAAGACAAACATGGTTGCAATGGGTTGCACATCCAGAATGTCTTCAGATGGTTGTGGGATAGAGGGTTTAGGATCAGGGATGGTTGGTTCTTCTGGTGGTTGAGTAGAAGAGGGTGGTTCAGATTATATTTGTTGTTGTGGTTCAGATGATGTTTGTTAAGGGGGTTGTTTTTTAGATGATTTTTGTTGAGGGGGTTCAGATGGTTGATGAACAGAAGATGGTTGAGAGGGTGTATGAGGAGATGAAGTGGGTTCAGATGTATGATATCCAGATGTATGAGGTCTAGATGGTTGAGGAGGAGATGGTGGAGGTGGAGGTGAGGGTGAATGAATAGATGGTTGTGGATCAGATGTTAATACTTGTTTAATCGTTTCTCTTATTTCCTCCAAGCTAGCTTCTGGAGGATTTGCCTTCAGCTTCTTGTCCTTCTGAGGCTGGACAACAGCATCAGAGGCTTTCCTCTTAGGCTGTGCAACAGATCCTTCCTCAGCTTTCCTCTTCTTGCGCCTTTCTCGCAGAAGATTTGGCAACACTTCTCCTTCCTTCTGTACTATGTTGGCAGGCAGAGGAATACCATCTCTCAAACATTCAACAATGAATGATAGAATGCTTTTCCTAGGTTCATCTGCACTGAACATAGGAAAATCTGCTATATGAATCCTTCTTCTGCTGACTTCTTCAGAGTCAATCTTCTTAGGTTTGCCAGCAAGCTCTGAGATGACCTTCATCCTTTTCAGAGTATTCCCATTAATGACAGATCCTATAATGTAAGACAGATCATCTGTCAATCCAGCATCAGTCAGATGCTTTACAAGACGATTCTCTGTCAGAATGTTTGATATCAGCCTTCCCATAGGGATCCAATTTCTGATCTTTCCAGCCTTAGCTCTTACTTCTTCTCTTGCTTCCTTTATGTGATTCAGAAGATGACTGAATAAAAGATAAGGCAGATCCACCTTCTTGCCTTGACTCATACAGAACATGAAGTACAATTGTTCTGTGTTAAAATAATCTGGAGAGTTTAAAGATTTTCTATGAAAAATAGAGCTCATGAAAATCTTAGCCCAGATTCTATAAACAGGCTTCAGCTCTCTGACTTTGTTGGATGGTTCCCCAAAAACACAGACCTCTTGAAAAACATCATCCAAGTCCACACGAGCAGTTGCCATACTTGTAATTCCATCAGTTTCATTGTACTCAATCAGTTGTCTGATTAACTTCTCAGTAATAACAATCTCCTTTCCGAGAATAGAAGAGTGAATGAACTTAGGGCAAACTTGGGCGTGAATCTAGAATTATTTCACCAATACTGGATAAACAGGACCCATCAACCTTTCAAAGTACTTTGCCCAGTTTTGAGTTTTAATGGTTGGTTTGAGATCAAAACCATTTTCTTCAATGGAAGCAAAATCCACAAAATTTTCACATAGAACCTCAAGATCCTTAGTTGGAGTGAGAAGAGTTCTCATTGGTTCCTTGTACACAACAACATTTGGAGATGGCACAACAGCAGTAGAGGATTGCATCTGAGCAGATGTTGAAGATGATGACGCCATTGATGTTCATGAGATACGTCTAGGTTTACGTGAGGATTTGGGTTTTGAAAAGAGATGGAAGCAATGAAGAAGACATAAATGCATATGAGAAAATGTGATAGATAGTGTAAAGTGTGAAATGTGAAGTGTTGTGAGAATATATATAGAACAATTTAGGGCAAGCAAAAGACACACAGAATCTCACGCGTACACTAAGCAATTAATGAAGTGAAAATAATCATATCAAGCAATTAATACAAAGAATAAAATCATTTGAAGCATTTATGATTCTGACAGATGGGGGGAAAATCAAGAGATTTAGATTTTCAAAGCAATACCTCAAACGTGAATTCAGTATGGTGCACTCTATCTTTCCAGATTCTGAGATACACGTGTTTGCTTGCATGTGCCTCTGAAACATCTCGAGAAATGAAACGTTAGGCAACGTTCAGATCCTCTGAGCCTTGTTAGTTCAGATTTACACACAAATAAATAAACACAGAATTGAGATGAAGAAATACTTCAGAGTTTAGACATTTATCATTTGAGAAAAAATTTCATCTGATGAATATTTTATTCTGGACAGAAGTCCATACTTATATTTTTCAGAATAAATTTAAATATATCTTCAGCAAGGGGTTTTGTAAAGATATCAGCCCATTGATGATCTGTATCCACAAAGTTTAAATTGATAATTCCCTTCTGAACATAGTCTCTGATGCAATGATGTTTAATCTCTATATGCTTAGCTTTAGAGTGTAAATTAAGGTTTTTAGATAAGCATATAGCAGAAGTATTATCACAGAAGATAGAAATGTTACTCTCAAAAATCTGATAATCTTCCAGCTGACTTTTCATCCAGAGCATCTGGGTGCTACAACTAGCAGCAGCAATATATTCTGCCTCTGTTGTTGAAAGTGCAATTGTGGGTTGCTTCTTGCTGAACCATGAGATTAGATGACTTCCAAGAAACTGACAGCTTCCAGAAGTACTTTTACGTTCTATTATGTCTCCAGCATAGTCAACATCACAAAATCCAACTAATTTATAATCATCAGATCTTCTGTAACATAGACCCATGTTAGTAGTACCTTTCAGATACCTTAGAATCCTCTTAACAGCTGTTAAGTGAGATTCTCTAGGATCTGATTGGAATCTAGCACACAAACAAACACTGAATAAAATATCAGGTCTTGAAGCAGTCAAATATAGGAGGGATCCAATCATACCTCTGTAAATTTTTGATCAACTTTCTTACTTACCTCTTCCTTACCAAGTGTGCTTGTAGGATGCATTGGAGTTTT
Organism: Lathyrus sativus; assembly: GCA_963859935.3. NCBI lineage: Eukaryota > Viridiplantae > Streptophyta > Magnoliopsida > Fabales > Fabaceae > Lathyrus > Lathyrus sativus. The sequence goes on from OZ012736.1 coordinate 72,617,014, forward strand.
TGCCAATTTGCTTTCATTCAGATTGAACTTCTTCAGAAGCTCTTTGACATATTTAGTCTGGTGAATATATGTGCATTATGGAGTCTGATTTACTTGGATTCCCAGATAGAATCTAAGTTCTCCCATCATGCTCATTTCAAATTCAGCCTGCATAGACAAAGCAAACTCCTTTCCCAGCATAATATTGGTAGATCCAAAAATAATATCATCCACATAAATTTGACAAATTAGTAAATCTTTCTTAAATGTTTTACAGAAAAGAGTTGTGTCCACTTTGCCTCTAATAAAGTTCTTTTCCAGAAGAAAATTACTTAATCTTTCATACCAAGCTCTGGGAGCTTGTTTCAAGCCATAAAGAGATTTTTTGAGTTTGAAAACATGATCTGGAAATTTATCACTTTCAAAACCAGGAGGTTGATGGACATAAACTTCTTCTTCTATAATACCATTTAAGAAGGCACTCTTAACATCCATCTGATATAGAGTGATGTTATGTTGTGCAACAGATGAAATAAGAAGGCGTATAGATTCTAACCTTGCCAATTGGAGCATAAGTCTCAGTGTAATCAATTCCTTCTTGTTGACTGTATCCTTGAGCTACTAGCCTTGATTTGTTCCTAACAACTTCTCCTTGCTCATTTAGTTTATTTCTGAATACCCACTTTGTTCCAATGATATTGAAACCTTTTGGTCTTGGAACCAGATCCCAAACATCATTTCTTGTAAATTGATTCAGCTCATCTTGCATTGCAAGTATCCAATCATTATCACTCAGAGCCTCATCCATATATGTTGGTTCAATAATAGACACCAACTCAAAAAGTGATGTTCCAGATGATCTGTAAACGACCTTGTTCTTATAGGGTAATATTTCTTTCCAATAATCATTTCTTCTGGGTGAGAAGCTTTGATTCTGGATGATCCTTTAACTGTTGGTTCTTCAGAAATATTCATGTTATTCATCTGAGCAGCCAATGGATTTGCATCTGGCGTAGCTTCTTCTTGAGCTTTCTCTACCTCTGGTTTCTCAAATTCTGTGAGAATAACTTCTCCATCTGCAGAGCTTTCAAGCTGCTTTGGCTTTTGATTGCCAAGCTTATCATCAAATCTAACATGTATAGATTCCTCCACAATCTGTGTCTCAGTATTGTATACTTTGTAGCCTCTAGAGCATTCAAAATATCCAAGCATGAAACACTTTTGTGCTTTAGAATCAAACTTGTTAAGATTCTCTTTAGTGTTCAGCATAAAACATATACATCCAAAAGGAGGGAAATAAGAAATGTTTGGCTCTCTATTCCTCAATAATTCATAAGGTGTCTTTTCCAGAAGAGGTATAACAGACACTGTGTTCTGAATGTAACATGTTGTGTTAATTGCTTCTGCCCAAAAATGTTTTGCCATGTTAGTATCATTGATCATGGTTCTGGCCATCTCTTGCAATGTTATATTTTTCCTCTCTACAACTCCATTCAGTTGTGGAGTTCTAGGACAGGAGAAATCATGAGCAATGCCATTTTCATTAAAATATTTTTCAAAATGTTTGTTTTCAAATTCACCACCATGATCACTTCTGACTTTAACAATTTTGAAATCTTTTTTAGTTTGGACTTGTTTGCAGAAGTCAAAGAACACTGAATGTGACTCATCCTTGTGCTTTAGGAATTTTACCCATGTCCAAGGAATGTAGTCATCAACAATGACTAATCCATACTTCTTGCCTCTGATGGATGCAGTTCTCACTGGTCCAAACAGATCAATGTGAAGTAACTCTAATGGTTTTGAAGTTGAAACAACATTTTTGGATTTGAAAGATGATTTTGAAAATTTTCCTTTCTGACATGCTTCATAAAGAGCATCTGAGTTGAACTTCAAATTAGGAAGTCCTCTGACCAGATTAAGTTTATTAATCTGAGAAATACGTCTCATATTAATATGACCCAATCTTCTGTGCCAGACCCATTGCTCATCATTAACAGACATAAGGCATTTAACATTCTGAACCTTAAGTTCTGAAAGACTGATTTTATAAATGTTGTTTTTCCTTTTACCATTAAAGAGGATTGAGCCATCATTTTGACTAACAGCTTTGCAACACTTTTGATTAAAGATTATGTCATAACCATTGTCACTTAATTGACTTATGGACAATAGATTGTGAGCTAATCCTTCAACAAGCAAAACATTAGTTATGGAAGGAAGTTTACCATTTCCAATGGTTCCAGAGCCAATTATCTTGCCCTTCTGATTCTCTCCAAACTTGACGTCTCCTCCAGATCTAAGCTCCAGACTTTGGAACATAGACCTTTTTCCCGTCATATGTCGTGAGCATCCAGAGTCCAGGTACCATGACTGGAGTCTTGACTTTGCTGCTAAGGATGTCTGCAACATAGATTATCTTATCCTTAGGTACCCAGATTTTCTTGGGTCCTTTTTGGTTAGTTGCCTTAAAGCTTTTTCTGAACTTCTGTCTTTCAACATAAGACTTGTTCTGATTAGCTTTAGATTTATTAAACACAGGTTTGTTCTGATTAGAACTTGTGTGTTTAATATCATTTAAATGACCAAATGTAAACTGAGAATATAAAGGAGGATACTTGATATCCAGTTTATCTACAGGTTTTGGATTTGAATCCTCATAAGAAAAAGATTTATATCCAACACCTTTTCTATAGTTTCTGCTAATACCATAGATCATTGAATCCATCTTGCTTCTATCTAGGCTTTTAGTTAGAAACTTCCTGAAGCTATAGTCATACTCTTGTAAAATATTTTTAGAGCATGGTTCAGACTTTGGATCAGAGTTTAGTTGAGCAGATTCTAAATTATTTTTCAATTGAAGATTTTCAGCTTTTAGCTCAGCTATTTCTGATTCAAACTTGTTACTCACAAATTCAACATGCTTTAGAAGCTTTTTGTATTTGAGTTTAACTTTGCTATAGTTTTCAAGAATATCAGATAGACTTTCAACAAGTTCTTGTCTAGAAAGTTCAGCAAATACCTCCTCAGAATCAGATTTTGATTCTGATCTAGATGATTCAACACTGTCTTCTATGTCAGCCATGAATGCTACATTAACACATTCTTCTTCTGACTCTGATGACGAATCAGATGCATCTGAGTCATCCCAAGTAGCCATCAGAACTTTCTTTTTGTGATCTGACTTTCTCTTTGGCTTCTCCTTCTGAAGCTTTGGGCATTCACTCTTGTAGTGCCCAGGTTCTTTGCATTCATAGCAAACAACCTCTCTTTTTCCAGATCGTCTGTGTCCAGAGGATTCTCCAGATCTTCTGTATCCAGAGGGTTCTCCAGATCTTCTGTGTCCAGAAGATTCTTTGTGTTGATCTGGTTTCCTGAAGTTCTTGAACTTCCTTTGCTTATTCTTCCAGAGTTTGTTGATTATTCTGGACAACAAGGATAGTTCTTCTTCATCTTTAGAAGAAGAATCTTCGGAGCTTTCTTTTATTACCTGCAATGCTTTAACAGATTTATTATATTTTAAAGCAATTGACTTACCTTTCTTTAGAGGCTCATCTTCCTCTAGTTCAATCTCATGACTCCTCAGAGAACTGATTAGTTCCTCCAGCGTAATCTTGTTTAGATCCTTTGCCAGCTTCAGAGCAGTGACCATGGGTCTCCATCTGATTGGCAAGCTTCAGATTATTTTCTTGACATGATCTGCTGTAGAGTAACCCTTGTCCAGAGCCTTTAAGCCAGCAATGAGAATCTGGAATATGGAAAACATGGCTTCAATAGATTCAGATTCTTCCATTTTGAAAGCTTCATACTTCTGGATCAGCATCAGAGCCTTGGTTTCTTTAACTTGAGAATTTCCTTCATGAGTCATCTTCAGGGATTCAAATATATCAAAGGCAGTTTCTCTGTTGGTTATTTTCACATACTCAGTATGAGATATAGCATTTAGCAAGATAGTTCTAGCCTTGTGGTGATTTCTGAATTCCTTCTTTTGCGCCTCATTCATTGATTTTCTGTCAATTTTCTTGCGATCCCCATTAGTAGGATGAACATATCCATCAATAACTAAGTCCCAAAGATCAACATCAAATCCTAGAAAGAAACTTTGTAGTCTATCTTTCCAATAGTCAAATTTCTCTCCATCAAACATGGGAGGTTTTGTGCTGACTCTTTCTTCATATTTGTTGTTGCTGGATGTTGAAGCTTCAACAGCCATAATGTATATCAACCAAGAATATCAATAGTTTTTCCCACTGGATCTTTTCTGGTCACGATTAAGTGATAGCACAAACAGAACCGGAGCTCTGATGCCAACTGAAGGTGAGAAAAATACTTAGAAGGGGGGGGGGGGAGGGTTAAATAAGAGTTTTAAATAATATGGCAATAAAAACAACTCAATATTTTTATCCTAGTTCATTGAACTCAACTACTCCAGTCCACCTTATCAAAGATGATTTGTCTTTCTCCACAAGGACTTAATCCACTATTAATCAACTGATTACAATAGCAAGCACTAAGAACAACTGTCTTAGTCTTCTCAAGAACTACTGACCACACCTTGGTCTTCTCAAGGAACTTCTTACAAATTAATGTAAACTAAACAAGTGTTTAAATGCTTCTAATAAGCTGTACCACAACTGTGATATTTACACTTACGATTAAGTACAAATAAAACTATACAATTTTATGAAAGAACAAATTTATAAGAGCTTTGAGAGATTTTCACTTTGATGCTTCAAGCGTGTGTATCAAAAATTTCTTTCTGATTGAGCAACTTCTAAATGTTGTAGAAGTTCTCCTTTTATAGCTTTTTCCAAGTGCTTTGAATAATGTGCAGCTGAGTATTATATTGAAATATAAGACTTTTTATCACCAAAAGGTATGGGCAGAGACATGCTTCTTGCAGGAAAAGTATGGTTGTAGAAGCTTTTGGATTAGCACCACGTCTCTTCATTATACAAAATAGCCGTTGGTTACTTTGGAAGTAGCACCACGTCCAATCAAGTTTACAGCTTCTTCAACAAGCTTCCTTCATGATGAAGTCTTCATAATCTGCACTTCAGCACTTGTAACAAGCTTAAAAGGAATGAAATACTTGAGATGATCAGAGCTAAATGTTTGAGATGATCAGAGCTTTGATAGAAGATCAGAACTTGATATATCAGAGTCTCAATCTCGATCAGAGTCTTCATCAGAGTATGCAGCAGTATGTGCTTGAGCGTGAATATTATTTGATTAGATTCTGATTATCAGAGCCTCTGTTCTTGTAGTGAAATGAACTTCAGAGTCTGATTTGATCAAAGCTTTCAACTCTTTATACAATTCTTTCAGAAACGCTTCAGATCATTTTGCAGCTTCTGCTATAGATTCTTCTGGCAGCGCTTTAGAGTCTTCTGATTGTCTTGTATCTGATGCTTCAGAGCCTTGCGTAGTTGCATGTACTTATGTATTTTGCTTCTTTAAGAGTATTCAATTTAATACCTGAAACAATAATACTTGAACAAATTTAGAGTATATATTTTCTTAATACAAAATTCCATAAGAGTTATCATCAAAACATAGAGATATAAGAAACACCAATCTGTTGTCTAACAAAAACAAGTTGAGGTAGAATATGACATGTGATTGGCATTATGAGGTTTGAAAAAAAAACAAGTTTGGAAGAAAAACAGTTTTGAGCAAGTAGGGCCATTTTGAACATACAAGTACAATATACATCCTCAAAACATGTTAAATGATATTTCCACATACAATGATCTTACACAGGCTGTACAGAATGAAAAATGACATGTTGGTCCAAAGCATTTGACAGCAAAACACATAAAACCTCAAAACTGTCCTCAACAACCAAATCTTAAGTTCTCAACACTTTAACAAGCTCAACTAGGCAAACCATACCATATAAAGACAAGTCAATAGTTTAGAACACTAAAAACTCAACATGGCAAGCACAAGCCTCTTAACACCAAACCTATGGTAATGATAAAGCAAAAAGACACAAAATAACATAAGTGTGAAAACAAGAGACACACTAGATTCAAACATGATCTAGGGCAGGGGGATCTCATGAAACAACTTACAAGTTATCTAAATATCATCAATACACTAAGATTGACAAATCTAGGGCAAGCACACCAACATTTCACGTTTTAGATCCTAAAGGCTAATCTTGGATAAAATCTTCAAAACAAGTTGTACACAACAACAAAGCTCAATATTGGTAACATATCAACAACACATCATACATGGATAAAATACTTTGACAAAAGCAATACCATGACCACAAAACATAAGTTCTTGACTAAGGACCCTTATGGGACATCAATGACTATATTTCACAACAAACATCTCAAAATGGTGAAACATGACAATGTATGAACAATAAAGAGTTTGAACATTACATACCTCTTGTAGACAAATCTTGAGCAAGCTAAAAAAGCTAAGAAACCCATAGACCTTCTTCTTTGGCAAGGATTTAGAGTTTTCTTCCTCTTGAAGCAACAAGCTATCTTTCAAGACATTTAGAGTTGTGAACCTCCCAGCTGGTTTTTGAGAGTTTGGACAGTTGAGGTATGATATATATGAGGTGTTGGGAGTGTTGGAATGGTGGGAAATGCCTCAAGTAAAGATTTGGCTTCCAAAGTGCATGAAAGTCAACATACTAAGGTATGAAGGTTGAATTTTGGGAAAATAGTGTTTTTGGGTGGTTTGAGTGTATGGACACCTTCTACACAATGTTTATGGATTGTGTAAATGATTTTGAGTGGCTTGGAAGTGGTGGAACTGAGTTTGAGCAGAGTTTTGCTCAAGACAGTTTTTTTAGTGAAAACTTGAAGTTTTTGAAAAAGGAAGCTTTTGAGAAAATGGTGGAGAGTTGAGAGTTGTTGTTTCTCTTGGTTTCTAAGAGTGCTCTGGTGTGTCTAACATCATAAAGAATGCCTCTATTTATAGTTAAGATGAACATGAGGGCAGATTTGGATTTTTCATTTTTGGAGGGAGATTATGAAATCTTGAATGAATCTTTCTAAGATCTTTGTGGCAGCTCTTACATATTAGCTCCATGGACAAATGCTGATCCAAAATCAATTGAGATGGGAAGGATGGGATGGCTAGGAAGGTAGGGGACTGCAGCTGCCCAATTTGCTTTGAAAAGTTTCTCTTTCATGGCTTTTAAATGAATATTATAATGTCCACTTGCTCCAAGTTGAACAAACTCTCCAATTCTTCATTTTTTCTGGTGTTTGCATCATCCAAACTTCATAATATTAGAAAGGAACAAGATCCAATGGCTGAGGGTGGCCCAAGTTGATGAATTTTGAATTTTGAAAAGTGTTGGATTGGTAATCTCAAGTGTGGCAGCCCTAACTTTCATGATCCATAACTTTCTGCTCACACATGCTATTGAGGAGTTCTACCACAATTTAGAAAGCCCTTAAGTAGCTCTATAACTTTCATGTTTTTGAGATTTCCAAATTCTAGGTGGAACTAGGTTGAAAAACCCTTCCAAGTTGCTGAAAAAATCACTTAAAAAAGCTAAATAACTTGGAATTTTTCTAAGTTATTTCCCTTCTTGAAATGAATTTTGTCATATCTCCAAATATATGCATTTTTTGATCATGGACCACTTTGAGGATTTTCTAGGACTTGTCAAGAGCTTTCTAATGAGCTTGGAACCACTTCATTTAGATGTGTGGTTGAGGAGTTATGGTCTTGTCCCTTTTAAAACCCTAATTCCCGATTTTTGCAATTACTTCCTAACCCTTGATCCAATGGTCATGAAATTTTATGGGAAGGTGTAATATGGCATAAGGAACATTTTTTATTCACATCTACAATTCAAATTTCTTATTGTTGAAGAGTTGACGTTTCGGTCAACCGTTCGATCAATCGGTGACTACCGAGTCGACTGTCGATGATCCAGATATTCTGAGGACTTGAAACTCTTTGGATAGACTTTACTAAGCCATAGGAGCTTAATGGACCTTCATACCACCATTGAAACACTTTTTAAATCAAAAGTCAAACTACAGTCGACTTTTCCTGATCGAAAACCCTAATCGGGTATCTTGAACTGCACTGTTCTCAATTCCCGGGTGACCACCTCAAATTGAATTCATACTTGACCTAATGTAGTATATTATATATTGTTTATAGTTGAATCAATCCAAAACATTGATTGATCAAACCATCGAAGCCTCGATCTTGACGGTACAGAACCCTGATTCATCTGCATCCTGACAAAGATAAACTTGAAAGGGGTTAAGGTTAGTTAATCAAATGAATATGATCCTAAAATGATGATAAGGATATAAGGGGTCAAAATTTGGGGTTAAACACTATGGATCCACAGTGAATCTAATGTCGCACATCATGCTGAGAAGAATCGGCAAGTACGACACAGATACCAAGCCTCGTAACATGGTACTCTCCAATTATGAGGGAAAGGTGGGCGCCACTCTGGGTGTTATACAAGTTGATTTGATGGTGGGGAGTGTTACAAGGCCTACTATTTTTATGGTCGTAGAGACGTAGGCCGACTACAACTTGCTGCTGGGTCGAGAATGGATTCATGGAATTGGGGTTGTGCCATCTTCCATGCACCAGAGAATCACGATATAGAGACCAGATTGTATTGTCGAAAATATTGAAGCTGATCAAGGCTATTTAAAAGCTCTAATCAACCATGTTGACAGGTGTAGTTTCGACAAACACTTGGCCTATATTGCTCCGTGCAATCCGGCTAATTTTGCTTTCACCCCAGACAACGTTGTTTATTGTTTGTTGTATCTGCATCCTGTTCAGGGTTTTTGATGGGACAGAATGACAGTCTGCCATACCTTGATGTGTCTGGGATAACCCCAACAAGTTGGGGAAGAGAATTTGATAATGATGACTGAATTCTAAGTACTAAAAAGGATTTTGGCTTACATAGCCAAAAGTAAGTTACAAACGGCCTTAGAGGCTGAAATGGAAAACATGGATGTAGAAGCCAACCAAGATTCACACCAAGAAGGTCCTGGTAAAGACTTTGATCCAGAACCTCCTGATAGGGTTCAATAAAAACAACAAAGGCTCGATGCAATTTATGATGATGAGCCTTTGGGTTTCAAGAAGGATCCGTTGGCATCCAACATTAAGATGCTAGTGCAAGATCCACTTCAAGAAATTGACCTAGGAGAGGGGGAAACAAAGAGGCCAACATATATAAGTGCCAACATCAGCGCACAAATCAAATCGAAGTAATCCAATTACTAAAGAAGTTTAAAGACTGTTTTGTGTGGGATTATAGCGAGATGCCTGGTTTAAGAAGGGATTTGGTCGAACTAAAGTTACCAATAAAGCCTGGAAAGAAGCCTATCAAGAAGAATCCAAGATGATTTACACCGGAAGTTATATCTATCGCTACTGCGAAAAACGAGGCCGGCAAGACAGAAGATTCTCCACCTTTCGTTATTTATCCCTCAGAACGGGAAAGGAAACGATCGAAAAAACCTAACGAAAAGGTATAAGACAAGGTCATCGCAACCATTGTCTGGATTCGGGAGTCGGTTACGCAATGGGAAGGTATTAGCACCCCTCACGTCCATCGTACTTGATGGGATCCACGCTTGTTGTGTTTATCTGACGGGTTTGTTAAATCTATCTACTCTAAGAGGTGTGGTCTGAAAAGAAAAGAAAATGACTCGGCAAAGTATCGCACTTTATGCCTACGTATTCCCGTCTGGAACGAGAAATCAGAGTCAACGTAGTTCGCCTAATAACGGGTGAAAAGAGGGGAAGGTTGCTCGCCAAGATATCGCATCTTGTGCCTACGTACTTTCATACAGCGCGAAAGATCAGAGGAAACGTAGTTCGGGCTACAGAGAACACAAGTTTGTTCAGCTGTTTTTTATCCAAGTAAAGTTAACAGACAGTTCCAGTAGTTGGTGTTTGCAGCTCGATCCTTGGAGACTTAGGTGTTACCGTTTGCGATAGAACTGAAAGTTAACAGAACTCTCTTTACGCAAAGAGTTTTTCTGATTAAAGAAGTCCAAGAGGACAAAAAAGGATTTGACTTTTGTTTTTTAAGTCTTTTACGGAAGAAGTGAATTGAGTTCTGTTTGTAACTCGTGTTGCACTAAAGACTTGGACTTGAGAGTGAATGCGTTGCATGTCACCCAAAGGGTACCACACTAAACACTCGAGTTATGTGAGGGAAACCCTCCCACAACTCTTTCTCAAGTAGCATAAGGCTCGTAACGCACAACACGTGTTGACCTTTATTAAGTGTTTTAACTGTATTTGAAGATGAGAAGAGAAACAGACTCTCTACAGGGAAACTGACTCGATCCTACAGTTATCATGCAATATTCGTCCTACGGTTGTGGTTAAAAGGGAAACTAACTAATGTTATCATGCATGGTTAGAATCCTAATGTCTGTCATAACTTCTCTTGAATAAGAGAAGTCAGAGTTCCTAGGGGAACATGGCAAAGGAAACAACAGTAAACGGAAAAACTGTACAAGAAAGATTACTGTAAACAAATTGCTGTAAATAAAATGCATGTAATGCATCACACAAGCAGAAGGAGCCTAACTCAACTTCTAAACAAGCAAGGCACAAAGGCCACAAACCACACAGGCAAGGGAGCTGAGCTCTACCGAATACCAGCAAGCAAAGCCACACAGTAAAAATACAAGCAGAGGGAGAAACTCAACCTCTAATGCAATACAAGCAAGGGGAGAAGCTCAACCCTTAGAATTCTCTTAGGCCTATGATAATCTACATGAAGCCTAAATCTAATGCAACACTCCAAGCAAGTCATATCAATACAGTTGAACCAGAAGAAAACAGACAAACAGGGAAAACAAGCCAACAATCTCCACAGCAGAGCAATCTTCTGACAACAATCCAATCCAAAGTATGTAACTGCTCTTCAAGTCCACCAACTTCAAGAGAAGGAAAGGGATACTCCATCTTTAAACTTTAACAATGCACTCCACCAAGAATGAAGAGAATCAACAATATGAGTATTTGATAATGGGAAGCAGACAGGAAACCTAATGAATCCCATCTGACACTCAACCAGTCATCAGAGAAAGGCATCCTCAAAATTTCTACTCATTGTAAATATGTCACACATCCCTCCAAAGGAGAGATGAGACTTCCACACGAGGACTTTGAATCATAGGATAGGATGGAAGGTGGATGAAACCAACCATGCTTATTTGAAGGAAGAAACTACTTCTAAAGCTCTCTCCTAAAAACCCTAATTTTATAAGCTACGAAAAGCTAACAAAAAGAAAAGAAAAGCTCCAAGCCAAGCTCCACCAGCCACTCTACAAAAGCTTCATCATGCCCATGACATCCTCCCATAAGAACCAGAAGCCCACCATGCAAGAAAAGCCCACTTTGAGTCCACTCCAAAGCCATCACCAAAGTTGAAACACCAAATGAACAATCAACTTGAATATTCTAACTAAAATAGCAAAACACATCCTAAAAATCTAATTATTTGTCTATGGGAACATGCATTCGTTAATGATCTATAGTTCAAAAATCAAGACCTAATTCAATTTCTAAGTCCTCTAATAAAATCCTAAGTTGAAAGGTATCAATAAAGAGATCCACTAAAGAACACTCCTAAACAACTACCCTAAAATCTTATTTAAAATGATCTAAAAAATCATAACAAAAATCAAATAGCAACATTAACATGCCTACAACCAGCACACCAAATTTCAAGATCAAACTCCAAAATATGGATGAGAAATAAAATGAACAAAATCAGCACACAACCATCACATTATTAAAAACATATTACAAAATAAAATATGAAATAAATGGAAAATGCATGGAAAATTAAAATAAAAAGCATGATAAAATCCTAAACATCTCAGTTTGTATCCACAAATTTTTCCAGAATTTATTACCAACATTTACTATTTTTAATGAATTAAATCTAACAATCAATAAAATAGAAAAATAAAGAAACAAGAAATAAAAGCAATAACTGGAAGGGTGTAATCAGCAAGAAAATCAAGGCTTAATCTCGCCTGGGCCCAAGAATGGGGTGTGGATAGCTCAAGGGCGCTGGGCCCATTTGAGTGTGAATTCAGCAAATTCCTCTAATGAAAATACGCCAGGAGGGGGTGCAATGAGCAGGGATTCTACGTGTAATTCATGCTTGGGCCTGCTAGGGGGCACGAATAGTACAAGAAAACAAAGCCCAAAGCCAAATTAAATCAACTCAGTTTTCTCTCAATTAACTAAAACAACCACGCGAGGGATCGAACCCTCGCTCTTTAGGTCAATACAGCGCGCTGAATAAGCCTGGTAACCTCACTAATCTAAACGACGCGTTTTGGGGGAGGGTTACATGGCGCGCTCTGCATCGTGGCATTGATGACCTGGTCTTCGTCTTCCTCATGCGTGAACGGCTGTGATTTCATCTTCTTCATTTTGAAAAAAATGCAGGGAGGGAAATGCAGATTCCGGCCACGACCGGACGGAGCTTCGCCAGAGAATTTCACGTCCTTCTATCTCTCTTAATACCCGACCAATCAACATGGTTCTTGAAAGAAAATGGATGAAAATTTCACGAGGATTACAACTATCCTATTTAATCACGCTAAAACCTCAATACCAAAGAATTCTACATCTCAACCGAAAGTGGATCAAAACCTAACTTGCCACTAAACCTCAATTTTTCTGTCCAGAAATCATCTATACCTTAATTGCAACCTAACCACATGAATCTAAGCTAATAAAAACGCATGAATTGAGAGGAATTTCAAGAAATAGAAACCTGATTTTAAGCTTCGAGTGTGGTGGTTTCAGACCTCAATTCTCCTCCAACAAGTGCAGAAAGCTTCAATGATTGATGATGAACGTTTCTTGATAATCAATTCTTGCTGTAATCCTCTGAATCTCCAAAACAGAAAATCCAATTCCAAGCTTTTTCACCAACTTGCTCCAATGGCTTCTCAACTGAATTTGACACTAGAAGCTTTTCAGAATGATCCACATCCAATTTATAGTTAGTTAAACAACTTTGGAGGCCCAAACCAAGTCCAATTTGAGATTTTCCATTTTCACTTTCCTTCCAAAATTTCAATGATGGTGGTACACGTTTTGCCTTGCCCTCTCCCTCAAATTCTATCCAATCCACTTACTTAATAGTTAGGGAGTGCAATGGAATAGTTTTCCCTCCTTGATTCCAATCAAAGGGATGCATTTGGTATGTTTCTTCATAATGAAGTAAGACTCCATATGGCCATGTTATGAGCTTCAATTCAAAATTGTGATGATGCCAAAGTCTTTAGAATGTCCACTCCAATCAAAATGATCACAAATTTGGCTGAAAACATATTATTTCCAATTGTTTTGAATTTTTACACTTTAATCCATTAAAATGGTCTTTTTAGGAATTTTCTTCAATCAATGCTTGATACAATCCATATCCATGGACTCTTGATGCTTGGCTAAGCTAAAAACATCATTTTGAGAAACTTTCATGTTGAAAAAAAAATCCATTTGAAGCTTGCAAGATAGTGAAATTGACCTATGATGCCAAATGACCTATAATCTTACTTTCCCAGAATACCCCTAACTTGTAAACCTCATAACTTGAGTTATACAAATCATATGGAAGACTTATAATACAACTTGGAAAGCTAAGATCAAGTCCTACAACTTTGATGTTGGCCAAAAGATCAGATGAAACCTCCTTCTAGGTCAAAAGTACCTTGGAAGTCAGATGATTTTCACAGACAAATTTCAGAGGCATCTGAGGACCTGTAACCTGTCTGAACCATAACTTGAGTTCTATAAATCCAATGGAGGACTTATAGTACTCAAATTAAAGCTAAGAGCATGATCTACAAGTTTCATGTGGAGGACAAAGTCATATGAGGCTTGTATTTTGACTTACATGGCTTGGAAGTTTGGCACTAAATAGGGGATTTTACCCTAGGAACCCTGACTTAGCAACTCCAACCACTCTTGATTCTTCTCAACTTGATCTTGAAACAATCTCTCATATGCCTCATTAGATCATTTCATGATCTCAATGACCTAGAAGTAGGCTTTGATCTTCTTCAATTGCTCATTCTGGCCTAGGATTAACCAGATGAAACCCTAGTGACACCAACTTTCACTATGACTCTTGTACTTGCTACAAACATTTGAATGAGCTCTGTCTTGATCCTCTAGGAACTCTCTAAGCTCTATCCATATACTCTATACATTATCAAAGCTTTACAACCCTCTTATAATCTTCAAATGGCTCCAAGTTAGTAGATGAGCCCCATACAAGCAAATGACCCTCTTAATAACCCACCCTTCTTCCTGATGATTATGGTGACTCCTCAAACTTGAATAATCGTCTGGCTAGGCTTCTCATTTGATCCCCTGTCAAATGAGAAATGCTATGCTATGCAAATGCTAATGCAATGATATTCTAATGCAAATGAAACATAAACCAAGTAAGAAAAGGTTAGGCAAATTTTGGGGTGCAACAGCTGCCCCTATTCAAGCGGCTTGGACCCGATAGGATGAAAAGCGAACGGCTTTCAGGCAATCGAGGTAGAAGACGGTTGAATACCAGAGAACCCAAAAATTTGCTAACTGAAGAGATAAGCTTCCAAACTGCTTGGGAACACTACATCCCAACAATTGAATCCGGTTGTCACAGCAACAACTGATCAATCATCCGATAAAGAACCTGATTTCAATATCAAACACCTGTGTGACGCCACAGGTGTCGAGTCAACGACAAATGCTACGATAAGCAGGCACTACATAAAGCATGACATCAATATCCCTGATCCTCAGTTTCCGCATAAACAGGCATATGGTACATAAAATCGAATCTTGTCAATGTCTCTGACCTTCCATTTCCTTGGAAATGGGAAAACGCTAAATAAAGCGAGAAATGTCAATATCTCTGACCTCGCAATTCCTGAGAAGTGGGAAAAGCCCTGAATTAAAGCGCGAGCTTTTGAACCATCACGTCGACCGTTGAACCATTACGTCAACCAAAGTATGAACTGTCGAACTGTCACATCAACTGTTGAATCATCACGTCAACCGTCCATTTACAAGGAAACGAGCATACGCTAAATAAAAGCGAGAGTTTTCGAACCATCACGCCGACCGTTGAACCATCACGTCAACCTTTCATTCACAAGGAAACGAGCATACGCTAATTAAAAGCGAGTGTTGTCGAACCATCACGTCGACCGTTGAACCATCACGTCAACCTTCCATTTCCGAAGAAGCGGTAAAAGCACTAAATAAAAGTGCGAACTATCAAACCATCACGTCGACCGTTGAACCATCACGTCAACCTTTCGTTCACAAGGAAACGAGCATACGCTAAATAAAAGCGAGAGTTGTCGAACCATCACGTCGACCGTTGAACCATCACGTCAACCTTTCGTTTACAAGGAAACGAGCATACGCTAAATAAAAGCGAGAGCTGTCGAACCATCACGTCGACCGTTGAACCATCACATCAACCTTTCGTTCACAAGGAAATGAGCATACGCTAAATAAAAGCGAGAGCTGTCGAACCATCACGTCGACCGTTGAACCATCACGTCAACCTTTCGTTTACAAGGAAACGAGCATACGCTAAATAAAAGGAGCATACGCTAAATAAAAGCGAGAGCTGTCGAACCATCACGTCAACCGTTGAACCATCACGTCAACCTTTTGTTTACAAGGAAACGAGCATACGCTAAATAAAAGCGCGAATCGGGCATCCGAAAATTTGAACCAACAACTCTGCAGGGAAATTCTGACGACAGCCGTCAAACTCCTATTTCGACAACAGGTGACAACTTCAAGATTTTCAAAACTGATATACAGCAGCCTGAAGAACACTTTGCTGGGGAAGAAGAGAAACTTAACCAAGCAACTCTGATGGGGAAAAACTCTACTGGGGAAGTCACAAGTAACAACTCCGAAAGTTTAAACCACGAAATCTTTTAATGCTGATGTAACAACAACCTGAGAAGAACTCCGCTGGGGGAGAAGAGAAACTTAACTAAGCAACTCTGCTAGGGGAGCATATGATAGGACGAACGCTATCATCGCGTACCTCGCGCCACAAATCTGAAGATCTGGACACCTTCCTGAACAAGTACTTCAATTACCTGCAGGGAAAAACACCTGAAAACAAAGAGGTAAACAACCTGGCCTATGTTTCAAAATGCATATGTTGGACAATGGCGTAATGCTCCATACAGCATGGAAATGCTACGCATTTGAGTAGATGCAAATATGATGATATATGCAAGTGCAAAGGGGTGCTCCAGCAAAATAAATGTTGAAGACAAAGCCGAATCCGCTGGGGATAACCAGGTATCACAGAACTATTCCAGCGAAATCAATGTTGGAAGGGTGAAACCAACTTTGTAGGGGATAACCATCCTGCTGAGGAATGGCTCACAAGTTCGAAATTACGAACTGTACTGAGGATGATCATCCTATCGGAGGAAAAACAACCTGCTGGAGAACAGAAAAGACGGTCCTGCGCGGGGATGATCCTTTCAAACCACTGATCACCTGATCATGCTCTGTGGGGATTAACCATCCTGCTGGGGATACTCAGCTGGGAATCGATTCGTGTACTCTGATTGTACTCTGCGAGGACTCTCTAGGGAGTAAACATATTCATAACCAAACATCATGAATGCATCCTCCGCTGGGTATATCAATCTCGACCCTCTGGGGGATGACTTTATCCTGCCGAATAATCTTGAATGGCTGAGGATAATCTGATCCTGCGCGGATTCAATCCCATCTCTTCTGAGGATAAAAACTTCAACTTCCATCTGCCGGGGAGGAAAAGCAAATTTCGTCTGCTAGGGAGGAATAAGTTTCACATAGAGCCTGCTCCTGTGTTAAAGGACTCTGGCTGGGGAACATGATCCCTTGGATATCTGCTACAAGGGTGACAACCCTGCAAAACACGAACGAACACAAGACATTCTACACAAAAGGAATTATCCCGTTTAGTACCCGTGATAACTATTCAGTTAATTCAAAGTTTTAACAATCATTGGCCGAGGCCTGCAAACTTATGCACATGTAAGTTTATCAAAAACATCGGCGTTTTCCACAAACAAAACAGTAAAAGTTAAAACAAGAATTAAACATCATGTACTGAATAGTATGTTTTATTGATAACAGCCTGTGAATAGGCAAAGTTTTGTACATCAGATGCAACTCCTGAAAAGAGGAAGTCACGCATAAGCAAATGCAAATATGTACAGCGATACAACAGAGAAAATTGTATACATGTCGGCAACGTGGTACAGACGAACACCATGAGCTGATCCTCTTATGACTCGCCTGACTCCCAAACCACTAAGCAATGCAGGATTAAACTCGGACCGCAGTCACTTGCTTTTTCAATCCCTAACTTTTGCCTGAATCGCCCTTTGCGGGTTTTCAATTCACCGGGATACCCTTTTTTACCGAAGTCACCTTCTCAGGTTTTTGACTTCGCGGGTGTACATCTTTTCAATTTTATCCCTAAATTTTTCCCGAACCTTTTTCTATTTTCTTGGTTCGCCGGGATGCCCCATTTTTGCCTGGACTCTCTTTTTTCTGTCCAGCGGGTCTCTTTAAGTAAAGTATTTTTTAACTGCATCCGAGTTCACAGGGGATGAAAAATCTTCGCCGTCCATGGTGGACAACAATAAAGCTCCTCCAGAGAAGACCTTTTGCACAATGTATGGACCTTCATAGTTAGGAGTCCATTTGCCCCTGTGATCCGATTATGGTGGGAGAATCTTCTTTAGCACAAGATCGCCCGTCTGAAAGCTTTGAGGGCGCACCTTCTTGTCGTAAGCTTTCTACATCCGGCTCTGATATAACCGACCATATGCAATAGATGCAAGTCTCTTCTCATCCATCAAACTGAGCTGATTCAACCTATTCCGCACCCATTCTGCCTCATCCAATTGGACATCGAGCAATACTCTCAAGGAAGGGATCTCAACTTCTAATGGCAGGACAACCTCCATACCATACACCAGTGAGAAAGGTGTTGCCCCGGTTGATGTGCGTACCGTCGTACGATAACCGTGCAAAGCGAAGGGCAACATCTCGTTCCAGTCTTTGTATGTCACAACCATCTTCTGAACTATCCTCTTGATGTTCTTATTGGCCGCCTCAACAGCACCATTCATCTTGGGTCTGTAGGGAGACGAGTTGTGATGCTCAATCTTGAAGTTTTGACACAATTCCTTCATCATTTTGTTATTCAGGTTCGAACCATTATCAGTAATGATTCTTTCGGGGATGCCATACCGACAAATGATGTCCTTTTTGATAAACCTGGCTACCACTTGCTTGGTGACATTAGCGTAAAACGCTGCTTCAACCCATTTGGTGAAGTAATCAATAGCCACTAGGATGAACCTGTGCCTATTGGATGTGGTGGGCTCAATTTTGCCAATCATATTGATGCCCCACATGGAGAAAGGCCACAGGGATGCCATAACGTTCAAAGGGCTCGGCGGCACCTGAATCTTGTCAGCATAAATTTGGCACTTGTGGCACTTCTTTGTAAATTTGAAACAGTCTCATTCCATTGTCAACCAATAATACCCTGCCCGTAATAACTTTCGAGACATAGCGTGTCCGCCGGCGTGCGTGCCAAAGGTTCCTTCGTTGACCTCTTCTATGAGTAAATTAGCCTATTTCTCATCAACACATTGCAAAAGCACCAAATCATGGTTTCTCCTATACAGAACACTATCCGGATTCAAGTAGAAATTACCAGCCAATCTCCTAAGAGTCTTCTTATCGCGGCTGGATGCCCCAATCGGATACTTTTGGTTCTTTAGGAAATTCTGGATATCAAAATACCACGGCTTGCCATCGGAAGCTTCCTCAATGGCGAATATGAAGGCGGGCCTATCAAGGCGAGAGATAACTATTCTGGGAGCCTCATTCCAGAAGTTAACTTTGTACATGGAAGACAACGTCGCAAGAGCATCAGCCATCTGATTTTCTGCCCGTGGCACATGATGAAACTCTACCCTGTCAAAGAAAGGCAACAGTCTCCTTGCATAATTCATATACGGTATCAGATTGGGCTGACGGGTCTCCCATTCACCCTTGATCTGGTTCACGACCAGCGCGGAATCTCCATACACATCAATATTTTTAATCCTCAAATCAATAGCCTCCTCGAGACCCATGATACACGCCTCATATTCGGCTTCGTTATTAGTAACTGGGAAGGTCAATCTGGCAGTGAACGGGATGTGCGTCCCATGGGGAGTCGTGATGATTGCCCCAATTCCACTTCCATATGAATTCATAGCACCGTCAAAAATCAATTGCCATTGGGAACCCGGCTCAGGACCTTCACCATGCAACGAATCTTCGCAATCTTTCATCTTTAAGTACATGATATCCTCGTTAGGAAAATCAAACTTCATCGGCTAGTAATCATCGATTGGCTGCTCAGCCAGGTACTCTTACAGTACGCTACCTTTGATAGCCTTTTGCGAGACATACTGTATATCGTACTCTGTCAGTACCATCTGCCATCGGGAAATCCTTCCAGAAAGTGTCTGCTTCTCAAAGACGTACTTGATTGGATCCATCTTCCAAATCAGCATGGTTGTATGATTCAGCATGTATTGTCTCAGACGTTTGGCAGCCCAAGCAAGTGCACAACACGTCTTTTCGAGCATAGAGTATCGAGACTCACATTCCGTGAATTTTTTACTCAAATAATAAATCGCATGCTCTTTCCGTCCAGTCTCGTCATGTTGACCGAGAACACAACCCATACTATTCTCAAGAACCGTCAAATACATAATCAATGGTCTCCCGGCTACTGGGGGTATTAAAATTGGAGGTTCCTGCAAATACTCTTTTATTCTTTCAAATGCCCTTTGGCAATTCTCATTCCAGACTACCGCTTGATCTTTTTTCAACAACTTAAACATTGGCTCACACGTGGCAGTTAGGTGAGATATGAACCGGGCAATGTAGTTCAATCTCCCCAAAAAGCCACGAACCTCTTTCTCCGTTTTCGGTGCTGGCATTTCTTGTATAGCTTTTATCTTTGCAGGATCAACCTCTATTTCTTTTTCGCTAACAATGAACCCCAATAGCTTACCAGATCTCACCCCGAAGGTGCACTTGTTAGGATTCAGCCTCAGCCTGAATTTCCTAAGCCTCTTGAATAATTTCAGAAGATTGACCAGATGCTCTTCCTCCGTCTGGGATTTGGCAATCATATCGTCAACATAGACTTTGATCTCTGTATGCATCATGTCATGAAAGAGTGTTGTCATAGCTCGCTGATATGTTGCCCCGACGTTCTTCAAACCAAAGGGCATCACCTTGTAGCAGAATGTTCCCCACGGGGTAATAAAAGTCATTTTCTCCATATCCTCCGGCGCCATCTTTATTTTATTATAGCCCGAAAAGCCGTCCATGAAGGAAAACACTGAAAATTGAGCTGTATTAACAACCAACACATTAATGTGAGGAAGAGGGAAATCATCTTTTGGGCTCGCCTTGTTCAGATCTCTGTAATCAACGCACATCCGCACCTTACCGTCTTTCTTCGGTACAGGTACAATATTGGCGACCCAAGAAGGGTAAGTTGTAACAGCAAGAAAACCAGCGTCCCACTGTTTCTGTACTTCCTCTTTAATTTTCACAGCCATATCTAGTCGAGTTCTTCTGAGCTTCTGTTTGATCGGCGGACATTCCTCTCGCAATGGCAAACGATGAACCACCATATCAGTATCCAACCCAGGAATATCCTCGTAAGACCAAGCAAAGATATCACTATACTCTCGAAGCATCTCGATAAGCATTTGCTTGATATCACTTTGTAGTGCAGCCCCTATCCGAACATTCCTGACACATTCCTCGGACCCCAAGTTAATGACTTCAATTTCCTCCTGATGAGGCAGAATAATTTTCTCTTCCTGTTTCAACAGTCGAGTCAGCTCTTCTGATAAGTCATTATCCTCAACAATCTCCTCTTCGGCCTGAAAGATCGGGTGCTCAAAGTCGAAGCGAGTCATAGGAGGTTCTTGGTCGGTGTTATCTGAAATTATGCGAGTCCAGCGAGAAAAATGGTTAAACGCTTCAAATAATATGCAAACAAAGCACATAACCACATTGCCATTTTATTGCTACAAATAAAAATAGAAAGACAAGGATCACAAAATTTGTAAGGAAAAACGCCTTTATTCAATGATTAACCAAAGCATACACATAAGCAAGTAGGCCCTGAAATAAAATCACTATGCCCCGGGTAAGACATAGGATTGTACAATAATTGGAAAACAAAGCATTACTGTTTCGTTGTCACTTGGATAACATCCTGGATTGACCAGTTGCATAAGCTCCACCCTGGTACGTTGGGTCTGATCCAATCATCCATATCGCAATCACTGTCTCCGTCTTCAGCATCGGACACATCATTGATTCTCTCGTAGCTGACTCCCCCAGGAGTAAACACAACCGACCCTCTGAACCTCGGCGCGCTTCATGGGGAAGATGACGATGATGGGCGGTACCCCAACCCGAAATTGTCCTGCTTGACAGGAATATCCAGGACTTGACCCCATCTCTTGGTCTCCCCGGTCTGCACCACTGCCTGGGCTTCCTTATACGAAGACATGGCCACCTCCGACCCTTTGCTTCTCACAGGAGCTTCATCCTTAATCTTCACTCCTCCGAAGGCTTGGCACAGCATCTCGTGGATTTCTCCGTCCACTTCGACGTATTTGAAGGATGATAAATGACTGACCAAAATGTCCTCTTCACCACACACAGTAACAATACTGCCATCAACCATATATTTCAGCTTTTGGTGAAGCGTGGATGTTACAGCCCCGGCGGAATGAATCCACGGTCTTCCAAGTAGACAACTGTATGCTGGTTGAATGTCCATAATATAGAACACGATATCAAATACTTATAGACCCACTTGTATTGGCAACGTCAGTGCCCCAAACACAGACCTCTTAGTTCCATCAAACGCTCTTACTACCAGATCACTAGGCGTGCAAATTATTCCTCGAGTATCCAATTTCAACAGTGCCTTCTTAGGCAACACATTTAGGGATGACCCGGTATCAACAAGAACATGGGACATGACGGTGCCCCTGCACTCAACCGAGATGTGCAAAGCATTATTGTGGTTGCGACCTCTAGGTGTCAAGTCAAAATCAGTAAACCCCAAACCGTGCCTCGCATTCACGTGTGCCATTACCCTTTCAAGTTGATTAACAGAAATCTCCTGGGGTACGAAGGACGTCTCAAGCACTTTCAACAGGGCGTTCCGGTGAGCCTCGGAACACATCAATAAAGACAGAATTGAGATTTTGAAAGGAGTTTGTTGTAAATGATCAACGATCTTATAATCACTCTTTCGAATTAGCCTCAAAAACTCCTCCACGTCTTTATTCAACGGTTCTTTCTCCTTTTCCAGGGAAGGTCCCCTCTCATTCATCTTGCTTTTACCCTTCGCAATTCTTTCTGCTTCTACTTCTGGCGAAGTAAAGATTCTTCCACTACGGGTCATACCGCCCGCTCCTACCAGATTGTCAACTGATTCCACCGGAAGATCATCCAGATTAATTCTCTCACCGTTACAATACACTTCCGCTCCATAACTCCAAGGGACGGCCTTGGTGCTCTCATACGGAATGGGTTTTTCTTTAGTGATGGTGATAGTCGGCCGCTTGGCAGGCGCCGATATCATGACAGACTTGAATGGTATCGTAATAGTGGCAATCTCATCCTGCTTTTCGACCATTGCCTCGACAGGCTTCTCTTCGGCAGCAATGCGATCAAATTGTAACGTACCCTCATCAATCAGACTCTGAATTCCGCTTTTCAAACTATCGCAACTCATAGGCCGAGTTGAACAATCTACACAGCCCTCATCACATCCGGGGTAAACTCCCCCTTTCAACAAACGGCTTTTCACGTAACCCAGAGGTGTCTTTAGTTCCTCCACATTCACAACCAGATCTAACTCTGCATCTGTCAGAATAGTGTTCGCTCCCGCTGCCCCATGCTTTGGCATTGGTTGTTGCACAACATTGGGTCCTTCCGTACCGAAATTTATAGCATTGCTATCAAGTAAATCTTGCACCTTGTGCTTGAAAGCCTGACAATTTTCAATATTATGACCGGGCGCCCCGAAATGAAATTCACAATGCTCATTGACGTCATACCCATATGGAGGTGTGCCCGTCGGCAGGGCCAAGGTCCTTTTCTCAACCAATTGTAATCTCAACAAAGTCTGAAGAAGTTCAGCATACGATACTGGAGGTACATCAAATATCCTTTTCGGCCTTTGATTCTGGACTCTTCGCTGATTAGTATTCTGCTGCCTCGACTGCTGCTGAGGTTGTTGCTGCTGTTGTTGCAGTGCAGGGATTGTCACACTAGCAACTTGTTGTTGCATACGCCAGCTTTGACTCCTATTCTTCTTTCGAGCGTTGTACATTGAGTTAGTGTCTCCTTGTTTTTTACTACCAAAAGCCTTCTTACTACCTCCTGATGAGGTTGATTCACCAGTCTGAATCTTACCAATCTTAATTCCATTCTCAACTCGCTCACCCATCATAATCAAGTCAGAGAAATTTCTCATTGAACAGTTGAGAAGTTTATCGTAATACAGCCCTGAAAACGTACCCATGAAGATATGTATCAACTCTCTCTCCACCATGGGTGGGTGTACCCTTGCAGCCAACTCGCGCCATCTCTGGGCGTATTCTTTGAAACTTTCACCAGTCTTCTGAGAGAGATTCTGCAATTGAACCCTATTCGGAGCAAGATCACTGTTGTATTGGTAGTGTCTCACGAAAGCTTCTGCCAGCTCTTTCCAGCTTCCCACTTGAGTAGGTTCCAGTCCCATGTACCATTCCAATGACGGCCCAGACAGACTATCCTGGAAGAAGTGCATTAACATCTTTTCATCGTTGGAGTAAGCAGACATTCTTCTATAATAAGATCGCACATGCACTCTGGGACACGTGTCTCCCTTGTATTTGTCAAACGCAGGAGCCTTAAACTTGAGTGGCACCCTCAGCCCAGGAACCAATCCCATGTTCGCCATATCCAATCCCACAAAATTCTGGTTGGCTATCCCTTTCATCTGCTCCTCTAGCATCTTGATCTTGCGATCATTTTCAGTAGGCCTTTCATAACCCATGCCTTGGCCAGAAAAAGCATCTTCTTGGCGGTCTTCACCCCAATAAGGACCCTCATTGTCGTACCCAGCGTACGCAGCATTGCGACCATGACCACTCTGGAAAAACCTGGGGTCATACCTCAGATTACCGAGCTCTTGATTAGCAGCCGCTGGCCCAAAGCCAGTATTGTAGGCACCCATTCCGTAACCATTGTTACTCACAGTTCCAAAACCCTGATTACCAAATCCAGCATTGGCACCACCAGTGTTACCAAAGCCCATATTAACACCAGCAAAGCCTGTATTGCCGTTGACCATTTTCACACCGGTATTCCCAGCACCAGCGTTGAGACCAGTATTACCATTGCCAACAACGTTCCCATTGGTTTCCAAGTTACCATTCCCATTACCAGTATTCCCATTACCAGCCACGAGGACGTTCTCACCAGCGTCAAGACCGACCACTGGTATAGCATCACCAGCCTGAGGAGTTTCACCCTGAGGACGATTAGCAGCCGTACCCCCATGTAGCACACCGTTGCTATCAACTCGTGCAATCAGAGGCTGCACGAGAGTCTGGAGCTGTTCTTGGCCTTTAGCCACGGTCTCCATCACCTGCATAAACTGAGCCATGTGGTCACGCATCTCCTGCATCTCTGCCTGCATCTGGTCCATGACTTTCTTACAGTTGCTTCTGGTTGAGTAACGATGAGTTCGGTGTTCGACAATCCTGGAACTTGCATCAACAGAGGGTTAGGAAACATAGTACAAGGCACCGGCTATGCAAATGACTTATGCAAATGCAAATGTGTGTCTGTGTGTTAGGGAGATTTTTCCCCGGTTCGAGTGCCATAGTGTCAGTGTCGATAGCAAGAAGTCCGGATCTAGTCACTGAAATAACATCTCATATATATATGGGCCAACAAGGTAGCAATACAAAGTCAATGAATACATGGGACATCATGACCTCAACCAACAAGCCTGGTGATGGTCAGCCTACAGCTGAAATCAGAAAGAATACAAAAGGTTACAAAGATAATCAAGTGCGACAGCGAGCACGAAACTCCTCCAGCAACTCTTTTGTCTTCGGGTGGTCAGGACAAGTGAGTAACCCTTCGACGAGCAACTCTCTCTGCATAATAGTACCCTGGAGACCTTCAACCAGATCTTCCCACGCTCTCTGCATAACCTGCTTATGATTCTTCAGGTTAGCAAGGGCTTTGTTGAGCCTGTCTTCGGTGGCATATCGGCGAGCAGTTTCCTCATCGAACCTTTCCTCACTAGCCTTCACTTGAGCCTTCAGTTTGGAGATCTGCTGTTTCAGTTTATCCTCTCTCTCTTTGTTGTTGGCTATAGTGGCATTCCACTGCTGATTAAACTTGGATATTCTCCGGTATGCTTCATCCAAGTGCTGCTTCTTGGTAGCTAGTACATCGCTGACAGAGTTGAAGTCCAGACCCAAACGCTCACGATCAGCTATCTGCTTAGTCAAATCCGTACCTAACCTGTTCACCAACTCTGTTTGCCTCTTGAAGGAGTGGACAACTTCGTCTCTCTCGCTTCTGATCTGTGCCAACTCTCTCTCTAACTCTTCATTTGCCTTCTTCAGCTCTTCTCTCTCAGCTAACACCTGATTGTACTGCTGAATAGGCACGGTAGTAGGCTCTTCTACTACTAGAGGGAATTCCTGCTTAGCAGGTGGAAATGGCATCCCTATGATCTCTGCTCTGGCTCTGATCCAGGTCACATACGGAGCGTAGGCTTGGCTATTACTTTTCCCCAACAATGAATTCCCTCATCTACTGATATCATTCCAGGCATGCTGAAGCTTAGATAACATGTCCCCCTCTAGAAGACCGATGAGGTACAGAGATTCATGCACCTCTTCATCCTTTGGCGGAGCTCTCAAAGCTTAAGAAAACTGTCTGACAAGTAGAGATGGATTATAGTTGATACAACCCTTTCTTCCAATCAAAGGCACATTCGGAAACCCACGGCAGCTGAATATAACCTCAGTACCCAACATATCTCTATCAAACCACATGATACTCTCTGCTGATAAACTCATCAATCGCTCGGACCACTCAGCTGTGGCTGCAGATGAAGCAAGGAGGCCCTTCTTGGGTAGGTGGCTGTCAAACCATCTATAGAACAAGGGCACACAACATGATACATTCTTACCCCTTCTGTTCTCGTTCTTGTAATGGATAGAATGATACACATTGCCAATCAAGGTAGGGACCGGATTCCCTGATGCAAAGATATGAAAGGCATCTAAGTCCATAAAATCAGGCATATTAGGAAACAAAATGATACCATATATGCAGAGAGCAAGAATGGCGTTGAACACAATCCAACAACCGTCTCTGGCACATTGTTGGGCTTTCCCAACTAAGAACTGCAAAGAGAAACCAGGAACCCCGTTCCAACTAGACAAGATCAACTCAGAGGCATCCAGATGAAGAGAAAGAGCTAGATTAGCCAAATTAGGCTCGGCATCCATATGAACAAATGGCATCTGACTCTTGATAGGCACCCCTAACAATACAGCATAATCCTCTAATGTAGGTGCCAGAATGAAGTCCGGGAAGGTAAAGCATCTAAAAGGAGGATCATAAAACTGCAACAAGGCATATAACCCATTCAACTCATACACAGAAGGTTTACGGACCAAACTGAGCAGCTTCCCATAAGACTTTCTGAATTCACTTCTCACAGCATCATCTGCTAAAGCAATCAAACTGGACAACTGAGCAACCTATGGAGTGGGGAGCTTATAGGCCATAGTCTTCCTCAGAGAACCCATAATAGCCCAACAGCAGGCAAGAAAATACCGGAACCGGGGAATAATGTACCTGCAACATAGACACACGTTAATGATATGCAAATGAGTATGCAAAACGCAAGATGCAATGCAACAGAGGATCAAGATGGCTGCTGAGAAGACCAAAGCTCTGATCCAACACAATCAAAACTCTGATCTGATAGCACAACCCTGAAGAGGACCAATAAATACACACTGTCGAGAACAACCACATCTCTGACGATAAGAACCTCTGAACCCAACAACACTGATTCACTGACAAGAAAACCAGGTAGTCTGAAGGCTAAGGTTCCCTGCAATAACCCGACCCCGCTCACAGGTATGGACCTAATCACAGACAAGGTATGGCATCCTATGCGTTTCCCAGCGTCACAGACTTTCAAGAGCGATGATACGATACCCAGAAGGTGTGGCATCATTATCTCTTGAAGTGGCCTCACTCTGCTGAGTCACAAATGATCGGTCCCCAGAGTCGACAATCCTCCAAACCAACAACCCCTCAGACCCAAAGGGTCGGAAAAGAAGTCAATCGGAAGAACCTCGTCTGAGCGTGGATTTCATGAGACACTAGTTCCTGCAAAGCAAGCACGCGCCCACTAATTTCCACAACTAATTCTAAGTACATTCAAGCATGGGTCTGGCTTCTCGCTCATCAGATCCCCTTCCCACAACAGCACAATAATAATATATTGAAAATAAAATGCGGAAAGTAAAGTGCAATAGAACCCAACAGGTAAACACACAAGCGCTAGGAATGACTCGCACAGGGAACCGTTGGAGTCCCCAGCAGAGTCGCCAGCTGTCGCTACTGCGAAAAATGAGGCCGACAAGAAAGAAGAGTCGCCACCTTTCGTTATTTATCCCTCAGAACGGGAAAGGAAACAATCGGAAAAACCTGACGAAAAGGTATAAGACAAGGTCATCGCAACCATTGTCTGGATTCGGGAGTCGGTTACGCAAGGGGAAGGTATTAGCACCCCTCACGTCCATCGTACTCGATGGGATCCACGCTTTCTGTGATTATCTGACGGGTTTGTTAAATCTATCTACGCTAATAGGTCTGGTCTGAAAAGAAAATAAAATGACTCGGCAAAGTATCGCACTTTATGCCTACGTATTCCCGTCTGGAACGAGAAATCAGAGTCAACGTAGTTCGCCTAACTACGGGTGAAAAGAGGGGAAGGTTGCTCGCCAAGATATCGCATCTTGTATCTACGTACTTTCACACAGCGCGAAAGATCAGAGCAAACATAGTTCGGGCTACGGAGAACACATGTTTGTTCAGTTGTTTTTTATCCAAGTAAAGTTAACAGACAGTTCCAGCAGTTGGTGTTTGCAGCTCGATCCTTGGAGACTTAGGCGTTACCGTTTGCGATAGAACTGAAAGTTAACAG
This sequence comes from Lathyrus sativus, assembly GCA_963859935.3. Lineage (NCBI taxonomy): Eukaryota > Viridiplantae > Streptophyta > Magnoliopsida > Fabales > Fabaceae > Lathyrus > Lathyrus sativus. Next base: position 72,645,389 of record OZ012736.1, read on the forward strand.
AACTCTCTTTACGCAAAGAGTTTTCCTGATTAAAGAAGTCCAAGAGGACAAAAAAGGATTTGACGTTTGTTTTTTAAGTCTTTTACGGAAGAACTAAATTTAGTTCTGTTTGTAACTCGTGTTGCACTAAAGACTTGGACTTGAGAGTGAATGCGTCGCATGTCACCCAAAGGGTACCACACTAAACACTCGAGTTATGTGAGGGAAACCCTCCCACAACTCTTTCTCAAGTAGCATAAGGCTCGTAATGTACAACACGTGTTGACCTTTATTAAGTGTTTTAACTGTATTTGAAGATGAGAAGAGAAACAGACTCTCTACAGGGGAACTGACTCGATCCTACAGTTATCATGCAATATTCGTCCTACGGTTGTGGTTAAAAGGGAAACTAACTAATGTTATCATGCATGGTTAGAATCATAATGTCTGTCATAACTTCTCTTGAATAAGAGAAGTCAGAGTTTCTAGGGGAACATGGCAAAGGAAACAACAGTAAACGGAAAAACTGTACAAGAAAGATTATTGTAAACAAATTGTTGTAAATAAAATGCATGCAATGCATCACACAAGCAGAAGGAGCCAAGCTCAACTTCTAAACAAGCAAGGCACAAAGGCCACAAACCACACAGGCAAGGGAGCTGAGCTCTACCGAATACCAGTAAGCAAAGCCACACAGTAAAAATACAAGCAGAGGGAGAAACTCAACCTCTAATGCAATACAAGCAAGGGGAGAAGCTCAACCCTTAGAATGCTCTTAGGCCTATGATAATCTACATGAAGCCTAAATCTAATGCAACACTCCAAGCAAGTCATATCAATACAGTTGAACCAAAAGAAAACAGACAAACAGGGAAAACAAGCCAGCAATCTCCACAGCAGAGCAATCTTCTGACAGCAATCCAATCCAAAGTTTGTAACTGCTCTTCAATTCCACCATCTTCAAGAGAAGGAAAGGGATACTCCATCTTCAAACTTTAACAATGCACTCCACCAAGAATGAAGAGAATCAACAAAAGGAATCCCATCTGACACTCAACCAGTCATCAGAGAAAGGCATCCTCAAAAGTTATACTCATTGTAAAAATGTCACACATCCCTCCAAAGGAGAGATGAGACTTCCACATGAGGACTTTGAATCATAGGATAGGATGGAAGGTGGATGAAACCAACCATGCTTATTTGAAGGAAGAAACTACTTCTAAAGCTCTCTCCTAAAAACCCTAATCTTATAAGCTACGAAAAGCTAACAAAAAGAAAAGAAAAGCACAAGACAAGCTCCACCAGCCACTTTACAAAAGCTTCATCATGCCCATGACATCCTCCCATAAGAACCAGAAGCCCACCATGCAAGAAAAGCCCACTTTGAGTCCACTCCAAAGCCATCACCAAAGTTGAAACACCAAATGAACAATCAACTTGAATATTCTAACTAAAATAGAAAAACACATCCTAAAAATCTAATTATTTGTCTATGGGAACATGCATTTGTTAATGATCTATAGTTCAAAAATAAGGACCTAATTCAATTTCTAAGTCCTCTAATAAAATCCTAAGTTGAAAGGTATCAAAAAAGAGATTCACTAAAGAACACTCCTAAACAACTACCCTAAAATCTTATTTAAAATGATCCAAAAATCATAACAAAAATCACATAGCAACATTAACATGCCTACAACCAGCACACCAAATTTCAAGATCAAACTCCAAAATATGGATGAGAAATAAAATGAACAAAATCAGCACACAATCATCACATTATTAAAAACATATTACAAAAGAAAATATGAAATAAATGGAAAATTCATGGAAAATTAAAATAAAAAGCATGATAAAATCCTAAACATCTTAGTTTGTATCCACAAATTTTTCCAGAATTTATTACCAACATTTACTATTTTTAATGAATTAAATCTAACAATCAATAAAACAGAAAAATAAAGAAATAAGAAATAAAATCAATAACTGGAAGGGTGTAATCAGCAAGAAAATCAAGGCTTAATCTCGCCTGGGCCCAAGAATGGGGTGTGGATAGCGCAAGGGCGCTGGGCCCATTTGAGTGTGAATTCAGAAAATTCCTCTAATGAAAATACGTCAGGAGAGGGTGCAATGAGCAGGGATTCTACGTGTAATTCATGCTTGGGCCTGCTAGGGGGGCGCAAAAAGTACAAGAAAACAAAGCCCAAAGCCAAATTAATTCAACTCAGTTTTCTCTCAATTAACTAAAACAACCACGCGAGGGATCGAACCCTCGCACTTTAGGTCAATACAGCGCGCTGAATAAGCCTGGTAACCTTACTAATCTAAACGACGTGTTTTGGGGGAGGGTTACGTGGCGCGCTCTGCATCGTGGGATTGATGACCTTGTCTTATACCTTTTCGTCAGGTTTTTCTGATCGTTTCCTTTCCCGTTCTGAGGGATAAATAACGAAAGGTGGCGACTCTTCTGTCTTGTCGGCCTCGTGTTTCGCAGTAGCGACAATATCGAAGATCAAAGAAGAGGTCGAAAGGCTTCTCCAATGTAAATTTATTCACACAGCTGGGTATGTCGAATGGTTAGCAAATATTATGCTTGTTATAAAAAACAATAGATCTTTGAGAGTATGCATAGATTTTAGAGATTTAAATGCTGCAACTCCATAAGACGAATATTCAATGCATGTGGCAAAAATGCTAGTTGATTCTGCCGCAAGCCACAAATACCTTAGCATGCTTGATGGGTATTCTAAATATAATCAAATATTTATTGCTGAAGAGGATGTCTCGAAGACAGCCTTTCGATGCCCTGGAGCCTTAGACACTTACGAATGGGTAGTGATGCGTTTTGGTTTAAAGAATGCTGGGGAAACGTATCAAAGGGCGATGAATTCAATCTTCCATGATTTTATAGAGACTTTTATGCAAATATACATTGATGATATTGTTATTAAGTATGTTTCAGAGAAGAGTTATATTGACCATCTTCGACAATCTTTTGAAAGGATGAGAAGACATGTTCTGAAAATGAATCCTCTCAAATGTGCTTTATGTGTGTAAGCGGGAGATTTCTTAGGCTTTGTGGTCCACAAAAAAGGAATCAAAATAAACCATAATAAGACCAAGGTCATAATGGAAGCGAAAGTGCCATCGACAAAGAAAGAATTCCAGTCATTGTTGGGCAAGATTAACTTCTTAAGGAGGTTTATATCGAATCTCAGCGGAAAGGCTCAAGCTTTCTCACCTCTGCTTCAACTCAACAAGGAAGGGTTCAAATAGGGGAAGATCCAGCAAGAAGCCTTCGACAAAATCAAGGATTACTTGAGTCATCCTCCGATTTTGTCACCACCTTGTAGGAATAAAAGCATGAGGTTGTATATATCTGCGTCGGATAAAACTTTAGGGAGCATGTTAGCTCAAGAGGACGAAAATGATGTCAAAAGAGTCATTTACTACCATAGTAGAGTTTTAAATGATGCAGAAACTAGGTATATCATAGTTGAAAATTTGTGTTTATGCTTGTATTTCTCTTGTACAAAGTTGAAGCATTATATAAAACCACTTGATGTTTATGTTTCATCCCATTTCGATATCATTAAACATATGTTGTCCAAATCAATTTTGAATAGTCGAACTGTAAATGGGCGTTAGCTTTGACTGAGTATTCCTTAGCATATATGCCTTTAAAGGCTATGAAAAGACAAGTGGTAGCAGACTTTATAGTTGACCACTCAATAAATGAAAGTAATATAACCTATCTTGAATTTGAGCCTTGGAAATTATATTTCGACGGCTCTAGTCATAGAGATGGAACTGATGTAGGAGCGTTGATCATTTCTCCCGATAAAATTACAACAAAATTTAATTATAGAGTTGAAGGTATCTGTTCGGATAATGAGGCTGAATATGAGACTTTAATAGCCAGACTTGAAATGTTGCTGGAATTGGGGGCAACTCGAGTCGAAATTATGGGAGATTCAGAGTTAGTCATAAAGCAAATTACAAAAGAGTACAAATGCGTCAAAGAAAATCTCATTATGTACTTCGTAATAGCTAATCGATTACTAAAAAGATTCGAAATGGTCAGCATTCGACACATACCTCAATTGGAGAATCAAGTGGCTAATGATTTTCCCCAGATTGCTTCAGGGTACAGAATTTCGAAAGAGAAACTACAAGATGAAGTCGAAGTCAGAGGAAGAGTTGTGTCAGCCAGATTGTCCCCATCAGATTTGGAAACAACGAAGCTAGGATGCGCTGACAAAGAGAATTACGAAATACTCAATATAGATAGCTTGGTTGATGGATATTGGAGGAAACCAATAATGGAGTATCTGCAAAATCCAACGACATCTACAGAAAGGAAAGTTAGGTATCGTGCTTTGAGTTATGTTCATTTGGGAAATGAGTTGTTTAAAAAGATTTCTGAGGGAGTTTTGCTTAAATGCCTTAGTGAATCAGAGGCTTATTTAGCCCTTTCGAATGTCCATAGCGAGGCGTGTGGGGCACATCAGGTTGGTCATAAGATGAAATGGTTGTTGTTTCGACAAGGCATGTATTGGCCCACCATATTGAAAGACTGTATCGAATTTGCTAAAGGATGCCAAGAGTGCCAAGTACACGCAGGCATGCAACATGTTCCCGCAAGTGAATTGTATTCTATAGTTAAACCATGGCCCTTTAGGGGTTGAGCTTTGGATTTGGTTGGAGAAATTTGATCAGTATTATCCAAAAATCAAAGGTACATTTTGGTAGGTATTGACTATTTTACAAAATGGATTGAAGACATACCTTTGCCAAATGTCGACCAAGAAGATGTAATTGAATTCGTCAAACAACATATTATCTATAAATTTGGAATTCTAGAAACCATTACAACAGATCAAGGGTCAGTTTTTACTAGTCGAAAGATGTAGGGTTTCGCTAAAGGAATGGGTTTCAAATTGTTGACTTCCACGCCTTATTATGCTCAGGCTAATGGTCAGGTTGAAGCAGTAAACAAGATAGTGATAGGTCTAACTAAGAAACATGTGGGAAAGAAGCCTATAAATTGGCACAAGACTTTAGATCAAGTGCTTTAGGCACGTCGAACTTCTCCCAAAGAATCGACCAACACAACTCCGTTTCGACTAACGTTTGGCCATGATGCAATGTTGCTAGTGGAAATCTACTTATAGTCAACAAGGATCCAAAGGTACCATGAGATTCCATCAGAATCCTATTAGAACATGATGTTGGACGAATTGGTTGATTTGGATGAAGAAAGACTTAATGCCTTATAATTGTTAAGAAGATAGAAGAAAAGAGTAGAGGAATCGTATAACAAAAAAGTTAAGATCAAAATGTTTTCGCCAGCAGAATTGGTTTTGAAAGTAATTTTGCCTATGACTCGAAAAGATAGAGCCTTAGGTAAGTGGGCCACTAAATGGGAAGGACCTTTTCAAGTTATACAAGTCTTTTCTAATTGTGCGTACGAAATTGAAAAATTAGATAAAGATAAAAGAATCTTGAAGATAAATGGGAAATATTTGAAAAAATATAAGCCTGCACTTTAAGAAATAAAGATCATCATAGAATAACTATGTGAGAAAAGCAAAGCTAAAATGGTAAATTAATATGCCAAAATGGCTTTATCCGTTACAAAAATGCCACAAAGGTCCAAAGTCATAATTTGCAAAGAAGGAAAATACTACAAAGCAAGTTTAGAAAGGAAAAGAGCTTTTCATTTTTTCATACTTCGACTTCTGAAGGAGCAGGCGGCGTTCACAGAGAGTCTTATTTGGTGGAGAGATCTTCGATATCTTTTCCAAGTTGTTGAGCTTTCTCAAGCTGCTGAAGGCCAGCCTAGATCTCTTTTGCCACCTCATCTTCGATAGAGCTAAGCAGATTAGTTTTGTGTTGCATAGCCTAAGAGATTTTGTTTTGTAGAATGGAAATTTGTCTTTCCCACTCTACAATGCTCTTGTCACACCTCTCGACCTCCTTCTTATTCTTCTTAGAGAAATTCTCAAGTGTCGAAACCTTTTCAGTGGATACAGAGATAGCCTCCCATGCAGCTTTTTGACTGCCAGTTTTCTTGGAAAGGTTGCTCGAGAAGTCTCGAAGGCGGTTGAGGTCAAGGACAACTAGGTCAATCATCGTGCTTAGCTCCATAATGGTATCAGCCACTTATGGGGAAACTTCCAAGATATTAATTTGTTTTAGAAGCTTCTTAAGACTACATATGGTAGAAACATCTTGTTCCCGGATTTTAAACAAGTCTACTGCAAAGATTTTTTCTTTTATCTGCGCCAGCAAGTCACTTTCAGTTTTCCTAGTTAGGGTGTTCCCTGAGGCAGTCGAAGTAGTAGTACTCTTGTCGCCAAAGTTGTATTAAGAGCTGAGCATAGCCTTTAAATACTCCAGTGCTCCCTGAACTTTCATTGATTCCAGTTCATCATGGGAAAGACTGGTCGATTGAGTGCCATTCAAAGTGTTGGTTGGAGGATCCTTGGATTGGTTGTCTTGGTTCACTTGGCCTTCCAGAACCTCCATCTCAATCTCTACCTCAGATTCAGTTTGCTCTCCTTCTTCTTCTTCTTCTTCTTCTTCTTCTTCTTCTTTTCCCTCTTCATCTTCCTCTTCTTTATCTTCTTCTTCTTCTTCATCTTTTTCCTCTTTGTCTTCTTCTTCATATTCAACAGGTTTGTCATCCCCACTTGTCTGTTTCTCGAGATCACCCTTAGCAGGCTGCTCTATGTCAGGTATCACAGTGTCCCCCAGAAAGATCAACAATCTCTTTCTCGATTGGGTACTCTTTTGGAGTAGATGCTTCAACGTAAGAGAATTCCACCACAGGAATGACTGGTGTCTTCTTAAGAGCATCGGTAGATTGGATTCCCTCCTCAGAACCTTTTGTCGAGCCTTTTGTAGAGGCCCCAAAAGGAGTTGTTGGATGGTAACTTGCATCACTGCTTGTTGTCGGAAAAAGTTGCTTCACCATGGGATGACCCCTGGTGTCGGTGGTAACCTGTAAAGTAAAAAGGCAAAGAATTAGAGGAGTAAATGATAAAGAAAATGTGCAAAGTTGTAAGAGAAGTTTTTACCTTGGGCTCATTAGCCCCAGGACTAGAATTGTCATTTTCAGTCTGTGTTGCGTGACTAGAAGGAGTTGCTATTGTCGAGAGTTTACCAGCCTTTGGTTTTGGTTGGTTGAAGGCTTCAGTTATTTTGGTTTGCTTCCTCCTCCTCTTCAAAGTTTGCTCTTCTGGAGGAGATTGGTCCTCCTCATCTGACTCGATGATGATATGGTGGGAAGCTCCCCTCGATTTTTGCTTCTTGGGAGTAAGGGGTGGCCTTCGAGAACTCTGAGAAACTTGAAGCATCAAACAATGTGAGATTTTGCAATCAAGGAGAATTAAGTAAGAAATTTACCTTAGCAACTTGAGTGTTTTCTTCTGTCTGTTCTTCGGTTTTCTTTTTCTTTTTTGTGGAAACTTTAACAACTGAAATTCAAACAAAATAATACAAGTAAGATGATAAAAAATCAAATAAGGGAATTTAGTTTAAAAACCTCTCATTCTGCACCTTCATATATTTCGAATTTGATGCGAACATCTTCGATACCGATATGAAGAGGACCTTTGAGACTGTCTAGAGTGTGCTTAGTCGCAACCACCCATTGAGCCTTTGGTTTCGACTGCTGACGAAGGATCTTTATGGAATCCCCACAGATAAACTAGTCTGGAAGTGGAGGGGCAAAGGCCACTCCAAAATCAGCATTTGGTAGTCGAGGAAATTTAATAGGAAATATTTTGAAAGCCAGTGCATATCGTTCCTTGGGAGGAACGAACGAAGGGAATTCCAAATTCACCATTTTCTTTAAAAACATTTCCTTTAAAGTAACAGTTGCCTCGCAAACGATTTGACTAAGATCATCTGGTCGATAAACAGTTTCAAAGTACTTCTAGAATGCTTGGATTTCTTTGATGTGTGTCATAGTACCTTTCTTGATCTTCTCATGCACATAGAGGAAAGCTTGATTAATAAGTTGAGTAAAAGAAGGTGCATCGAAGAATTCTTCGGCGTAGGACGTTGACCACCAGTGGTTAAACTCTAGGGTACAGTAGAAATAGGGATCAAAGCCAATGGGGACGAGTTGAGCTTTGTTAGAATAGCGGAGAAGATGTGTCGAAGCCATTTCCTTAGTATACTTCACAATATAAAGTAGAAGAGCACCTTTCTTTTAGAAGAGGCATTTGGGGAGTGCTTGGACCAAACCGAACTGTTGAGCCACCAAGTTTGGTTGATAAGGAACCAAAGCAACTTGAGACTTTGACAGATTCAATCGAAGTGTTATCAACCTTGGGATCAAGAAGGCATCCCAGATCTGTGAAGATTCTGCCTCTAGAGCTTTGTTTGGAGTTGGGAAAGGTCTGATGAACCACTCAGGACCATGTTTGCTTGTAACGAATAAGGCCATGTTCAAGGTAAACTCATGACGTTTCGCAAACATCATGACATAACTTAGGAACATTGGCCTGAGGGTCTATCCTTCTTTGTTGGGAGTAAGTTGGACCAAGCGTGTCCCTTCGATTCTCCTATTTATGATCTCATTAGCGGCTTCGTCAACTGAATTTTGTTAGGGAGGCTGGCTCCGAACGAGGCATTCAGCGAGAGTTGCAAAAGCCAGAAAGGACCAGACAGTAGCAGGTTTCCCTTTGCTCCTAAGTCTTTGAGTTAGGCTATCCCTTCACTTAGAGACTCGTAAATGTTTCCCAAAATCATTTCGCTTAGGCAGACATCGTGGCCTTTGTGGAGTTGAGTAGCCAGAGTCAAGTACCTCCTAGCCACCTGAAGGGACTTCGACCAGCAGACGCAGTGGGATAGCCACACGGTTAAAAAGGCTATATGTTCTCAACCAGAAACATCAGCAGTGGTCTTGTCGAAAAAGTGCATTATAAAATAAGAATATGTGGCTTTTAAAGAGTTAAAACCTATCGAATCATCGGATTCCAAGTCAGGATCATATGGGTTTCCGGTGGGTTTAAGCCTTGTAATAACATCTACGTCAAAAAGCGTGAGGGTCATCATCCCACAAGGGAAATGGAAAGTATAATGGGTACTGTCCCAGAAATACAAAGAAGAGACTAACATGGTTTGATAATAGTCGAGACTTTTTTTCGTTAACATGATTAAATCATAAATTCCTAGTTTTTTTTTCTAGGTTTGGGATTTTACTTTTTCTATCTTTGCTAGCCAGTTCATGTAATCATCTGATTCTTTGAAGGAGGGTGTCGCTCTAAAAACTCTAAAGTTGTTGTTCATATATCTTAAATGTATATTGTTCAACACTACCGCATCAACAGAGGCTTTCTCAATCCTAGTTTTGTTGGCTTTTCCTATGGGTTTAGATTTATGGTAGGAAGGGAAAAAGTCCCTAGCTTTACTATGGTCAAAACTAGAGGAAGGCAGAGGCCCACATAGGGCATGCATTTTACCAGAAACAACAAGAGTGATAACACTTGTCTTGCATTTTACCTAGGATTCGTATATTTTCCTCTTCTCTTTCGCAAGTGGCTCAGGGAGAAACAGTTGGTTCCCCATCATCATCGGTGCTGATAGTGTGTCAAAAGGGGGGAGTTGAGAAATCCTCTTTAGATCTTTGGACTTATGACTTTTTCTTAGAATCCTTGACGTTGGTAGTTGAAGATTCCATTGTTGAGATTTGTTGGAAAATCTGGGTTTTGTGTTTAGAAGTTTGAAAATGAAGAAGCAAGAAAGTTGTTTAAAAGTTTCTAAGAGTGTAAAAGTTAAAATAAATAAGCTTGGAGCAATTTATAGGCTTGTGGAAGATCAAAAGACCTCAAATCAGCATTAAAGAGCTGATAGTTAGTGGGGCACGTGTCCCATAATAACCATTTGACAAAACGTGGTTAGTTAATGCCTAGTGCACGATTTTCTATTATCTAGGGATTATGATGATGGCTAGGGATAATGGTGTGCTTTGAGAAGACGTGTTGCAGAAAGTGCCATGATGATTCTGACATCATAAACCTTTAGAATAGTACAATACATGCAAAAGTCGTTTGAGGCATCGAACGATACTATCAAAAAATATCTTGTTCTTCATTGATGTCGAAAATGACATTTTGGGGGGGAAATTTGTTGGCTCCCAATTTTGACACCTGAATGAAGTTAAAAGCAACAAATAGATTTTCCTGAATAAATCTAATTACTTAGACTAAAACTATGTTTTTGAAATGAGAGTCGAAGGCTTCCTTTCGCCAGGAAGGTCTATGTTATGGACTTAGAGATATTCCTCAGCAGTTTGAAGACCCAATTCGACAAAAGCATTGCTAAGGGGAATTTCAAAGAGTTCGTTTGAATTCAAATAAAAGAGGGAAACTCCATTTTCGAGAAAGACACGTGAGGCACCCCTATGGTTTGAAGGCATGTGCAGCGACACTTGTCTTGATTTTGTTCGTTAGTCGTTAATGGCAGTTATGTTGGATGGTTATAAATAGCCAGTTTTAGTGTTAAGATGTATGTGTGTTCAATTGTGTACAAAATATTCATTTACTCTAAGTATCCGTGTGATTGAGAGAAATGAGTTGTAAGAATGTATGCTGACTAAACACCAGTTCTTATTTCAATGCAATTTGTTACACCCCAAAATTTGCCCAACCTTTCTTTTCTATCTTGGCTTATGTTTCATAGCATTTAGAATTCAGAATTTGCATAGAATTGGTTCTAGATAGGGGATCAAGATTGTTGTCCTCACTCAAGAGAGAAGAGTTTCATGTTCAAGCTCAAGCAAGGTTACATTTTCAAGCCATCAAGAATCCATCATCATCAAAGTTGGGTTTCAAAGTTCCTTGAGAGGAGAAAGTTTGTGTGTGGGTATCATCTCCTATCTTAAGGATGTGTAGAGGTACATGAGGTCATCTCCTTGGATGAGACAGGGTTCAATGGTTCAATGTGCATCTCAAGAGTTCTCTATGGAGATTGTGAGGTCACTCAAATCATCTGCAAGAACTTCAGTCAATGGATAAGGTGTTAGGGTTTCATCTGGTCAACAAAAGTCTAGTGTGGACTTGAGAGAGCTCAAGGCTTGGCTCTAGGTCATGGAAGCCATAGGGAGTCATATTAAATCATCTGTAATGTCATGTTGAGGATAAGTCAAGAAGATTCAAGAGTTCAAAAAGTTACTAAATTAGGGTTTCAGATGAGTTCAAGTGTAAAATCCCCTCTTTTAGTCTCTAATTTCAAGGATAAATTTCATTATGATACAAGTCTTGTCTCACTTTTCAATAAACATGAGACTTGTTCATTATCTTTCAAGCTTTCTTTTTAGTACAAGAACTCATCCATTGGGTTTGTACATCTCAAGTTATGGTGTTAGAAAGTTGGTGTCATCAGATGAAGAGATTTTTGAGGTATTCAAGGATAGCTCACTTCCGAGGCATTTTTCACAAGGAACCAAGCTCTTTCTCATCTTTCCTCAAACATTAAAGTTGTTCCTCATTGTCTTATCTTTCCAAAAAGTGCTAGAAATCATCATTCTCATGTGTGGATCTCAAGTTATGGTTTTCTCAAGTCAAGGGTATTTTTGGAAACCAAGTTTTAGGTCATTCACTTCAATGACTAATTCCATGAACTTCAAGACCTCTAATCCAAATTTGTGCCACATGAAAGTTGTGTAACATTGACTTAACATCCTTTTGAACTCAAAATCCATGATGTTTGATGATTTATGTGATCATTTGAACCATAATGAGCATAAAAACTTGATTTTTGAACATTATTTGAATTTCTTCCATTACAAGTCATTAAATGAGTTGGTTTTTGAATTTTTCACACCATAACATCATCATGTAATGGTCATGCTATGCTTTACCTCATTTGAGCCAACATAGAACCATTTTTCAAATCACTTTTTCAAGTTTCATGCCATAAGAAGCAAGTGCCTAAACTTGATATCAACTCATTTTCAATGACCAAAACTCCCATGATTCATTTTCACACCCATTAATGGTACTATTTGCTGACCAATAAGAAGCACCTCATGCCATACCCGTGTGTACGCTCAAGAGGAAGTTTTTGGCAAAATTTGGGAAGCAAGCAAATTAGTCATTATGGGCCTGCATGGGACTCACTAAGCCCTCATATATAAGCCATAAGTGAACCCTAATGCCGAAGATTGGAAGGAATTGCGTAGAGGTGTGAGATTCATCAAAAAATTTCAAGGTTTTCTCTCTCTTTGAATCTGATTTTTTCTCTGGGTTTTCCTTCGAACCATTGCTCAATTCATCATCACACAAGTGTAAGGAGTGGATTAGTAGCTTGAAGTTGCAGCTTACAACAAGTTTGAAGAGCCAACAGAGAAGCTCCGTTAGGTAACATTCCATCCTTTAAATCTCTCATTCTAGGCATTGATTTAGAAGCATAACTGGTGCATCTGAAGCCCTACTTCGTGTAGGCCATGTTTGAATCATTTTGGTGGTTGTTTGTTAGAATTTTAGTTTAAACATCAAAGCTTTGTGGTTTGATTTCACTATGTTGCAAGGACCTTTTTCAAAAACTAAGCTCATATTTGGATTCTACGTGGAAAAATCTTTGAATTGGTGCCTTGAGTTTCAATTTTTATGGTGATTTACAGCTAACTCCGGTAAAGCTCGCCTGAGAAGACGACCGGAGCTAGGGCTCTGGCGTCTGAGGCTTGAGCTGAGGTGGCTTGTGATCTGGCCAATGACTTTGCGCGCGTGTTTATTTGACTTTGAGTTGGCATCTGACCTGTTTAAGTGAGACGGTGCATTTCACTTGGAGACTGAGCTCAGTTGGCTATTGGGCTTTGTCATTTTTCTAATTGCACCCTCTTTTGGAGGCCCAGATGCGTGTATTGAAGGATATCAATTCATTCCATTATTACTCCTACACCCCTTTCTGTTTTAATTTCTTTTTATTTTATTTTTTAGCATTTTCAATTTAATTCTTTTTAAAATAGTTTTACATTTTATAAAAATCCCAAAAAATGCATTTCTGTTATTTTAATATGTTGAGATTATTTTCTTTTTATTTTATTTTATTTTTCAATTATTTTTAGTATTTTTAATTGAATTAATGATTGAAGGTGTTTTATGGTTTATACCTTGATTTGAACTTGATCATTGACCCCCATTTGAAAATCCCCTAAGACCAATTTTCCTCTCACACTTAGGTGTTTGATTAAGGCTTATTTGAGTGCTAATTTAAGGTCTTGATGTCGCTACTCGAAAAATGCATCACACAACGACGGGGAGGCAAAAAAGAAAACACAAAAGAGTCACCACCGAACTTTATTTATCACATGAGGGGAAAGGAAAATATCGAGAAAACCTTAAGAAAGAAATGGATAAGATGGTATCGCGACCAAGAACGGGTTCAGAAGCCGGTTATGCGAGGGGAAGGTATTAGCACCCTTCGCATCCATCGTACTCGTTGGGAACCATTTGTTTGTCGACGTGTGAATTTATTTGCTTAAAAATAATGCTATAAAAGAGTGTTCCAAAGGGGGAGAGCAAAGGGATTGAAACTGGAATATGAGAGGTTAGGAGGAATGAGAGAACAAGGAAGAAAAGAGAAAGAACGGACTCGATAGGACTTCGCAGTCCTAGGCCTACGTATTCTCAAAAAGCATGAGAAAGTCAGAGTCGACGTAGTTCGGGGCTACGGATATAGGGGAATGTGCTCGGAAAGGATTGTGGCCCTTGTGCCTATGTATCTTTACTTAAAAGAAGTAAAGAATCAGAGCAGCCGTAGTTCGGCCTACGGTTTGTTAATGTTTTTATGGATGATGTTATCATGCGCATTCTAGCAGTTTAGGTGTTTTTGCTGCTCGCGTGTGAGGAGACTTAAGTGTTACCTATTTGCGGTAGAACGGGCGTAACATATCCTTTTTAAAATGATTATATTTTCGCCATGCGAGGCAAGATATCACATTTGATTTGTTGAATTGTTTTTAGAGGCGAGATAGGTCTTCGGATAGTAACCCCTTGCGGGTAGTACCCAATTCTTTATCTCAAAGTTTTTGTTATGAAAATGGTGTGGTTGATGTAGCGTCTTCGTATTGAAAGACGAGTATCAAGACCACACACACTACAGTGAGTATACTGACACTCAGAGAGGAAGAAGACTACATTTAATCCTCTCTCTTTAATTCAATGCAAACAGAACTCCGTTCTCTTATTAAAGGTGTTTTGGTTTTGAATGGTAAGTGCTTTGCGACAGAGAATCCTACGGTAAACGTCAGCACTCGGGATAGGAGAAGGCCTACGCCTAACCACTCCACGACCATTCAAGTTTTTGTTATAAAAAGAAGTTTGAAAATGCACTCGGTGCGGGACCGAGGTTTTAGGTGAGAAAGTTGCGGAGGGAAGTTGTGGAAAGTGAGAGGTGGTGAATAAAGTCGCGTCTTCGTATTGAAAGACGAGTATCGAGACCACCCACACTACAGTGAATATCTTGATACTCGGAGAGGAAGAAGTCTACACTCAATCCTCTCTCTTTAGTTCAATACAAAGAGAAATCGATTCTTATATGAAAATGCTTTGGAAATGCACTCGGTACGGGACCAACGTGTTTAGGAGGAAAAGGAAGCGTCTTTGTATTGAACGACGAGTATCGAGACCACCCACACCATAGTGAGCATCCCAACACTCAGAGAGGAAGAAGTCTACACTTAATCCTCTCTTTTTAATTCAATACAAAGATAAATGGTTCCTTTATTAAATAGCTTTAAAACGGGCTAAAAAGCCCAATAGAAAAAGTGAAATAAAAAGAGAAATAAAGAAGTAATGGAAAAATAAAAATGGCTCATGAAAATAAGAAAAGATTTGGTATTTTATGATTTTTTAAAGTTATCTTTTAAATAATATGAATAGAAAAAAAGAAAAGAACTAAAATAAAATAAATGAAAAAACATGGTATTAAAAAGAAATAGGCTCTACCAAGGGTAGAACCCATGTCCTCATGACTCTTGAGTAAACACCTTACCATCTCAAACAAACGCGCGCATGTTATAAAAGTTGGAGAAAGAAAAAAATAATAAAACAAAGAAAATCATGAAAAACAATAAAAACGCCCCCGCTGGGGGTTGAACTCGGGACAAAGGCATGGCAAGGCAAGTTACTAACCACTGGGGTGGCAATACATCCATTGTATAACGCCACCCCATTAATACATAAGCCAATACACGCATCTGGCTGGGCAAGGCTAATCAAGTGAAAATCCAAAATACGTTTTGACTGCAACCCATTCAAATCTTAATCAATTTTAAAGAAACAAAAGCCTAACTTGCTTGATTTTTCCTGAGGATTACAATGGTGCAAATCAAATTCTCAAAGGATGCCCACAAAATAAAATTTGATGGCTCACGCATAATGGAGCTTGAAATGCGTTTAGGACAATGATGACCAAAACTGATGAGTTTAAAAATAGGTGAGGGTCTGCACATGATTCAAGTACATCATAGATCCAATTTTAACCAACAAAGTAATCCAAATTGTTATTATAGCAGGCTGGTCCTATGAGTTGCAACCATGAGTTTGGAGATGCACTTGAAGATCAAAGTTTTACAAACTGATGCAATTAGTGGTAGGAGGTGGTTTGAGAAAGTTTTGTTCAGAAAACAACAGAGCAAAAAAAATGGTATGGTGAGTTGCAAAGGGTGAAGTTTTCCAAACTAGTTTTTGTGCATACACAATGTTAAAGCAAATGTGCTATGACAACAACTCAATTGTCAATCCAAACTGCAATAGGTTAAGAACTTCAAAACACATAAAAAAATTAATAGCCTTAAGATGGAACTGGGAGGTATCAAAGCTTAAGCAATTCAAAACAGAAACTAAGCAGCAGAATCTGATGCTGCAACACACAACAAACAACAACCATCCAAGGCCTTACCCTTATGACAGCAACAAATGGATCACCTACCAAGTACTAACCACTAACCTCTCCTAGACTGTCTAAGGCTTGCCTCCAAAGATTAGCCAACACATAACAGCCTTAAACCCTTATGGCAGTCCCAAAACCTTCTAAGCCTCTCAAACATGAAAGGACAGTTCAACACAAATTCCAACAGCAAGTCATACATGGTGTAGGTTTCACATATTTTTGACAACATACTTAACAACTTTAACATGATAATGTACAAACTAAACTCAACCACAAAACAAAATATGATAATGCATACTAGTGAACTCAATTTTTAGGCATCAAACAAAGACAACAACAACCTGACCTGAATATGCCAACAGCCACACTCTTGCAAATAGCAAACAAACACCTTTAACAAAATAGATCAAACAGCCCCCTTTCCTTTTAAAACAGAAACAACAGCAAAAACTTGGCATGATAATGTAAATGCTAATTCAAAACATTGCCTCAAGGACAGTCAACATCTCAAGGTGAGTGGACACTACTTGAACAACTTAAACTCAAAACAGTTTTAACAATGAGGCTACACCATGACAATATTCCATGCATTCATCAAAATGTTCTATATATACATGATAGGGCAGCTGCTATTTCACCAACAGGTTTTAGTATGAAAGACTATTTTAGAACAATAATAAACCAATGAGTTGATAAACACAAAACATGGACATGCTCACAATAGGCCTTACACAAATTGTTCAAACCAAACACATCATGCCAAGGATAAAAAAATTCATGATGATTCACTTCCACAGTGCCTTCACAAAGGCAAAAACATACATTTGCCTGGGCATTGTGCAGATGAACTGTGTGATCATTCCAACTCCACCATGACCTCTGAGGTACCCAACAAGCTCCTACCTCATTCTCACACCAATGAAAAAATCTAAAAATTTCTTGACAACCCTCTGATGGTTTGTACCAATGCCTTTGATTAACTAAAAAAGTATGGGCAAATTTAGGGTATGACAGGTACCCCTATCTAATCGGCTTAAACCTAGTAAGACGAAATACTACGTCATTCATTCTTTCGAGGTAGAAAATGATTAGATATAGAAGACCCTGAATTTGTCCGAAAAGAAAGGAACTGCTTAGGAATGAAATATTGGATATCTTGCAAAGGTCGCTAACACCAAAAGGATGTTAACAGAGAAAACTTGAAACCCAAAGCATGACAAACCTATCACCAAAAGGATGATAGTGCACTCACACACACTGTTTTGACATTAAAAGAAAGTTAGGGACCCACTACCAAAAGGATAGTGAAGCGAAGCAAAATCAATCCTAACACCAAAAGGATGTAGGGAATCCATTACCAAAAGGATAATGGAAAAAACGCTAATCATAACATCAAAAGGATGCCAGACCCATCGCCAAAAGGATGATGGAGCGAAACAAAATCAACCCTATCACCAAAAGGATGTAGGGAATCCATTACCAAAAGGATAATGGAAAAAACGCTAGTCATGACATCAAAAGGATATCAGACCTATCGCCAAAAGGATGATGGAGCGAAACAAAATCAACCCTATCACCAAAAGGATGTAGGGAATCCATTACCAAAAGGATAATGGAAAAAACGCTAGTCATGACATCAAAAGGATATCAGACCCATCGTCAAAAGGATGATGGTGCGAAACAAAATCAACCCTAACACCAAAAGGATGTAGGGAATCCATTACCAAAAGGATAATGGAAAATACGCTAGTCATGACATCAAAAGGATATCAGACCCATCGCCAAAAGGATGATGGAGCGAAACAAAATTAACCCTAACACCAAAAGGATGTAGGGAATCCATTACCAAAAGGATAATGGAGAATACGCTAGTCATGACATCAAAAGGATATCAGACCCATCGCCAAAAGGATGATGGAGCGAAGCAAAATCAACCCTAACCCCAAAAGGATGTAGGGAATCCATTACCAAAAGGATAATGGAAAATACGCTAGTTATGACATCAAAAGGATATCAGACCCATCGCCAAAAGGATGATGGAGCGAAACAAAATCAACCCTAACACCAAAAGGATAATGGAAAATACGCTAGTCATGACATCAAAAGGATATCAGACCCATCGCCAAAAGGATGATGGAGCGAAACAAAATAAACCCTAACCCCAAAGGGATGTAGGAAATCCATTACGAAAAGGATAATGGAAAATACGCTAGTCATGACATCAAAAGGATATCAGACCCATCGCCAAAAGGATGATGGAGCGAAACAAAATCAACCCTAACACCAAAAGGATGTAGGGAATCCATTACCAAAAGGGTAATGGAAAATACGCTAGTCATGACATCAAAAGGATATCAGACCCATTGCCAAAAGAATGATGGAGCGAAACAAAATCAACCCTAACACCAAAAGGATGTAGGGAATACATTACCAAAAGGAATATGGAAAATACGCTAGTCATGACATCAAAAAGATATCAAACCCATCGCCAAAAGGATGATGGAGCAAAAAAAATCAACCTTAACACCAAAAGGATGTAGGGAATCAATTACCAACAGGATAATGGAAAATACGCTAGTCATGACATCAAAAGGATATCAGACCCATCGCCAAAAGGATGATGGAACGAAACAAAATCAACCCTAACACCAAAAGGATGTAGGGAATCCATTACCAAAAGGATAATGGAAAATACGCTAGTCATGACATCAAAAGGATATCAGACCCATCGCCAAAAGGATGATGGAGCGAAACAAAATCAACCCTAACACCAAAAGGATGTAGGGAATCCATTACCAAAAGGGTAATGGAAAATACGTTAGTCATGACATCAAAAGGATATCAGACCCATCGCCAAAAGAATGATGGAGCGAAACAAAATCAACCCTAACACCAAAAGGATGTAGGGAATCCATTACCAAAAGGATAATGGAAAATACGCTATAAGTTATTACCATAAAGCGGGATGATGATAACTCCCATGAGGAACACTCATGGCCCTGAATGATGTGCCCCTGATCAGGCTGAATTTGCTTTTGATAGACCCACGCTTTTTGCAGACAATGCCCCTGACCGGGCTGATGATTGTTTTGAAACTCTGGAATTTGTCCAACAAAAGGCTGCACAACTTCGTGGGCAACATCCACGGTCTTGCGGAAAACGCCCCTG